>CM077159.1:105986714-107186714 GCA_039583875.1 Platanthera guangdongensis
TGCTGTAAAGGCAAAGTACAAGCTGGGAAAGGAATAGTTATAAAAGAACCTGATCAGAACTAGACTAAGATTAGACTGAAGAAACATTGTTGTAATCTTTTACATATGAAATATTTTTGTAAAACATGGAAATGTATTAAAACAATGTAGAACAAATTTTTGATAAATATATCTCATGATTGTTCAAAAGCATGTGTCTATTCTTGTTTGTTCTGCAATGTTTATGAGTATACATGTGTGCTTTATTACATGTTTAAGTTTACCTTGTTGACATATACCTGCTTTACATCATTTTCTAATTTTTAATTATGAGTGGTGTATATCATTGACTAGGGTTATGACTTTCCAAATAGGGGGAGATTGTTGGGTACATTGGTCAAATGTACCTGATTTGAAGAAGCCTCACCTAACTCAATGATATACATCATAATGTATTTGATGTTTGTTTGAGTTACTTGTGCAGGTTAGGTATTCACTGGACTGAAGCTAAAAGTTTCTAAGTCCATGTGTCGACACCCAGAGGAAATGTCGACACTTGAGAAAGCTTGTGTCAACACCCAGACAAGCAGTGTCGACAATTGGAGTAATTGTGTCGACACCTGAGAAGAAGAGTCGACAACAGACAGAAAGTGTCGACACTTGGAGCTGTGTCGACACTCAGTGAAGAAGAATGCAGAAAAAAGCTTGTCGACACTTAGCAGAAGTGCGACACCTAGAGAGCTGAGTCTACATCAGAAAGTGTCGACACTTGGAGTTGTGTCGACACTCAGCAAAAATTCTGCAGAGACTAAGGACAAGTGTCGACACTCAACACAATGTGTCGACACTCAATCAGCAGAGTCAACATATGAAGAATGTGTCGACACTCAGCACAATGTGTCGACACACACTCAAAGGAGTCAACACTTGAAGTATGTGTCGACACTCAGCACAATGTGTCGACACACAACCAGAAGAGTCAACACTTGAAGAAGTGTCGACACCCAGCACAATGTGTCGACACTCAGTTGAAGACTCTACACTTGAAGAAAGTGTCGACACAAGGAGCTGTGTCGACACTTAGCAAAGAACAGAAAAGTTTACAAAATATTCTAAGTACAAGTGTCGACACTAAGGGAATGTGTCGACCACTCAGCTGAAGAAACAAAAATTGAAGACTTGTGTCGACACCAAGAAGCAGTGTCGACACTTGACAGTTTCAACACATGAGATGTGTCGACACAAAGGAGATGTGTCGACACTTAGAGAATTCAACAAGTTACAGAAGATCAAGTACTTGTGTCGACACTTAATTTCAGTGTCGACACTTGAAGAAGAATCTGTGTCGAGACATACAAGGAGTTGTGTCGACACCTTGTAGACTTGTGTCGACACTTACACAGCATGTGTCGACACTTGGTCTATAAGTGTCGACACTTAAGAAAGAAAGTCTCGACACTATCTGACAGTTAGAGAATTTCAAGAAGTGACTGGTTGACATGACAGCTACCGATCCAGCCGGTCTACAGCAACTGTCAGGAAGTCAGAAGTCTGTTATGAACCGGACCGCCGGTTACCATGAAGAATGCCTATAAATAGGCACCCACAGTTTACAGAAACTGTTGTTGAAGCTATTTGAAGTAATGATCAGATTATTCAAGTAATCAGAAAAGTGGTACACAGAGTATCAACACAAGAAGATCTTGCTGTCCAACAGCAGATCTAAGAAGTTGGAGAGAGAGAGCTCCAATCAAGAATTGAGTCTGGAAACTAAGGCTGAGAAGAAGATTCAGAATCATCTGGATCTCAAGAAGCAGAGGTCAAGGATCAACTGCAGAGGATTCAGACTAATTCAGTTCTACTCAAAAGCTTTGAAGGAAGCTAAGTCAGTTTGGATCTAGCTGAGTTCTTCCAAGAACTCTTCAAGAAACTCTCAACTCCTCTCTTATTTTCTGAGTTGTAGAGTTAGTTATTGTAATTCAATTTTAACTTGTACGATCCATAGGATCTGAGTGAATTGTAAGCCTATATTATAACGGCTGAGGGTAGGGCTTGGTTGCCTGAGTGTAGGAGTTGAAAACTCTGAGTGTAGGCCTTAATTGGACTGAGTGTAGGCCTTGATTGGCTGAGTGTAGGCCTGGGTGGCTGAGTGTAGGCCTTGGTGGCTGAGTGTAAGGCTTTGGGCCTGAGGTGTAGGAACCTAGTTGGGGTTCTGAGATAGTGGAGAAGTTTGGCCGAATCTAGTACACTGCTAGATAGGCGAAGGGGGAAAGTGGATGTACCCAAAGATTGGGGAACCACTATAAATTTTGTGTGTCTGCTGTGCTTGCTGTGCTGTGGATTAGAAGTTTTATATTTTGTTATTGCTGTTAGCTGTAGAAATCTTTGAGATAACTATTTTGCTGCCAACAAAGTTTCAAAAAGGTTTAGGTCACCTATTCACCCCCCCCCTCTAGGTGTTTAGGTACCATATCTTTCAAAAATATAAAGAGAGACATGATTAAAAAGAGTAGTACTTGAATTGTAAATTGCAAAAAGTAAAACTAAACTATGAAATAAAATTAATAAAGAAAATGCAAGAACAATAGGAAATAAACTACTAAAATAGCCTAACAACTATTCCTAGATGGCTCCTATCTCCCCCCCCAACTCCTGGCTCGATCTTGAATTTATAGGAAAATTTTTGGAAGTCACGCCCGTGACTATGGGCATGTCAGGTGCGAAACCGTCCTCTTGAAAGCCCGGGAATGTTCGGAAAAAATTGCCAAAATTTGTCATTCTGCGAACCACGCCCCTAGGTCACGCCCGTGACCTAGGGCGTGTATGTACAATTACTGGAAACGCAGGAACCAGGAGCTGCGGGAATTAAATCTGACGTTGTCGAAGTGGTCACGACCCTAGGTCACGCACGTGACCCGGGGCATGTAAGCTTGAAACTGGCAGGATCTGAAACTGGCTTCATAATGCGCAGTACGCCTGGATGTCATGCCTAGAGTCATGCTGTGACATGCTTGTCACGCCCGTATCCTGGGCATGTAACTTTAATCCGACGTGGAAACGAATTTTGGAGCTCCTTTGTGGGTCGCGCTAGTGAGTCATGCCCGTGACCCGAAGGTCCGCCCGTGACCGGGGCGTGTAAATTGCGATTTCTCTAGATTTCTTCAACTTCTTCTCCTGATCAATTCTGCAAGCTCCAATTAATATTGGCACCCTAGATTGACCTAAAATAAGAAAATAAATTAATTAATAACAAATATTAATAAAAACAAAATAAACATCACTATTTATTAAATAAAAAATATATTAAAAATCACTATAATATTAGACTTATCAAATACCCCCATACTTAAGCTTTTGTTATTCCAGAGCAAAACTATGAGAAGTATTATAAAAAAATATTATAATTTTTAATTAAACTAAAATTTTATTAAATTAAAATAAGTTAAAAATAAATTTTAGAGATTTAAATATTAAGTCCTAAGATATGAAATTAAAAATGTGAAGAGCGAAATATTTAGCAAAATTTTCTCAAATAAATTAATTAGTGTTCAAAATTTAATAGTTAGCAAAACAAACTTAGATTAAGAATATTAACACTTTTAACAAAAAGAGTCTAAAGGAAAAAACTTCAAGCTACTACTTAAGCTCTCTTAGCATTTTAATTACATCTAATGTTTTTTAGGTTTGGGAACAAGGAATTGAAGAGGTTTTTGATTAGAGGTGATGAATTTTATCCTCTCACCTCACATAATATTTTTGATATTTGCATATGTTTACCAAGAAAATGATGACTTTTATCCTCTCATTTTTCATGACATATGAACAAATATTTTTTCTCTCTTCAAATACAAAAAACAAAAGATAAATTAGGAGTAATAAATTTTATTCTCTTACTCCATCTTTTATTTAGGTTGCATATATGTACCAAGGAATACTTGATCTCATGACATATAATTTAACCAAAAAGGAAAAAATGCATATGTTACCAGAGGATAATGAATTTTATCCTCTTATCCCCGTGACATATGATCTAACAAGAACATAAAAATAAAACAAGAAAGGCTACACCAATTTTTAGATTAAATTAAAATAGTTAGAGAGCAACTGTAGTAAATTAAAATTTCCTAAGAATTTTTAAGAATAAGTGAATATAATTGAAATCTAAAGATTGTTAAACTAAGCACTACAAAATTAAAACTAATTAGAATTAAGAGAAAAAGGGCCAAGATAATTACTTTAAACAAATTTAATTCATATATTATTTCTTAAAATCAAATCACCTAAAAATTAAATTTAACTAACAATGATGAAATAAAAGATTAGAAAATCAAAAATTATAAAAATTCTTATAAATGAACTCAAAATAATTTTTAAAAAAAATATAAAAAATTAAATAGGGGTTTATTACTTTTTGGGTTTTTTATGATTTTTTTGAATTTTTTAATTAAAATCAAGAAAGAAGACTCCACCCCCATACTTAAAAATAAACATTGTCCCCAATGTTTATATGTCAAGTAGGAGGGGGTAAACAAAAGGAAATAAAAAAATTTAGAAATAAAATGTAAGAAATTTAATATAAACAGGGGTGTCTTTCAAGAGTGCTTTTATTTTTCCCGTCTTTAAGCTAGACGGTTATTGTTAAGAAAAAAGAAAATAAAAATTAAAGTGGACGAGCAACTCCCGTAATTCGCGTTTCGGCGAATATGACGAAGTTGGTCTCCCAGGAACTCCTACGCTTGATTCTTGATTTTTCTTTTGGCAGTTGACTTGAAAATGTAGATTCAAATCACCTATCCATACCTGAGGTGATTTGAATCTTTGTAGATGAGCGGCAAACGGGTCGGGGATAACATTTGATTGCAATGGCTCATCTTCAAACTAAAACTCATTAGTGAAAGAAAAATCAAGAATAAGCGCGTCAGAAAAATCTTTGCAATGAGAAGGCTCTTGCGAAGTTATATGATTAGGCTCCGGTTGCTTATTTTGTAAATTCAAATCATTATCTAAAAATTCATTTAAAGAAATATTATCGGACAACTCATTTTCATGAATTTGAATTTCGAAATATTTAGAAGTTGTGCTCCACAATTCATGAAAATAAGAATTGGGTGTTGGAGGAGAAGAAAAATGTTCTTCTTCTAATTCACCTGATGTGCCCATCTTATTAATAAATTCTTGATATAATAATTTTTCTTTCTCTTTGGAATAAGCACTAAGAGGGCACATAAATATTCTTGTTCCACCATAGGTGAAATATTCGAAGAAGGGAAAAAATCATTAGAAAAAGAAAAATTTTCATGTAAAGTTTGTGGAGGAAAAAGAATTGGAATTGGTGAAGATTACCCAAAATTAAATGAATTATGAGAAAACATATTAATTTCTTCTAAAATTTGGGGAGGAGGATCAACCGGAAATTGTGAAAAGTCCCCAAAATTAGAAGAAAAAGATTGTGGAACGGTAAGAGAATAACACATATTAGAATCTAAATAATTATTCTCATTACTCGGGAACCCTTCTGGTTGATCTTGAGACCAAGAGAAGTTCACATCCGAGTTGGGAAAATAATTTTTTAAATCAAAATAATTATTTGCATTTAAATTTGAAACATTATTTTCATGAAAATTAGAAGAATTGGAAAAATTATTTTCATAAAAAATTGAACTACAATTATTATAAAAGTGAGAAAATTTATTTTCATAATTATTATAAAAAATTTTATAAGAAAGAGTTTTATATTATAATGATAACAATACTCACTTCGATGAGAACCACCACAATAATAAGAAGAAATTTGGCACTGTCTTGCGGCTTGCTAAATATTAACTTTGTGTGTAAACTCAGCAATCTTAACGGCCAATTGAGATAACATTTTTTTTCAAAAAGAAAATAAACAACCAGTACTTAATCGAATGGAATTCGAAAAAGAAAATGAAAAAGTGAAATAAGGGTAGAGAACGAGAATGATAAAATTAATATAATGCGCGCTTTCAAAATATCAACCAAGAAAGTCCCCGGCAGCGGCGCCAAAAACTTGATGAGCGAAATTCACGCTTGCACGTGATTCTAAATCAAATAGGCAAGTGTACCTATCATTCTAGACTATAGGATCAAGTGTCGTGTTAGACTTAGGGCATGTTGAGTACTACTCACACAAATTAATATTATTTTATCGGATATTAAAAAGAGTCAAATTAAACTATAGTTAGAAAATAAACAAAAAGAGAGCACTTGATCTAGACTCATTTTGAATTAAAATATACTTTCATGAAATGATACAAGTACAAGCTCCTAATCACTTACTTCGACCGTGGAGGTTCCCAAAATACAAAAGCGTCTATCTCGAGCTCATACTTTTGACTAACCTTAGGTTGATCGATTAAGACCCCTTGTCCAGTAGAAACCCCTAAGCTTGCTTTATTTGGTGAACCCCGCTATTGGATTTGACTCCAATCCAAAAAATTTATGTCATTATCTCTCGAGGAGTGCATACAACTCCTTTTATCTTTGAGCGATCTACTTGTATCCACAACCTCTCGGTCATTTAAAGATACTGATCTAAGCATCGAAGAACATATTCGCCGAAATATGAATTTGACACAAAATAATTCAAATATAAATCAAAGTAGAAATAAAGAGAGTTGAACAAAAAAGAAATTTATTTAATTACAAAGGTTGTCATGATCTCAAGTGCTTAAAAAGTGAAATAAGGGTAAAGTAACGAGAATGATAAAAAATTAAAAAAAAAATACAATGCGCTCCTTTGTTCAAAAACGTAATAGAATGGAATTCTGAAAAAAGAACAAAGAAAATGAAAAGTGAAATTAGGGTAGAGAACGAGAATCGAATAAAATTAATATAATGCGCGCCTTTCAAATGATATTGTCAACAAACAAAATAAGTCCCCAACAATTTGGGCGCTATTAACAAAACTTTATTTGATGAGTAAAATTCACGCTTGCACGTGAATTCTAAATCAAAATAGGCAAGTGTACCTATCGCTTCCAGAGTATTAGGATCAAGTGTCATATTAGGCTCGGGGCCTGTTGAGTACTTCTACTCATGCCAAAATTAATATTATTTTATCAGAGATAATAAAAAGTGTGAAATTAAACTATAGCTAGAAAATAAACGAAAAAGAGCTAGAAAAAGAAGTAGCACTTGATCTAGACTCACTTTGAATTAAAATAGACTTTCATGAAATGATACAAGTACAAGCACCTAATCACTTACTTCGACCGTAGAGTTTCCCAAAATATAAAAGTGTCTCTCTCGAGCTCATGCTTTTGACTAACCTTAGGTTGATCGATTAAGACCCCTCGGCCAGTCGAAAATCCTAAGCTTGTTTTAGGTGGTGAACCCCGCTATTGAAATTGACTCCAAGCCGGGAATATATTATTTCGTCCTCTCTCGAGGAGTGCATGCAGCTCCTGTTATTTTTGAGCGATCTACTCGTATCTGGCAACCTCTCGGTCATTTAAGATATGGATCTAAGATCGAATCGAACAAGAACATATCCGCGAAATATAATTTCGACACAAAATAATTCAAAGGTAAATCAATGAAGAAATAAAGAGAGTTTCAACAGAAAAGAAATTTATTTAATTTCAAAGGTTGTCATGATCGAGTGTTAATGGAACTTAGCTACTTGCCATGATAAAAAAGCTACATAAAAAGATAAAGAGAGACATGATTAAAAAGAGTGGTACTTGAATTGTAAATTTCAAAAAGTAAAACTAAATTATGAGATTAAAACTACAATAAAGAAAATGCAAGAACAATTGAAAATAAACTACTAAAACAGCCTAACAACTATGTTGAAATTTGTGAAGTGGAAGTGGGTGACGGGACAGGCCGGCCGGCCTGGGGCGGACTGTTTTGGCGGACTAGGCGGACTGGGCGGACTGCGATGTGCGGCCTGGTGGAAGGTCTAGTGGGAAGCCAGTTGTTCTTCTGGGCGGTTTGCACGGGTTGAGTCCGCGGACTATGCGGCCTGGATTCTGTGGATAGGGTGTTTGCTGATTGGCTTTGCCAAGGAGCGGCCTGTGCGAATGAAGGTTGCGGACTGGTGCATAGCTCAGTGGCCGCGGGTGCAAGCTTGTGCTGATAGGTGGTTTGGCTCGTGTCCGCGGGTAGCTTGCGGACTGGAGTGTCCGCGGTATGGGCTGTTGCGGACTAAGCTTAGAGCTTGGCTGAGGCCTTGTCGAGCTCTGGTGGCACAGCAGGCGAATTGCTGTGGAGATTGATTGGCGGACTGGGTTTGGAGTCTGGGGTTGGCTGCTGCTTTGGACAGAAGTGCGAGGAGCTGGCGGACTGATGGCGGTCTGTGCTAGGGTGTTTGGCGGACGGGAATTTGAGTCCGTCATGCTCGCATTGTCCCTTGATGGTTTTGGACTTGGTCACACTTTGTTCCAAGGCCATGGTGTCCGCGGTATCCGCCAAGTCCGCTGTGACCGGGCGGACTGTTGTTGTCTTCCTTTGGTCGTGGACTTGTGGCGGATTGAGGTGTGAGTCTTGCGGGCTGCCTCGAGTTGGTGCGGACTACCATTGAAGGGGGTTGCTGTCTTGTAGTGGTTGGAGCTTTGCGGGCTGATGCCTTGTCCGCATAACTTGGGCGGACTGGAGAGGGTTCGCCAATGGTTGCCTTGCTCCTGGAGGTTTTCCTTGGTATCCGGCTAAGTCCATGCGGACTCGGCGGACGGTGTTTTTGCTATCGCGCGGGCTAGGGCGGTGTCGCTATCTCTAGGGCGGTGACCACACTCCTCACTTCGCCTATAAATAGGACCCCCCTGGCACATCTACAGTAACTAGAGTGAAGAGTAAGTTGGGGTGTGCAAGGAGCTGCGGTCTGTGTTTTCCAGTCCGCGCGGATTGTTTCAGGCTGACGGTTTGCTGTGTGCAGGTCGCGCGGATAGCTTCAAGGAGCCAGGAGTTTGGCTGTGACTTCGGTCAAGTGCTTGGAAGTGTGCGGTCTCTGCGGACTCAGCAGGAGGTCGCTCTGCGGCTTGTCAGTTCTGTTTCATCTTTGCCAGCTTCAATAACCTGTCCGCCGGCTTCAGACGGGTAGGGGTGTTCCTCAGTTCAAGTTCAGCAGGAGGCGAATAACGGTGTGTCCGCGCGGCCTCGCGGCTTCGGCGGTCTCCGTGTCTATTCGGCGGATTGCAGCATAGCTTGGGCGTGCTCAGCGGACTCGACGACCTCGGCGACCTCGCGGTCTCGGCGGACTCGGGTGCTGTCCGCCCGGCTTGTTTTTTGGTGCTTCTGTTTTCAGCTGTTATACTAGCGAAATCATGTCTCGCTATGTATGCCTCGCATTGTAAAGAAGTGAATGAATAATAGAACTGCTTGTGCTTCCATTGTTTGTTGGGATTTACCTTTATACCTCTAGTCCTTATTTTCCGCTGGTTCAACGTGCGAACTGGGTAGTTCCGAAGATATTAATTTGGCGTTTGGGCTATCTTGCTGACCACGTTGAGAAAATTTAACATGGTATCAAAGCAGGTTGTTGAGGTTCAGTTGCATGAGCGGAAGTCAGCCAGTGTTGTTACTCAGTGATTGAGTGGTGATCAACCTGTGTTGTTGCTCGGAGCTGCTGAAATGTTGCCAACAGGTGTTGCAATGGAAGGGAGCTTAGCAAGAGGTCTGGGCATTGAACTCTTAACGCCGACTAACTTCAAGAAGTGGAAGTCGTGCATGAAGAGTTATCTTCTGGGCGAGGATCTGTGGGAAGTCGTCGGTGGAGACGACAGACAGGAAGTCACTGCTGCTTTTGGTACTGCTGAGCAGGTTAGGCTCTGGAGAAGAACAAATACTAAGGCGGAGTTCATTCTGAAGAGAGCCGTGTCTCCGGAACTGTTTGATCACATCATTGGATGTGAGTCGGCTGCTGATATTTGGACAACCATTGATGAGTTGTTCAATAGGAAGAATGTGGCGCGGCTTCAGTTCCTGGAGAATGAGTTGGCCAGGGCAACTCAGGGAGACCTTTCCATCTCCAAGTACTTCTTAAAGATGAAGAGCTTGTGTGCTGAGCTGTCGGCACTGGATCCTGATGAGCCTATCTCTGAGGCAAAGATGAAAAGGCACATTATCTGCGGCTTGCGGAAGGAGTATGTGGCTTTTGTCACATCTGTTCAAGGGTGGGCTACTCAGCCGTCGTTGCTGGACCTGGAGAATCTGCTTGCCCCACAGGAAAGCTTAGCAAGGCAGATGGATGGAGTGAACCTGAATCAGGAAGGCAGCGAGGCTCTCTTCTCAGGCAAGAAGAAAGGTTGGGAAGGGAAGAAGAAGAAGAAGGTGCAGGCCGCTGGTGAGAAGGAGACTTCAACTTCATATCCGCCGGAGAGGAGCAATGCTCCTAAGGACTGGAAGAAGAATCTGAAGTGCTACCGGTGTCATCAGCGTGGGCACTTCAAGCGGGACTGCAAGGTCAAACTGTAGCCTGGGCATGCTGCGGGAAAGGAGGAAGCTTGCTCAAGAAGTGAAGAAGCAGAATGGGGCGGAGCTTTTATGACGGCCACTTCTGTCCGGGCCCTGTCTGCTGAGGACTTCAACAGCGAGTGGATTGTGGACTCCGGGTGTGGTCATCACCTCACCGGAGACAAATCAAAGTTCACCTCTATGCAGGCTTACTCAGGTAATGAAGCTATTATCACTACTGATAATACTGTTTATGTAGTAGAGAAAGAGGGGGTCGTGTCATTGGGTAGTGATCAGGGGCCACTCACGTTAAGGAGTGTGTATCACGTGTCGGGCATGAAGAAAAACCTCTTCTCGGTGACCAATGCGGTGGATGTTGGGTATCACGTTCTGTTTGGGCCAACAGACGTGAGGTTCCTTCGGAACGTATCAGCGGTGAAGGCTGATGTTGCTCATGTTGGGAGGAGGGTGAAGAACTTATGTGTTCTTTCCACCAGTGCTTATGTTGATAAGATGAGGGCCAATGATAGTGCGGCTATCTGGCATGAGAGGCTGGGGCATGTTGGCATAGACAAGCTGAAGGCAATGGCGAGTAGAAGTTTGGTGAGGGGGTTGCCAAAGTTATCCTCCTTTGGTGATGGGCATGTTTGTGCGGGCTGTCAATACGATAAGGCACATCGCCTTCCGTTTGATAAATCACAAACAAGGAGCAAGAAGCCACTGGAGTGTATTCATGGCGACCTGATGGGACCAACGGTTACTGCCAGCCTTGGTGGAAGCAAATACATGCTCATCTTGGTTGATGACTACTCAAGGTATACTTGGGTGTACTTCTTAAAGGAGAAGTCGGAAGCCTTCCGTTTGTTCGTGGAGTTCAAGGAGTTGGTAGAAGGCCAGCTTGGCTTGCGGATTAAGAAGCTTAGAACTGATAACGGGGGGAGTTTGTCTCCTCCGAGTTTTCTAACTTCTGCAGGAAGCACGGGATCCAACGGGAGCTTACTTATGCTCACACTCCACAACAAAATGGGGTAGCGGAGCGGAAGATCCGTCATCTAATGGAGACCTGCAAATGCTAGCTTCATGCGAAAGATATCCCAAGGTCCTTTTGGGCGGAGGGAATGTCTTGTGCTGCTTATGTTATCAACCGGATGCCACTCAGCGCTATCAACATGAAGACTCCTATTGAGCTGTTGCTGAAGGAGAAGCCGAGTGTTGAACACCTTCGGGTGTTCGGTTCAACTTGCTACGTGCATGTCCCGGATGTTTCACGGACAAAGCTGGATGCGAAGGCAAGGAAACTTGTCTTTGTTGGCTATGATGAGCGGAAGAAGGGATGGAAGTGCATGGACCCTGTGACAAAGAAGTTTGTGGTGTCAAGAGACGTTGTCTTTGACGAGCTGACGTCATATGGAGGTGGCTCGGTGGAGCTAACCGGAAGTAGCAAGGTTGATGAAGCACCGGTGGTGGCTGCTGAAGGATTGGAAGAGGAGCTTGCTGTTTCACCAGCAGCTCCTGTTGCTTCGAACTCCGAGGCCGAGCCTTCTGGCTCAGGAAGCAGGGGGAGCACTGCTCAATGCTTGCCCCAGGTAGGAGTGGAGCCTGAAGAAGCAATGGAAGCCGTGAGCAAGGAGCCGGTTCTTCGGAGATCGAAGAGGGTGGTTAAGCCACCAGCTCGGTACTGTGATGGGAATGCAGTGAGCTTTGTCTCCTGCTTCTTTGCAGGTCCTCTGGATGAGCGAGAGCCTGCAAACTTCAACGAGGCCACTGGAGTAAAGGAGTGGGATGATGCCATGAAGGAAGAGATTGATGCTCTGAAAAAGAATGAAACCTGGGACCTTGTGCCCAAGGTTGATGGCGTTACTCCGGTTACTTGCAAGTGGGTGTATAAGTTGAAGAAGAAGGCTGATGGGATCATTGATCGGTTTAAGGCTCGCCTGGTCGCTAGAGGATTCTCACAGCAGTATGGAGAAGACTATGAGGAGACATTCAGTCCAGTTGCGAAGATGACTTCTGTAAGAGTGGTGATCGCCTTGGCTGCTAGCAAGGGATGGAGGTTGTGGCAACTCGATGTGAAGAATGCCTTTCTTTACGGAGAGATTGACAAGGACATCTTCATGAATCAGCCGCTTGGTTTTGTCTCTGAGAAGCATCCGGACTATGTCTGTAAACTCAGGAAGGCTCTCTATGGGTTGAAGCAAGCTCCTAGAGCTTGGTATGGGAAGATTGCAGAGTATTTGCAATTCTGTGGATACCTTGCTTCTAACTCGGATTCAAGCTTGTTCGTCAAGAAGAAGGGAGAGCTACGAGTCTTGGTCCTGCTGTATGTGGATGACATGATCATCACAGGGAATTCGGAGGGGGAAGTAGCAAGGCTCAGGGCTGAGCTTGCTATACGCTTCGAGATGAAAGGCTTGGGAGAGTTGCATCACTTTCTTGGTCTGGAAGTGGAGAGGAAGGAGTGCGGGGTTCTCATTAGCCAGAAAGGGTATGCTGATCACATTGTGAAGCGGTTTGGCATGGGAGAAGGGAAGAAGTGCTCTACTCCACTGGAATCTGGGCTAAAGCTTCGACGAGATGAGGGAAGGGTTCTTCATGATCCCTTGGTGTTCAGGGCTCTTGTTGGGAGCTTGATTTACCTGACAATTATAAGGCCGGATATTGCTTATGCTGTTGGCCGAGTAAGTCGGTACATGGCTGAACCAAGGCAATCTCATCTAGTGGCGGCAAATGGAATTCTGAAGTATGTCAAGGCTTCTTCTGACATGGGACTCCTCTATAGAAGGGACGCGGAGGTTGCGTTGCTCGGGTACACGGATGCTGACTATGGCGGTGATTCGGATGATCGAAGGTCTACTTCAGGTTATGTCTTCACTTGCGGATCAGCTAGCATCTCGTGGTGTAGCAAGAAGCAGGACTCAGTGTCGGTTTCAACCACGGAGGCGGAGTATAAAGCTTCGGCCTTGGCTGCTCGGGAAGCCGTTTGGTTGAGGAGGCTTATAGAGGATGTTCATGAAGAAGTGCAAGGGCCTACTTTACTCCGGGTTGACAATGAGAGTGCTCTCAAACTGGTTAACAATCCAGTGTGTCACGCCAGGACCAAGCATATAGAGATTGATCACCACTTCATCAGGGAGAAGGTGTTGGAGGGGTCTCTGCTGGTCGGGCATGTTCGGAGTGAGGATAATCTTGCTGACATCTTCACGAAGCCACTGTCGAAGGGGCCCTTTGAATGCTTGCGCAGCTTGCTGGGCTTGGTCACCATTTCCCACTTCAAGGGGGAGTGTTGAAATTTGTGAAGTGGAAGTGGGTGACGGGATAGGCCGGGCGGCCTAGGGCGGACCGTTTTGGCGGACTAGGCGGACTGGGCGGACTGCGATGTGCGGTCTGGTGGAAGGTCTAGTGGGAAGCCAGTTGTTCTTCTGGGCGGATTGCACGGGTTGAGTCCGCGGACTATGCGGCCTGGATTCTGCGGATAGGGTGTTTGCTGATTGGCTTGGCCAAGGAGCGGCCTGTGCGGATGAAGGTTGCAGACTGGTGCATAGCTCAGTGGCCGCGGGTACAAGCTTGTGCTGATAGGCGGTTTGGCTCGTGTCTACGGGTAGCTTGCGGACTGGAGTGTCCGCGGTATGGGCTGTTGCGGACTAAGCTTAGAGCTTGGCTGAGGCCTTGTCGAGCTCTGGTGGCACAGCAGGCGAATTGCTGTGGAGATCGATTGGCGGACTGGGTTTGGAGTCCGGGGTTGGCTGCTGCTCTGGACAGAAGTGCGAGGAGCTGGCGGACTGATGGCGGTCTGTGCTAGGGTGTTTGGCGGACGGTAATTTGAGTCCGCCATGCTCGCATTGTCCCTTGATGGTTTTGGACTTGGTCACACTTTGTGCCAAGGCCATGGTGTCCGCGGTATCCGCCAAGTCCGCTGTGACCGGGCGGACTGTTGCTGTCTTCCTTTGGTCGTGGACTTGTGGCGGATTGAGGTGTGAGTCTTGCGGACTGCCTCGGGTTGGTGCGGACTGCCATTGAAGGGGGTTGCTGTCTTGCAGTGGTTGGAGCTTTGCGGGCTGATGCCTTGTCCGCACAGCTTGGGCGGACTGGAGAGGGTTCGCCAATGGTTGCCTTGCTCCTGGCGGTTTTCCTTGGTATCCGGCTAAGTCCATGCGGACTCGGCGGACGGTGTTTTTGCTATCGCGCGGGCTAGGGCGGTGTCGCTATCTCTAGGGCGGTGACCACACTCCTCACTTCGCCTATAAATAGGACCCCCCTGGCACATCTACAGTAACTAGAGTGAACAATAAGTTGGGGTGTGCAAGGAGTTGCGGTCTGTGTTTTCCAGTCCGCGCGGATTGTTTCAGGCTGATGGTTTGCTGTGTGCAGGTCGCGCGGATAGCTTCAAGGAGCCAGGAGTTTGTCTGTGACTTCGGTCAAGTGCTTGGAAGTGTGCGGACTCAGCAGGAGGTCGCTCTGCGGCTTGTCAGTTCTGTTTCATCTTTGCCAGCTTCAATAACCTGTCTGCCGGCTTCAGGCGGGTAGGGGTGTTCCTCAGTTCAAGTTCAGTAGGAGGCGAATAACGGTGTGTCCGCGCGGCCTCGCGGCTTCGGTGGACTCCGTGTCTATTCGGCGGATTGCAGCATAGCTTGGGCGTGCTCAGCGGACTCGGCGACCTCGGCGACCTCGCGGTCTCAGCGGACTCGGGTGCTGTCCGCCCGGCTTGTTTTTTTGGTGCTTCTGTTTTCAGCTGTTATACTAGCGAAATCATGTCTCGCTATGTATGCCTCGCATTGTAAAGAAGTGAATGAATAATAGACCTGCTTGTGCTTCCATTGTTTGTTGGGATTTACCTTTGTACCTCTAGTCCTTGTTTTTCGCTGGTTCAACGTGCGAACTGGGTAGTTCCGAAGATATTAATTTGGCGTTTGGGCTATCTTGCTGACCACGTTGAGAAAATTTAACAAACTGTTCTTAGATGGCTCCTAGCTCCCCCCCCCCCCCCCCCCACAGCTCATGTCTTGATCTGGAATTTATAGCAAATTTTTTGGAAGGTCGCGCCCCTAGGTCATGACCGTGACTATAGGCCGTGTCAGGTGTGGAACTGTCCTCTTGAAAGCCCAGGAACGTTGGGAGAAAACAGCTAAAATTCGTCGTTCTGCAGGTCACGCCCCTAGGTCATGCCCATGACCTAGGGCATGTCTGTACTGTTACTGGAAACGGCGGGAACTGGGAACAGCAAGAATTAAATCTAGCATTGTCGAAGTGGTCACGCCCCTAGGTCACGCCCGTGACACATAACGTATAAGCTTGAAACTTGCTGGATCTGAAACTAGCTTCATAATGCGCGGTACGCCTGGATATCACGCCCGTGACCAGGGCATGTAAATTATGATTTCTCCAGATTTCTTCAGCTTCTTCTCCTGATCAGTTCTGCAAGCTCCAAATTAATATTGGCACCCCAGATTGACCTGCAATAAGAAAATAAAGTATTTAATAACAAATATTAATAAAAACTAAATAAAATATAACTATTTATTTAATAAAAACTATATTAAAATATCTATAATAATAGACTTATCACTGCACTAGAGGCTTTGTCAGTGGATTTGCTATATTTTATTCAGTTAGCACTCTCAAATGTTCATATATTCTCGATCGATAATATCTCGAATAAGATGGAATCGCCAAAGTATGTGCTTGGAGCTCTGATGAGATCTAGGTTCTGAAGCAAGTGCAATTGCACCGTTGTTATCACCGTAGAGAAATACAGGATCAATAATGCTAAGAACTACATCTAACTCGCCGATGAATTTCCTAATCCATACAGCCTCCTTCGTCGCATTTACTGCAGCAATATACTCGGCCTCAAATGTAGAATCGACAATTGTCTCCTGCTTGGAACTCTTCCAGCTTACAGCTCCTCCATTTAGGAAAAATATGAACCATGAATGATACTTTGAGTCATCCCTATCAGTTTGGAAGCTAGAATTCGAGTAACCCTTTACAACGAGCTCTTCCTCTCCACCAAATACTAAGAACGTATCCTTAGTCCTTCTCAAATACTTCAGGATATTCTTGACGGAAATCTAATGACTTTCACTAGGATCAGACTAATACCTGCTAGTCATGCTCAAGGAATAAGAGACATCGGGTCGAGTACATATCATTGCATATATGATTAACCCAATTGACGAAGCATATGGAATCAACTTCATGTGGTCCCCATCTATACAAGATTTAGGACACTGGGCCTTAGAGAGACTCACACCATAAGACATGGGTAAGAATCCTTTCTTGGACTCTAGCATGTTGAATTGTTTCAACACCTTATCAATATATGTACTTTGGGTCACACCCAGCAACTTCTTTGATCTATCTATATAGATCTTAATACCAAGTATATTAGTCGCTTCACCCAAGTACTTCATAGAAAAGCAGTTCCCTAAGTAGTTCTTAACAACTTGTAGGGTCGGTTTATCATTCCCGATCAGCAGTATGTCATCTACATACAATATCAGGAAGATAATGATTCTCCCACTAATCCTCTTGTAAACACACGGTTCATCCTCATTTTTGATAAAACCAAACTCTTTGTTCTTTTCATCAAAACGAAGATTCCAACTTTAAGAAGCATGTTTTAATCCATAAATGGATCTCTACAGCTTGTATATTTTAGTGGCTTCACCTGGAGATACAAAACCTTCTGGTTGTGTCATATACACTTCTTCAAGGAAATTTCCATTTAGGAAAGTTATTTTGACATCCATCTGCCAAATCTCGTAGTCATAATACGCAGCAATAACAAGCAGAATTCTGATGGACTTAACCATGGCAACAGGGGAAAAGTCTCATCATAGTCAACACTATGAATTTGCTTGAAACCTTTAGCCACGAGTTGCCCTTTGAAGGTCCGTACATTCCCATCCATGTCAATCTTCTTCTTGAAGGCCCACTTGCACCCTATGGGTCGTACCACTTCAAGTTGTTCCACCAAGGTCCAAACTTGGTTTTCATACATGGAGTCCATGTCAGATTTCATGGCCTCAAGCCACCAAAGCCCTAGTGGGCCCAATAAAAGTGGCCCGAACCCTACCCCTGACCCGGTGGGAAATAACCCTATGCGGGAAATAGAGCTAGAGAACTCTGATTTGAGTTCTATCAGTTCTTGTGACCTCATATAGTCAATGCGAGTGCATCGGAACTCGTTTAGTTGGACCACGAGGCCATATAGTGAATGTGACCATTCCTCGTAAAACTCAACGAGAGCAGATTTTGGATATCGACCTAGAGAACTCCGAATTGAGTTCTGTCGATTCCTGTGACCTCATATAACCTAGACAGGTGCATCGGGACCCGTCATGTCAAAATCTGAGGTCTAACGACAATTTTACACACTTCGACCATTTTAGCGCGCTCCGACGCGCAGATTTTGGACTTTTGCCAAGCGGACGCTGATTCAACCCCAGTCAATGGCGTTGGACTCGTGTGGTCAATACGAAGTCAACAGAAGTTGTCCTAGTCAATTTCGACAATGATTGGTCAATCCATTGTTAAATCAAGCATAGTCGTGCACCGAAAAACATGCGCACACCGATTGTGACACGACACCCGAACTTTGACCCGACCCCAATGACTTGGACCCACATTGACTTTGACCAGTAAGGGGGAGCCACCCTAGGGTTGACTTGGTCAAACCCTCCTAAAAATCCACTTTTTGGATTTTTCTCCAAGTGAGGGGCTCACCTCCTCCCCAAAGGAGGATGGCCCATGAATCATGCCCCCCCTCACTCTCATTGGGCCCACCCAACTAGCAATCAAGCCTGGGATAGGTGGAGGCCCATCCCACCCCTCTTCTCCTCCTTTTCCCCTCTCTTCCCAAAAGGCCCAAGCCCATAAGGTCTTCACCATCCTTTTACCCACATGGGGAAAAGAGGAGGCCTCCAGCTGTCCTTGGACAGCTGGAGGGTGGGGATTTAATCCCTCCATAAGGATGGATTAATCCCACCTTGCCTAAAGGGAGGAAGCTCCCCTCCCCCTCCCTATAAAAGCCACCCCCCCCCCCCTCTCTCTTTCCCCGAAGCTCTCAGAGCAGCCTCCCTCCCACTGCTTCCCTTCTTTCCCCTCTGCTGGAGCCCTGGTGGCCGAAAAAAACCACGTCGAAGCTCCTCCTCCCCTCCTCGACCACCTTGAGCCATGGCCGACCAAGCCGGCCCCTCCCGAGCCCATCAAACCCAGGTGGAAGCCTTCTCCCACCCCTTTCTCTATTTTGGACGTCTTGTATGGCGCTCCCGGCGGCCGAAGCGCCGCCGCCGTCACCCTCCTCCCTCCTGTTCAAAAAAAAGAATAAAATAGTTCTGGTGGTGGTCGGAGGCGGAAGGCCGCTGGACGACCGCCGAAGGGAGCACCCACCCCGGGCAGTCGGCCGGGGGTGGAGCCACGGCTGGCCGGCGGCCGGCCGGCGACGGAGATGCCCCGTAAGGGGCGGTTGTTCGATACAGCGGGGGGGGGGGGGGGGGGGGGGGTAGGAGATCAACAGTAAAAACTTTATATATATATAATAATATATTATATATATTATATATTATTATAAAATTTATAATAAATATTATAATATTATAATTAATAATGGATTTGATTTTAAAGAGACTAAAATAGGCTCCTATGGAAAGAGTGTTGAACATGAAAAATGTTCCCCTTACTAAGGGCTTCCTCCAAAAAACTTTCGAGATTTTTTGGAGTTGAATTGGTATATTTAAAAGCCCAAATGATAATTATTTGGTCAAATTAAAGGGTCAAAACTGTTCAAAAAATTATGAAAATTTTTCTAGGCTCATTTTAGGCCATCTTAAAGGTTGTATCAAAATTTGGGGTCATGAGGATAAGTTTTGATATTTTTCCCAAATTATGGAAGCCTAGAATCACGCTCGATATTTATTACGTTCATTTTCCTCGAAAGTGAAAATTGGAGTGCACGAGCACCTTTTCTAATTTGAATAAGAAATTCAAATTATCTTATCGACGAGAGTGGTCAAGGCAAGTGACCAAGCTCCGGGTGTTTCGAGATTTCATGAGACCGTCGAGCGACTCGACTCTCGAGTGATTTGGGCACGCTCGGAAGATGAGAGCACGAGTGGTGAGTTATGAATTATTCTTGACGAATAATAAGGGTGTACTCCTAACAAGCCCCTGATCTGATTAAGCCGTAATTAATATGGTACAACCAAATTAATTGGATCTTAAAAATAGGTGTAACCCAAAGAAGCCTTTTAAAAGCTGAGATGGAACTGAATCTCTCCTGAGAACGAAGATGGAACTGAATGTGCCTTGTGGATGGAGATGGAACTGAAAAATCTCTCCTGAGAATGGAGATAGAACTGAAGCCTCCTGGATGGAGTGATTGGACTACTAATCATTTTCTTTATGATTATTCCAGTCTTGCACTGGTCCAGTTCCTTTATTCTTTTCAGTTCAGTACTTTCAATTCAGTACTACTCCAATCTCGTACTGGTCAAGCCTATTTTAGTACTTTCAATTCAGTACTACTCCAGTCTCATACTGGTCAAGCCTATTTTATTACTTTCAATTCAGTACTACTCCAGTCTTGTACTGGTCAAGCCTATTTCAGTACTTTCTATTCAGTACTACTCCAATTGCGTACTGGTCAGGCTTATTTCAGTACTTTCTATTCATTACTACTCCAGTTGCGTAATGGTCAGGCATATTTCACTACTTTATATTCAGTACTACTGCATTTGCGTACTGGCCAGGATTATTTCAGTACTTTTTATTCAGTACTACTCTAGTTGCGTACTAGTCAGGCTTATTTCAGTACTTTATATTCATTACTACTCTAGTTGCGTACTGGTCAGGCTTATTTTAGCACTTTCAATTCAGTACTACTCCAGTCTAGTACTGGTCACATTTCATTCCAGCACTTTAAATAAGCAGCATAAACACCGCACTTATTCTCTTGCAATTTATTATTTTAGTTTCGGGTCCTGCTCTGACGAGCAGTCGTCAAGCCTTAGTTGGGGATAGCCGGAGTCGAAGTAGTCCTCCAGGTCTAGCCCCAAATAATACGTTATCATGCTCCTTCTCGAAAGTTGAGCTAGAGTGTCGATGGCCGAAGTGTAAGCCTAGTAGGGCAAGCCGACATAGACCCGATGTTATATTGTTTGCCTTTTGTTTGATTGATTGTAAATTGCTTGCGGTGAAATGGTGGCGGGTCAGTCCCTTCCGCAGACCATTCGTACCGGTGCGGGAAGGTAGACAACTCAAGGCAATAGGGAGATGAGTACTACAGGTGACCGGCCGTTATATTCCCCGTCGGGTTTTCCTCCGTTGGTCGGCCGAAACGATTCGTCGGATGTCGCTCACATCCAAGAGTACACATGGTTGTACGTAAGGGCCTGGGGTTGTGCGGTACGATCACCTCCAGAAGTGGCAGGACTGGCCACTGTCACCGACGGCCACATCGGTGAGCCCCGCGGGGCTCGCTACCCTGCTGGAATAGAAGCGGTCCAAACTATGTCGACATAGGGTTTGTATGCGCGGCTATGAAAGCCTTCGGTGTGTGCGCGGCTATGAATGTTTGCAGTGTGTACGCGGCTATGAATGTCTGCGGTGTGTGCGTGGCTATGAATGCCTGCGGTTTGTGCGTGGCTATGAATGTCTGCGGTGTGTGCGCGATTATGAATGCTTGCGGTATGTGCGCGGCTATGAATGCCTGCGGTGCGTGCGCAGCTATGAATGCCTACGGTGTGTGCGCAGCTATGAATGCCTACGGTGTGTGCGCGGCTGTGAATGCCTATGATAGAGTTCAGGATATGAAAAATTATTGTGTTGATGAGCTAGTAGAGCCTTGTTATAACTGTTTTATACTACTGCTGCTTTTTCCGGTTGTACTGCACTCTTTTATAACTGCTCTTAGCTATTAATATATGAAATGTTGTGTTAACCCTCTCTTGCTTCGGCAATATACTTTTGGGTGGGTGCGTGCTCATCCCCAAGATGTGGATCCGGGGAGGAGATTTGTTTCCACTTAGCTTTGTGACTAACAGTTATTTGATTAACCATTCACAGGAGGTGGAGCACCGTAGTGACCCGCTGCCGCAGGAGATTACGTCAGCAGCTAGGTCTATTCAAGTAGATGCACCCCCGTCGTCTCCAGAGTTTAGAGACATGAGTTCCGCCGATCAGCATAGAGAGAGATAGAGTATATGAGGATTATTTGAAGCACATGTATAACCCACGGGCTTATTTAAACACTTAGGATTTGGCTCTAGAACCGCTGTGATTTTGATATGTGATATATAAATCTGCAATGGTTTTCGGTTAATGCTTTCGCTATACTTTGATGGGTTGTGAATATTATGATTTGAGCTGAGCAAGACGACCATCTAATGCTTGGAGAGGGTGGATCATTTCCCCTATGAGCACTGGGTGGACGTCTTGGCCCAATAGTATCCCTCCGGCCCGAACCGGGCAAAAGGTTGGGGGGTGCTACAAACGGATCAGAGCCATCACGATTCGTCCTTGTGGAGCAGTCTCAGGATCCCTCCGTCCCTCGCTTTGTTCTCGGTTCGGGACGAACCTTGCAGTGGAAGCCTGGTGGACCCTAGTGTTGAGGCTTAGGGATTCTAGATAATACGATAGTACGCCCATACACCGTTGTTTTCCGCTTGGGTTGTCATTTTTGCAAATTTCCCATACTTTTGCAAAATACTGACACTCTTTCCTCTTACTTCTCCAGATACCAGAGTACAGTAATGGGGGATCCTCGTCCAGAGGATATGTTCCAGCTACCCCACCATCAGACCCGGTTGCTCCCGCGGCCGTACCATTTGCCGAGACAGATATTGGGCAGACACTGACGGCTATACTAGCGACTTTCTGGGATGCCCTCGCACAGCCACCGCGAGAGATGACCGCACCCATCGATCTGCTAACGACTTTCCGAGGACTGAGGCCTCCCCCTTTCAGGGGTACAGAGACGACCATCTAGGTATAGGAGTCGGTGGAGTGAGTGGAGGAGCTATTAGTAGGGATGATGTGCCCAGTTGTGGCAGCAGTCTCTTTGATGGTGACCCTCTTGGAGGGATATGCGAGGGATTGGTGGAGAGCGGCTAGTTGCTCTACCTTTCGAGGTCGGCCGATAAGCACGATCCTTGGGGGGGGGGGGAGTTCTTCATAGCTCTACTAGAGTTCTTTATCACCGATGCAGACCGAGCCGCGCTGCAAGAGAGGTTCCTTCTTATCCGACAGGGCAACCGCACAGTGGCAGAGTATGAGAGAGAGTTCATACACCTGGCATGCTTTGCCGGGAACCTGGCTGCCTCCGACAAGGATAGAGCTTCTCGATTCTACCGAGGACTATGAGATGACCTGAGGCAGGCCCTGATTATGCTCTCTCAGGCCACCTTTCACACCATAGCCACCCATGCGGTAGCTTTAGAGTTGGACCAGCAGACAGTGGCTCAGGGGGCGCAGAGGTCAGGTAGAGTTTCCTCTAGACCAGAGGCGAGATGGAGGAGTCGCTTCCCACAGATAGTATAGAGAGTGCAGGCAGCTATGCCGCAGGAACCCTTATAAGCGCCCACCAGTACCCCTAGCACCCCCAACTGCACAGCCAGGCAGTAGACCAGCTCCAGCTCCACAGCCCCCACTAGTGGCTCGACGAGATGTTCCCTTCACAGGGAACCGCTTCTTGTGTCAGCAACCAGGAATATGAGAGCCTTTTGCCCTCAGGCGATGGGGAAACCCGGATTAGGAGCAGTTCAGGGTGGGTAGCCGGCATGAGGATAGGGTCAGAGAGGCCGTAGAGGCAGAGCTGGTAGGAGAGGCCAGCATGGCCGAGCAGCACCCCAAGAGGCCTACGCACTCGATCTGCAGCACGAACCGGCTCTTGACGTAGTCATAGGTATATGTCTTAGGCGATAGGAGATATCGGATCTTCCACTGATATGGTATATTTCATATATTTGTATATATGTATATTAGTTGGATGATATATGTCTATATATTTCCCCATGTCGTCAGGAATCTTGTTGGTAGAATAACACCCTGCCAAAACCCTTTTCGACACAGGAGCGACCCATTATTTCGTCTCCCATGAATTCTTCGCAACAAAAGGGAATGTTATCCGTTCAACCGGACTGTCTATACGAATCCGTTTACCAGACGGGTTGGATATGACATCTATCGAAAAGAGTTCATTCCAGGCTACGCTGGGAGAGGTAGAATTCGAAATCTATGCAACCATCCTAGCAATAACTGGATTCAACATAATTCTGGGAATGGACTCGCTGGCCGAGCACCAAGCCTAGATAAATTGTTCCACGCGAGAATTCCGGCTACAGAATCCAAATGGCCAGAGTGTCGCGTTGACAGGTGTTCCCTCTGTCTCGCATATTATCTTGACTTCTACGCAGATGGTGAAATCCGTCCGATAGAAGGACGAAGTATTCCTTATCTATTTCAAGATGGAAGACAGATCCCAGGTGCTCGCCAAGGTCCCAGTAGTCCGCGACTTTCCAGATATCTTCCCTGAGTCCCTCCCGGGATTGCCACCCTGGCGAGAGGTCGACTTTTAGATCGAGCTCGTGACCGGAGCACGGCTAGTATCGCGAGGCCCCTACTGGATGGCCCCAAGGGAGCTGACTGAACTAAATATCCAGCTCCAGGAACTAATAGATGATGGATTCGTCCGTCCTAGTTCCTTGCCCTGGGGAGCCACGGTACTTTTTGTCAAGAAGAAAGATGGGACTCTGCGACTATGCATCGACTACAGAGAGCTAAATGAGCACACTGTACGCAACGTGTACCCCGTTCCTAGGATCGACGAACTGTTCGATCAGTTGCAAGGTGCTTCGGTTTTCTCCAAGATGGACCTGAGGTCCGGCTATTACCAGCATCGATTCTTAGAGGAAGATATTCCCAAGACTGCCTTCAGCTCCCGATATGGTCTATATGAGTTCCTGGTGATGCCCTTCAGGCTCACCAACGTGCCCTCCGCCTTCATGGCCCTGAGGAATTCTTGGATCACTTTGTCATCGTCTTCATAGACGACATCCTAATCTACTCGAAGACTAAGACGGACCATACTCGGCACCTGCAGATGGTGCTATTAATGCTCCTGGAGCACTCCCTCTTCGCCAAATTCAGTACGTGCGAATTCTGGCTAGAAGAAGTTGGATTCTTGGGCCATACGATAAACAAGAAAGGAGTGGCAGTAGACCAAGCCAAGATCCAGGCAGTCCAAAATTGGCTTGGTACTGATCGAACAGTTCCTTAGGTCAAGGCTGCGTTCGTTGATATCCAGAGTTTCCTCGGCCTTGCCAGATACAACAGGAAGTTTGTCGAGGGTTTTTCCAAGATCGACCTACCCCTAACTACTCTCACCAAGAAAGACGTCGCATTCCGATGGACGCCAGAGTATGAGGCTGCGTTCGTTGAATTGAAGAAGCGGCTGACTTCCGCACCAATCCTTACGATCCCTATAGGGACCGAGGGATTCCAAATCTACATTGATGCCTCCCTGAAGGGATTATGAACAGTCCTAATGCAGTATGGCAAGGTAGTGGCCTACGCTTCGCGACAATTAAAGCCGCATGAATTAAACTATGCAGCGCACAATTTAGAGTTGGGCATCATTGTCTTCGCCCATAAATCTGGAGGCATTATCTGTACGGAGTAAGATGTGTGATCTTCTCTGACCACAAGAGCCTCAACTACATCTTCACGCGGAAGGAGCTGAACCTCCGTCAGTGCCGATGGTTGGAATTCTTATGCGATTACGACTTTGCTCTTCAATATCACCCCGGGAAGGCTAACAGAGTAGCTGATGCCTTGAGCCGCCAGCCTGCGATAGCCGGGAGTTGGACGGAGCAGATCCCTAAGGAACTTTTCCAGTCTTCGATAGACTTGGAAGATTACTCTGGTTGCCCGAAGAGATCCGGAATAGTACTATTCTCAGCTATATTGGATGGAGATCCAATATGATATCCGGGACCGGATACGAGAAGCCCAGAAGATTGACATAGAGGTAATGCCGATCATCCGATCTATGCAAGGAGGGGCACAGGAGGATTATAACTTGCATGACGTAATTCTACAATTCAAGCATCGCATATTGATTCCCTCTACCGGAGGGATTCATGAAGAAATTCTGCAAGAAGCCCATCAGTCCAGGTACTCAATTCACCCGGGTGTAGTTAAGATGTACGTGGACTTGCACAGGACCATTTACTGGCCTGGAATGAAGAGAGATGTCACTAACTTCGTGGCCCGGTGTCATACCTGTCAGAAGGTCAAAGCTGAATGTCGCAGTCTAGGAGGCCTATTACAGCCCCTGCCGATACCGGAGTGGAAGTTCGAAGACATCTCCATGGACTTCGTTCATGGCCTACCTCGATCCCGCGCTGGGAATGACTCAATATGGGCGGTCATAGATCGACTCACCAAGGTAGCGCGGTTCATTCCAAACCGACAGGGTCATGGAGTAGATATCCTGTCTAGGATGTTCTTAGAGTAAGTGGTACGATTTCACGGAGTACCAAAGTCCATCGTGTCAGATCGTGACGGGCACTTCACATCTAAGGAGTGGAGGCGGGTGCAGGCATACTTGGGAACCAAGTTGGCCTTCAGCACTGCCTTCCACCCGCAGACAGACGGACAGATGGAGAGGATGAACAGGACAATGGAGGATCTTCTTCGACTGTACATAGTGGAGAACAATGAGCCGTAGGAGCAGATGTTGTCGTTAGTCGAATTTTCATATAATAACAGCTACCAGGCTAGCATTAAGATGGCTCCATACGAGGCATTGTATGGAAGGCATTGCCGAACCCCGTTGACTTGGGATCAGGAAGAGGACCCGAAAGCCTTGGGAGTGGCTTACATCGATGACATTACGGCACCGATACGGCTGATCCAGGAGCGAATATGGGAGGCGTAGAGCCGGCATGCTAAGTACTATGATGCGCGGCACCGACCGATGGAGTTCAGCGTGGGGGAAATGGTGATGCAGGCTACATCTCCTAACGAACCGCAACGGACAATGACACTTAATCGTTCTCTCACGTTCCAATTCTACGTCGCACAAATCAAATGGTTTAGTTCTTAATTGAGGTCTTTTAACACACGAGATTAATTTAACATGTGTCATCCTTGTTTGAAAAACAATACCACAGCATTCACAACACCTAAAATTATGAATCCTAACCGCTCCAATATTTGTCGTGTATAACGCAACGTCACAACCACAATCCGAGAAGAACTTGACTAAAAAGTACGATCCAAAATTAGTCTTGTTCGCTCCCAAAAACCGAATATAACATTAAGGTTTGTCAATCCTTTAGAGATCTAATAAGGGCTATTTGCCAATATTTGGATCAAGCGAAAAGGATCCACCCGATCCAGATTCGATTAATGAAATTGAAGAACATAAACAATAAAATCAGATTTTTAAAATGACGGATTCAAAAGTCACAGATAAAAGTCGATGTCTCGCAACCTCTGACTAATTAACAAAGGAATCACACAAGAGTAGATATTTTTGTTACCCAATCCCAAGCAATAGACCTTCAAATCTTCCACTAGGATGAGTGGAGGAATCACACGACAAAGGTGGAAAGATCCACTTCCGCGAAATTCCACGGAGCCGCACCGGAAGGAGAAGACGCGCGCTGTTTTCTTTGGAGTCACCGGAGGAGATCCACGTAATATGATACGTGAAAGTTCCTTAGGATTCTTTAAGAGGGAAGGGAGGGGATTAGAGAGAAGGGGTCGGCCATAAGGGCTTAGAGGAGGAGGGAAGATATGTGGCCGGCGGCCAAGGAGAGGGGGGAGGAGGCAGCTAGAAGAAGGCAAGAGAAAGAGGGGGGCTGAATTTTGCCTGAGGGGGAAGAGAGAGATAAGGGGGAAATTCAAATTTTGAATTCAATTTTCAATTTTTCATTCTTCTCTAATCAAAATGAAAACAATTCATGCATATATATAGGCTAAACCACTCAATCTCCACCTTAGCAAATTAACACACTCATGATGGTTATATGCACCCATCATGAATTAAATAAAACATAGAGTTTGCATGAAAATAAAAATACAAGATGGTTATAGGCACTCATCATGCAATACAAAATTAAAAATGCTTGAAATAGAATTGCTTAAAATAACAATCGATAAAATAACAATTAATACTTAAAATATATAATTATAAATATATAATTTATAATCATATATTTTTATGTGACGGTAACAGAGGACGACATGCATAACATATAGCGGAGATTTGGCGCGGCGTTGGCGATGGATGTCGCGGTAGAATCTCATCTTCAAGCTTGCGGCAACGAGCGTCCCAATCAACAAACTCTCTGTGGCGGAGATCAGTGGCCTTATCAGCAACGTCATCTTGAACAAGTGGCGGGACTTCACCACCAACAATCAACCGTCACGAGCATTACGAGCACATGGCCGGACCTCTTCGCCATCAATCCTCCCCCACTCAAAATCACTCATCACCGATGAGTGGCCTGGGAGAGAGTGGTGGAATAAAGCAGCCTCCAAATGTAGTACGACGAGCTCCCAAGTAATAGTCGAGAGTAACCTGTGAAGCATTACCAAAACAACCAAGGTTTCCAAAAAACTAGACATAAATGTGACAGAAAGAAAAATGACGTTTGTCTTACCAACCATTGCAAGTACCATGGAATCCCAGTGGAAGATAGATACGGCAATAACTTCACTCCCCAACCCATGAGAACATTTAGTGGGAGGAAGAAATGACAGAGAAAGCCACTCTAGAGGAGGAGAAACATACGACATAAAATCCGGGACGTTGAAAATTGGTGAAATACCCCAATCATTCATAAAATCCAAAAAAATCGTAATGTCTCGAATTTCAATATAAATCAGGTACGAGTCAGCTTTCCTAATTGTTATGTTCAAGATGGTGTCGGTCAGCAACCGATCGGGAGGTGAACGCACTAAAATTGCACCGTCAACTTGTAAGTTGGGTACACTCGGGAGTAAGTTGACATGCAAATGACACGACTCATATTGGATAGCTATGGCCACAAGAGTGGGTGCATAGATATCATGGCATGGTTGAAAATAAGGCGGTGCTAATTGGTTTAATTGATTTAAATTATATTTCACATTTAGCGGACGCAAACCAAGAGGCACACCCGTCACGAAATCAGAAGTGCACACAATAGACGACCTCATCGTAGACGTATAATCAGAGAATTAATTAATCAAAGGAAATTTTGGAGATACATAACTACAAAATGTTGTGACAAGGCCGAACACGAATTCTAACAACTCATTAATACATATCTTACGAGATATATCCAATGGAGGGGCTACTAACAGAGGCAGTACCAAATGTCTCGGGCTAGTTATACCAAATCCGTGCCCACCAAAGTAATCCAGTTGAGTTACATGATCCGGAAAGAGGAGCGGAAAAGTCAGATCCGGAGGAAGATCAAAATCATATCGACTGCCACACAATGGAGTTATCATCAAAGAAGATTCTTTCGGTTTAATACTACTCAAAACTTCCAAGAATATTCTTCCATCGCTAGGTAATTCTTCCAACGCACTAGTTTTGTCATCTAACTTAGGACGATCGGGAAACTCCTCAACTAATATGGGTGATGGACCCGAGATATGATCGAGGATGGGTTGGTTAAGCATATGGGGTATCAATTCAGAGGAGAGCTCCTCTTCCATGTCACTGGGGTAACCGAATTCCTCAACATCGCTAAGCTCGTTAGAGATGCTAACATCGCCTTCAACGGGGGGCTCAGTCAAAAACACTGGCTCAGAATCAACAGAAGAGTTAATGACTAGAAAATAACACTCGGGGGAGGACCCTAAATAGACAGAGGTCGAATGCTGAACTGGGCACTCGATAGTATAGGGATCTGACATACCCCCAGCATCATGGGAAATTATCGTGGGATAACCCACACTGCTCGAAACACTCTCACCTCGCGGGCTCATGGCACTCCTAGCAGTAACAACCATGGAATCTCGGCCAATGGATCTAACATCCTCCCTTTTCCTAGCGATGGATGGAAGTACACATCGTGTATACATACCAGTCTGTGGAAAGGTCCTAACTTGAGGGCTAAGAGCACTCCTATCATCAGATACGGGTCTAGTGCCATGGCGTAATGTATCCACTTCATCGAACATCCACGCGGGAGCGTACTAGTCGGTGAGGAGGCTCTTCATGACCAGCCAACCTATAGAAGACCCAATACGTCTTTCCTCATTGAACCAGAAAGTCTGCGCTCGACCCACTAACTGCTTGCTCGCCACTGGGACCTTATGGAGGTCCCATAGACCAAGACACTCAAAATAACATTATATCCCAGCAACCCAATTAAGGAAGATCTAAGGACCTCCCAACCCATCATAGGTGGGAGCAACGCTCCTAGATGACCAAGATACGTCAACCTCTCGCTCACGGGGATGATCTTGATGATGGTAGGGTTGCCTAGGTGATGGTGGTGTCGCTTGGTTAGCCGTTAGTTGCCTAAACAAGTCCCTAATTTCATCCATTATAGGTGAATGAAGTGGCTTCCTAACATTCGACATGATTCCAGAAGATTTGAATCGGGTAACGTTATTTGCTTCTTGCTGCTACAAGATACTAGTTTTCCTCCCAGGAACTGACAGGTGCCAGAAGTGCTCTTCCCGTCAGTCCTATTTGTAGCCTACAAAATCTGCATCTGAATAGTCTGTTAGTTCATGCTCTCCATTCCTAGGGTACCATAGGCCAAGATTTAGTGTGCCCTTAAGACACCTCAAAATTCTCTTTGCAGTAGAGTAGTGATATTCTTTAGGGCAGGCCTGATATCTAGCACAAACACATGTAGCATACATGATGTCTAGCCTACTTGTAGTTAGATATAGAAGGGAGCTAATTATCCCTCCATAAAAGTTTCATCAACAGGTTTTCCTGCCTCATCTTTTCTTATACGCATACTTGACCCTATAGGAGTTTTCATAGTAGAGGAATTCTCCGTACCAAACTTCTTAATTAACTCCCTAGTTAACTTAGACTGGGATATGGACAAGCCATCATCAGTCTGTCTAACTTAGAGACCCAAGAAGAACTTAAGTTAACCCATACTGCTCATCTCAAACTTCCCTTGCATAAGTTTGGCTAACTTTCTGCAAAGGTTGTCAATGAGGAAGCTAGACTAGGATGATTTTCTCCTTAGATTCTCTTAAGAATAGGGTCTAGTCTACCTTCCCCCTTGATAATTTGTTCTCAATAATGAAGCTAGATAAAGTCTCATACCAATCTCTAGGGGCCTGCTTTAGCCCATATAGAGCTTTCATAAGTTTATAAATAGAATCAGGTGAGTTAGGAACAATAAAACCTGGAGGCTGCTCAACATAGACTTCTTCCTTTAGGTCACCATTTAGGAAGGCTGACTTCACATCCATCTGATAGACCTTGAATCCCTTGCATGAAGCATATGCAAGGAACATTCTGATGGCCTCCAATCTTGCTACATGGGTAAAGGTTTGATCAAAATCAATACCTTCCACTTGCATGTACCGCTTAGCTATTAGTCTTGCCTTGTTCTTGATTATAATGTCATTTTCATCAAGTTTATTCCTGTAAATCCACTTGACTCCAATGATATTATGTCCTTGTAGTCTGGGAACCAACTTCCAGACCTTACATCTCTTAAACTAGTTCAGTTCTTTTTGCATAGCAACAATACAGAACTGATCTATGTTGGCCTCTTCAAATTTCTTTGGCTCAACTCGTGATAGGAAGCTTGAGTAAAGTGTTGTGTTGATACTTCTGCTACTTGTCACTACTCCTTGGATAGCATCACCAATGATTTGGTATCTTGGATGATCCCTCAGATCTCTTATTGCTGGAGGCAATCTAGCTTCAGCTAATGGGGCAGCTTCTTGCTGATCTTCATCCACCTCATTTGTGTCTTATAGTCCCTCTACTGGAATGTCCACTTTATCTTAGATAACAGGAGCTACTTCCTTGATGGTTAGTTGGTCCATCATCTGATCTATGCTTGTAGTACTAGAAGAGCGGCTTGGCAGCTCACGGTTAATCATAGTATAGTCATCAAAGACTACATGTATAGATTATTTTATAACTTGGCTCTTCAAGTTGTAAATCCTATAGACTTTACTATGATTGTTGTACCCAACAAATATCCCACCAAAGGACTTGGCAGCAAATTTAGTCATAAAGGATTTCCCATTGTGAAGCACATAGCACTTACTACAAAAAATTCTAGATAGCCCATGTTTGGTTTTCTGCCCTTAAAGATCTCATATGGAGTCTTCTTGTGGCTTTTGGTGAAAGAGGTCCTATTGAGGACATAACATGCAGTATTCACTGCCTCAGCCCAGAAATATTCTGGGAGAGATGTATCACTCAACAAAGTTCTTCCATCCTCTATGAGAGTCCTATTTTTCCTCTCAACAATCTCATTTTGCTGGGGAGTTTTTGGAGAAGAAAATTCTTGATGAATCTCTTGCTCTTCACAGAACATTATCATGCTTTCAGTCTGGAATTCAGTTCCATGGTCACTTCTGATTTTGACCATTGAACTATTAAATTCATTCTAAATATGCTTGACAAACTTGATGAAGATGTCAAGGGTTTCATTCTTTTTCTTGAGAAAGAATACCGAAGAAAACCAGGAGTAGTCATCAACCACCACAAGGGTGTAAACTTTCCTACCAAGACTATAAAACAGCATAGGACCAAACAAGTCCAAATGCAAGAGGTACAAACACCTCACAGAGTCTTTGGTTCCAATGCCCTTGAAGGAGGCTTTTGCCTGCTTACCCTTTTGGCATGCTAAGCAAATGTCCTCCTTGGTGCACTTCACATTAGGACCATTCCTAACTAGATATTGACTAAAGAGCTTGTCAATAGTCTTGTAATTCAAATGAGCTAGCCTCTTGTGTCATTGGACACAATATGAGACTTTCTCATTTGTCACTAGACAAATAGGAGAGTCTGTATCTAGACAAAGAAAGTTTAAACAATAAACATTTTCACTCCTAGTGCCTGTCAAGATGACCATTTGGTCACTTGACCACTTAATCTAGCACGCATCCTAGTGGAAGACAATGACATAACCAAGATCAAAGAGTTGGCTTATGCTTGTGAGGTTATGTTGTAACCCTTCAACATAAGTCACTTTTGTGATCATTACTATGCCATTGGTAATCTTACCATAGTCTCTAGTCACCCCTCTATCTGAACCACCAAAGATAGCCTTGGTTCCATCATTCACTAGAGTGTACTGCTTTAAGTTTCTCCTTGTCCCAGTCATGTGCCTGGAACAACCACTGTCCAAGTACTATATAGGAGTATGGGTACTTGGACTAACCTGCATTACATAATTTAATTTACCTTAGGACCCCAATTCTATTGGGTCATAGGTTCATATTAGTCTTAAAATGAACTTGTCTACCAACATCTTTTATGACTGGTGTACTAACAGCTGCTCTTGGTACACTTGGATTGTGCTAGCAGTCTACAGCAAAATGACCCACTTTGACACATCACCAACATTCATGAATGTTGTATCTTCTTTTCTATGCAAGTCTAGCAGTTTGGTTAACTGCTGGATGAATAGTAGGGAGAGAAACAGCAGCCTTCTTCGGATTCATTTCAGCAAGGATTTGACTGAAGGTAAGTCTTCTAGCTGGCTTGTTTAGCTTACTCTGAGTGCCAGCAGCAGTAAGTTTCTTTTCAGAAAGTATGCTCTTGATGGCATCAGACACAACAAAACCAGGCTTGCTGGATGACTGACCCTTGGTTTGAGTCTTTGATGAATGATTCTGAACCTTTGTTGCAGCCACATTCTTGAGAGTGGGGGCTGGAGCACCAAAGATAAATGGTCCAGGATGGGCTAATGGAACTTCTTCATGGGCAGTTTTAAAAGCAGTCGCCCTATTATGTAACAACCCCATCCATTTGCATAGTATATACTAGAAGGTCCGGCCGGGGCCCCACAGTATATACCACAAAACAGGCGGCGAAGTTACGGAGTGATACCAGAGTAGCGCAGCGCACCCTAACACATTGCATTCTAGCGGAATCCTATAACACTACACTCGAACTCCACACCTGAATATACAGCATATAAAAACTCCACATATTATATATCATAGGAATGTCTTACAATATAAACAGTTGGCCTTATGGCCTTACATGGCTTTCATAACAGTGGCCTCAAATACTGGCACACAGGCTGGCCACGTATAAAGAAAACACAGCATTTAAAAGATTAGCCTTCAAGGGCTAGCAGCAGCAGCAAATGCAGCAGTGACTTCAGCTCTTATGCGTCCCGCTCGGCTCTCCAGCACCTACACAGGGACATTCCACCCAACGGTGGCAAACAGAGGCAACGGTCAGCATTCAGCTTACCAAATTATAATTACCCCACCCCTTTCCCAGGGCAGTGGTAATCTTGCCTGCAAGCATAGCATGGCACATGCATATACATATATCACCTATCATGTGCTTTCACACAGACATTCCATCACAACCGTCAGCCACCCGGCCCAATGATCCATGCACTCAGGTAACATTCTCGATGTACCGGCGAACCAGTTACCCGCCACCGTATCAGGGTCGCAACCGAACGGCAAATCACTTGAGCATTTACTACATGGCGTGCAGCCAGAGTTCTAGTCTTAGGACACCGGGATGGCCCTTAGCCCCCCATTGTGTCATGGCACGTCGGCCTAAGACTCTTGCTATGCGCTCCAACAGACCGCACTTTCAGGTCTCACATCAGATGGACATAACGCAGGTCGGATCATCCACCACCCATTGCTCAAATCTCCTTGCCATCACCGAGCATAGCATACTCGCGGCTAAAGAAAAGGCGCGGGTCGATTTCACCGATCCTGTTCTGGTATTCAAGCCTGGGTGTTTTTCTGGGCGCACCAGTACTACCATTACACCCAATTTATATCACACATCACCGGGACTTTCCTGGGCACACCAATACTTCCTGCTACTCTCTTCGTAGATATGACACCGCAAATATCACAAATGTCAGGGGTCTTTCTTGGGCACACCAGTACTTCCTGCTACTCTCTTCGCAGGTACCACCTATGAACATTCAGTATTACAAACGCCTTTCCTGGACTCCCAATCCAGTACTTCCTGTTACTCTCTTCACAGGCATGACCCAACATCACACGCAGCACAAGCAGTATACGGGTATTTTCCTGGACTACCACTCAAGTACTTCCTGCTACTTCCTTTCACAGGTCCAACCCGTCAACTCATAAACTACGTGTTTATCACGGAGTCTTCTCCGGTTCGTATGCAACATCACCAATCCAGACCAACCTGTCCAGATGGACTTGACACAGCATGCCTATTCCGTACTCCATTTCCGGATCTATATGCCAAATGATTGGGGATTTTGTGTATCAACCCAAAGACTCCCATAACAGTCCACCATATAGTGGGGGAATCATATGCATATGCTAAAAGGAAGCTTTCACATGGCTAGGAAGAAAAGTCATTACCCTTTAAGACTGCTTCTGTGCCATGAGCTCCTAACTGGCTAGGAAGATCCGCAACAGCTTTTCCTCCGCAACGCCGGCCTCGAACCTCTCGTCGGAATACCGCACCAGCACCGGTGACCAGCCCCTTTCCTCCTCCTCCTTCTTCCTCTCCCTTTCTCTCACTAGGAATGTAGAAAGAGAAGTCCAAATGCAAAATGAGATTTCCCTTCTCATCTCAGCCTTAAGGAAGCAGGGAGGCAGCTCAGCCATTGGATCCCAGCTGAAGGAACGGACGTCCACGATTTCCCTCAAAATCATATTTTTTGCCTGACACGGCCTCTGACACGCCCGTATCCCAGGTCGTGTGCCTCAAGCGGTGTTCAACCGACTTATCCAATCTAGTGAAATGCCCATGTGACACACCCGTGTCACAGTCCGTGTCACCTGACACTCCTTTAGACACGCCCGTGTATATGGCCATGTTCATCAATCTGCACAACTTCAAAATCAGCCGAGACTCACACGGCCTGTGACACGCCCGTTTCTGAGGCTGTGTGCCCATTACACGGCACTAGACATGCCCCAGCTCAAATTCATCGGGCTAAGTTCGTCGACCGCGCTGATACGCAATGTGACACGCCCGTGTCACAGGCCGTGTCATATGCTCTTGACAATCGTCGACCGAATTTCTGTCGACCACTCGTCGACTGCTCACCCAAGAAGGACACGCCCTGGGACACGTGATGGGCCCGCGAACAGACTCTTACTGTGGTTGGTTCGTTGAGTCGATCGCCGCGGGCTTGCTCGGGTAGGCAAGTGCACCTATCGCAAGTAGTACTCGATATTCGGGGGAATACCGAGGTCGTATTGTTCTCGGGGTCGCGTTGACTATTCTTACTCCTCCGGGAGGACTATTATTTTACTGAAAATAAGGTGGATTTTTTTACTTAATAAAAGGCGAAAAAGCAAAGGAGCGAAAAAACGGTTTAGAAAATATTCGATGAAGGGTTAACGCTCGGCATCGAATCGGATAAGACTAAAATAATTTTTAATAATAAAAGACTTAGTTTTCAAATTAATAATAAGACAACTTGGCCGTGGAGGTTCCACAAATGTGAGCTCACCTAGCTATAGGGATATCGCTCACCTAAACGTTAAGACTATTCGACCGAACGTTAGTCCGACGAAGGATTCCTCTTAACGCCCGCTTTACGCTAAGAACCCCGCTATTGGGTGGGGGACCCAATCCGGTAGAATTACGCTAGTCCTCTCTCGAGGGTATGCACGCAACTCTATTTACCCAGGGGTGATCGGTCCATATGCACGGCCTCTCGGCTAGCTAGCATATGGACTACGGAAATAGGGCCCACACATCGATTATGTGGTCCTACGCGTCGTAAACCCGGGGTAAACCCTAAGTGCTTAAATTAAAATGAAAATGAAGAGCTTTAATTATTATAAATCATTTTAAATGTCCCAATGCTCTTCGATGCCGAGGCTAATAGCGATTAGCCACACATCGGTATGGGGACGGCTTATAATTTAGTGAGGCGCGAGTTCGAATTTAATGCTAAACGATTATAAGAAAGAGACAAAAGAAAAATAACAATATTTAGAGAGCTAAAAAGTTAACTAAACGAGAACTCACGCACACTCCAAATTATAAATTAAACAAAAGCTAAGTTACACATGAATGAAATTTGCATAATTTAAATTTGCGAGTCCCACTCAAACGAGTGGGGGCGGTAAATAAAGGCTGAAAATTGCAAGTCCTACTCAAACGAGTAGGACTGAAATGAAAGCGAGTCCTACTCAAATGAGTAGGAGAAAATAAATGCGATTACAGGGCTAAAAAGTCCGGCCATTTAACTCAAGTGAGTAGGCGGAAAAAAATAAAGAAAGTAAAATTGCAAGTCCTACTCAAACGAGTAGGACTGAAATAAAGTCCGGCCATTTAAACTCAAGTGAGTAGGCGGAAAAATAAAGAAAGAAAAATTACAAGTCCTACTCGAACGAGTAGGACTGAAAATGAAAACGATGCGCCATTTAACTCTTAACGAGTAGGCGGAAATAAATGCACACGAAACACACACACTCCAAATGAAATTCAAGAAAGCAATAAAATTATACACCTACACTCACACACTCTACATAATTTGAATCAAAGCATTAAAAGGAAGCATTAAAACAAAGCATGAAAATTTAACACCTACACTCACACACTCTACATAATTTAAATCAAAGCATAAAAATTATACACCTACACTCACACACTCTACATGGAAATTTAAGAAGAACAAAAAGAAATTTAAGCTCATACACTCACACACACTAATAACAAAGAAAAATTAAAGTTACCTAAAAATGAAAATAACAAGATTTCTACTCCTAAAACTTACCCAAAACACATAAAAAGAACAAACAAAAATAATATGAGCAAAAAGTTTTACAAAATAAAGTCAAAATCAAAGGTGCTCAAAAATTAAAACTTTAACTTTTTCATGCTTAGGTTTTGCCAAAAATGAATAAAAAGAGAAAATTACAATTTTTGGAAGACTAAAGTTTTTCAAAGTAAATCAAAAATCAAAGTTTTTAGAAAATTAAAATACCAACATTTTCATTCTTATGATGTTATGAAAGTGATAAAAAGTGAAAAAGAACATGAAAAGAACAAAATAGGTTTTACAATCCTAAAAAAAAAACTAAGTAAAAAGAAAGAACAAATTCACTTTTTTAAATCTCTTTCAAAAAATCATAAGAATGAAATCAAAATCCTAAGCATGAAGATAAGTTAAGGGAAAAAAAACAAGGAAATTAAATACATTACACTCATACACACACACACACCTTTCCTAAGTGAAGAACAAGTGAAGAACAAAGAATAAAAAGGTGAAGGAAAAGTGGGCACAAGTGTTCATTCCAAAGCCATATATGAAGAGAAATTTTAACATTTTATTTGATCAAAATGAAACTATTACAAGCTATTACAAGTGCTAAAACTAAAACAAAACAAGAATGAAATAAAAAGGGAGAAATCTCCTTACATAGCCTTGAAAATCACGGATGCAGCCCACAAAAATACACTAACTTGGCCCAAAAATCTGAACCCTTGGACCTTACAGAACTGGGCTATTTATAGGAAAAAAAATCTAAGTACACGCCCTCGGTCACGGGCGTGACATGGGGGCGTGACAGTACTATTCATGAAGGCGGCTGGCGATTGGACAGCAAAGTTGACTTCGGGCTGAGTTCGCAGCAGTCACGCCCCAGGTCACGGGCGTGACCTAGGGCGTGTCGGGGAGGTAGAACCGGGCGCGGGTTGCGTCAAATGTCCTCGGCAGCGTCTTGTCGGGCCAGCTGGAAAGGTCACGCCCCATGTCACGGGCGTGACTATGGGCATGACAGTCGGTGTCGACACTCGACGAATGTCGAGCGGAAAGTGTCGAGTCGAAATCGTTGAGCTGAAATTGGGTCACGCCCTAGGTCACGGGCGTGACACTGGGCGTGACAGTTGGTGTCGACACTCGACGATCGTCGAGTGGAATTCGTCGAGAGGAGCGGACACGGGCTTGGGTCACGCCCCGTGTCGGGTGACACGGGCGTGTCGCCAGGCGTGTCAAGCCTTTTCTTCAGAAATTTTCCGATTTCACGGGAAATACACAGGCACGGCTTGGTCACGGCCGTGACCCATGTGTCACGGGCGTGTACTTCCCAAAATTTGGCAGATTCTGGAATTTTTCTGCAAAATAAAATAAAACAAGTTAGGAGAAAATTTACAAGAATAGGAACATTTTATTGAACAAAAATAAGTAAAAACGACGAAAATAAATGAAAATGACTAAATTAATGTGCATAAAAATACGCATATTTACAGTTCATCAAATACCCCCATACTTAGGCTTTTGCTATTCCAGAGCAAAAGTTTGAGGTGAATCTATAAGGAATAAAAAAAACTCTAAGTTTTGGCTATCGCTTAATTAATTATAAGAGAGATCGAAATAAATATAAGGGGTGTAAGAGTTAAGTCCTAAAATTATGTAGATGATTTAAATAGCGCAAAAGTTTTGGCCAAAAGACTTCTTGATGTAATCAAATAGAAGGCAACATTTGTAATGGTTAGGTTAACGAAAATAGTTTGGAATTATAAGAATTCTAGCTTATACGAGTGCTACCGGAAATAATACAATTTACTAATTATGCTCTCAAAAAGATTTTTGAATTAATTCTAGAATCGAGTAATTGGCTAAGGGGGTAGTGTGGTTTATGAAGAGGGTTTTGATATTTGAGGTGAGGTAATTTTTTCTCGAACCTCCATTTTTTTTCTTTTGGATTATTAGGAAAACGAAATCTTATTTTCCTAATATGATTTTTGTTTTTCAACTTCATAATAAAAAAAATTAACCCAATGTATATTTGTAGGAGTAATGAATTTTATCCTCTTACTCCCTATATAATATTTTTAAACTTATTGGGTGCCTATGTTTACGGAACGAAATCTTGTTCCCATTAACATAAGATCTTTTAAGGATAAAATTTTTCATGCCAAGTAGGTCATGAAAAGTGAGGGGAGAAAGGAAAACTAGATTGTAATCCTAAAAATTTTTGAGAGCAACCTTAATAATTTGTACGTTCCAATGTTTTCAGAAAGCTAAAAGTAAGTATAATTGAATTCTATAGTCGTTATTTCCTAACATAATATACGTGCTCCTATTAATGAAAAATTAGAAGTAGTGCCTAAAACGAGTCCGCTAGTTTTAACAAAGCATAAAGAATTCTTTAAAACTTAACCCCGGCTATTTAAATGTTTCAATCGATAATTAACAAACGGGTAGTAAACAGAGAATTAATAGTATTCACATATAAATAAACTCAAAACAGAATTTTTGGATAGCAGAAAAGTTAAGTATGGAATATTTAATTTATTTGTTGCAAAACATTTTTTTGTTTTTTTTTTATAGTTTTTTGTAAACATTTTTTTTGTGTTTTTCATTTATTATCTTTTTTTTTTTGTATTTTTGTTTTTCTCGATTTTTTTGTTTGAAAATTTTTTGAACTATTATCTTTTTTTTTTTTATTTTTTAAGAGAATTTTCATAATATGTACAAAAATAAGGGAGAAAAAGAAAAATGTTTGTACAAGAATGAGGAAGGGGGAGAGAGAGAAAAAAAAAATATTTACAAAGAGAAAATTTTTTTGGATTTTTGTTTTTTTTTTTTTCATAAAATTTTTTTTTTTTTTTTTTTTTTTTCATTTAAAATTTTTTTGTTTTTTCATTTTAAAAAAAATTTTTTGTTTCATTTTAAGATGTTTTTTTAAATTTTTTTGTTTCATTTAAAAATTTTTTTTTCATTTAAAAATTTTTTGTTTTTTCATTTTAAAAAAATTTTTTTGTTTCATTTTAAGATGTTTTTTTAAATTTTTTGTTTTTGTTTTGTTGTTATATGTATTTTTTTGTATTTTTCTTTTTGTTTTTGAGATGCAGAAAAAATTGAAGTGCAGAAAGTAAAGCACGAAAATACCCCCATACTTAAGTCCAACATTGTCCCCAATGTTGTATCGTAAGTATGCGGAACAGAAATGAAAGACAATATGTACAACGAAAAGAAAGGGAAGGGGGTAGAAGCTTCCCTGAAACGCGGAGGGGAAGGGAGGCCGATCAGAAACCCTGCGTTTATTAGAAAAAAAATAACAAAGATAATAAGGAAAGAGCGAAAAAGATAAGCGAGGGGTGCCTCCCAGGAGCGCTTTGTTTATAGTCGTGTAGCTTGACTATTTTGGCGGGTTTATAATGTGGAGGAAAGTTATGGTTTCGCTAAAACCGATCACTGGGTCGCCCGCGATGTAAGACTTTAACCGATGACCGTTTACTTTAAAAGAGCCTTTGTCCGGGTGGGAGACGAGTACGGTTCCATAAGGAAAAACTTCTTCAACTAAGAAGGGACCGGACCATCTAGATTTTAATTTACCTGGAAAAAGCCTAAGGCGTGAATTGTAAAGAAGGACAAGATCGCCCGGAGAAAATAATTTTTGGGACTTGATTTTTCGATCGTGATAGAACTTAGAGCGCTCCTTATAGAATTTATTGCTCTCGTAAGCGTTCGCACGCCATTCATCGAGCTCGTTTAGTTGCAGTTTTCTATTCTGAGCGGCTAAGTTGGAGTCGAGGTTTAAGAGTTTTAAAGCCCAAAGTGCGCGGTGTTCTAATTCTACGGGTAAATGGCACGCTTTGCCGTAGACTAACCGGAACGGCGTACATCCAATAGCGGTTTTGTATGCCGTCCGATACGCCCACAACGCATCGTCGAGTTTAACGGACCAATCTTTCCTATTTAGCGAAACGGTTTTTTCTAAAATTCGCTTAATCTCTCGATTTACTACCTCGACTTGGCCACTTGTTTGCGGGTGGTAGGGGGTGGCAAGCTTGTGCGTGACTCCGTATTTAGCTAACGTCTTAGCCATAAGAGCGTTACAGAAATGCGTTCCCCTATCACTAACAATTGCGCGAGGCGTGCCGAAGCGAGAAAATAATTTTTTAAGAAATGTAACGACGACTCGCGCATCGTTGGTGGGGAGAGCTTGCGCTTCCGCCCACCTCGATACGTAGTCGACCGCCACTAAAATATACATATTTTTGAAAGACGGAGGTAGGGGGCCAACGAAATCTATGCCCCACAAATCGAAGACTTCGCATTCTAAAAACATATTTTGGGGCATCTCGTCACGACGAGAGATGTTACCCGACCGCTGACAGCTATCGCATGCGCGCACAAAATTATGCGCGTCTTTGAAGAGAGTGGGCCAAAAGTAGCCCGCCTCTAGCGCCTTCCGAGCGGTCCGGTTGGCTTGATAATGCCCACCGGCTGGACCCTCGTGGCAGTGCTTAAGAATTTGCAAGCACTCCACACCCGCAACGCATCTTCGGACCGCTTGGTCCGCGCAGATACGAAAAAGAAATGGGTCCTCCCAAAAGAAATTTTTCAAGTCAGAAAAGAATTTCTTCTTTTGGTGACCGGAAAATTCTTTTGGAAGGACCCGCGCTACTAAAAAATTTGCAAAATCTGCGAACCAAAGGCGAAGATGACGAAGATTTATTAATGGCAAGAAGGCGTTCCTCGGGGAATCTGTCATTTATTTCAGATTCGACGAGCGCTTCCGCACCCGGATTTTCTAAACGGGAGAGGTGGTCGGCCGCTAGATTTTCCGCTCCCCGCTTATCTCGGATCTCCAAATCAAACTCTTGTAGGAGGAGAATCCATCGAAGAAGGCGGGGCTTCGCATCATTTTTAGCTAATAAATATTTAAGCGCGGAGTGATCGATAAAAACGATAACTTTAGATAGCGTTATATACGAGCGAAACTTATCGAAAGCGAAAACGACGGCTAAGAGTTCCTTTTCCGTTGTCGTGTAATTTATTTGTGCGGAAGTGAGCGTCTTGCTAGCGTAATAAATAGGATGAAAATGTTTTTCTACGCGTTGGCCAAGAACGGCACCTAAGGCAATATCACTAGCGTCGCACATTATTTCGAACGGAAGGGACCAATTAGGGGCCACTAATATTGGTGAAGAGATAAGTTTTTGTTTTATCAAATTAAATGGCGGACTCGCATTCGCTACTAAAGATGAAGCGTGATTCCTTTTCCAAGAGGTGAGTTAGCGGCTTTGTTATTTTTGAAAAATCTTGAATAAAGCGTCGATAAAAGCCCGCATGGCCTAAGAAACTCCTAATAGATTTTACGTTTGTTGGATGCGGAAGTTTTTCTATAATTTCTATCTTGGCCTTATCCACCTCTATCCCCTTAGACGAAATCATATGGCCGAGGACCAAACCTCCTCGAACCATAAAGTTGCATTTTTCCCAATTTAAAACAAGGCTTGTGTCCTCGCACCGTTGAAGGACACGATCTAAATTGTTAAGGCAATCGGGAAAAGAGCGTCCGAAAACAGAGAAGTCATCCATAAAGACTTCCATAATGTCTTCTACTAGCTCGTCCAAAGATCGCTAGCATACATCTTTGGAATGTAGCTGGCGCGTTGCAGAGTCCAAATGGCATTCTTCGATATGCGAAGGTGCCGAACGGGCAAGTAAAAGTTGTTTTCTCTTGATCATCGGGGGAAATGGGGATTTGGAAAAACCCCGATAAACCATCAAGAAAACAATAATACGGATGACCGGATAAACGCTCTAAAATCTGGTCTAGAAATGGCAGAGGGAAATGGTCCTTGCGGGTGGCGTCGTTAAGTTTCCTATAGTCGATGCACACTCGCCAACCCGTAACAGTACGAGTTGGGACAAGCTCGTTATGCTCATTCGCCACTACGGTAAGACCGCCCTTCTTGGGCACGACATGCACGGGACTAACCCATGCACTGTCCGAAATAGGGTAGATAATCCCCGCATCTAATAACTTAATGATTTCGGCTTTAACGACGTCTTTCATGTTTGGGTTAAGACGACGCTGCGGCTGTATCGTTTTGCGGCAATTATCGTTTAGGAAAATCTTATGGGTGCAAAAGGAGGGGCTAATCCCCTTTAGGTCAGAGATTTGCCACGCAATTGCGTGGCGATGTTTAAATAAAACTTCCAATAAATCGGAAGTCTCCGAATCACTCAAGTTCGAAGAAATGATAACGGGGAGCGTATCACCTTTTCCCAAAAAAGCGTACTTGAGCGAGGCGGGTAAGGGTTTGAGGTCTAGGATGGGCGGTTCTTCTAGGGAGGTTTTAATTCCTATGTCTTTCTTACCAATTGGTTCGAAAGGCAAGTCTATAGACGTATCCTCATCGCAGTTAAAATTTTCGAGCGCATAAATATCGTCATTTAAAAATACGGACTCGAAAATGGGAGAAGAACGATCTCCGAAAAAAGTATTTAAAGAATAGCAGAAATCGTCGCTCGATGACAAATTGTCCATCGAGGGATTAATAGAGAAAGTAACCTGGTCATCGCCTACTCGGAGGAGAAGGCTACCATTACTAACATCTATTAGTGCGCGGGAGGTGGCGAGAAAAGGGCGACCGAGTATTATTGGTACCTCGGCGTCCTCCTCGATATCTAAGATGACGAAGTCTACCGGGAAGGTAAACTTGTCGACTCGGACAAGGACGTCCTCCACTACCCCGATAGGGAACTTAACCGAGCGATCCGCTAATTGGATGCGCATATTCGTAGGACTAGGAGTACCCAAACCTAAACGCGAAAAGAGCGAGAACGGCATCAGATTAATGCTAGCCCCTAAATCAGCTAAGGCGTACTTTACTAATATATCGCCAAAAAGGCACGGGATGGAAAACCGTCCCGGGTCGTTTTGTTTTGCGGGCAATTTATTAGTAAGGGCCGCCGAGCAGACAGCGTTGAGAGATACATGCGAAATATCCTCTAATTTGCGTTTATTAGAAAGTAGTTCTTTTAAAAATTTTGCATATTTGGGCATTTGTGAGATAGCCTCGCAAAAAGGAACATTAATGTGAATTTGTTTTAATAATAAAATAAATTTTTCATATTGCGCGTCCTTACGCTCGTTTTCTAACTTATGCGGATACGGGAGAGCCTTGTTTAAAATAATTTTTTCTTTTATAATAGGTAAAGGTGGCGTGAGCGAAGAAAGGGGAAGAGGGGTCGGAGGTGAAATATGTACCTGAGGGTCGGTCCGTTTTGGATCGACCACCTCCTTTCCGCTACGGAGGGTTATAGCGTTGGCGTTCTCCCGCGGATTCGGGCTCCGTGTTTCCCGGCAGTGCCCCGAGCGCGCGCTCGGACATCATCCTCGCCAGCTGTCCAACCTGTTGTTCGAGTGTTTTTAGCGATCCGGTGATGTTCCGGATATTTGACTCGTTGGACGCAATATACTTCGAAAAATTTTCCTCCATCGGGGAGGGTTTCGGAAGAGGAGGGGAGAGGAAGAAATCCGGGCGCATAAGAAATAGGGGGACGCTGAGCATTATTCGGGTTGCTCCACGAGAAGTTGGGGTGATTCCTCCAACCCGGGTTATAGTTATTACTATAAGGGTTGTTGTTGGGGTTGAAGGGAGGACGACCCGAATTTCCCATGAAGTCCACGAACTCTTCAGCTACGCAGACATTAGGGGGAATAAAACAAGGCGGAGTGGAGGAGGCAGCAGACATCTCCGCCACCTGCTTTGTTAACCTTTCAACTTGAAGGGTCAAGAGAGCAGTGGCATCCACTTCAAAAAGGCCAGCCGCCGGCTTTGGCCGTCCCCGCGGGACGTTCCATTGATAGGCATTCATAGCCATCTCTTCGAATAAAGCCTGGGCGGCCTCGGGGGTTTTGTTGTTAAGCGTTCCCCCGGCAGCCGCGTCAATCATTTGACGCGTCTGAAAATTCAGCCCATTATAAAAAATTTGAACTTGCAACCACGTTGGCAGCGCGTGGTGCGGGCAACGGCGGAGGAATTCCTTAAATCGTTCCCAAGTCTCGTATAGAGACTCGGGATCGTTCTGCACAAACGAAGAAATGTCCGCCCGCAACTTTGCAGTTTTGGCGGGCGGAAAGTACTTCGTTAGGAACCGTTCCGTCAACTCAGCCCACGTGGTGATACATCCTCGCGGGAGGGCATTCAACCACGCCTTGGCTTTGGACTTAAGGGAAAAAGGAAATAAGCGCAAACGAATGGCGTCATCAGTGACGCCATTGATCTTGAAGGTGTCGCATATCTCCAAGAAATTGGACAAGTGGACATTCGGGTCCTCATCCGGCAGTCCATCGAACTGCACGGCGTTTTGGACCATTTGAATGACACTTGACTTTATTTCAAAATTATTATTGGCCACCGCAGGGCGAACAATACTCGACCCTGAATCATCCAGGTTAGGCCGGGCGTAATAAGACATAGTACGCTCGGCCGCCGGGGGAAGGTTAGGGGCGGCCATAACTAAAACAGAGGGTTCTCCGATAGATTCCTCGGGATCTAAAGAAGGATTTCGGCGATGAGATCGGATACGCGCAAGAGAGCGTTCGATCTCAGGGTCGAAGTCTAAATCTTCAGACTCTGAGGGTTGTCCTCGGGTCATACACCCAAACAAAAATAAAACAAAAATAAAACTTTTTTTGTTTTGTTTTTTTTTTTTTTTTTTTTTAAATAAAGTTTTTATTTTTTTGTTTTGTTTTTTAGAAAATAAGTAAAATTAATAGACTCCGGAATTCGAAATAGCAACTCGAAAAGAGGTTCCCCGGCAACGGCGCCAAAAACTTGATGGGCCCGCGAACAGACTCTTACTGTGGTTGGTTCGTTGAGTCGATCGCCGCGGGCTTGCTCGGGTAGGCAAGTGCACCTATCGCAAGTAGTACTCGATATTCGGGGGAATACCGAGGTCGTATTGTTCTCGGGGTCGCGTTGACTATTCTTACTCCTCCGGGAGGACTATTATTTTACTGAAAATAAGGTGGATTTTTTTACTTAATAAAAGGCGAAAAAGCAAAGGAGCGAAAAAAACGGTTTAGAAAATATTCGATGAAGGGTTAACGCTCGGCATCGAATCGGATTAAGACTAAAATAATTTTTAATAATAAAAGACTTAGTTTTCAAATTAATAATAAGACAACTTGGCCGTGGAGGTTCCACAAATGTGAGCTCACCTAGCTATAGGGATATCGCTCACCTAAACGTTAAGACTATTCGACCGAACGTTAGTCCGACGAAGGATTCCTCTTAACGCCCGATTTACGCTAAGAACCCCGCTATTGGGTGGGGGACCCAATCCGGTAGAATTACGCTAGTCCTCTCTCGAGGGTATGCACGCAACTCTATTTACCCAGGGGTGATCGGTCCATATGCACGGCCTCTCGGCTAGCTAGCATATGGACTACGGAAATAGGGCCCACACATCGATTATGTGGTCCTACGCGTCGTAAACCCGGGGTAAACCCTAAGTGCTTAAATTAAAATGAAAATGAAGAGCTTTAATTATTATAAATCATTTTAAATGTCCCAATGCTCTTCGATGCCGAGGCTAATAGCGATTAGCCACACATCGGTATGGGGACGGCTTATAATTTAGTGAGGCGCGAGTTCGAATTTAATGCTAAACGATTATAAGAAAGAGACAAAAGAAAAATAACAATATTTAGAGAGCTAAAAAGTTAACTAAACGAGAACTCACGCACACTCCAAATTATAAATTAAACAAAAGCTAAGTTACACATGAATGAAATTTGCATAATTTAAATTTGCGAGTCCCACTCAAACGAGTGGGGGCGGTAAATAAAGGCTGAAAATTGCAAGTCCTACTCAAACGAGTAGGACTGAAATGAAAGCGAGTCCTACTCAAATGAGTAGGAGAAAATAAATGCGATTACAGGGCTAAAAAGTCCGGCCATTTAACTCAAGTGAGTAGGCGGAAAAAATAAAGAAAGTAAAATTGCAAGTCCTACTCAAACGAGTAGGACTGAAATAAAGTCCGGCCATTTAAACTCAAGTGAGTAGGCGGAAAAATAAAGAAAGAAAAATTACAAGTCCTACTCGAACGAGTAGGACTGAAAATGAAAACGATGCGCCATTTAACTCTTAACGAGTAGGCGGAAATAAATGCACACGAACACACACACTCCAAATGAAATTCAAGAAAGCAATAAAATTATACACCTACACTCACACACTCTACATAATTTGAATCAAAGCATTAAAAGGAAGCATTAAAACAAAGCATGAAAATTTAACACCTACACTCACACACTCTACATAATTTAAATCAAAGCATAAAAATTATACACCTACACTCACACACTCTACATGGAAATTTAAGAAGAACAAAAAGAAATTTAAGCTCATACACTAACACACACTAATAACAAAGAAAAATTAAAGTTACCTAAAAATGAAAATAACAAGATTTCTACTCCTAAAACTTACCCAAAACACATAAAAAGAACAAACAAAAATAATATGAGCAAAAAGTTTTACAAAATAAAGTCAAAATCAAAGGTGCTCAAAAATTAAAACTTTAACTTTTTCATGCTTAGGTTTTGCCAAAAATGAATAAAAAGAGAAAATTACAATTTTTGGAAGACTAAAGTTTTTCAAAGTAAATCAAAAATCAAAGTTTTTAGAAAATTAAAATACCAACATTTTCATTCTTATGATGTTATGAAAGTGATAAAAAAGTGAAAAAGAACATGAAAAGAACAAAATAGGTTTTACAATCCTAAAAAAAAAACTAAGTAAAAAGAAAGAACAAGTTAACTTTTTTAAATCTCTTTCAAAAAATCATAAGAATGAAATCAAAATCCTAAGCATGAAGATAAGTTAAGGGAAAAAAACAAGGAAAGTAAATACATTACACTCATACACACACACACACCTTTCCTAAGTGAAGAACAAGTGAAGAACAAAGAATAAAAAGGTGAAGGAAAAGTGGGCACAAGTGTTCATTCCAAAGCCATATATGAAGAGAAATTTTAACATTTTATTTGATCAAAATGAAACTATTACAAGCTATTACAAGTGCTAAAACTAAAACAAAACAAGAAATGAAATAAAAAAGGGAGAAATCTCCTTACATAGCCTTGAAAATCACGGATGCAGCCCACAAAAATACACTAACTTGGCCCAAAAATCTGAACCCTTGGACCTTACAGAACTGGGCTATTTATAGGAAAAAAAATCTAAGTACACGCCCTCGGTCACGGGCGTGACATGGGGGCGTGACAGTACTATTCATGAAGGCGGCTGGCGATTGGACAGCAAAGTTGACTTCGGGCTGAGTTCGCAGCAGTCACGCCCCAGGTCACGGGCGTGACCTCGGGCGTGTCGGGGAGGTAGAACCGGGCGCGGGTTGCGTCAAATGTCCTCGGCAGCGTCTTGTCGGGCCAGCTGGAAAGGTCACGCCCCATGTCACGGGCGTGACTATGGGCGTGACAGTCGGTGTCGACACTCGACGAATGTCGAGCGGAAAGTGTCGAGTCGAAATCGTTGAGCTGAAATTGGGTCACGCCCCAGGTCACGGGCGTGACACTGGGCGTGACAGTTGGTGTCGACACTCGACGATCGTCGAGTGGAATTCGTCGAGAGGAGCGGACACGGGCTTGGGTCACGCCCCGTGTCGGGTGACACGGGCGTGTCGCCAGGCGTGTCAAGCCTTTTCTTCAGAAATTTTCCGATTTCACGGGAAATACACAGGCACGGCTTGGTCACGGGCGTGACCCATGTGTCACGGGCGTGTACTTCCCAAAATTTGGCAGATTCTGGAATTTTTCTGCAAAATAAAATAAAACAAGTTAGGAGAAAATTTACAAGAATAGGAACATTTTATTGAACAAAAATAAGTAAAAACGACGAAAATAAATGAAAATGACTAAATTAATGTGCATAAAAATACGCATATTTACAGTTCATCAACACGCCAGTGTCCCAGGCCGTGTCACCCAATTTTTCCCACTTTTTGGATTTTGGGGTGTTACAACCCTTCCCTCCTTGCAAAAATTTCATCCCCGAAATTTGCACCAAGTAAGGAACTCAGACAGAAGGATTGTCATTCCACAATCATTTCATACAACTCGAACACACTGTATAACCGTTACACAAAGAGTTTGGGAAACTCAGCTCGCATGGTCTGCTCTCGCTCCCATGTAAGCTCCTCACGGCTGCAATTGTTCCACCGGACTTTGACCATCCTGACCGTCTTATTCCGCAACTGTTTCTCGGCTCAATCCTCGATCTGAATGGGCCTAACCTTCGTCATTAGCCCATACTCCACCGGCACTTGATCATCCTGGATCACCTGAGCTGGATCTTTCACGGCCTTCCGCAGTACCGAGACGTGGAACACGTCATGCAATCCACCCAAATCTGTCGAAAGAGCTAGCCGATATGCAGCTTCCCCAACTCGCTCGACCACTTCAAATGGACCAAGGTATCTTGGACTAAACTTTTTTAAACATCGAATCCTGGATACGCCTTTGAAGGGTTTGATCTTCAAGTATACCCAATCGCCTACCGCGAACTCCACATTCCAGTGTTTGGCGTTGTAGTATTTCGTTTGTCGATCTTGAGCGATCAATAGACGTTCCCGAATAGTGCGTATTGTCGAGTTTGCTTCGTCGACTTCATCACGTTTATACACTCTGGCTTCGCCTGCTTCTATCCAAGCCAAAGGAGTGCGGCACTTCCGTCCATACAAAGCTTCATACGGCGCCATGCCGATGCTTGCTTGGTAGTTGTTATTGTAGGCAAACTCTACCATGTAAAGATGATCTTCCCATCTCTTTCCAAAGTCTAGGGCGTACATCTTGAGCATGTCCTCCATAGTTCTGCTGGTCCTTTCAGTTTGGCCATCCGTAAAAAGATGAAAGGTCGTGCTGAATGTCAACTTCATGTCCAACAGTTGATGAACTAGCCTCCAGTCCTTTGACGTGAATTGCCCATCTATATCACTTAAAATGCTCCGAGGAACACCGTGTAGACGCACCATCTGGTCCACATACAATTTTGCCAAAGTTTCTACCGAATCATCTCGTATGTTCGGTAGGAAGTGTGCCACTTTCGTTAGCCGGTCGACAATCACCTAGATGGAATCATTTCCTCGCTGAGATCTCGGCAATTCGTGCACGAAATCCATGGAAATATCGTAAAATTTCCACTTTGGAATCGGCCACGACTTCAAATAACCGCCCGGCTTCTGGCATTCCGCCTTCACCATAGCACAGGTTTGGCATTTGGCCACATAATGAGCAATATCTCTCTTGAGCCCTGGCCACCAAAACAGCTTTTTCATATCTCTGAACATCTTCGTGCTCCCTGGGTGGATTAAGTACTTCTTATAATGCGCTTTATACATCAGTTCTTCCCTCAATTTACCCAAATTCGGGATGCACAAATGGCCCTCTTTTACAAAAGACCGTCATCCCAGGAGAATTTGCCCTCTGGCCCAGCTGTAGCATAGCGTAGGAGATCTTCATCTTGCCCCGTTGCTCGTAGAATCTGGTCTGCAAGATCACACTACACCTCCGTCCAGTTCAGACATGCATTGGCTATAGCATTCTTGTCAACATACGAGATCTCCAATGCTTCCAACTCCTGGATGAGACGTTCATCATGCCTCTGCAACCAGCTCGCCCTTAGCGGAGCTCTCCGACTCAAGGCATCTGCGATTACGTTCCCCTTCCCGGGAGTATAATGAATCTCAAAAGTGTAGTCCCCGAGGAACTCCAACCACCTTTGTTGTCGCATATTCAGGTCCTTCTGCTCCAACAGGTACTTTAGGCTCTTGTGGTTTGTATAGATTTCCACCTTCACTCCATAAAGATAGTGTCGCCACAGCTTTAGTGCAAAGATCACTGCCGCCAATTCTAAGTCATGGATGGGATAGTTTTACTCGTGCACCTTCAGCTGGCGTGAGCCATAAGCAATCACCTTTCCTTTTTGCAGAAGAACGCAGCCTAAGATGCTCCGTGGGCATCACTATAGATTATAAATCCATCGGTACCACATGGCGATGACAATACAGGCATCGTGGTCAACCGAACCTTCAGCTCTTCAAAAGCTCGCGCGCACTCCAGCGTCCAAACAAACTTCTGATCTTTTCTCGTCAATGACGATAGCGGCAAAGCGATCCGCGAGAAATTTGGAACAAATCTTCGATAGTAGCCCGCTAGTCCAAGAAAGCTCCTGACCTCAGCCACTGAAGACAACACTGGTCATTCCTGTATGGCCCTTATCTTTGCTGGATCCACTGTTATGCCCGCTCGACTCACCACATGGCCCAGAAAAGCAACCAACGATAGCCAAAACTCGCACTTCGAGAACTTGGCGTAGAGCTGATTCTGCCTCAAGGTATTCAATACCAACCGCTAGTGCTTCTCATGATCGGCTTCCGATATCAAGTAGACCAAGATATCATCAATGAACACTATCATGAATAGATCCAGTTATTCTCGGAATATTCGGTGCATCAAGTCCATAAATACCGAGGGTGCATTGCACAGCCCAAACGGCATTACCATGAACTTATAGTGCACGTACCGTGTTCCAAATGCGGTTTTGGGAATATCTTCTTCCCGTATCCTCAACTGGTAATAACCACACTTCAAGTACAACTTCGAGTAGACGGACGATCCCACGAGCTGATCAAACAACTCATCAATCCGCGGAATCGGATATTTATTTTTTCTCGGTCAGCTTATTCAATTCGCGGTAATCAATACATAACCGCAAGCCACCGTCTTTCTTTTTCACAAAAAACACAGGGGCGCTCCAAGGAGACATGCTTGGGAGTATATAACCCTGCTCCAGTAATTCTTGCAGTTGGACTTTCAACTCCGCCATTTCCTTTGGCGCGGAGTGATATGGCGAGCGGGCCACAGGTTTCACACCTAACACCAACTCGATCGTGAAGTCAATCTCTCGCTGGTGTGGTAGCCCAGGGAGATCCTTGGGAAATACATCTGCAAACTCCGACACGATCGGAACTTCACATATATTGGCCTGGGGCTCCACAACCTGAATCAACGGGAAGTATAACTACGCGCCTTTCCGAACAGCTTTGACAACTTGGAGTGCAGACATCAACGTCCCGCCAACTCCTCGCATACCCACGAATCTCATCTCCTGCTCGGTATTCTGGCCCAACATGATCTCTTTGGACTGGCAATCAATCAAGGCATGCTGCTCCGCAAGCCAATCCATAACAAATATCACGTCGAATTCCGATATCAGTAATACATATACAGTCAAGCAGACATCCCGACGTCCTATTTGCACCGCCACATCGCAAGCTTGATCCGCAAGCATCATACAATCATTCGACAACATCACTCTAACGCTATCTGTCTTCACACGACTAAGTATCCCAAGCCGCGATATGAACTCATTTGACAGAAAAGATTGTGACGCATCCGTATCAAATAGGGCTCGCGCCAGCGCATCGTGAATCATCACAAATCTTGTGGCCACTCTGTCACACATACAAGCCGTATACACATATGCAATAAACAAAGCATACAAGCAATACAATGCGCAAAACTTAACTCGTACCTGTGACGATGTCACTCTGCTTGATGGCCTCCTGCAGGCCAAGATTGTAGACCCGGGGTTACGCTTGTGATGTAGAGGATTCCACCACTGCCTTGCCCTTTTCCGCATATGACGCTCCCGCCTTCTTTTCACTCTTGGGCGGCACCCGATAATTACGGGCTATATGCCCCACCAGGCCACAATTAAAGCATGTACGAGTATCCGGCTTGGAGGTGGTCCCCGATGTTCCTCTCGATGTAACGGAAGAAGAAGCTTGTCCAGCTATCTTGGGCCTCTTGCCCCATCTCTTCTTATAAAATGACTTCGTTGGTCGGGGCACCTTAAACTCTGTCTGAGTCACAGCCAAGGCCCTCTTCCCATGCACCCTTTTCATGTCCTTCTCCTGCACGCACGCAGTGTCGACTAACGCCCGGAAGCCTTGGTTCACGGAACTAGAAAGCAGGAACCTTAACTCGTCCCGCAGTCCTTCAAAGAACCTATTTGTCTTTCTCTGCTCATCCGCAAATATCGAACCCGTATACCACCCCAAGCGTGTAAACTCATGCAGGTAAGCTTCCACACTGCTCTCTCCTTACTTGAGCCTTTGGAATTCGTTCTCCATGGCTATATGCTATGCCGCCGGGAGGTGCTTTGCCAGGAAGAGCCGAGAGAATTCCTCCATGGACACCTGTGTCAATGTTCTACCGGCCAAGTGATGTAGTTCCATCTCATCCCACCATAAACGAGCCTCTCCTTCCAGCAAGAAGGAGGCTATCTGATGTTCCTCTGATCCAATCGCCGTCATGATCCGCTTGATGCGCGATAACCAGTCTTTAGGCTGTGCAGGAGATCCCACTCCTAAGAACGTAGGCGGGTGAAAACTCATGAACTGCTTTAACTATTTTTCAGTTGCTCGAGGATTCACAGCCGGTATAGGTCCTGGCCTTGCCGCCACTTGTTCTGGCCTCGATGTCGGCTATGCCTGCCCAATCGGCTGGCCCTGTATCATGGCAAACAATTCCTCAGCAACTAATCGTACAGTTTCCGCAGAAGGCGGAGGTGTAGGCACCTCGGCTGGTGTCGTACTTTCATCAGAACACTGGGGGTTTGATTGCCCCGCACCACTCCGCATCACCTAAAGGTTGATAAGACACACACATTAGCGACCGTACACAAGCAATCACAACAAGTTAGGACACGCAGGTTCCTCAAACACATGTATTTGCATTCCTACATGGACATTCAGGAGTTCAATCGTGTTCACTTGGTTCGCACAGACACGTGCTCGCCACCCCACAAAAGAAGTCGACCACGACTTCGAGAGGGAATGACCAAGACAGCTGATACCAAAAATGTAACAACCCCATCCGTTTGCATAGTATATACTAGAAGGTCCGGTCGGGGCCCCACAGTATATACCACAAAACAGGCGGCGAAGTTACAGAGTGATACCAGAGTAGCGCAGCGCACCCAACACATTGCATTCTAGCAAAAGCCTATAACACTACACTTGAACTCCACTCCTGAATGTCCAGCATATAAAAACTCCATATTTTATATATCACAGGAATATCTTACAATATAAACAGTTGGAGTTATGCCCTTACATGGCTTTCATAACAGTGGCCTCAAATACTGGCACGCAGGTCATCCACGTATAAAGAAAACACATCATTTAAAAGATTAGCCTTCAAGGGCTATCAGCATCAGCAATAAATGCAGCAGGGACTTCAGCCCTTATGCGTCCCGCTCGGCTCTCCAGCACCTACACAGGAACATTCCACCCAACGGTGGAAAACAGAGGCAACGGTCAGCATTCAGCTGACCAAATTATAACGACCCCACCCCTTTCTCGGGGCAGTGGTAATCTTCCCTGCAGGCATAGCATTACACAAGCATTTATATATCACATATCATGTGCTTTCACGCACACATTCCATCACAACCGTCAGCCAACCGGCCCAACGAACCGTGCACTCAGGGCACATTCTTGGTGTACCGGCAAACCAGTTGCCCATCACCGTATTAGGGACGCAACCTAACGGCAACTCACTTGAGCATTTGCTCTATGGCGTGCAGCTGGAGTTCTAGTCTTAGGACACCGGGATGGACCTTAGCCCCCCATTGTGTCATGGCACGTCCGTCGAAGACTCTTGCTATGCGCTCCAACAGACCGCACTTTCAAGTCTCACGTCGGACGAACATAATGCAGGTCGGATCATCCACCCCCTGTTGCTCAAATCGCCTTGCCATCACCGAGCACAGCATACTCGCGGCTAAAGAAAAGGTGCATGTCGGTTTCACCGATCCTGTTCTGGCATTCAAGCCTGGGTGTTTTCCTGGGCGCACCAGTACTACCATTACACCCAATTTATATCACACATCAGTGGGTCTTTCCTGGGCACGCCAGTACTTCCTGCTACTCTCTTCGCAGGTATAACACCGCAAATATCACAAATGTCAGGGTCTTTCCTGGGCACACCAGTACTTCCTGCTACTCTCTTTGCATGTACCACCTATGAACATTCAGCATTACAAAGGCCTTTCCTAGACTCCGAATCCAGTACTTCATGCTACTCTCTTCACAGGTATGACCCAACAGTACACGCAGTACAAGTAGTATACAGGTATTTTCCTGGACTACCACTCCAGTACTTCCTGCTACTTCCTTTCACGTGTCCAACCCGTCGACTCCTAAACTACGCGTTTATCACAGAGCCTTCTCCGGTTCGTATGCAACATCACCAATCCAGACCAACCTATCCAGATGGGCTTCACACAGCATGCCTATTCTGTACTCCATTTCCGGATCTATATGTCAAATGATTGGGGATTCCGTGAATCAACCCAAAGACTCCCATAACAGTCCACCCTCTGCTGGGGGAATCATATGCATATGCTAAAAGGAAGCCTTCACATGGCTAGGAAGAAAAGTCATTACCCTTGAAGACCACTTCGGTGCCATGAGCTCATAACTGGCTAGGCAGATCCGCAATAGCTTTTCCTCCGCAACGCCGGCCTCGGACCTCTCGTCAGAATACCGCAGTAGCACCGGTGACCAGCCCCTTTCCTCCTCATTCTTCGTCTCCCTTTCTCTCACTAGGAATGTAGAAAGAGAAGACCAAATGCAAAATGAGATTTCACTTCTCATCCCCGGCCTTAAGGAAGCAGGGAGGCAGCTCAGCCATTGGATCCCAGCTGAAGGAACAGACGGCCATGATTTCCCTCAAAATCATATTTTTTTGCCTGACACGGCCTGTGACACGTCCGTGTCCCAGGCCGTGTGCCTCAAGCGGTGCTCAACTGACTTATCCAATCCAGTGACATGCCCATGTGACACGCCCGTATCACGGGCCATGTCACCTGACACGCCTTTAGACACACCCGTGTCTGTGGCCGTGTTCATCAAGCTTCACAACTTCAACATCACTCGAGACTCACACGGCCTGTGACACGCCCGTGTCTGAGGCCGTGTGCCCATTACACGGCACTAGACACGCCCCAGCTCAAATTCGTTAGGCTGAGTTCGTCGACCGTGCTGACACGCCCTGTGACACGCCCGTGTCACAGGCCGGGTCATATGCTCTTGACAATCATCGACCGAATTTCTGTCGACCACTCGTCGACTGCTCACCCAAGAAGGACACGCCCGTGTCCCAGGCCGTGTCACCCAATTTTTCCCACTTTCTGGATTTTGGGGTATTACATATTGTACCTACCACCTTGGTTTTAAACATTTTTATTCATACTATTGAATCTGTCATTCATCCAGTGACCAAAGATGCTTTCTTTGTCATACCTGTTTGAAGGCAACTGAACTTTCCTAAAAGGATTGGGAAGCATGAAAATAAGAGGCTGAGATGGAGCTGGAGCTGGAGCTTTGCCCTTCCCTTTGGAAGGAGAAACTCTTGTGTTTCCCTTGAATCCTAACCCCTTCTTACCCTTCTGAGAGTAGAAGGAGTCTATCAAGGGTAACACAGTACTTGGCTTAGAATAGCTAGCCACTATTATTTTCTCCCTCTAGAGCTTCTCTTCAAGGTCACTTATGAGACTATCCTTGTACTCTATGGAGCCTATCTGGATGTCATTAAAGATCCTAAGTTGGCTAAGTTCTTTATCCTTCTGATCCAGCAAAGATGTTGTTTCATTCAGCTAGGAAGCAGCCAGCTGTAGAGAGGCAATCTTTATAGCTTGCTTCATAGACAACTTCTTGCACTTCTTGAAGGCATCCAGAAGTTCTTCAAGCTTGTCAATCGATTGATTGACATCACCTTCTGATTCAAAATCATCTTCACCAGTAGGTGAAGAGCTTTTTGTGCAAGTACTAGTCTCATATCCAGACTCAGAAGAAGAGCTTGATAGAGATTTTACCTTGCTTTGGCCAAGCTGATCCTGGCTGGATTCCTCATCAGTCATTGCTACATTCTGAGGCATCTGACTCTGAGCTGTCTGAATCAGCTGGTCTTCTTGGAGGAGGGGGAATCCTCTCCTTACTCTACCTGATGTTGTTTGCCTTGAATGCCAAGGACTTCTCCATGGCTTCGGATCTGTTGGTGGCCTCCTCCTCTTTTCTGGCAGCTAGTTGCATCTCATAGGAGAGCAACTTTCCAAATAATGTTTGGGGAGGATTTTAGCAAGCTTGGCCACCTCTCTTTTGGTACAGATCTTAGTATCTCAGTCTCTAGTGAGAGATCTTAGTAACTTGTCATTTATTTCATAATGAATGAATACCCTCCCATAGGTCCTCAGTTCATTAATGATCCTGAAAAATCTTTCATAGCAAGTAGCTATGTTCTCTTTCAGGGATTGCCTGAAAGCCTCATACTCCTGGTTGAGCATGGACTTTCTATCATCTCTTACCTCTTCAGTACCCTCCATGTAGACCACAGGGGTGTCCCACATCTCTTTGGTGGTCTGGTAGTAGACAAAGTTCTGAAATTTAGAATCATCAATAGAACTGACTATGATGTTCTGGGCTCTTTTGTCCAAGGCAGCCAACATGACCTCATCCTTGGTCATTTCTGATAAGTCTTGGGTGTCTGGATATTTGCATCCAGAATAGAGATCTTCATAGGGATGAAGGGTCCCTCCTTTACTGTCATAAAGATCCTAGGGTCATAGGCTTCCATAAATAGCATGACCCTCTCTTTCTAGATTCCAAAATTCTCCTTTCTATAGATAGGGAGTTTCATGGAACCTAGATCCTTATGGATCTCTCCAGAATCCATAAGTATTGAGTTGTAGCTACCCTTGGAGATCACTTAGATTGTTAAATCTTTTTTTAGAAACCTCCCTCTGATATCACTTGAAAGTCTTTGTTTTCAAGGTATCTTGCAACCTAGAGGGGAGGTGAATAAGTTTGTTGATATCTTGTAACTTTCTTTAAGTTTCTTCCTTAATTGCTTGGCGTGTTAGCAGTGATAAGCTTTTGAGAACCTGTAATAAATAAACAACACAGAAAATCACACACATAATATATAGTGGTTCCCCAGATTATGGGTACATCCACTCTCCTCAAACCTTTCTAACTTTCAGTTAGACAAGACAATAAATAAACTTAGCTACTTTTCTGTCTAGCCAATAGTTAGTCTTAGACTAACCATGCTCTACTCAACGCTTTTACTTACCTGGAATTGAGTGAATATAGTTCACTCAATGCCTATGGACTTAGGCAATTTCCAGCCTATCCAGCATCTTCCATTACATCTGGCATTTAGTGAACTGGCTTTACTCAATGCCTGTGGACTTAAGACAAATTTTTATCCCTCCACTTCTTTACTTTGTGACCACCGGTCACATCACTTGGAATACTTACCCTATCAATGTTTTAAGGCCTAACCTGCATGCATGAACGTAAGCACACATCAAATACAACTTTATGTATATCATTGACATGATTGACTTCTTCAAATCTGGGATATTGTGTGCAATGGACCCAACAATAACAACAGAGAAATTTCTCTGAGCCATCTTCTTCTTCCTGAGCTAAGATATCCTTAACCCTAACTTCTTCACTGCAATAAGAATCTTGAGTTGGAAGCAACTTTGCAGATCTCCTGCTCTGCACCTTGTTGAACTGAACTAGAAGCTCAACTCTTTCTTCTATACAACTCCAAAAATTTATCTTTAGGAAGTGTTCTACTGGATTTGTAAAGTAACTGTTTTTTGAGCTTTTTCCCTTAATAGCTTCTCAAGCTGAGATAAACTCAGACATGTTTTGCAGATTGCTGAAACTGGATGACTCAGCTTCTTCTTCTTACTCAGAAAAAGGACTTTCTGATCTTGTTGTTGAAGATGATTTGATTCTTTAGAGAATAGCTTCTTCAACAACTATCTATCTGTGAGTCACAGACTAACCTGCTTTTGTACTTAGATCAGCACTTTGAACTGGTTCTCTAAGCTCTACAACAATGGCGAGAGGGAAGATGAAGTTCAGCTGTAATTTTCCAAGAGCTACCTCTTCTTCCTAGATCTTTGCCTTTTATTATTAGCCCATCAACGGCTCTTTGAGCAGTGGGCCCCACCTTGAATTTGTTGGCGGATACCAGCTTTTGCATTAATGACTGTATTGAAAGTAAGCGGCGACATTTGTTGCGTTTTGCAGCTTTCCCGTAACAAATTTAAATTTTGTTGATTTGTTGACTTTGCTGACGTCACCATCTGTGGACTTAGCCAAAATCAAGCATCTTTAGTATAGACGTTGAGTGAGTAAGCTTCACTCAATGCCAAAACACTAGATAGATTTTTATCTCTAGGCGTTGAGTGAGTAAGCTTCACTCAACGCCAAAACACTTCGATAGATTTTCTGTCACTAGGTATTTAGTGAGTAAGCTTCACTCAAGCCAAAACACTTAGAAAGATTTTTTGTCACTTGGCGTTGAGTGAGTAAGCTTCACTCAATACCAAACTACTTAATAGATTTTCTTCTGTTACAAGGCGTTGAGTGAGCAGCCTTCACTCAATGCATTTGGACATAGCCAAATTTCTGTGTGAAATCACAGTCTCTGACTGGCTAAGGTTTAGTCAACACTTTTTATCACATGGCGTTGAGTGAAGTTACTCAACGCCTATGGAATTAGTCAAATATCTACACAGATTTTTTGTGGCTTTGATTGACTGAGCTATACTCAATGAATTTGAAGTTATGGCGTTGAGTGAATGGACTTCAATCAACGCCTGAGGACTTGGACACATTTCTGCTTGTTTCTTCTTAAGCTTTTACTGCTTTAGCCTATCTCATAGTTTTTTGTTGTATGGTGTTGACTGAGTAGACTTCACTCAACGTTTGTGCACTTAGCCACATCTTCAGCTTGTCAATTATTTGGCTTTGACTAAGCAAGTTGAACTCAGCGCTATTAGCCACCTGGCTTTGAGTGAATAGACTTCACTCAACGCCTATGGACTTAGACAGTTTCTATTTTTCCACTAGCTTGCCTAGTCATCACCTGTCTTGGCCACTTGAATCAATCTGTACAATCAATGCATAGAAGGCACCCTGCATACATAGAACTTGTAGGACATGTTAGATTATAACATGTGAATACCATTGTCTACAAGGCCTTCTTCAAATCCAGGATATTAGGATCAATTGACCCAACATTGCTTATGAAGCTCAGAGTTCATGGTTGTCAACATGAGGCATTCAACATCCAAGGAGTCTTCATGATGCTTCTTATAAGCATCTTTGTCAGAATGGGACGCATTCTCGGCTGGCTCTTTAGGGGGTTCCTCTTCTAAAACATAGAGCTTACGCTCTTGCCTGAGAATAATTTTCAGGTTCCTGTAACAGTCCAAATAGTTCATCCCACTCAGTTTCTCCTTCTCAAGGATGGCTCTGAGGGACAGGGTGGAATAATAGTCAAATATTTTGAAATGCAGTACTATTTTGATTATAGTCCTAGAACCCGTGCGGTGCTCGGGTTGAAAACGGGAGAAAATAATGGGGTACACGGCCGGCTACACGGTCGTGTCAGCTGGAACACGGGCGTGTCAGCTCGAACACGGGCGTGTTTGAGACCCGTGTGCGGGTTCAGAAGATTCGATTTTGACGGCGAATGCGGCACACGACCCTCGACACGGGCGTGTGCCAGGCCGTGTTCGGTCCAGATTGGGCATTTCAGCCCCGAATCAAAGCCGTTCGTTTCCTTAGGTTGAGATCCGACGGCTGGGGGATGTTCCTGCAGGGATATACCCGTGAGTTGACTTGGAAAACTTCACTTTTCATGCCTTATCCTCTCTCCAAACCCTTGGAGAAAGAAGAGCTAAGGCAAGAGGAAGAGGAGCTAGATCCGCCATTGGAGGAGCTTCGGAGCTCCGAATCGCAAGCCGACTCCGGATCCACGGAGGCAACGCAAGTGCGGTGATTTCTATCCGATTACATTTCGATGGCGCCAAAGAGGAATCCAAGGGTAACGATCCTCACTTGTGAGCATGATAGCTCTCTTTCTTAGCATAGGAAGCCCTCTCTCGCGAGTTTGCGAAGAGTTGGAGGCGTTCCTTCGGGTAGATATGTAAAGTCCCCGTTGTTTAGAGTCCGTATGTGAGAACGGACGTAGGCATTTTGTGTGAAGCCTACCCGGACATGTTAGTCCGGATCGGTGATGTTGCATTGCATAAGGCCGGAGAAGACTCCGTGCTATTGAGTGTTTTTCGGGTTTTCTACGCGGTAGATTGCAGCAGGGAGCCTTGGGGACTAACCCAAAGGTACACCCGGAAAACTGGGCGGACACGAGGTCTTGCCAACTTGGTGGCCTGAGAGCCAACTTGAACATAACGGGGTTATGTGCATTGCGGTAGAATGTGACTCGGTGAAAGTTTGACCCGCGCATATGGCTTAAATTGTCGTTGCGATGTGAGCACGGGTTAGATGGAGCCGTACCCGCTTTATGTCGTTCGGGTTAGAGAGACCTAAAGTTACATGGCACTCGCCGTTGGCATAAATGGGGGTCTTCGGTGGTCAATGGCTTAAATTGACGTGACCAATACCATGAAGACGAATTGCTCATAGGAATGGCCGTCCTAGTGGCGGTGGTGAGTCCGGAATGTTAATGGCTTTAATTGACGTAACATCGACCGGTTCACCGAGAATGTGCCCTGAGTGCACGGGACATGTGGCCGTACGAGCCAACGTCTGTGTTGAAATGGCTATAGTTATATGCATTGCTCGCTTGTGCTAATGAAATGCAGGGAAGGAGCATCGCCGCCCCGAGTTGGGGGCGGGATCGTTATAATTTGGTCAGCATTGCTGACCGTTGCTTTGTTTGCCACCGTGCGGTGGTTTGTTGCTTGCAGGTGCAGCTGGACCAAGCGGTCAATAGCGGGCTAAAGCCCTTTTTGCGAAGCTGGCCCTCGAAGGCCCAAGTGGAAATGTTTTCTGTTTTACTCATGTATGACCGGCCTGCGTGCCGAGGTTTGTAAATCATGTATTCGTCAAGAGAAACATTCTGTAAGGCCTTAAGGCCGAATATTTGGGTATTTTTGTAATAACATTCCTATTATCATGTTAGTGGACATTCGTGCTCTTATGCTGGGTTCTTGTTTACAACTTATTTAAACTGCTTCCGCTAGAATGCTCTGTGTAGGACGTTGAGATTGGTTGGATGGTTTCCATAAGTAACCACCCGGTCTGTCTGTGGTATATGGCGTCGGGCCCCGGCCGGACCTACTGCTATATGCTATGCGACGGATAGGGGGTGTTACAATTTGGTATCAGACTACTGGTTTTGGTTGGGCTTGAATTGAATTCGTGGGCGAATTCTTTTTAAGGGGTGGTGAGCACATTGTGTGCGTCATCGTTATAACAGTAAAAAGAACCCATGAATGTCCACTTAGGAATGAAAATACTCGTGTTTGAGGAACCTGCGTGTTCCTATAATTGTTGTTTGCAATTTATTTGGTCGCTTAATGGTGTTTTGTACCACTATAGGTGACCCGAAGTGGTGTTGGGCCGTCAGAACGTCGAGTTTCTGAGGCAAGTAGTGCACCGGAAGTTGCTCCCGCAACACCTCTGTCGGCTGAAAATATAAGATTGGTGGCTGAAGCGGTGTTGGCCGTGATCAATGCGCAGCCTGGGAGGCAAGCGCAGCAGCCCGCTCCTGTGATGGAGCAAGTACCTCTGCAAGAGGCGGAGCCGAGGAGGGTGGAGCAAAGGGTTGTGGAACCAATAGTGCCAAGGAGTGCGACTGAGAGGCAGTTGAAGCATGTAATGAGCTTTAACCCTCCGTTATTCTCGGGGTTGGGAACCCCATCTCAGGCTGAAGACTGGCTCTCTAGGGTGAAGAGAGTCATGACAGCGACGGAGATGGAGGAGTGGCAGATGACCACCATCGCTACGTTCCTGCTAGATGGGGAAGCGAGGATGTGGTGGGAAGGTTTGGAGCTGCATCATCTACGAGGTAGACAACTGATAGACGTTCCGATGGAAGAGTTCTCGGGATTGTTCTTGGCAAGATACCTCCCTTCTACTCAGAGGATCTCAATGGAGAATGAGTTCCTGAAGTTGGTGCAGGGTGAGAGGAGCGTGGATGAATATCTCCACGAGTTTACGCGGTTGAGTCGTTATGCGAGCTCTACCATCATGGATGAGGAGCGCAAGACTAATCGTTTTTATGAAGGCCTGAGGGATGAGCTGAGATTATTACTGTTGGGGCCGATGACGCAAGGTTTCTTAACCTTGGTCAATACTGCCCGGTCCTTGGAGAAGGACATGAAGAGTGTACAAGCGAAGAAAAGCTTGGGTGAAAAGAAATCTGAGTTCAGAGTGCCGACTACTTCAAAGTCAGGCTATCGGAGGACTTTTAAGAAGCATAGGACTTCGGGTCCAGCTCCTTCTGGCGCTTCTGGGGCGACTACGGGTCGGACCCCGGGTGCGTGCTTTACGTGTGGAAAGACGGGGCATTTCGCCCGTGATTGTTGGAGCTGACGTCCTAAGTCCGAGAGGAGGCCAGGAGCTACCTATGAAGAGAAGGGTAAGGCGGTGGAGTCGACCGCTTCCCACTATGCTCCGGCCCAACCAAGGGTCTACAATCTTGGCCAACAGGAGGCCATTAAACAAGCTGACGTGGTGACAGGTACGGTTTAATTTATAGCAAGTCAATTCCTTTATATGCTTGTTATGCACATGTACCTTACCACTACTTGTTTAGGATTTGTATTGATTTGTGAAAATCTGGCACGAGCACTCTTTGATACGGGAGCTTCACACTCCTTCTTGTCCGAAGGATTTATATCACGCATCGGAGTCCCTTCTTCGATGGCGAAGGATAAGTTGGATGTGTTGTTGCCCAATGGGTGTTCGATGCGAGCGGTTAGGATCTGCGATGTTAAGATTCGTATTGGGGAGCAGGAGTTCGACCTGCGGGCGTCTTTACTTCCGTTAGTGGAGTTCGACGTCATATTTGGAATGGACTGGCTCTCGGAGCAGCATGCCCATATAGATTGCGGTAGCAAGGAAGTAAAGCTGGGAGCAAGTCGTGAGACGACTTTTACGGGCTTAAAGGGGTCGAGCAAGACGTTGATGTCTGCTCTTCAGGTGGTGAAGGCGGTTCGTGCCGGAGCAGAACTGTTCTTTACACTAGTGGAGGTTGCAAAGCCGAAGCCTGCTTTGGATTGTATTTCAGTGGTATCAGAATACCCTGATGTGTTCCCCGCAGATCTTCCTGGAGCCCCGCCTCAACGGGAGATAGATTTTACGATCGAGCTAGTGCCAGGTGCAAAACCTGTGTCACGATCTCCGTATCGGCTAGCGCCTAAGGAAATGGCGGAGCTGAAAGTTCAATTGCAAGAGTTGTTGGAGCAAGGGTATGTGCGCCCGAGTTCTTCGCCTTGGAGCGCACCGGTCCTCTTTGTTAAGAAGAAGGACGAAAGCTTGAGATTATGTATTGATTATCGGGAGCTAAACAAGCTGACTGAGAAGAATAAGTACCCGATCCCCCGGATTGATGATCTCTTCGATCAGTTAGTCGGGTCGACGGTGTACTCGAAGTTAGATCTCAAGTCTGGGTACTATCAGCTGCGGATAAGGGAGAGTGATATCCCGAAGACAGCGTTTAGTACGAGATACGGGCATTATGAGTTTACGGTCATGCCGTTTGGGCTGACTAATGCGCCGTCAGTATTCATGGATTTGATGAACAGGACGTTCAGGGAGTACTTGGACCATTTCGTGATCGTCTTCATCGACGATATTTTGGTGTACTCGCAAAGTGAGGAAGATCACTTCAAGCATCTTCATTTGGTGTTGGAGACGCTAAGGAGAAACCAGTTGTATGCCAAGTTCTCGAAGTGCGAGTTTTGGCTATCCTCAGTGGCGTTCCTCGGGCATATAGTGAGTGGAGAGGGTATTGCTGTGGATCCGGCGAAGATTGTTGCGATACGGGAGTGGCCTGAGCTTGCTACGGTAGCAGAAGTCCGGAGCTTTTTGGGGCTTGCCGGCTATTATAGGCGCTTCGTAGAGAACTTCTCGCGGATAGCGTTACCTCTCACTACTTTGACGAGGAAGGAGCATAAGTTCGTTTGGACGCCGGAGTGCGCGCGAGCTTTTGAGGAATTGAAGTGTCGGTTGACCACGGCGCCTGTGCTGAGTTCGCCGGTGGGGACCGAAGGCTATGAGATATATAGCGATGCTTCAGGCAGCGGTTTGGGTTGCGTGCTATTGCAGCACGGCAGCGTGATAGCTTATGGCTCGAGACAGCTAAAAGTGCACGAGAGGAATTATCCGGTCCATGACTTGGAGTTAGCGGCCGTGATTTTTGCCTTGAAGCTGTGGAGACACTATTTGTACGGTGTGAAGATTGACATCTACACCGATCACAAGAGTCTAAAGTATTTGATTGATCAGAAAGATCTGAATATGCGGCAGCGTAGGTGGATGGAGTTCCTGGGGGACTATACATTCAAGATCCACTACGTGCCTGGCAAAGGGAATGCGGTTGCGGACGCGTTGAGTCGCCGAGTCCCAGCTCAAGCGAATTGGCTATCAATGCATGATGAGCGGTTGGTGCAGGAGCTGGAGGCGTTGGAGATTGTTTGTGTGGATAAGCAAGCAAGTGCTGAAGCAGTTCTGAATTGGACTGAAGTACAGTATGACCTGGCTGATCGGATTCGGCATGCTTTGGATATGGATGCTCATATGAAGCAGTTCATGATAGAGGCTCTGGATGGGTCAAATTTCCAATTCGTCGTGGAGGACGGATTGCTGTGGAAAGACGGTCGTCTATGCGTCCCAAGTGTGGGCAATTTACGGGTGGAGTTGTTGTACGAGGCACACCATACCAAGTACTCGATTCACCCGGGGAGCACGAAGATGTACCGCGATATAAAGAAACTGTTTTGGTGGCCGGGTTTGAAAAAGGATGTGGCGCTATACGTAGCGAAGTGCCAAACCTGCGCCTTAGTAAAGGCGGAGTGCCAAAAGCCGGGAGGATTTCTTAAGTCCTTGCCTATTCCGGAGTGGAAATTCGACGACATCTCTATGGACTTTGTGCATGGTTTGCCAAGGTCGCAAAAAGGGAACGACGCCATTTGGGTGGTGGTCGATCGATTAACAAAGGTGTCGCATTTTATTCCGCATAGGAAGGATGATCCGGTGGAGAAGCTGGCAAAGCTTTATGTGGATAACATAGTGCGGCTTCATGGTGTGCCCCGCAGCATCGTGAGTGACCGAGATGGGCGGTTCACGTCCAATGATTGGAGGCTGGTGCAGCAAATGTTGGGAACAAAGCTGAAGTTTAGCACAGCCTTCCATCCGCAAACGGATGGGCAGACCGAGAGGGTCAATAGAACGATGGAAGACATGCTTCGCATGTGTGTCTTGGACTTTGGAAAGCAATGGGAGGACCACCTTTATTTGGTGGAGTTCGCATACAACAACAGCTACCAAGCAAGTATTCAGATGGCGCCTTTCGAGGCCCTATATGGTAGAAGATGTCGCACGCCGTTGTCTTGGTTAGAAACGGGCGAGTCGAAGTTGTATAAGCGATCGGAAGTGGAGGATGCTACTTCTTTGGTGAGAACCATTCGGGAGAGGTTGCTCATCGCTCAGGACCGGCAAGCAAAGTACTATAATGCCAAGCACAGGAACGTGGAGTTCGCTGTGGGTGATTATGTGTACCTAAAGATCAAGCCGTTCAAGGGTGTCTCGCGGGTGCGACGGTTGAAAAAGCTAAGCCCGAGGTACCTTGGACCGTTTGAGGTTCTGGAGCGAGTTGGAGAAGCGGCCTATAGGTTGAAGCTTTCGGTGGAGCTAAGTGGTTTACACGATGTATTCCACATTTCGGTGCTTCGGAAGGCGGTGCAAGAGCCTACGCAAGTGATCGCGGTCGATCAAGTGCCGGTGGATAGTGGGCTAACGACAAAGGTCAAGCCCGTGCGGATTGAGGACTCGGAGGTCAAGCGGCTACGCAATAAAGAGATCAGGATGGTCAAAGTTCGGTGGGACAATTGCGGTCGTGAGGAGCTCTCTTGGGAGCGAGAGCAGACTATGCTTGACGAGTATCCGGAGTTGTTCCGCTCAGGTACAAATGTTGTTTTTGTATATCTTTCCTTTATGTAATTTCGTGGGCGAAATTCTTTTAAGAGGGGGAGAGTTGTAACGCCCCGAAACTCAAAGGAGCAAAGGGGGACGTTTTGGGCCAGTTTTGGTTTCTGGCTGAAGGCACACGGCCTGGGACACGGGCGTGTCCCAGGGCGTGTCGAAGCGTGTGTCGACACTTAGCCGCGAAGTCGTCGAGTTATTCTCGACGATTCGTCGAGAATGGGCACACGGCCTGCGACACGGGCGTGTCGCAGGGCGTGTCGACCCGTGTCGACACTTAGCCGTGAAATCGTCGAGTTATTCTCGACGATTCGTCGAGAATGGGCACACGGCCTGCGACACGGGCGTGTCGCAGGGCGTGTCGACCCGTGTCGACGATCGTCAAGGTGAAATCATCGAGATTCACTCGACGATCGTCGAGTCAAGGCACACGGCCTAGGACACGGGCATGTCCAAGGCCGTGTCATCGAGTCGTCGTTCTCCCCTCGACGAAATGTCCCGTGTACATGGCCTGGGGGCCCAGGCGTGTCAATGTGACACGGGCAAGGATACGGGCGTGTCCTAGAACCCGTGCGGTGCTCGGGTTGAAAACGGGAGAAAATAATGGGGTACACGGCCGGCTACACGGTCGTGTCAGCTGGAACACGGGCGTGTCAGCTCGAACACGGGCGTGTTTGAGACCCGTGTGCGGGTTTAGAAGATTCGATTTTGACGGCGAATGCGGCACACGGCCCTCGACACGGGCGTGTGCCAGGCCGTGTTCGGTCCAGATTGGGCATTTTAGCCCCGAATCAAAGCCGTTCGTTTCCTTAGGTTGAGATCCGACGGCTGAGGGATGTTCCTGCAGGGATATACCCGTGAGTTGACTTGGAAAACTTCACTTTTCATGCCTTATCCTCTCTCCAAACCCTTGGAGAAAGAAGAGCTAAGGCAAGAGGAAGAGGAGCTAGATCCGCCATTGGAGGAGCTTCGGAGCTCCGAATCGCAAGCCGACTCCGGATCCACGGAGGCAACGCAAGTGCGGTGATTTCTATCCGATTACATTTCGATGGCGCCAAAGAGGAATCCAAGGGTAACGATCCTCACTTGTGAGCATGATAGCTCTCTTTCTTAGCATAGGAAGCCCTCTCTCGCGAGTTTGCGAAGAGTTGGAGGCGTTCCTTCGGGTAGATATGTAAAGTCCCCGTTGTTTAGAGTCCGTATGCGAGAACGGACGTAGGCATTTTGTGTGAAGCCTACCCGGACATGTTAGTCCGGATCGGTGATGTTGCATTGCATAAGGCCGGAGAAGACTCCGTGCTATTGGGTGTTTTTCGGGTTTTCTACGCGGTAGATTGCAGCAGGGAGCCTTGGGGACTAACCCAAAGGTGCACCCGGAAAACTGGGCGGACACGAGGTCTTGCCAACTTGGTGGCCTGAGAGCCAACTTGAACATAACGGGGTTATGTGCATTGCGGTAGAATGGGACTCGGTGAAAGTTTGACCCGCGCATATGGCTTAAATTGTCGTTACAATGTGAGCACGGGTTAGATGGAGTCGTACCCGCTTTATGTCGTTCGGGTTAGAGAGACCTAAAGTTACATGGCACTCGCCGTTGGCATAAATGGGGGTCTTCGGTGGTCAATGGCTTAAATTGACGTGACCAATACCATGAAGACGAATTGCTCATAGGAATGGCCGTCCTAGTGGCGGTGGTGAGTCCGGAATGTTAATGGCTTTAATTGACGTAACATCGACCGGTTCACCGAGAATGTGCCCTGAGTGCACGGGACGTGTGGCCGTACGAGCCAACGTCTGTGTTGAAATGGCTATGGTTATATGCATTGCTCGCTTGTGCTAATGAAATGCAGGGAAGGAGCATCGCCGCCCCGAGTTGGGGGCGGGATCGTTATAATTTGGTCAGCATTGCTGACCGTTGCTTTGTTTGCCACCGTGCGGTGGTTTGTTGCTTGCAGGTGCAGCTGGACCAAGCGGTCAATAGCGGGCTAAAGCCCTTTTTGCGAAGCTGGCCCTCGAAGGCCCAAGTGGAAATGTTTTCTGTTTTACTCATGTATGACCGGCCTGCGTGCCGAGGTTTGTAAATCATGTATTAGTCAAGAGAAACATTCTGTAAGGCCTTAAGGCCGAATATTTGGGTATTTTTGTAATAACATTCCTATTATCATGTTAGTGGACATTCGTGCTCTTATGATGGGTTCTTGTTTACAACTTATATTAACTGCTTCCGCTAGAATGCTCTGTGTAGGACGTTGAGATTGGTTGGATGGTTTCCATAAGTAACCACCCGGTCTGTCTGTGGTATATGGCGTCGGGCCCCGGCCGGACCTACTGTTATATGCTATGCGACGGATAGGGGGTGTTACAATAAAGTCATCTACACTTGTTGAACTTTGCTAAATCTAAACATCTTGAATCCTTCTAAATCTTCAGATTTACATGCACTGGATATGAGAAACATCAACTCCACTTACACAGTAGACAAGCTCGTCTCTCTATGTGAGATTCAAAATCTAACACACTTAGTTTTACAAACAAATAAGAGGGACGGTTACTGTTGAGGATTAACAAAGATATCACAATGAAATCACATGTGCTCCTGGCGGGGTTCCAAGGGGTTGCGCCCCTGGCGCGGTCTTAGGGGTAGGCCCCTAACGGGGTCCAAGGGGCAGCACCCCTGGTGGTGGTCTCGTTGATCGATTAGCGAGCAGGGTCAAGGGGCAGAGCCTCTGCGTGGTGCGGGGTGCGAAGTAGCAGGACCCCTGATTCCACACAAAATCCATCAACATTTGATGTTCTAGGAATAGATTTGGGAATTTTAGAACACTTCTAAATTATCCAGATCTACACGCAATGGATTTAGCAACTTCTGAAATAATGATTATCGCATCAACCTCGCTCTGATACCACTGTTGTGTTTTGCAATACGTCATAACACTTGTGCGCAACGAAAATGGAACAAGAAAACCCAAAATAGTTCGGATCCAGCGATGAACATTAATCAAGAAGTAAGTGAGGTAAATAAAATTTTATCTTTGAGGGATTGAGTCAATACTCAACCAAGGTGCTCTGATTGATTCCAAAGAATGACAATAGCTTGAGTTCCAAGCGTAGAATAATGTCCACGCCTCTATAGGTGATCCACACGAACGGGAGAACCCTTAGACTCTTATCGCACAAGATCTATGTTGGAAGAGGATTTGCCCTCGACGTCTCCACGGACAGCTAGATCCGTTCAAGGAGAGGCGGCAGAGACGAGTACAACGCTAAGGAAATGATTTCCGGTGACATACAAGAATGGCAAACGGTTGGCGGCGAGATCGGCGTGATCGGCCTTGGCGGAATAGTTCCGTCGGGAGGGGATATGAGCCAACTCGAGATTAGGTCTTCGCGTAACTTCCTTGCTCGGTTTACTGTATATAACGTCTATATACTATGTACCGAGCAAACCCATACCAGCAGACCACGCCGAACCAGACTTAGAGGAAATAAACTAGATGAAACAGAATCGTTGATTATCACGCAGATATTCGACGAATCAACACTCGACTTGACAAATCGTTGAGTATACACGTCGATATTCGACGAATCAACACTTAACTCGACGAATCGATGAGTGCACTCAACGCCTCAATGCCAGACTTGTCGAATCAACACTTGAATCGACGAATCGTTGAATGAACTCAATGCACTCAACGTCATCATTCGACGAGTCAACATTTAACTTGACGAAGACGTCGAATGATCTCGACGCTCTCAGCACCTAATTTGACAAGTAAACATTTGACTCTACGAAGGCGTCGAGTGGTCTCAACGCCTAATCGACAAGTCAACATTTGACTCGACGAAAGCGTTGAGTCGTCTCGACGCACTCAACGCCTGGCTGAGTAGACTTGATACACTCAACGTCATCATTCGACGAATCAACGATTGACTCGACGAATCGTCGAGTGGTCTCAACACTCTCAACGCTAACTCGACGAATCAACACTTGACTCAACGAAAGCTTTGAGTGGTCTTGACGCACTCAACGCATGACAGAGTCCAGTCCTTCACTCATCTCATGCCAGTGCTTTGTCCTTCACTCATCACATGAGCAAGACCAACATAATCCAATCTTCTTAATTCTCCAAACAATTCTCCAAACGCTCTTATGTTCGACCCCATAAGCTCATATTGTGTTGGCAATGAGCCTACATGTTTGATCACTTCCACATCACCATGACAACACCAACATGTGTGTGCGCTGCCTTGCGCACACGCACATGCGGGGGAGTGGACCGTGCATGGTGCATGACCTCGGGGCCCTGTTGTCACATCCCGCATTTTCTCATTTATAATAATAAATCAGAGCACGAGAAAACTACGAGCTGTGATGCCACGTCAAGCAGGGGATAACTGCTGACGCTCAGGCAACACTCTAAACCTTCAAATCATAAGTTAAAATGAATAGAAAACTGATTTTTAAATTAATTGGCCGTATCCCTCGGCTCAGTGGATCAGATAGTCCACGGTTTGAAAACTATTTTTATACGTAGCGGAAAAATACTTCATTTATGCTAAACATCCTAAAAGAGCGCATAAGCGTCCTAAGAGGACAACTTACACTATGCAAGACCCTAGATTTCAATTTATAATATTTATAAGAAAAACCATCTTTTTACGCATTTGGAAAATAGAGATTGAGCTTTTATAAAACATGCTGATCATGCAATACATATAGTAGTACTTTTATAGGGTTTAAAGTAACTAACAACCTAGCATAAAACATTCCCAGAGAGCAAGTGAAACTACCACAAAACAGGTAAACTAGCAGCTAAGCAAATACTTAATATCACAAAGGAAAATCACCAACGAGCGTCAACAACCGGACACGAACTCGCTGGTGAGCATGTATGTCTGTACTACTACAAGGCTAAAGAACTACCTCGACAAGCGAGGAAAACACTACCAAAGCGCAGTCCACAGAGAAACCCCTGAAACTAGCCGCACAGCCGGCTACAGACCTGAACCTGAGGCATTCAAAAGAAGAACACCTCAGCAAGAAATAATGAAACAAGTGGCAAAGAAGCATCAGATAATAATTGAATAAAAGGAACAGAAAGAAAAAGGGTTACCAACCCTGCAAGAGTAAATGCCGAAAAAACTCAGCTAAAGAATCCAAAAGAGGACAAAATGCAGGTGTAATAATCAGTAAAATGAGAGAAATGCAACAAGTACAGAAACGTACCAAACTCCGCTCAAGCCTGCAGAGACAGAAGGAAACCAATATGCATCAAATGAACAGTAAGAAGGAACTAACAGTCCTAAACTTGTAAATCATTAGCACTGGCACAAATCTCAAACCTGTGTCGGAGACTAAGAACAGTCACAACCGAACAACCAGGTCCAGGTGTCTCAAGAGTACTAAAGGGGCCGCCACGGGGTCCACACACATAGAGTTCCAACCTCTTACAGGAACCCAAAAAAATATCCAAAGGAGGGAATGGTGGTGGCCACGGCTCGAACTCCCCTGGTATCATACTCCTTCAGAAACCCAGCTACCACATGCTAAGGATCCACGATTCGGCGCCAAAACTAGCCGACAACACCACTTAGAAACTACCAAGTTCTACAACCAAAACCCGCCGAATTATTTCCCCCTACCCGCCGATTTATTTTCTCCTACCCGCCGAGTTATTTCCCCCTACCCGCCGAGTACAACTAAAAATAAAACCGATAACTTCCTAGTTTGGGCCGACTACAAGCCCAAAACTAGGAACATTCCAATATTACCTATTCTACGACAAGGAGGAAAGAATAATAAAACAAAAAAATGCAACTCATGGAGGCACGCAAGGGGGGAGAAATCCACTTGCCTCAAATCGAACTTGAAAACGTCACCCAAAATACTCCACCACGTAGATCCGTCCAAAAGGGGACACGCGGAGACGAGATCTACGAAAAAACGGACAACCGGGGTTAGGGCCGAAAAAATCTAAGGCGAAACGGTCACCGAAACGGGAAAAGCTTACCGCGATCTCGAAGCTCTCGCCGAGAGCTTTCCAACGCCGCGATCGGATCGAAATTCCGTCCACCGGATCGGCGGTGGCGGCCGCCGGAAGATTTGCGAACGGAAGGGTTCGTCGCACAGGGGGGGCTGCTGGTTCGGGGAAGAAGAAGGTGCCTCTGAGTCCGTTACACCTGTGCCCAATGCCGTGTGCGCGCTTTGTCCGAGCTCCCCTTTGAGCGGCTTTGTGGTCCTTCGAGTGAGCAGAGTTTACCCGTATGCAGCTCACGCGATCGGGCAGACTCGCTTGAGTGTCTTGGTTAACTTTGACTCAGATATTTTTAGAGGGAACCACATCAAATATGATATTTATATGTTTATTCTTGTCGGGCATACACTCTACATTCGTCAAAAGTTGTGGAGTTGGTATCATAAAATTTTGAAAAAGCCTGTCCTATCTTATAATTATATACAAAATTGTCATTATTTTATATGTCTCGCAAATTTTATATTTAACTTTCGAACAAAACATTGTAATTGTTCATGATTCCAGATTTGACAATTATACCAATCTGAAAAAGAAAACAGCAATCAACACTGTTTTAACTAAAAGTTTATTGCCACTATATTTTGAACTACTCCCCAAACAAAGTTTCACCCAACTAATTTTAAGCTGAAAACTTAATTTTTTACAAATAATTATTTTCAAAATTTCATTTTTGACAAATCTCTTTCCATCAGCCTAAGCAGATCTTTAGAGTCTGTTTCAACGACATTGATATTGAAGTATTGACTTTCAATCCAATATCAATATACATGGAAAATGACATTGAGTTTAAATCCAATACTTTTGTTCGTCCGCATGATGACTTTCTGTCATACGAATTGACATTAATCACTTTTTATTATTCGTTTGCACAAAGATTTTCAATCATAGAAATTGGTATTGGTCAATGTTCTCAATTAAAAATAACATACGCGGATATTTCGCCCGACATCAATTTATCGTACGGACTCGATTTTTTCGTCATGACGCGATGTTTTTGCCTTGACTAAATTTTTTCGGCACGAAAGCGAAATTTTTCGTTCGAATGCTATGTTTTGGCCGAGACGTAATTTTTTCGCACGGACGAGATTTTCTCACCCTGACGTAATTTTTTCACTCGGACGCTACTTTTTCGCCCGGACGCGACTATTAATCTCGAACGCGACTTTATTCGCCCAGAATCAATTTTTTCGCCCGGACTCGACCTTTTCGCCTGGACGTGACTTTTTCGCCCGTATGCAATTTTTTCGTTCGGACGTGATTTTTTCGCCCCGAGGCGTTTTTTTTCGCTTGTGGGCGTTTACTTCGCCCCGGAGCAATATTTTTGCCTGAGCGCGACTTTTTCACCCGGACGCGACTTTTTCGCCAGGACGCGACTTTTTTGCCTGAACGCAACTTTTTCGCCCGTACGTGATATTTTCGTCCGGACGCGATATTTTCGCCAGGACGCGATATTTTCGCCTGTAAGCGAATTTTTTACCGCGACGCGATTTTTACGCCCCGATGTGAAAAAATCATGTCCGGGCGAAAAAATGCGTTTGGCCAAAAAAATTGTGTCCCGGCGAAAAAAATCGCGTCCGGGCGAAACAATCGCGTTCGTGCTAAAGTCCTGTCCAGGGAAAAAAATTGCGTCCGGACGAAAAAATCGCGTCAGGGCGAAAAAATCACGTGGCTGCGAAAAAATAGTGTTCGTCCCAAAAAATCGCGTCTGGGCGAAAAATTCGATTCTGGGCAAAAAATTCGCGTCCGTGCGAAAAAAACTCGCCCGAGCGAAAAAAAACGCGCCCGGGCGAAAAATAATTGCGAAAAAAGAGCGATCGGGCGGAAAAAGCGCGCCCGGGCGAAAATATCGTGCTTGGGCGAAGAAATCTCGTCTGGACGAAGAAAATGCCCGCGAACGAAAAAAACGAGTCCGGGCGAAAAATTCGTGTTCCGTCGAAAAAGTTTGCGCCCGGACAAAAAAAAAAGAGTCTGGGCAAAAAAATCGCGTTGGGGAGAAAAAAGGACGCCCGAGTAAAAAAAGAGTGGCCGGACAATAATAGCGAGCCCGGTCGAAAAAATCGCGTCCGGGCGAAAAAAATTGTGTCTGGGGCGAAAAAATCGTGTCTGAGAGAAAAAATCGGGCCCTGGAGAAAAAATCGGGCCCGGACGAAAAAAATGTGTCCGGGCTAAAAAATCGCGTCCGGGCGAAAAATCGCGCCCGGGCGAAATATTCGCGACCGGGCGAAATATTCGCGTCCAGGCGAAAAAAGCGCGTCTGGGCGAAAAAAGCGCGCCCGGGCGAAAAAATCGCGCCCGGGCGAAAAAATCGCGCCCGGGCGGAAAAAGCGCGCCCCGGCAAAAAAAAACGCGTCCGGGCGAAAAATGTGTGTCCAGACGAAAAAATCGCGCTCAAGCGTAAAAATTGCGTCCGGGACAAAAAATCCCTTCGGTGCAAAAAATTCTCGTCCGGGCGAAAAAAATCATGTCTGGTCCGAAAAAATCGCATTCATGCAGAAAAAATTATTGTTTTTTTTTTAAAAGTCGATGTTGGCAGTCTCAATATTTACACTTGAACATAGGTATTGAACTACTGATTTTTTAATTTTTGATGAATATAAATGACTTTCACCGAAAAACTAATTTCACTCTACAATTATTTGTACGAACAACAAAAATGCCATTCATTTTTTTCAATTCCAATACTTCAATATCAATTCCCCCGCAAGAAGATTGACCGACTGAGATCAGTTATCTCGACAATAAGCTGTACTAATTATCCATTGCAAGCCGAGAATTACAATAATACAATGACATGTAATTGGAATTTGTGCTATGCCTGACTTTATTATTAAGCACCGTCCCGGCGCCCCAAGCAATGGTACAATGTCATTGTGAATTTTTTTTAAAAAAAACAATAGATAGTTTTAGTATTTAATTTAAGTTTTTATACAGTTGAGTGGCCCACTCCCTTCTTGCTACAAGCCAAGGACAAACAGTAATCACCATTTGTAACTAGAATTATATAAGAAGAACAAGTAACATACATTAATGGTTTACAAAGGACGTAGGAAAGCCTCTCTAAAAAAACAAAATGAAAGGTCATGAGAAAGCTATCCTATTGGCTGACTTCAATAATCTGCGGGAAGCTGCCAGTTGTTGCACCTATAGACTTTGAGCTAGTAATCCGTAATTAAAGTCGATATCATGGAGCGACGGGGAAGGGTCTGTTAAATGGGTAATTTTAAACACTAGCATCCAGTTTTATCGAATGTTATGCAAATGGATATATCTTTCTATATTTATGATGGTGGGAATGCCTTATAATACAATTAGTGTTTGTTTCTTCACCATGCCTGTGAATTCAACTTGGCAAGTTTTACTCTTATAAATATAGCACCAATCAGCAAAAAAGTTTATCAAGGAAAGATGGAGTCTTATCTTTCTTTGCCAATGCATCAATCTCCAGTTCCAATCATCTGGAGCATTCTTCCTCCTTGAATTGGCTGATGCATGGGTCCTTGCGCTCCAAAATCATCTTCACACCAGAGAACACGAACTACATGTCAGTGTTCTTCTCCTCTGTTCACAACAATGGGACATTTACTTGTTGTGAGAAACACATTCTCACGGACATGAGTGCATGTGAAGACTCGAGTTGAGATATTTGTTATAAATGTTAGGGTGTTTCTAGGGCAAGGCTTTACGCTGGAGATTTGAGACCGCTTGAACGCATACTTCCAGTTCCTAGAAATAGAACATATGCGTCACGAGATGGAAGATAAAGCGTCTAAAATGGTCGATAATCCGCTTGCGGGTCTGATTTTGAGCAGGCTGCCTCCTGATTGGATCACCTTCAAGTTTGAAATACACAGACTGAAGAAGGAGGAAGCGCCACAGAATACTACAAACTTGTTGGTCGATATCTCTGATCCTAAGTCCATTGTGGCTATGATTGAGAGTAGTCACCGCAGTGCTTCTTCTGAGTGGTGGCTGGACAGCGGTGCTACCTATCATGTCACAAATGACAGAGGTCTTCTCTCATAGGTCAGGGCAGTCAAGGACAAAGTTGAAAACTGCAACGGAGGAGAGACTGAGGTTTCTCATGCTGGGACAGCAGAGTTGGTACTCTCTTCAGGTAAAACTCTAATTTTAAACCATTTAGAGTAGTTTCTAGTTTAACTAAAAATTTAGTTTTCATGAGTTTGTTAGATAACTTGAATTTCTTTTACAACCCAAAACGGTAGAATAACACTATGAGTTAATTCACATTATTTTGGTTGTGCGCATATGATCAATGGTATGTATAGACTTAGTCTAGAAAATAAATGCATTAATCAAGTGAGTTCAGCTCTTATTGATCCAAAGTTATTACACAATAGACTTGGACATGTGCACTATAAGAAAATGCGAGATCTAGCTAAGAGTCACAACATCCCTTTAGATCTTTCTATTCGATTTGATAGGTGCGAGGTTTGTGTCCATACTAAGATTACTAGAAATCCTTTCAAGTCAGTATCTAAGAGCACACAACTTCTTGAATTGATACATTCCGACCTCTGTGATTTTCAAAGTCATGCCACTAGAGGGAGAAGGAAGTATCTTATACCCTTCATCGAAGATTTTTCCAGTTATTGTCATGTCTACCTATTGAAATCAAAGGATGAAGTCTTTGAGATCTTCAAGATCTTTAAAACTTGTATTGAAAACCAGTTAAACTTAAAGATTAAGAGATTTAGAAGTGATTGAGAAGGAGAGTATACTGCAACTAGGTTTAGGGACTTTTGTGCCTCTAAGGTTATAATCCTAGACACCACAACTCCTTACTCACCCCAGTCGAATGGTATCGCTGAGCGTAAGAATGGAACTTTAACAGAAATGTTGCATTCTATGCTCCTTAAAGCTGGCATACCTAATTCTTTTTTGGGGGAAGCAGTTCTGTTGGAACCCTAGTTATGATTTGGGCAAGGATCACTATTAGGTTTGTTTAGATTGTCCCATCATGTATAGCCAGGGTCATGGTTGTGTCCTAGAGTCTAGGCCAACTCTTTAGAATCAACATCACATGGATCAGCCTTCAACAGACTGCCAGAGACTCAAGCAATTGTATCGACACTTGGGAAAGGCTGTGTCGACACCAGAAGCCAGATTGTGTCGACACACAGGACTTGTGTCGACACACAGAACATCTGTCGACACCAACTGTGTCGACACCAGAAGCCAGATTGTGTCGACACACAGGACTTGTGTCGACACACAGAACATCTATCGACACCGACTGTGTCGACACCAGAAGCCAGATTGTGTCGACACACAGGACTTGTGTCGACACACAAAACATCTGTCGACATCAACTGTATCGACAACAAAAGCAATTGTGTCGACACACAGGACTTATGTCGACACATTCTACAGAAGTTGTGTCGACACCCAGAACATCTGTCGACAATAATTGTGTCGACACACAGGACTTGTGTCGACACATTCCACAGAAGCTGTGTCGATACTATAAGCTAAAGAAGAACTGTTGACTCAGCTCGACGAACTCCAAGCTCAGGTCGACGATCGCTGAACTCAAGACAGCTCGACGAAATAAGAAACTGAGCTCGACGATCTGCAAGCTCCGGTTGATGAATTTTGTGCAATCAGTTACAGTTGACAGAATTAATTAAGGCTTATTTAAAGGAGATTACAGCTATCAGATTTAATGCTATATATTCTTATAAATATAGCCGTTTGGAGGCTGCATTAATTATGGATCAAATCAGAATTTAATGCTAATTGATTCCCAAAACAATTACCATTCTCGGGAATGATTCAGCCGTCTTCAAGATAAATGAATTCAATTGTTTGAATTCGACAGAGAAGAGAACAACAAGAAACACAGATAGAGAATAGACACACAGTGAAGGCTTTCCATCTTTACAGAAAAGGAAACTCTGCATCAATCAACATATTCACAGAATTTTCCATCTGCTCCAGGCTTCTCAAGAGACACACAATCAATATCAGTCTAAGAAGCTTGCTGGAGACATCATCAATCTGAAGGCTTATCACCCTGAAGCAAAACTCCATCTTCCTGAACCATTCAACATCTCAGGGGAGCCTTTTGCTAACATCATATCCACTTAAGTCTTCTCAGTTGTAACTTGAGAAAGAGAAGACAAAATCATCTCTCATCCCCCCAATGTATAAAGGGTTATAACTCTCTTCAAAGGTTAACCCCCCTTGGTTGCAAGTCTCCTGATCAAAAGACTTGAGGATTGGTTTTTGAGCACCTGATCAAAAGCTCATTGGTGGCAGTCACCTGATCAAAACCTATAGTGGATTCCTACCATGGTGGTAGAAGAGTGGATGTACCCAGTTAGGGGGAACCACTATATATACTTGTGTCTTCTGTGTTGCTTGATCTATGTTCTTTTCTTTTGTACTGTGATTTTATTTTCTGAGAATATAGATATAACTCCAACTAGTGCAAGTTAAGATCTATCCATATCTTTCAATTGGTATCAGAGGAGGTTTTCTTGGTTGTACATGCTAACACCTGAACCAAAACGATCTTATACATCTTTAGAGTTTATCATGGTACAAAATGAAGATTTTTCAAGCACCAGACCTCCTATGTGCAATCTTGATAAGCTTGCACTATGGAAGACAAGGATTAGGTTTTATAGGAACCTCATTGATGAAAACATTTTTAATTACATTTTGACAGGACCAACTCAACCTCAAGAAACAATGAGTATCAATGTTGTTCCATCAGCTCAATGGACAGCTGCCCAAAAAAAGCTGAAGATTGCTGATGCACAAGCAATGAACATTCTTGCACAATCAATGCCTGATGACATTTTTCAGGAAGTTGCTGAATGTTCATCTGCAAAAGATATGTGGGACTCTCTCACAGCAATAGTTGCAGGATCAGCTAAAGAAAGAAACTTTAAAGTTGAAACTTGGAGTGACTCTGAAACATCATCCTGTACAATTAATGATGAAGAAGAGTCAAGAGCAAGAGATTTCTGCTTAATGGCAATAAATGCCTCTTGCAGCAACCTTGATGAAGACTCAGACTCAGATGAAGAATCAGAATGTGAATCAGAAGAAGATCAGGTAATCTCTACTCTTGATCTTTCATCAGAGGACTTTAAAACTAATTTTAAATTATTGTGTAAATACTTAATTCAATCTAAGAAGGAAATAAAACTTCTCAGAGAGATATTAAATACTGTATCCTTTGAAAATATAACACTCAAAAAGGATTTAAAGAATTCTCTTGAACAACTAAGTTATTTAGAATCAATTAAAAGAAAAGATAAGTTAAATGACATTAAAAAATTATTGAAGAATTACAAAAGAATAAATCAAATCAATTTAAAAATCTTCAAAAAATTTTTGTTCAAAATAATTCGTCGAACCGAGATCAACGAAAACAACATCATTCGTCGAATAAAGCTCGACAAGCTATGAACAAAGATTTCAATCTTAACTGGTCAGGAATTTATGCTCGACGAAATAAATATGTTTCGTCGAACAGAGGTCGACGAAAATGGAACAGAGAAAACAATTTCCATTATTCTCTGAGCCGAGATCAACTATCTCAATACCATTCGTCGAACGTAGTTCGACGAAATGACCTTAATTCGTCGAACTCAAAATTTCAGAGCAGAGATTTTAACTTATTTCAAAATCATAATCAACATTTTACAAATCCTTTTACTGAGTGGATAATCCCACCTAGAAAATATCATCCACTTGGCTATGAAAATCAACCTGGATATTCTTTTATTTCTAATTATTATAAAAGAGAACCAGGACCCAAGATAATCTGGGTCCAGAACTTCTAACATCTCTTTTCAGGAAAAGACATATCTTACCATAGGGGAACAGTGGTATTTGATAGTAATCAAAAGCTATAGTCTCAGCCAACACAGATGATACATCAGTGGCTGTATAGTGAGATATTGTTTGAAAGGCTACAGTAGTAGAGAAAGACTGTTTATTCTAATAGATTATAAAGTCTACTCAGATTAGGGGCAAGGAATGTGTGCAAGTAAACGTTATTAGGGGGAGATTATTTGATTGCTTGGAAGGATGCAGAAATAGTTTTATTTTATTTATTTTATTTTAAAAGCACCCATGTACATCTACTGAAAATTCTTATAAATCAGACAGATTATTTTTGCTTAGCATTTTTATTTGTTTTTATGTAAATAGTGTCCTCACCCAGATAGGGGGAGATTGTTGGAACCCTAGTTATGATTTGGGCAAGGATCACTATTAGGTTTGTTTAGATTGACCCATCATGTATAGCCAGGGTCATGGTTGTGTCCTAGAATCTAGGCCAAGTCCTTAGAATCAACATTACATGGACCAGCCTTCAACAGACTGCCAGAGAATCAAGCAATTGTGTCGACACTTGGGAAAGGCTGTGTCGACACCAGAAGCCAGATTGTGTTAACACATAGGACTTATGTCGACACACAGAACATCTATCGACACCAACTATGTCGACACCAGAAGCCAGCTTGTGTCGACACACATGAGTTGTGTCGACACACAGAACATTTGTCGACACCAACTATATCGACACCAGAAGCCAAATTGTGTCGACACACAGGACTTATGTCGACACACAGAACATCTGTCAACATCAACTGTGTCGACACCAGAAGCAATTGTGTCGACATACAGGATTTGTGTCGACACATTCCACAGAAGCTGTGTCGACACCCAAAACATCTGTCGACAGTAATTGTGTCGACACACAGGACTTGTGTCGACACATTCCACAGAAGTTGTGTCGACACTAGAAGCTAAAGAAGAACTGTTGACTCAGCTCGACGAACTCCAAGCTCAGGTCGACGATCGCTGAACTCAAGACATCTCAACGAAATAAGAAACTGAGCTCGACGATCTGCAAGCTCCGGTCGACGAATTATGTGCAATCAGTTATAGTTGGCAGAATTATTTAAGGCTTAATTAAAGGAGATTACAACTATCAGATTTAATGCTATATATTCTTATGAATATAGCCGTTTGGAGGCTGCATTAATTATGGATCAAATCAGAATTTAATGCTAATTGATTCCCAAAATAATTACCATTCTCAGAAATGATTCAGCCGTCTTCAAGATAAATGAATTCAAATGTTTGAATTCGACAGAGAAGAGAACAACAAGAAACATAGATAGAGAATAGACACACAATGAAGGCTTTTCATTTTTACAGAAAAGGAAACTCTGCATCAATCAACATATTCACAGAGTTTTCCATCTGCTCCAGGCTTCTCAAGAGACACGCAATCAATATAAGTCTAAGAAGCTTACTGGAGACATCATCAATCTGAAGGCCTATCACCCTGAAGCAAAGCTCCATCTTCCTGAACCATTCAACATCTCAGGGGGAGCCTTTTGCTAGCATCATATCCACTTAAGTCTTCTCAGTTGTAACTTGAGAAAGAGAATACAAAATCATCTCTCGTCCCCCCACTGTATAAAGGGTTATAACTCCCTTCAAAAGATAACCCCTTGGTTGCAAGTCTCCTGATCAAAATACTTGAGGATTGGTTTTTGAGCACCTGATCAAAATCTCATTGGTGGCAATCACCTGATCAAAACCTGTAGTGGATTCCTACCAGGGTGGTAGAAGAGTGGATGTGAAAGATATGGTACCTAAACACCTAGAGGGGGGGGGGGGGTGAATAGGTGACCTAAACCTTTTTGAAACTTAGTTGGCAGCAAGACAGTTATCTCACAGATTTATACAGGTAACAGCAACAACAGAATATAAACAGTTAATCCACAGCACAGCACAGCACAGCAGACACACAAATTTATAGTGGTTCCCCAATCTTTGGGTACATCCACTTTCCCCCTTCGCCTATCTAGCAGTGTACTAGATTCGGCCAACCTTCTCCACTAACTCAGAACCCAACAAGGTTCCTACACCTCAGGCCCAAAGCCTTACACTCAGCCACTAAGGCCTACACTCAGCCACCCAGGCCTACACTCAGCCAATTAAGGCCTACACTCAGAGTTCTTCAACTCCTACACTCAGGCAACCAAGCCCTACCCTCAGCCTTTATAATATAGGCTTAGAATTCTCTCAAATCCAATGGATCCTACAAGTTAAAATTGAAATACAATAATTAACTCTACAACTCAGAAAATAAGAGAGGAGTTGAGAGTTTCTTGAAGAGTTCTTGGAAGAACTCAGCTAGATCCAAACTGACTTAGCTTCCTTCAAAGCTTCTTGAGTTAGAACTGAATTAGTCTGAATCCTCTGCAGTTGATCCTTGACCTCTGCTTCTTGAGATCCAGAAGATTCTGAATCCTTCTTCTCAGCCTTAGTTCCAAAGACTGAATTCTTGATTGGAGCTCTCTCTCTCCAACTTCTTAGATCTGCAGCTGGACTGCCAGATCTTCTTTTGTTGATCCTCTGTGTATCACTTTTCAAACACTTCAATTATTCTCACTACTTGTAATAACAACAATCAATCCGTTTCTGTAAACTATGAGTGCCTATTTATAGGCTTCCTTCATGGTAACCGGCTGTTCCGGTTCATAACAGACTTCTGATTTCTCTGACAGTTGCTGTAGACCGGCTGGATCGGCAGCTGTCACGTCAACCAGTCACTTCTTGAAATTCTCTAACTGTCAGATAGTGTCGAGACTTTCTGTTCTTAAGTGTCGACACTTATAGACCAAGTGTCGACACATGTTGTGTAAGTGTCGACACAAGTCTACAAGATGTCGACACAATTCCTTGTATGTCTCGACCCAGATTCTTCTGCATGTGTCGACACTGAAATTGAGTGTCGACACAAGTCTTGTTCTTCATTCTTTAACTGTATTCTTTTAAGTGTCGACACATCTCCTTTGTGTCGACACATCTTTATGTGTTGAAACTGTCAAGTGTCGACACTGCTTCTTGGTGTCGACACAAGTCTTCAATTTTATTTCTTCAGCTGAGTGTCGACACATTCCCTTAGTGTCGACACTTGTACTTAGAATATTTTGTAAACTTTTCTGTTCTTTGCTAAGTGTCGACACAGCTCCTTGTGTCGACACTTTCTTCAAGTGTAGACTCTTCAACTAAGTGTCGACACATTGTGCTGGGTGTCGACACTTTCTTCAAGTGTTGACTCTTCTGCATAGTGTCGACACATTGTGTTGAGTGTCGACACTTACTTCAATTACTGATTATTCTGTTTGTGTGTCGACACATTGTGCTGAGTGTCGACACATTCTTCATATGTTGACTCTGCTGATTGAGTGTCGACACATTGTGTTGAGTGTCGACACTTGTCCTTAGTCTCTGCAGAATTTTGCTGAGTGTCGACACAACTCCAAGTGTCGACACTTTCTGATGTAGACTCAGCTCTTCTAGGTGTCGACACTTCTGCTAAGTGTCGACACAGCTTTTCTGCATTCTTCTTCACTGAGTGTCGACACAGCTCCAAGTGTTGACACTTTCTGTCTGGTGTCGACTCTTCATCCCAGGTGTCGACACAATGACTCCAAGTGTCGACACTGCTTGTCTGGGTGTCGACACAAGCTTTCTCAAGCGTCGACACTTTCCCTCTGGGTATCGACACATGGACTTAGAAACTTTTAGCTTCAGTCTAGTGAATACCTAACCTGCACAAGTAACTCAAACACACATCAAATACATTATGATGTATATCATTGAGTTGGGTCAGGCTTCTTCAAATCAGGTACATTTGACCAATGTACCCAACAATCTCCCCCTATTTGGAGAAGTCATAACCCTTAGTCAATGATATATACCACTCATAATTAAAAATTAGAGAATGATGTAAAGCAGGTATATGTTAACAGGGTAAACTTAAACATGTAATAAAGCACACATGTATACTCATTCAGCATTACATAACAAACAAGAATTAGACACATTCTACTGAACAATCATGAAATATATTTATCAAAAATTGTTCTTACATTGTTTTAATACATTTCCATTGTTTTACAAAAATATTGCATATGTAAAAGATTACAACAATGTGTCTTAGTCTAATCTTAGTCTAGTTCTGATCAGGCTCTTTTATAACTATGTCTTTCCCAGCTTGTACTTTGGCCTTTACAGCAGCAGCAGCAGGCTCAGTATCAGCAGTCTTCTTGCCTTTGGAGTCCTTCTTCTTTTGTTCTTCAGCCTTGATTTTCTGCCTCTCAAAATAATGATAGGGCTTAGGAAAGTACTTGCTAGGCTCCACAGCTGTAGGAGGTAGCTTTCCTAACTTAGCCTTCCTTCTATACTGGACAATGGCTTCCTGCCTAATCTCATGCTTCCTCCATTCTGCTTCTGAGAACCATTTGTTCCTCTCATGTGCATTGTCCTTGGCTGCTTTCCAGGCTGTGAGAATGATGTTCCTAGAAGTAGGGCTCCACTGTTCAAAATCAGGTTTTTGCTCAGCTAGTTCCCTGAACTTCTTCTTTGACAGCCTTGTCTCTTCTTCTTTGTCCATAGCCTCTTGCATAGCTACTGTAACAGGTTGAACAACCTTTTCTAGAACAACATTAGGCTTTCCAGTAGATGGACTATACATTGTGCTTACTTCTGCATGAACCATGTCAAAATCTGGAGGTGGATAGATCACCTGAGCTACTTCCTATTGCTCACCTCCAAGATATGCACTTTGAATACCTGATTCAGCTACATTATCATCATCACACAGGGGAGGATAGCCCAGTGTAGCTCTGATGGAGTTAGAAATCCATTTGGCATGGTCAGAGCTAGCTTTGACTAACACCCTCTCCCCCTTTATGACTTCTTGTTCAACATGATCTCTTACATCATCTTTCTGGAACCTGATTTGGCTGTCCAAGTACCTGATGCCATCCTTAAAATAAGGTCTAAGCTTTGTAAGCTGTTCAGAAATGACCTTCTGTGAATCCTTAATTGCAGTCTTGACAGCAGCAATTTTATCTTGAAATGCTTTATCAAATTCAGCCTTTGTAGCAGCAGATATGGAAGATTCAGCTGGCTTATTTTTCAGTTCAGTGACTATAGCATTGTGGAATGCAGTCAAATTATCATTCATTCTCAACTGATTTTCCAGCACATAGCCTTGCTTCAGTGCTATATCATCTACTTGAGACTTTATTTTCTCTTGGTGGGTTGCCAGATAGACCACTGCATTAGCACCCTTTGTAAAACAGTCAGTCATCTCCTTTTTATTATGGTTCATTTCAAACCTTATGGACTTGATTTCCTGTGCCAGATCAGATTGTAGGGTCTTGTGCCCTTCATCAACATAAGTTTCTATAACCTTCCTTTGTTCATCCATCTTGATTTGCAGTGCAATCAGTAGAGCACTATAGTCAACAGTTGGGGCTTGTTGAACTATGGGCTGCGGGGCAATGGATTACAAGGCTTTCTTGTAACTCTGACTTCTCCTCTTGAAGACATAGAGTTTCTTATTTTTAGCTTGTGCAGCCTCATCTTCCTCAGACTCTGAAGTACTGGCTATATTCACCCTGTCCTTAGGGCTTGATGGTTTTTCAGCTTACACATCTAGTGCCTTCTCAGTGTCTAGTCTTAAAGGCTCATCCTGAACTTCCAAGTTCTCCCCCTCAACAGCAGCACCCTTCTCTTCAGCAGCAGCATTCTTGTCCATGTCAAAATCCTCTTGATCTAAATTTAGAAAGAGGTCTTCCATTGTGTATTCAGGAGGTGACTGTGCAGGAGATGTACTTGGTTCTTCAACTACTTTATCAGGAACAACATCTGGTTCTTGATTTACTTGCTGAGTTTGCTGATGGACATCAGACAAATCAGAATCTATTACAGAAAAATCTAAAGTATTGAGGTCAGAAAGTACCTCTTGGATAATGAGTGTAGCTTGCTCACTCTCCAGTGTAGAGGGTTGTTCTACAGCTGGAGGCTCCCCCTGGATTGGATCCTTTTGCATGGGGCTAGCTGTAGGCAGCTCCCCCTGGATTTCAGCTATCACTTGAGGAGCAGGAGACTTCTCTGCAGCCACTTTCTCATGACTATCAGGAGTGAAAACAACTAGTTCTTCACTACCTGAACTGCTGGAGGACTCCCGTGTCACAGGAGCTATCTTCCTCTTCTTCTTTGGAGGGGAATCTTTCTTAGAAACTTGCTTTTCTGGGGTAGGAACTTCCTTAGACAGCACTCTTTCCCATCTTGAAAATATCCTCATATCCATCCTTCTCATGTGATTGATTTTAGTACCAGCAGCATTGCTCATTACCTCTGGTATTATACCAGCCAGGTAGAGACTTAGTATTCTGCCCAGATTGGGCTTCTTCAGACTCTCCTTAACTTTCTCATAGACAACCATTGACCAGTCTGTTTTTAGGTTGAAGATAATTCTGGTCATAATACTGAACATGGAGGCTGATACCCTGTCATGCCCTCCAGTCTTACTGAGAATAACTTTCCCCACAATTTCTGACAGGAACTTTCCTTGGGTATTCATTCCTCTCCTGTTGAATACAGATCCTATCTTCAGCTTAGGATCTAGACCACACCAGGTAAGTGCTTCTCTGGTCTTGGATGTAGTCACTTCCTCTTCTTCTTGAATTTTAGGTAGCTGAAGTACCTTTCTCAGAGATTTGGGTGAAATCTTGACCTTGGTGCCATGAACTCTTGATTTGATCTTGTAACCTGAGTCATCTACAGAAGCTCCAGCAAGGAATTCGAGTACTTCCTTCTTCCATATTTTAGTTGGTTTTGAAACCAGATACTCCAATCCAGAATCGGTGACTAGGGTTATCACCGATTTGATTTCTTGATCGCCATCGTCGAATGTGCCACGAACCAGCTCATAGCCTTCATTGACATTCTCCTCGAGCTTGGGTGCCATTAGGGTTTGTAGAATTAGTCTTTAGAAGAGAGAAATGTCGACACAGTAGTTTGGTCTCGAAACTCTGAAAGCGTGTTGACAAACAAAGACAGAACCCTATTTATACCTTTCTGGTTTGAAGACGAACAGGCGGGATGGATTACTAAAGATGTGTCGACACTGGCAATAAGTGTCGACACTGACTTATAATGTCTCGACACACATGTGTCGACACAAGTTTAAGTCATCAGATTTTATGTGTCGACACTTGGTTAAGTGTCGACCCCACACTACTCGACATGTAGTCGAGACTTTACTTAGAAAATTCTGTGTAAAACTTAAGTGTCGACACCTCATTAAATGTGTCGACACCAACTCGACATGTGTCGACACTAACATTCTGAAGTGTCGACACCAACTTCCTAGATGTGTCGACACCATTTTCCTGAAGTGTCGACACTTACTATTATGTGTCGACATAGACTTGTCTATGTGTCGACACCTTTTTACTTAGCCAATTTTTAGTTCTGTAAGCTTAGTCTAAGTTTATCATACCTAGTTCAATTTTGAACCTATTGAACTTAGCTTCTTCTAAGGGCTTAGTAAACATATCAGCTATCTGATTATCAGTTTTAACATATTCAAGTGCAATATCATTTCTTTCTACATGCTCCCTAAGAAAGTGATATTTAATCTCAATATGTTTAGTTCTACTATGTGATACAGGATTATTAGCTATTGAAATAGCACTTGTAGAATCACAAAAAAGTGGAGTTCTACTTACCTGAAATCCATAGTCTTCTAGCTGATGTTGAATCCACAGAAGTTGAGCACAGCAACTTCCTGCAGCTACATATTCTGACTCAGCTGTGGAGATAGCCACACTAGTCTGCTTTTTGCTGCTCCATGAAATGAGTCTTCCACCTAGGAATTGACAGGATCCAGTGGTGCTCTTTCTATCTTCTTTGCATCCTGCAAAGTCTGCATCTGAATAGCCTGTTAGATCAAAGTCTCCATTCCTAGGGTACCAGAGGCCTAGATAAGGAGTGCCCTTTAGATATCTCAAGATTCTCTTGACTGCAGTCAAGTGAGACTCTTTAGGGCAGGCTTGATACCTTGCACAAACACATGTAGCACACATGATGTCAGGTCTACTAGCAGTCAAGTATAGTAGGGAGCCAACTATCCCTCTATACAAGGTTTCATCTACAGGTTTCCCTGCATCATCCTTACTCAGAGACATACTTGACCCCATAGGAGTCTTCATGGTACTGGATGAATCCATACCATACTTCCTTATGAGTTCTAGGGTGAACTTGGACTGACATATGGATAGACCACTTCCAGTCTGTTTAACTTGGAGACCCAAGAAAAACTTCAGTTCTCCCATACTACTCATCTCAAATTGACTTTGCATAAGCTTTGCAAACTTTTTGCAAAGGCTACTTTCAGTAGACCCAAATATAATGTCATCTACATATATTTGGACAAGTATGACTTTGCCTCTTGATTCCCTAAGGAATAGAGTCTTATCTATTTTCCCCCTTGAGAACTTGTTCTCAATGAGAAAACTAGATAGGGTTTCATACCAAGCCCTAGGTGCTTGTTTTAACCCATACAATGCTTTCCTAAGTCTATAGACATAATGAGGTAGAGTTGGATCAACAAAACCTGCAGGCTGCTCCACATAGACTTCTTCTTTCAAATTACCATTTAGGAATGTTGACTTCACATCCATTTGGTATACCTTGAATCCTTGATAAGTTGCATAGGCCAAGAACATCCTTATGGCTTCCAGTCTGGCTACTGGAGCAAAGGTTTGATCAAAATCAATACCTTCTTCTTGCCTATAACCTTTAGCAACCAATCTTGCTTTATTCTTAATGATGACTCCTTGTTCATCTAACTTATTCCTGTAGATCCACTTAGTTCCTATCACATTGTGATCTTTAGGTTTAGGAACCAGGTCCCAAACCTTGCACCTCTTGAACTGATTAAGCTCTTCCTGCATTGCTTCAGTCCACTGTGGATCTTGTATTGCTTCTTCAAATTTCTTTGGTTCTATTTGAGACAGAAAACTTGAATATACTACAGCATTCTGATTTCTGCTCCTTGTCTGAACACCTTGTCTTGGATCTCCAATTATCAGCTCTACTGGATGATCTCTTAGATGCCTGTTGGCTGGAGGCATCCTTACTTCTGGTTGAACTTCTTCAGCATCTTCATCAAACTGAGTTCCTTGTACTTCTTCAGCTCCTTGTACATGTAGTTCTCCCCCTAGACATAAGCCATCTCCTTCTACTTGTTGTCTTGCAGCAGGTACATCTTCTATGGTTAGCTTGTCCATCTTCTTGTAGTTAAGATGAGCTAGCCTCTTGTGCCACTTGACATAATGAGAGACTGTCTCATCAGCTACAAGACAAACAGGAGAACCATTGTTCTCAATCATAATGTCTAAGCAGTAGACATTCCTCTTTCTATATCCTGTCAAAATGATCTCTTGATCACTTGACCTCTTGATATGACAACCATTTTTAACAAATGAGATGTCATACCCTACATCACTTAACTGACTTATACTAATGAGGTTGTGTTTCAACCCTTTAACATAAGCCACTTGAGTAATGATAACAAGGTTTGAAGAGATGTTACCAAACCCTTTGATGATTCCTTTTTCAGAACCACCAAAGGTCACTTTAGGACCATTTTTGATTGGAATGTAGTCCTTCAGTAGTCCCCTTGTTCCAGTCATATGTCTGGAACATCCACTATCCAAGTACCATGTTGGGGTATGGCCACTTGGATTCACCTGCAAAACAAATTAATGAACCTTAGAACCCAAAGTAAACTTGGGTCCTTGGTGATTGTTAGTTTGCAACTTGACATAGCTACCTGCTGGCTTTCCACCAGGTAACTTGCTACTCAACTTGGCACTGGCATTGTGCCAACAATCCAAGGCAAAGTAGCCAACCTTGCCACAACACCAGCATTCAAACTTGTTGTACCTTTGCTTAGGTACAGACTTGGATGTCTTGACTACATCAGGCTTATTGAATGTTGGGGCTTTGCCCTTGGACTTGGACTGATCCTGAACAGTCCTAGCTGGTTTAATAAAACCCAATCCAGCCTTTCCTTTATGATGAACAAATTCATCAATCAAGGGTAGTACTGATTTAGGTTTTGAAAACCTAGCAACTAGCTCTCTTTCCTTCTGGAGATTGATCTCCAGTAACTTAATTTGATTATTTTTATAAGTGATAGTTCCCATCTGAATCACAGTAATGTGTTTCAGCCTGGCTACCTCATTGAGCTTTTGATCAAATTCCTTCTCAAAGTCTGTTGCAGCTGCCTTTAGATTAGCAATTTCCTTTGCCTGACTTTTGGCAAGGGACTTGCTTTTCTTATAGTCTTGCAACAGTACTTTATATTCATCTAAGAGTTGATGAATATCTCCCTCAGATTCAGAAACACTTCCATCACTTGATGATGATGAATCTGACTCTGAACTAGTACTGAAATCTGAACTTTGAGTTGGACTTTGTACCTGACTAGGTCCTGGATGCTCCAGGATTTTGGTACTTTCAGTCAATGCCATCAGTCCTTGGCACTGACACTCTTCTTAGATTGATTCCATGATCTGCATAAACTCCTCTTCTTCTTCAGCAAATAGCCCTATGTAGGCTTCAGCATCTGTCTCAGTGTCTGAAGAAGAAATGTCTGAAAGAGTCTTCTCATTCTTTGCAACAAAGGACTTCTCCTTCTTTCCTTTGAAGTGAGTCTTCTTTTTGTCACTGGATTCTTTTCTTCTCTCAGGACAATCTGCAATAACATGACCCTGTCTATTGCAGCAGTAACACACTATCCTAGACCCAGTTGCCTTGCTAGTCTTTGTCTTTTTCTTGTCCTTCTTTGAAGGCTTCTTCTCCTGATACTGAACTTCTTTCCCTTCGGAAAATGAAGGTCTGGACCTCCACTGTTTCTTCTTCAGGAATTTCTGAAAATGTCTGGTGAATGCAGCAAAGTCTTCATCACTTTCACTGCTTGTAGACTTTGTGCTAACAGACTCATCAGATTCTGATTCAACTACCTCTGGAGGAGGAGTTGATGACTTAGTCCTGTCCTTTCTAGGTACTTCTGACTTGAAGGCAACAGTCCTTTCCCTGTGCTCAGTCCTTGTTGATTTTTCCTCCTCTTTTCTCACAGACAGCTGCATCTCATAAGACAGCAACTTGCCAAACAGTGTGGGAGGAGGAATTTCTCCCAACTTTGCCATTTCTCTGATGGCACAGATCTTAGTGTCCCAATCTTTGGTTAGGGACCTCAAGAACTTATCATTCAATTCATAGTTAGTGAACTCTCTTCCATAGGACATGAGTTCATTAACAATTCTATAGAACTTCTTGTAGCATTCAGTGATGCTATCTCCTATTCCTTGCCTAAAGCTCTCATACTCTTGATTAAGCAAGGACTTTCTATCTTGGCTAACTTCTTCAGAACCTTCCATATAGACAATGAGGGTATCCCACATTTCTTTTGCTGTTTTACAGTGAATTAGGTTCTAAAAAGTTGCATCATCAATGACACTTACTATTATGTTTTGTGCCCTTTTGTCCATAGTGGCTAGGACAATTTCATCCTTGGTCATCTCAGAGAAATCCTTTGGAGTCCTCTGATTTGCATCCAATACTGAGATCTTCATGGGCACATATGGCCCCTCTTTGACTGTGATGTAGATTCGAGGGTCTGAGGCCTCCATGAATAGCCTTACCCTCTCTTTCCAGATTCCAAAAATCTCCTTTCTGCATATGGGCAGTTTCATTGAACCCAATTCCTTGTGATTCTCTGAAGACCCCATGTTTCTTGATTTTCTTGAAACTGTGTTCTGACTTACACTGAGTCTGCCAAACTAGATCTCCTCAGACAGTTAGTCCTTTTTGAGGAACCTCGCTTTGATACCACTTGAAAGATATGGTACCTAAACACCTACAGGGGGGGGGTGAATAGGTGACCTAAACCTTTTTGAAACTTAGTTGGCAGCAAGACAGTTATCTCACAGATTTATACAGGTAACAGCAACAACAGAATATAAACAGTTAATCCACAGCACAGCACAGCACAGCAGACACACAAATTTATAGTGGTTCCCCAATCTTTGGGTACATCCACTTTCCCCCTTCGCCTATCTAGCAGTGTACTAGATTCGGCCAACCTTCTCCACTAACTCAGAACCCAACAAGGTTCCTACACCTCAGGCCCAAAGCCTTACACTCAGCCACTAAGGCCTACACTCAGCCACCCAGGCCTACACTCAGCCAATTAAGGCCTACACTCAGAGTTCTTCAACTCCTACACTCAGGCAACCAAGCCCTACCCTCAGCCTTTATAATATAGGCTTACAATTCTCTCAGATCCAATGGATCCTACAAGTTAAAATTGAAATACAATAATTAACTCTACAACTCAGAAAATAAGAGAGGAGTTGAGAGTTTCTTGAAGAGTTCTTGGAAGAACTCAGCTAGATCCAAACTGACTTAGCTTCCTTCAAAGCTTCTTGAGTTAGAACTGAATTAGTCTGAATCCTCTGCAGTTGATCCTTGACCTCTGCTTCTTGAGATCCAGAAGATTCTGAATCCTTCTTCTCAGCCTTAGTTCCAAAGACTGAATTCTTGATTGGAGCTCTCTCTCTCCAACTTCTTAGATCTGCAGTTGGACTGCCAGATCTTCTTTTGTTGATCCTCTGTGTATCACTTTTCAAACACTTCAATTATTCTCACTACTTGTAATAACAACAATCAATCCGTTTCTGTAAACTATGGGTGCCTATTTATAGGCTTCCTTCATGGTAACCGGCTGGTCCGGTTCATAACAGACTTCTGATTTCTCTGACAGTTGCTGTAGACCGGCTGGATCGGCAGCTGTCATGTCAACCAGTCACTTCTTGAAATTTTCTAACTGTCAGATAGTGTCGAGACTTTCTGTTCTTAAGTGTCGACACTTATAGACCAAGTGTCGACACATGTTGTGTAAGTGTCGACACAAGTCTATAAGATGTCGACATAATTCCTTGTATGTCTCGACCCAGATTCTTCTGCATGTGTCGACACTGAAATTGAGTGTCGACACAAGTCTTGTTCTTCATTCTTTAACTGTATTCTTCTAAGTGTCGACACATCTCCTTTGTGTCGACACATCTTCATGTGTTGAAACTGTCAAGTGTCAACACTGCTTCTTGGTGTCGACACAAGTCTTCAATTTTATTTCTTCAGCTGAGTGTCGACACATTCCCTTAGTGTCGACACTTGTACTTAGAATATTTTGTAAACTTTTCTGTTCTTTGCTAAGTGTCGACACAGCTCCTTGTGTCGACACTTTCTTCAAGTGTAGACTCTTCAACTAAGTGTCGACACATTGTGCTGGGTGTCGACACTTTCTTCAAGTGTTGACTCTTCTGCATAGTGTCGACACATTGTGTTGAGTGTCGACACTTACTTCAATTACTGATTCTTCTGTTTGTGTGTCGACACATTGTGCTGAGTGTCGACACATTCTTCATATGTTGACTCTGTTGATTGAGTGTCGACACATTGTGTTGAGTGTCGACACTTGTCCTTAGTCTCTGCAGAATTTTGCTGAGTGTCGACACAACTCCAAGTGTCGACACTTTCTGATGTAGACTCAGCTCTTCTAGGTGTCGACACTTCTGCTAAGTGTCGACACAGCTTTTCTGCATTCTTCTTCACTGAGTGTCGACACAGCTCCAAGTGTTGACACTTTCTGTCTGGTGTCGACTCTTCATCCCAGGTGTCGACACAATGACTCCAAGTGTCGACACTGCTTGTCTGGGTGTCGACACAAGCTTTCTCAAGTGTCGACACTTTCCCTCTGGGTGTCGACACATGGACTTAGAAACTTTTAGCTTCAGTCTAGTGAATACCTAACTTGCACAAGTAACTCAAACACACATCAAATACATTATGATGTATATCATTGAGTTGGGTCAGGCTTCTTCAAATCAGGTACATTTGACCAATGTACCCAACAGGATGTACCCAGTTAGGGGAAACCACTATATATCCTTTTGTCTTCTGTGTTTCTTGATCTCTGTTCTTTACTTTTGTGCGGTGATTTTCTTTTCTGAGAATATAGATATAACTCTAACTAGTGCAATTTTAGATCTATCCCTATCTTTCAAGTTCTAACAACAAATCCTATTCTAAATAGAGTGTCTCACTCAAAGCTCAACTCTACTCCGTATGAGTTGTGATATGGTCATCCTTGTAGATATGACACTCTAAAGACTTGAGGATGTATTGATTATGTAATAATACAAGATATTAAGAGACCTAAGGTGGTACCTAGAACTATAACCTGTGTTTATCTAGGTAGTGCAGAAGATAGTACAGCTGACAGGTTTCTGGATTTATCCACTAATATTATGATAGAGTCTAGAGATGTTATTTTCTTTGAACATAAATTTATCAAAGATCATGGCTTGATCGTCTCCGGGTCTATTTATATGATTTCTGAATCTACTATAGAACCTAAAGCTGGCTCCACTGACACTGCTCCCTAACCTCTAGAGGTGGAACCTGTTCCTCTTAGAGTATCTACTAGAGATAGAATCTCTAAGAACTTTGGTAAGAATTTTGTCACCTACCACTTAGAGGTTGATCCATGTTCCTATCAGGAAGAAATGAGATCTAGAGATGCGTTAATGTGGGTAGAAGCCATCGACGATGAGATGTACTCACTGCTACAAAACAACACTTAGCTTCTAGTTGACCTGCCAAAAGGTACTAATGTCCTAGGATGCAAGTGGGCACTGAAGAAAAAATTGCATAGTGATGGATCTATAGCCAGATATAAAGCACATCTAGTAGCTAAGAGTTATAAACAACAGGGTGAATTGACTATTTTGATGTCTATTCACCTGTATGTCGCCTATCCACTATTAAGATTCTTCTTGTCATAGCTTCTATCGAGAAATTTATAGTTCATCATATGGATATGAAGACAACCTTCTTGAATGGAGAGCTTGATGAGGAGATCTACATGACAAAACCTGAAGGTCATGCAAATAAAGATCTAAAAAAAGTGTGCAAACTAGACAAATCAATCTATGAGCTCAAGTAAGCGCCTAAGATGTGGCGCATGAAATTTGACCAAGTGGTAAAGAGCGTTGGATTTCAGTCCAGTCTCTCAGACAAATGCCTCTATCACTGCTCAATGCCAAATAAAACAGTCATTATATGCCTATATGTGGATGACATGTTGATTCTGGGGTCATATTTTGCTGCAATAAGGGATATTAAATTCACTCTTGCAAAAACATTTGACATGAAGGACCTTGGTCTTGTCGATACCCTTTTAGGAATGAAAGTTAGAGTAGACAAGAGTTGCATTACTCTTAGTCAAGCTCACTATGTAGAGCAAATTCTTTCTACCTGGGGTTATAAAGACTGTAGGCATGTAGAGACACCGTTTGATCCAAACGTCAAGTTGCGTCCGAATGAAGGGACAAGCATTGACCAAATGAAGTATTTGAAGATCATTGGTAGTCTCATGTACGTCACTAGTTGTACAAAACCAGACATTACCTTCTCGGATTGCATGCTGAGTCGCTTTACTAGTAGTCCAGGCAAAGAGCATTGGGATGCCTTAGACAGGATGATGAAATACCTGAGAGGTACTAAAGATCATGCTCTGTGCTACACTGGTTACCCTCCTACTGTGGATGGATACTCTGATGACTCGTGGTGTTTAGAAGTTGATAACAGTAAGTCTACAAGTGGATTTATATTCACTATGGGTGGAACTGTTGTTGCTTGGAAATACAAAATACGGACTTGCATAGCTTTATCGTCTATAGAAGCCGAGCTGTTTTCCTTAGCTTCGGCTGGTGAAGAGGCATATTGAATCAAAAATTTGATTCTAGACATTCCCTTATCTTTCAAGTCAATTCTTTGAACTTGTACTGTGATAATCAGGAAGCAGTCCAATTCGTGGAGAATGTCCTTTTTAATACTAAGAGATGATATGTACGATTGAGACACGCTCTATTAAATTATCTGAAAGAACAAGGTGTTATCACCTTGATCGATGTGAGATCGAAGGATAACTTAGCTGATCCATTGACGAAAGGAATGCCCAAAGACCGGTTAATCAAAACAGCGGGGGAAATGAGTCTCAAGGTGATTTATGTTCAGCCTTAGTTCAAGGTTAGGCGATTCAATTCAGCCTTAGTCTGAATGTTTTGATTCTTCCCACTTTCCTTTATCAAAGCAAGCGTGTTGTGCTCCGCTGATGTTCGGGGTTGCTGAGTACTAATCTGTTAAGTTGTTTCATTCCACGTCTAATGTTAACAACTTTATCGGGATTCGTCTATTTTACCTTGGAGAAGAGTGTTATTCCATATTTGATAACACGATCTGACTCGGTTTGGCTCTTCTCTTGTTGATTGGTTTCATTCCACATTTGATGAGTTCTAGTTAACATTAAAAGAACAGTAAGTGTGACATTCCATATAGGAACACAGATACAGCTGCAGTATCCAGAAGTCCATAAGATCATTTCTTTGAAAACAGATAATGTATTATAAGGTAGAACCTATAATACTTTATGTAGGTATCCTCTAAGGAAATTATAAATTACTGCTTTCTTACAAGTAGAACTAGTTACATGTATATTTTCAAAGGTTTGAATTCATTCTGAATGAAATTCTTTGTTGAAAATTACAAGAAATGTTGATGATGGAGAAGAACTTATTGTTTGAGATCCTTATGAGGTTGCCTTATTGTATATCTGAGGATGATGACAGCTAGAGTGTTATTTGGTTTCTAGCTTGACTCTGCTTAGAGCATTGTTTAGCTCTTTTGAACAATTATTGTTTGGACTACTTCTGCTCTTTTGTTGATTATTAGCCACTAGGTATGTTGAGCATGTGCTATGATCGTACTTTAGAATACTATTATTGGGTTTTTGGGGATGACACAACGCTTGTGCATGCAGCGAAAATAAAAGAACAGGAAAAACTCAAACGAGTTTGAATCTGATAATATTTATGAATCAAGAAGTAAAGCATGTTGTAAATATATTACCTTTGAGGGATTGAGTCTAAACTCAACCTAGATGCTCCGGAAATATCCATCCAGTCTCTTAGAGGCTTGAATCTTGAGCACAGAAAGTATATCTGCGCCTCTATAGTAATCCACACGATCGGGAGAACCCGTAGCAACATGTCGTACAAGTTCTAGGTGTGGAGAGGACACTTAGCGTCTCCACACAGTGCTAGATCTGTTGTAGGAGAGGCAGTGGAGAACCTCGTTGGGATCGCGATCGGAATCGGCGACAGTGAAAGGAGGAAATGCTTCCATCGGCTTTCTAAGGTTATCAGTCTTATCACACAGTACGGCTCGCGTGCTTAGTCAGAAAGAATGATCGTATTTGGTCAAACCCTAAAACTTCCTATTTATACCCAAAGGGAATAAATAAAGCAGCCTGTCGTTAATAACAGACCCAGGACTTAGACAAAATAGACCTTCGTCCAGACAACAGTTTGTCTGGATGAATCATTGAATATCTACAGGATATACGACGAATCGTTGAGTATGAATTTATACTTGTCGAATCATTGAGTATCTTATAGCACATACGATGAACTCAACATCATAATCAACTGAGTCAACACTTGACTCAACGTTGTCAATGCTTTTTGTGCCAAAGGCCAGACTCGTCGAACGACATTCGTCGAACGACATTCGTCGAACTGCATTCGTCGAACGGCATTCTTCGAATGACGCACGACTTCTTCACCAAAGGCTAGACTCGTCAAACGATATTCGTCGAACGACATTCGTCGAATGGCATTCGTCGAACTACATTCGTCGAACTGCATTCGACTTCTGCGCCAAAGTCCAGATTCATCGAATGTTGTTCGACTTCTCTGCCTTAGCGTTGAGTGATCTCAATACTGTTAACGATTCTGCCTTAGAATATTTTAATCCTTATTCAATTTCTTTCAACTCATCATATGAGCTATATTGTTGGAACCCCACCTATTTTAGGGTTGATTTGGGCTAGGTTCACTATTAGGATTGCATAGATTGACCGACAATGTATAGTCTAGGGTCATAGGTCTTTATTGAATCTTAGGATAGGTCAACAAGTCAGTTTGATTGGACTAATACCTCAGAAGACTTAGAAGACTGAAGATTTCAGAACAAGACAGATTTTTTTATGTTGAAGAAGTCGTTCGACGAAATCTGAATGGAGTTCGACGATCTTCGTTCTCAGTTTGACGATCTTAAAGTCTTTTCTCTGAAGTTGAGATCGACGAAAGTTTAACTGAGTTCGATGAACTCTGATCGCGTATCGGTTGTTGAGTTCGACGAACTTCTATCTCTGGTCGACAAACTTGGAGCCCAGCTTTGACAGTTTATTTTTTCAGATCAACTTTCTCTGATCTCAGCTCGACGAAGATGATTTCTCAGCTCAACAAACTTGGAGTTCAGGTCGATGAAATTTGTTCTGAGCTCGACGAAATCTGTTAGTTCATTATTTTCTATTCTTTACAGTTAAATTTCTGGATTGACCAAGGCTTATGTAATATATTATTGCCTATATTGCTCTGAGTAATTAATTGCATATATTCTTATGAATATAGTTGTTCATTGGCAGCATTAATTACTGGATTTCATAGAGTTAATATTCGGCTTAATAACTGGGACAGTTAAGGAATCAATTTATTGCCCTTCTAGCCGTTTTCCTTAAGCTGATGGACAAATCATTTCACTAAAAACTGAATTATGTAAGGCTAAGCAACTTGAGGAATCTCTCAATGAGAGAAGCCTTAAGCTGATGGACATCACAAGCACAGTCAATGGCAGATTAAATGGCAAGCTGGGCTTAGGTGCTTTATCAAGCTTACCCCCCCCCATATTAAAGAAAAATATTCTTTCACCACCAATTAAATTTATCTCTAAAAAAGGCAAGGAAAAAATGGGAGAGACTACTCAACCAAATGTCTCTCAGAAATCTGTAATTAAGAAGAATAAGAATAAGAATCTGAATAAAAACTATGTTCAACAGATTTTGTCGAACTCAGATCGACGAAATGTGTATAGTTCGTCGAACCTAGATCGACGATCTATGAACGCAAATTATAACTATAATAATTCGTCTTACTGCGATCGACGAACTGTATATGGTTTTTCGAGCAGCGATCGATGAATTTGGGGCACAAAAAATGACTATGTTCATTCTCTGAGTAGAGTTCGACGAACTCATCGCTATTCGTCGAATGCAGATCAACGAACTTATAATAATTCGTCGAACCCAGTCAGGTTTAATAAAAACTATAACTCTGCTAAAAACTTCAATCAATTCAGAGAATCTACTAATCCTTTTACTCATTGGGAAATATCACCTAGAAGATATCATCCCTTAGGATATAAAAATCAACTAAAATTTTCTATTATTTCCAGTTTCTCTTATCAAAAGAAACAAGGACCCTAGGTAACCTGGGTCAAGAACACCTAATTTCTTTCTATGCAGGTGAAGGACTGTCCAGTCTTTAATCAACAATGGTATCTGAATAGTGGATGCTCAAAGTATATGACTGGTTGTAAGGACAATCTAACAAACTACAAGTCCAAGCTAGGTCCAACTGTGATCTTTGGCGACTCTAACAGTGCCCAAACTAATAGCTATGGAGATGTTAAAGTTGGAGCAGTCACCTTCAGGAAAGTTTCCTATGTGAGTGGCTTAAAGCATAACCTAATATCCATAAGTCAATTATGTGATGAAGGTTATCCAGTATCATTTAAATCATCTTCCTGTATTATTTCTTGTAAATAAAACAAACCTGTTTTAACTAGACTTAGACAAGGCAATATATATGTAGTAAATTTTCAATCAGCTAGTCCAGAACTTTGTTTATTTAATCAGGTTAGCAATCAAAATGAACTTTGGTATAAGAGATTAGGACATGTAAATCTTAAAAATATTGCTAAGTTATCTAGGGACAACCTTGTTAGAGGTTTGCCTTCTGGCCCATACAAGAAGGAATTCCTCTGCAGGGCTTGTCAGTTAGGCAAGCAAACTAAAAATAGTTTTAAATCTATAAATAAAAGTGACTCACCTAGGATATTGTACTTGATACCTATGGACTTTTTTGTCCCTATTGCTGTACAAAGTCTAGGAGGGAAATCTTATACTTTAGTGATTGTAGATGACTTCTCAAGATTCACTTGGGTATTTTTTCTGAGATCTAAGTCAGATAACTTCAAGGTTCTTACAGATTTTCTCAAGAACATACAGATTGAGTACTCTACTCCAGTTGCATTGATCAGAAGTGATCATGGTACTGGGTTTGAGTCTCTTCTTATGTAAGAGTTCTGTGAGAAGGAAGGTATCAGGCACTAATTCTCAGCTCCTATAACTCCTCAACAAAATGGGGTTGCTGAAAGGAAAAATAGAACCCTAATTGAATCTGCAGGTACATTACTTGCAGATGCTTACATGCCCCTATCTTTTTGGGCAGAGGCTATGAGCATAGCAAACTATGTACTAAATAGAAGTCTGATACACAAGCATAAGAATAAGACTCCTTATGAGTTACTTAAAGGGAAGAAACCTAAAATCACATATTTTAAAGAATTTGGATGACTAAGTTATATTCGCAATAATGACAAGAAATACACTAGAAAGTTTGAAGCAAAAGCTGTAGAGGAAATTTTTCTGGGATATTCCCAAGTCAGCAAAGTTTATAGGGTGTTTAATAAATCTACTTTAAAAATTGAGGAATATGTTCATGTTACATTTGATGAGGCTAACATGTTTTATAAGGAGAAAAAAGTTTCTACCAATAACATTTTGCAGGTACCTCACTTGTGTGAGAGACTGGATGATCTAAACCTCACCCAAGAGGTTCCATCACATCCTTCTCCACAAGTTGAAGAAGAAAGCAAAGAAGAAAATTTGAAAGTGGCTGAACTTCCTCCAACAGCTAATATAATTCCACAAGAGGAATTAGTTCCATAAGCTATTTCTCAACAAACTCCTCTCACTGATCTTGTCACACTTAGAGATCACCCTATATCTCAAGTGATTGGAGACATTTCAGTTGGTGTACAAACAAGGCATCAACTCAACAATGATGTGTTGCATTCTTGTTTCATTTCTCAACTTGAGCCCCACTCCATCAAATATGTAGAGCAAGATCCCTACTGGATAATTATAATGCAAGAGGAGCTCAATTAGTTTGAGAGGTGCAGAGTTTGGGATTTGGTTCCTAGACCGAAAGACTATCCAGTCATTGGAACCAAATGAGTCTTCAGAAACAAACTGGATACTGAAAGAAATATTATAAGGAATAAAGCAAGGCTAGTAGCTCAAGGCTATTCACAGGAGGAAGGAATAGAATATGATCAGACCTTTGCTCTAGTGGCAAGGCTTGAGGCTATAAGGATTTTCTTAGCCTTTGTAGCCTATAAAAGATTCAAAGTCTACCAGATGGATGCAAAGAGTGCTTTCCTAAATGGAGAATTGAAGGAGGAAGTGTATGTGGAGCAACTATCAGATTTTATCTCTCCAACCCATCCTTCTTATGTCTTTAGATTGTATAAAGCTCTCTCTGGTTTAAAGCAAGCTTTAAGAGCTTGGTATGAGACCTTAGTTAGTTTTCTTTTAGAGCATAAGTTTTCTATGGGCATAGTAGATAGGACTCTTTTTATCAAGCATCATAAAAATAAAATTTTGTTAGTTCAAATATATGTAGATGATATTATTTTTGGCTCTACTGATCCCAAACTATGTAAAAGATTTTCTGATCTAATGCATTCAAACTTTGAGATGAGTAGCATGGGTGAACTTTCATACTTCCTTGGTCTCCAAGTGAAGTAATCATCTGATGGTATCTTTATCTCCCAATCCAAGTATGTTAAGTATCTTATTAAAAGTTTTGGGATGTGTGATGCCTCAGTAATGAAAACACATATGGCTGCCACATGTATTTGTGCTAGGTTCCAAGTGAACCTTAAAGAATCTTACTATATTTTATTAAAAAGGATTTTGAGATATATAAAGGGTAGTCCAAATCTAGGACTCCTATATCCATTAGAGTCGGAATTTGATTTAACTGGATTTTCTGATGCTGACTATACTGGATGTAGAGTGGACAGGAAGAGCACATCAGGAACTTGCCAGTTTCTTGGTGATAGGCTTGTGTCCTGGTTTTGTAAGAAGCAAACCTCTGTGTCCACATCAACTGCTGAAGCTGAATACATAGCTGCAGGCAGCTACTGTTCACAGATTTTGTGGATATAAAATCAATTGCTGGATTATGGTATCAACTTAAATAATTCAACTATGTTTTGTGATAGTACAAGTACAATATCTATTGCACAAAATCCAGTGCATGATAATAGAACTAAGCATATAGAGATAAGACATCATTTCCTTAGAGATTGTGTGGACAAAAAGAAAATTAATCTTGTCTTTATCTCTGTTGATTTGCAAAGAGCAGAAATCTTCACTAAACCTTTAGATGAAAAGAAACATCTGTTCTTTCTGAATCGGCTAGGTATGATTAATGAAGAAGTTTAATTTGATTTTGGTCCAAGGTCGAAGAATTGACCACATTTCGTCGAACGGAGATCGACGATCTGAGAACTGTTCTTGAGATTTTTTTATCGACTTGAGATTGATGAACTCTCTGTGTGAAGTTATTTTCGTCGAGCAGAGATCGACGATTTTGCTTCAGAAACATTTTCGTCGACCTGATAACGATGAAAACTTTTCCCCTCTTCTGACCAAGATCGATGATATTATTTCTTCATGAAAAGTTTCGTCGACCTGAGAACGAAGATTGTTTATTTTTCGCAGGACAGAGCCCGACACTTCATATTCTGAAAACCTTATAACTCGGTTTTCATCGTACTCCATCCCGCGCTTTCTGTTCTCTTACTCTTTCTCTCTCCTTTGTTTTTGCAGGAAAACCTATGGCGATTCCGGTGCTCTCTCTCTCAAGCATGAAATTCGACACTGGCTTCGACATCGATTTTGATTCCTTCACCCACACTGATCAAATCATCGTCGACATCCTACAATTTTGTGAGGAATAGAAATTGAAGAAACTCATGACCACAAGAATAGAGATACCAGGAAATGAAATCAGAGAATGGGTTTTTACTTCAACATCTCCTGACGCAAACACGATGACTGGCACCATCGGCGGCAATCAGGTCACTCTAACTCCTACAGTTTTAACTGAGATTTTTGATTTGGCTATTGGAGAAGATGATATTGAATTAGATAATGCTGCATATGAGAATATGTTGAGTATAATGGGTCACTCAGAAGGAAACCCCGACAAACTTCAGAAGAAAAATTTATCTGTTCAATATAAGTTTCTGGAAGATATTGTTGGAAAAGTTTTGCTGGGCAAACATACAACCCATGATTATATAACCAGGCACTAGTTTCTAGTGATGAGTGCTCTAGTAGAGAAGAAATTAGTTAACTGGGAAAAGATCTTGTTTGAGCTGATAAAGAAGAAAAATACTAAGAAAGAGGTGTGCTTTTGGAGGATTCTAGGAATTTTCCTCCTGGAAAAGGCACCAGAATTATTGGTTTCACAGCCAATATTCATAAAATCCTCAAAGAGGATCACCTCTGCCTTATTTGGAAGATGGGAGAGGTCCATTCCAACGCCCTCCAGGGCCTCCTCTTCCCCCAGGACTTCTGAGAACACAAGGGTAGTTACAGTCTCTCCACCACCTCTAGAAGAAATTCCTCAATCCACCAGCATTCCTTCTCCTCCTCAACAACAACAACAACCACTTTCACCACTTTCTCAACCATCACCTCCACATTCTCCCACCATCATTCATGAGGATATTCCATATCCACCTCCTCCATCTCCACCTCAAACTCATGTATCTGACATTCCATCTACCTCCTCACAGCCTACTTTCAATCTACTGTCTCCTCAACCATCTCCACATCACTCTCTAGTTCAGGAACCCACCTCCATACCCAATACCACAGTTCCCACTTCTACCACTGAAATTCCAACCAACCCTCCTTCCACATTTCCAGAATACACCCACACTGACTTCTCTCATGCATTCTCTGTGTGTTAAAACTGTGGACATCACACCCCTTACACCACTTCTACTCCTGAACCTCTCTACCTCAATTTCTCTGATATAGCCCATGATCTTCTTCATTGCATCTCTCCCACTCTTGAGCAACTAATAGTAAATGTTATTGCTCCTCTCTCTCTCTACCAGTCTTGCTGCTCTCTCTCTCTCTCTCTTATGTTCCTTCTTCTGGAGGACTGGCTTCAGGACCCTCTGAACCCAGCCACGGGGAGATGTTCTCTGAAGAAGCTCTAGTTCCTCCTCCTATAGTAGCAGCACCAGGCAGCAACAGCAATACCAGAAGCATAGCAGGCAACAGAAAATATCTAAAGATGATCAACCTGATAAAGCATCTCCTGGAAGACCTTACTCTCCACCAGTTCCTTTTGTTGATCCAGAACAGGAAAACATTTCTAGAATGGCTAGATTTCAATAGCTGGTTGGACTCTCTCAAATAAATAAAGCTAAAGAAGAAGGCAAAGATGCTTCTCAATATACTACAATGTCTTCTTACAGAAGAGAAGAATTAAAAAGGTATGACAAAGCTAAACACTTTTTCAATGTTGATGCTTATATGAGTTTACATCCGGAGGCAGTTGTTTCAAGAGCAACTTCAGACAATATCATTGGAACAGCTGACATGACTATGTCTAAAAGAGAAGCAGCAAATCCCAACAGAGAAATCATCTTCAGGCAACCATCAGAGAAAGACAAGTCTAAGAAGTCTAAATAGTTTTCTGATTAGCTTATTTTCGCTCTGAACTATTTGTTTTGGTTAATTTGTCACAAAGCACTCTATGTATATATATCTGCTAGACTTTTTCTTTCTGCCAGATATTTGTTGTTATGCTTTGTGATTGTATTTTATTGTTTTAATGCATTGTACATAGTGACCTCACCCTAATATAGGGAGATTGTTGGAACCCCACATGTTTTAGGGTTGATTTGGGCTAGGTTCAATATTACGATTGCATAGATTGACCCACAATATATAGTCTAGGGTCATAGGTCTTTATTTAATCTTAGGGTAGGTCAACATGTCAGTTTGATTGGACCAATCCCTCAGCAGACTGAAGTTTTCAGAACAAGACAGATTTTTCTATGTTGAAGAAGTCATTTGATGAAATCTGAATGGAGTTCGACGATCTTCGTTCTCAGTTCGACGATCTCAAAGTCTCTTCTCTGAAGTTGAGATCGATGAAAGTTTAACTGAGTTCGACGAACTCTGATCGCCTATCAGTTGTTGAGTTCGACGAACTTCTATCTCTGGTCGACGAACTTAGAGCCCATCTTTGATAGCTTATTTTTCAAGGTCAACTTTCTCTGATCTTAGCTCGACGAAGACGATTTCTCAGCTCGACGAACTTGGAGTTCAGGTCGGCAAAATCTGTTCTGAGCTCGACAAAATTTGTTAGTTCATTATTTTCTATTCTCTGCAGTTAAATTTCTAGATTGACCAAGGCTTATATAATATATTATTGCCTATATTGCTCTGAGTAATTAATTGCATATATTCTTATGAATATAGTCGTTCATTGGCAGCATTAATTACTGGATTTCACAGAGTTAATATTCAGCTTAATAGCTGGGACAGTTAAGGAATCAATTTATTGCCCTTCAAGCCATTTGTCCAAGTTCCAAGATTTCTGCAGTTAATCATGGAGAAGAATTCAAATTCAGAGATAGAATTTATGCATGAAACATAAAAAGGAGAAGAGAATTCACTAAGTGTAGCAGACACAGACAGACAGAGTAATAATACATTCAGTTTGCATACTCATATAGTCTTCATCAATCTACAACTCTTCACCAAGATTTCAAGAGACATCAAAACATAATTAGTCTAAAAGCTTCTGGAGTTCATCAAAGAAGACCTACACCCTACAAAGCTCCAGCAAATTCCTGAACAATAATCATCTCAGGGGGAGCTTTGACAAGATCAAATCCACTAGTCTTCTCAGTTGTCTGTTTGAGAAAGAGAATACACTATCACATTTATTTTTCACCACTGTACACAAGGTTTTAACTCCCTTCAAAAGTTAACCACCTAGTTCTTAAGTCTCCTTAACAAAAGACTTAGCTTGTTTTTTGGGCACCTGATCAAAAGCCCAAAGGATTGTGAGATCTTCCTTAAAATAGATCTTGTGGTGACAGGACACCTAAGCAAAAACCTGTTGGTGGCAGGGCACCTGATCAAAAACCTGTAGTGGATTCCTACCAGGGTGGTAGAAGAGTTGATGTACCCAAGTTTAGGGGAACCACTATAAATTTCTTGTGTTGTCTGATTGCTTCCTGTTTTCTTATTGTTGTGTGTTGTGTGCTTGATTAGTTAGTTTTTCTTTTCTGCACTCTCTTAAGATATATATATCACTATTTTTAATTCCGCTATAAAAACCTATTAAGTTTTTTTAAAAAATACTCTATCCACCCCACCCCCCACCTCTAGAGTTAAACAGATCTATCCCTCAATTGGTATCGGAGCATATCTGATATCTCTTTCATATACCATACAGATCCAATCTCCCAATTTTTCCACAATCTTATGTGCGACCCTGATAGACTCATACTGAGTTGGCAGTGAGGCTACATGCTTGATCACTTCCAAATCACTATGGTTGCACCAACAATCTCCTGCTTGATTAAGAAAGTATCAAACAAAAGCTTCACAAACAATGAGCGGCATCTATCAATACATCATTGCTCCCCAAACATTAAGAGTTTATAAACTTATAAGCCATTGTGACCAATGTTACAGTGTTGTCATGTCCCTTCGTCCCTTACATCAGGATAGAACTAGAGGTATAGACTGTGTCACCCTCATAATTATTCAATCCCAATTTCCTGATCTAGAATGGACTTTCAGAAATTGGTGAGCCCAATATCAAATATTGGCTCATCAAAGCATTGCTATGCATTTCTCAATACCATTCCATCAAGGGGCCCATAAATGCAACTCCAGTCATATAGGAGGACAAATCTCACGCAAACACCCAAATAATTCATAACGTACCCAATAATCACCTTTATCGTCCAACTTTCTCAAGACTGGACTTTTGATGGCATCAAAGCACACTCTTCCTCACTCGATGAAAGATGTGACTTCGGTTCAAAGGACCACAAACACCATTGTCACTTGAGCCATACTTGTGACACGTTTATATAACAATCCACAAAGTATTCTCACAGTGGGTCTATCCAGTACAACTTGTTAATAACAAGTATCCATGTGATGACTTGATATTACAACATCATGACCTGTGAGTACCAGTCATCAGTCAATGCATATGCTAGTCTTAAAGGTATCATCATCGCCCTTAGCTTCTAAGATGATACAGCGACCATGGACCTTTAATAATGAAGCTTCTAGGCTCATAGGTTCTCACATCAAGTCACTACTTGACCTATGGAAGCAAACATTCTAAGGGCATTTATACAGTTAATTACTCTATCACAATAGAAATAATAACACAATAAAAGAACTTGCCAAAATATATAAAATGAAATGTATATAGTACTTTTATTCATCAAATGAAATATTACAGCCAACAAACATACAATCAACAAGACTCAAACAAGAGTTGATCATTTAGGTATCGTATACCCATAGATCTAACATGACCATCATGCTTTCTCTATACGAGAGGCTTTATTAGTGGATCTGCATTGTTTTCTTCAGTAGACACTCTACATATGCTCACATCTCCTCGATCGACAATCTCACGAATTAGATGGAACCGCCGAAGTATGTGCTTGGAGCGCTGATGAGATCTAGGTTCCGAAGCAAGTTCAATTGCTCCGTTGTTGTCATAGTAGAGATTTACGAGACGAATAATGCTAGGAACTACATCTAACTCGCCGATGAATTTTCTAATCCACACAACCTCCATCGCTACATTAGTAGTGGCGATATACTCGACCTCAGTAGTAGAATCGGCAACTATATCCTGCTTGGAACTCTTCTAGCTAACCAGCACCTCGATTCAGGCAAAACACAAAACCTGACTGAGACTTTGAATCGTAACTATCAGTTTGAAAGCTAGCATCTGTGTAACCACTTACAACGAGCTTTTTCTCTTCGCAAAATACCAAGAACATATCATTAGTCCTTCACAAGTACTTGAGGATATTCTTGACGGCTATCTAGTGACCTTCACCGAGATCAGACTGATACCTACTAGTCATGCTCAAAGCATAAGAGACATCAGGTCTAGTACACAACATTATATACATGATTGACCTAATTGCCGAAGCATACGGAATAAACCTCATATGGTCCTTATCTTCACAACACTTAGGACACTAGTCCTTAGAGAGACTCACACCATAAGATATGGGCAAGAATCCTTTCTTGGACTCAAGCATGCTGAACCCCTTTCAATACCTTGTTAATGTACGTACTTTGGGTCAAACCCAGCAACTTCTTCTATCCATCTCTATAGATCTTAATACAGAGCATATAAGTCACTTCCCCTAAGCCCTTCATCGAAAAGCAGTCCCCTAGGTTGTTCTTAACAGCTTGCAAGGTTGGTTTGTCATTCCTGATCAATAGTATGTCATATACATACAATATCAGGAACACTACAATGCTCCCATTAATCCTATTATAAACACAAGGTTCATCCTCATTCTTGATAAAACCAAACTATTTGATCTTTTCATCAAAACCAAGATTCTAACTTCGAGAAGCTTATTTCAATCCATAAATGGATCTCTGCAGCTTGCATATTGTTGGGTACATTGAAAAATGTGTACCAGATTTGGAGAAGCCTCACCTAACTCAATGATATGCATCAAATTGTATTTGATGTTGTGTTGAGTTATCATGTGCAGTTTAAGTAAATGGAAAGGAAAATTCTCTAAGTACAAGTGTCGACACTTGGGAATGGCTGTGTCGACACCAAGGGCCAGATTGTGTCGACACCCTGAATTTGTGTCGACGCACAGAAAATATGTCGACAATTCTGTGTCGACACTAAGGGCCAGATTGTGTCGACATTATCAGGAGCTGTGTCGACACACAGAGAAGCTGTCGACACATTCCAGAATTCTGTCGACAACGATAGTGTCGACACACAGAACTTATGTCGACACACACCAGAATTTTGTCGACACCAACTTTGTCAAGACAAGGAGTGTTTTTTGTCGACACACAGGACTTGTGTCGACACATTCCACAGAAGCTGTGTTGAGAAGTAAAAGTGAAGATGTGTCGACAACAACAAGACTTGCGTCGACACATGTACTATGTGTGTCGACACATATGAAGTATTTAGTCGACATTCTCTGCTACTGAGTTAAAGTCTAATGAAGGCTGAAGTAATACAACTGGAGACTTGACAGCTGTCATTACTGACATTATTGTCACATCTGTCAGAGGTGTCAGAAGACTGTTTGAAACCGGAACAGCCGGTTACCATGGATGAAGCCTATATATAGATATGCTCTCTCAACAATAACAATAACAGAGAACAGATAGCTGATCAATTATTATCTCTGAAGGATTGAGAATTCAGAAGAAGAGAAAGAAGAAACAATCAACAGATTGTAGAGAGAGAAAAATAAGAAGGAGAGAAGTTCTCATCCAGTGAAGGCAGATCCTGAACAGTCTGCCTGACGAATTCAGATTAATTTCTGAAGGAGGAAGATTGAAGATCAACTCCAACATCAATAAGATCAACCCTACTTTGTTCAGATTCAAGAAGCTTCGAAGAAAGCTAAGACAGGTTGATCCTTAAGTAATCAGTTCTATCAAGAACTGATCAAGAAGCCTTCAACCAATTCTCTCTCCTTCTTGTTGAAGATATTTTTATCTTTCTATAAATAATTCTTGTGGGATATGTAATAGATCTGAGTGTAGGAGATTTACATTTCTGAGTTGTAAACCTAAATTATAAAGGCAGAGGTAGGGCTGAGTGCCTGAGGTAGGGGAATCTGTTCCCTGAGTTGTAGGCCTGTGAAAGAGGCTGAGGTAGGGCCTTTGCCTGAGTTGTAGGAGTGGGGTGTCACTCTGAGTTTTAGGCCTGTGAAAGAGGCTGAGGTAGGGCTTGTGCCTGAGTTGTAGGGGTATGGATTCACTCTGAGTTGTAGGAACCAGTCTTGATTCTGAGCTGTAAGATCTGCGGATCTGAGAAGAAGGAAGGAAGTTAGGCCGAATCTAGTACACTGCTAGATAGGCGAAGGGGGAAAGTGGATGTACCCATCATTTGGGGAACCACTATAAAACTGTTGTGCAATCTGTGAATGTTGTGTATATGAATGTTGTGTTGTATTTTCTGCTGAATACATTGCTAAAGTAGATAGAATTATGTGCCTAAGTCAGAAAAAGAATTGAACCTATTCACCCCCCCCCCCCTCTAGGTGTTTAGAACATCTTGAAACCAATTCTTTCAAGTGGTATCAGAGGGAGGTTGCTCAAATATTAGACTTAACAGTCTGAGTAGATCTCCAAGGCAGAAATCTATTAGGCAAAATGGGTTCCATTGAGAATCATAAGGAGTTTGGTTCCATGAACTTACCTATATGCAGGAAAGACATTTTTGGCATATGGAAAGAAAGAGTAAGACTGTTTATGGAAGCTTTAGATCCAAGAATCTATATGACAGTCAAAGAAGGGTCATTCATCCCAATGAAAGTCTCAATTCTTGATGCAAATATCAGGACACCAAAGGAGTTTTCTGAAATGACAAAGGATGAGATCATCTTGGTTACTATGGATAAGAGAGCACAGAATAAAATAGTCAGTGCCATAGATGATTCAACATTCCAAAATTTGATTCACTGCAAGACCTCCAAAGAAATATGGGACACCCTGATTATCTACATGGAGGGCTCGGAAGAGGTGAGAGAAGATAGAAAGTCTATGCTGAATCAGGAGTATGAAAGTTTTAGATAATCTAAAACAGACAGCATAACTGAATGTTATAAGAAATTCTTCAGAATAGTTAATGAATTGATGTCATATGGAAGATTATTCAGTACATATGAGTTAAATGATAAGTTTTTGAGATCATTAACAAAGGACTGAGACACCAAGATATGTGTCATTAGGGAAGTGGCCAGACTAGCAGAAATTTCACCTCCAACATTATTTGGCAAACTGCTTTCATATGAAATGCAGCTGATGGTCAGAAAGGAGGAGGAGAAAAGTAATAAAGTTGATTACAGAGATAAGTCAGTGGCTTTCAAGACTGAAGCCATAAGAAAGGATAGGTGGATGTCTCCATCACCTCCTAGGAAAGCTGCAGAAGTTGTTTCAGAAAGTTCTGACAGTCACACATCAGATAGTCCAAATTCTGATGAAGACTTAGCAGCTTTCTCAAAACAATTTCAAAGGTTTTTGAAGAAGAAATAGTGGAGATCCAAGCCATCCTCTTCACAATCCAAGGATGATTACTATCAGAAAAATAAATCCTCTAGGAAGGACAGGTATAGCTCTAAACCTAGTAAATTATCTTCAACTAAGATTGTTTGTTATTGCTGCAATAGGCCTAGACATGTGGTAGCTGATTGTCGTGACAAAAGGAAAGAATCTAATGATAAGAAGATACTAAAAACTAAGGGCAAGAAGGAGAAATCCTTTGTAGTAAAGAAGCAAAAAAAGTTGGTCAGATTCTTCATCATTAGATTCTGAGGCTGAAGCTGAAGCTAAAGCATATATAGGACTGTTGGCAACTGAAGAGGATGTAGAAGAGGATGAGTTCTTGAAGTGGCTGGATTCAGTAATTGAAATTGAAGAACCTTATTGTAAAGGGCTGATGGCCTTGACAGAAGAAGATCAGTGTCAGGATCAGCCTGGACCTAGTAAGGTAAACAATTCTTCAATAGATTCTGATTACTATACTGGTTTAGAATCAGAAGCATTTGCATCAAGAGATGTAGATGAATCTGAATCTGAAGGAGATGTTCATCAACTTATTGATGAATATGGTGATCTGATGCAAGAACTTAAGAAAAGCAGAATCCTTAACAATGTACAGGCCAAGGAAATTGCTGCTCTTAAGCCGGCTACATTAGATTCAGAGAAAATGCTGGATCTAAAGATGAATGAAGTAGCCAAACTGAAAAACATAACTGTTATTCAGATGGGTACTATTACATTTAAGAATGAACAAATCAAAAGTCTGGAAGTCAAACTTTAGAAGGAAAAGGATCTGGTGGCTAAGTTCTCTAAGCCAAAATCAGTCTTACCTTTAATTGATGACTTTATTCCCAAAAAGGGTAAGATAGGATTGAGCTTTGAGGGAAATACAAGGGCTACCAATTCCAAAAGAAAAGGCAAAGCCCTAGTACAACCTCTAGCCCTCAAACACCCCATTTCCTTCAGAAAAGTGTGGCAGCCAACTAATAAATATGATCATGATATCATACATGGTTATGGAAAGTCAGATATTCTGAATGACAAGGGTGTAGCTCTAGCACTCATGCAAAGAACCACTGTACCAACAGTGTTAAGAATAGTTGACAGCAATGATGTTAAAACTGTACCTAAAAAGTGGTATAATAGATATGAGTGTTGGTGTTGTGGTAAGATAGGGCATTATGCCATGGATTGCTGGTACAACTCCAGTGTCAGGAGAAATGCCAGCTTACCTGTGAGAAAGGCTGCTGGTAAGAATATCAAGTTTCATTCTAACATGAACTAGAACCCAATAAAAATTGGGGTTCTAAGATAAATTAATTTTATTTGTTGTAGGTGGGTCCAAGTTGGCATGCCCCTATATGGTACTTGGACAGTGGATGTTCCAGGCACATGACTGGAACAAGAAAAATGTTAAAGGACTATACTCCCATAGAGAATGGACCCAAAGTGATCTTTAGTGGATCAGAAAAAGGGGTCATAAAAGGGGTTGGTAACATTTCTTCTAGTTCTATAACAATCACTCAAGTGGCTTATGTTAAAGGTTTGAAACATAACTTGATAAGCATAAGTCAGCTGAGTGATGTTGGGTATGACATTTCATTTATTAAGAATGGGTGTCAGATCAAAAGGACAAGTGATCAGAAGGTGATCTTGTCTGGTTATAGAAAAGGGAATGTTTATTGTTTAAATTTTGATTATGAAAACATGAACTCTCCTGTATGTTTAGTTACAGATGAGAAAGCATCTCAGTGTGTCCAATGGAACAAGAGGCTAGCTCATCTGAACTATAAGACTATAGACCAGCTCTATAGTTTAGAGTTAGTGAGGAATGGTCCTCAATTTAAGTGCATAAAAGAGGGTATATGCTCAGCTTGTCAAAAAGGCAAGCAAACCAAATCTTCTTTTCATAGTCTTGATACTAAAGACTCTGTGAGGTGTTTGTACCTCTTGCATATGGATCTATTTGGTCCTATACTAGTTCATAGTCTAGGTAGGAAATTCTATACTTTTGTGCTAGTAGATGACTATTCTAGATTTACATGAGTTTTCTTTTTGAGGCAGAAATCTGAAACCCCTACTATCTTTCATAACTTTGTTAAACAAATTCAGAATGAATTTAACAATTCAGTTGTCAAAATCAGAAGTGACCATGGAACTGAATTTCAGTCTGAGTGTATGACAAGATTTTGTGAAGAACTAGGGATTCATCAGGAATTCTCCTCTCCTAGAACACCTCAGCAAAATGGAATTGCTGAAAGAAAGAATAGAACTCTTATTGAGGCTGGTAGAACTCTACTAAGTGACACCTCACTCCCAGAATATTTCTGAGCTGAGGCAGTAAATACTGCTTGTCATGTTCTTAATAGAGCATCTATAACTAAGAACCACAAAAAGACTCCCTATGAGATTATGAAGGGCAGAAAACCAAACATATCCTACTTTAGGATCTTTGGTAGCAGGTGTTATGTTCTTAACAATGGCAAGTCTCACCTAACTAAATTTGCTGTCAAATCCCAAGATGGGATATTTGTTGGGTACAACAATAATAGTAAGGCATATTGGGTCTACAACTTGACTACACAAGTTGTAGAAGAATCTGTTCATGTAGTGTTTGATGAATTTGAGCTAATTAACTGTGAGTTGTCTAGCAATCCTTGTGGCTCAACAGGTTTAAAATAAAAGTTGGACATGCTGACCATTAATGAAGACCAAACTGCAAGGCAGGATGTGGAAAATGATTGTTGTTGTTTAAGGGGAGTACAAGATCCACAAGCTGATATTGAAGATAATGAATCTCAGCATGGTGGAGAAATTGAAGAAGTTCAAATTGCTGATAGAATGCCTCCAGCAATAAGGAATCTAAAGTATCATCTAGCACACCAAATCATTGGTGATCCCAGACATGGTGTGCAAACCAGAAGCAAACACATGAACACAGTGCTTTGCTCAAGTTTCCTGCCATAGTTGGAACCAAAGAGATGTGAAGAAGCCATACAAGACTCCAACTGGATTGATGCAATGCAGGAGGAGCTGAATCAATTCAAAAGGTGCAAAGTATGAGAGCTGGTGCCAAAACCAAAGGATCATAACATTATTGAGACAAAGTGGATCTGTAGGAACAAACTAGATGAAAATGGCATCATAGTGAAGAACAAAGCAAGATTGGTTGCCAAAGGTTATAGACAGGAAGATGGCATTGACTTTGATAAGACATTTGCCCTAGTGGCAAGGTTGGAAGCAATAAGGCTATTACTTGCCTTTACTGCTTTCCAAGGTTTCAAAGTATACCAAATAGATGTCAAGTCAGCTTTCCTAAATGGTAATTTGAAAGAAGAAGTCTATGTTCATCAGCCCTCAGGTTTTGTTGATCCACTTTATCCTGATTATGTTTATAGACTTAAGAAAGCCTTATATGGTTTGAAATAATCCCCGAGGGCTTGGTATGAAACATTGTCTACTTTCCTCATTGAAAATAAATTTTCAAGGGGGAAAATAGATAAGACTCTATTCCTTAGGAGTCAAAGGGCAAGATGATCCTAGTACAGATTTATGTTGATGACATAATCTTTGGATCTACAGAAAACAACCTTTATAGGAAGTTTGCAAAACTTATGCAAGGGAAGTTTGAGATGAGCAGTATGAGTGAGCTCAAATTCTTCTTGGGACTCCAAGTAAGACAGACTGATGATGGCTTGTCCATTTCACAGTCTAAGTTCACCAAGAAGTTAATTAAGAAATATGGTATGAAATCATCCACCACTATGAGAACTCCAATGGGGACAAGTATGCCTTTAGGCAAAGATGATGCAGGAAAACCTGTAGATGAGTCTTTGTATAGTGGGATAATTGGCTCTCTTCTATACTTAACTGTCAGTAGACCAGACATTATGTATGCAACATGTGTCTATGCTAGGTACCATGCAAGCCCTAAAGAATCACAGTATACTGCAGTTAAAAGAATATTGAGATATCTTAAGGGCACACCTAATCTTGGTCTTTGGTACACCAAGGTGGCGTTTGGTTGAGCTTATTAGCTGTGGTGCGGTGGAAACGCAACGCACTTTTGTGAAAAAGCAGCGTTTGGCTCGACTGATTTCCAAAATTCCGTTTTGTACCTTCCGCGGTTTTATATTATGGAATAGACGCGATAAATTTCCCCGTTCCGCCGCAACAGCTCCTCAACAGCTCTTCACCTAGGCGCAATGGCAGCGGCCCTTCCCTTCCCCGATCGGATCGACGTCGATGCTTGACGACGGCAGTAGCAGCGGCGTCCCCGTGCTGGATCCAGACACGATTGCGGCGTCGCCGCACCGGCCTCCCCTGGTAGTGTTGCATTCCCTGTGCGCCACCCGATCTCCGCTTCCCGCCTCCCGATCTCCCGCCTCCCGATCCAGGCGCTCTTCTTCTTCTTCTTTTTTTCTTCTTTTGATCACAAATTTCTCAGCTTTTGATCACAAATTTCTCAGCTTTTGAATGGACAGACAGGTTTTTGCCTCCAACGGTGCTCTACGATCGACGGGATAACGACGACGGGTTTTTGCCTCCATTTAGCGATCCCCTGTTTTACTGTAGCTTCTGAAATTTCCCATGTTTTTGATCAGTGAAATTTCTATTTTTGATCCCCTATTTTTGATCAGTGAAATTTCTATTTTTGATCCCCTATTTTTAATCTCAATACCTTTAGTTTTATCCTACTTAGAAGAAGGATTGGCTATCATTGAGAGATTTCTGATTTTGGCTAGGGAGTGAGAATTATATGCAGTTAGCCTAGATGATATTTCTTACATAATTAGGAGAAACAAGATGTCAAAACCCAAATGTTCATTCAGAATGGTGCTCGTGTATTTCTCTTACGCGATATCATTTACTTTGTGTTGTTTATCTATTTTGTGTTATATTTGGAAAAAAATGTATTCAAAACTCCGTTTTGTGTTCAAACAATTTTTTGAAAACTCTGTTTTATAAACTCTGTTTCACCCAAATAGTTTTTTAACAAAACTCTGTTTTCCAGAATCAGCACTTTTTCTATCAGCAACAGTTCATCAGCAGCTTTTCATCAGCAACAACCCAACCAAACAGAGCCTAAGAATAGAGACATTCTACTGACTGGTTTTTCAGATGCAGACTTTGCAGGTTGCAAAGAAGATAAAAAGAGCACCACTAGTACATGTCAGTTTCTAGGTGGTAGATTGGTATCATGGAGGAGTAAGAAGCAGACTAGTGTGTCATTTTCCACTGCACAGTCTGAGTATATTGCTGCAGGCAGCTGCTGTGCTCAGCTTTTATGGATTCAACATCAACTTGAATACTATGGTCTCAAGGTAACTAGAACTCCACTATTTTGTGATTCTACAAGTGCAATTTCTATTGCTAAAAACCATGTATCACATAGCAGAACAAAGCATATATAAATTAGATTTCACTTCATTAGAGAGCATGTTGAAAAAGAAGATATTAGATTGGAATTTGTCACCACTAATAATCAAATTGCTGACATGTTTACTAAACCACTAGATGAAACTAAATTCAATTATTTCAAAATTGAATTAGGCATGTTAAACCTAGAGTAACTTAGTAATTCTGGCTAAGTAAGTCAATGTTGACATATAGTAGTGTATGCCGACACAAAAGGAAATCTGTGTTGACATATAGTAGTTTGTGTCGACACTTAAGGTAAGTTGTGTCGACACAACAAAATAATGCTGAGATAGTGGTGTCGACACTCAGAGTTTGGTGTCGACACATAGAAGTTATATCATTTAGAATTGTTGTGTCGACACATATAGAAGTCTGTGTCGACACACATCTATTAGAGTCGACTATTAAGAAGTCTTTGTCGACACATCGCAAACTGTGTCGACACATAGTGTTGTCTGACTCTGTCGAGACATTAGAAGTCTGTGTCGACACAATCTCTGCAGTGTCGACACAATCTCTGCAGTGTCGACACATTAAGTATCTATTACCCCGCCTTTTGACCTTCTGTGTTGACAAACATATAAATAGGTCACAAAACAACTTTGTTGACTAAGCTCTCAACATTTTTGAGACCAAATCTTTGAGTCGACAAACCTTCATCTCTCTTCTCCTCAAATTTCTCGTCACCAATGGCGCCAAAGTTAGAGACCAACATCAACAAAGGCTATGAGTTAGTTCGCAATGCTTTTGAAAGTGCAGAGATTGAGATTCAAGATGTGATAACTCTAATCCAAGAAAATGGTTTAGAATATCTAGTTTCCGAACCTACCAAGATCTGGAAGACAGAAATTCTTGAATTCTATACAAAAGCAACCTTGGATTCAACTAGATTGAAGATTAGGTCATCAATTCAAGGAAGCAAGGTGAAACTTACCCAAAAGCATCTGATAAATACACTCCAATTGCCCAGGACTCAGGAAGATGATGAAGTCACATCTTCACTGACAGAAGAAGCTCTTCAATGGTGTGGCCTGCATCCCACCACTAAGATTGAATCATCAATGCAAAGAAAGGGGATGAACTCCTAAGGAAAGTTTCTCTCAGAGATAATGGGCAAAGTAATTCTCTGCAAACTAGGTGGACATGATAGGATCTCAACCTATATGTTCAGCTTGATGACCCGAGTCATTTTCAGAATAAAAACTAACTAGTCTGCAGTGATTTTTGACAAGATCAAGGAAAGCCTGAAGAAACCTAATCTAGGTAGAATACTGAGTTTATATCTGGCAACAAATATTCTTGAAGTGCTGAACCACATAACTGGTTCTAGAATAAACCACATGAGAAGGATGAATATGAAAATATTGTCCAGGTGGGAAAGAGTTTTGACAAAAGATGGTTCTACACCACAGAAACAACCACAACAGAAAAAAAAAGACAACACCCAGGAAGCCTGAATCTTCTAGTGATTCAGAAGAATAAGTAATCTTCAGTTCAGATGAAGACCAACAAGAATCTACAAGGAAATCATCTGCTCCTAAGAATGTAGATGTTAGTCATATGCAGGGGGAGTATATTTCAGAAAGCACCATCCCACTGGATCAAGTTCAGTATGTGCCTCCTCTAGGTGGAGCCAATGAACTTTCACCAGTTCAATAAGAGGTTTTGCCTCCAGAAAGTGCTCCTGAGAAAGAGCAGGCTGCATTAGAAAGTGAAACAGCCACTCAAACCATTTTTGAGGTAATTGGTGATAATAATCAATCTATACTAGATAATGAGCCAGATATACTAACTGTGCTTTTAACTAATGTTGAATAGACACACATTGACAACATTACTGCACAGGATGTATTAATGGATAATACATCTGCATTAGATGACACTCCATTAAATGTACAAGATACAGATGTTTCTCCAGTTCAACTGCAACAAGAATTCACTCTTGAGGAATTATTCCCTGATTTACAAGATGTAAGAACTGAGGAAGTAGTGTCAAGAACTGAGGGGGAGGAGCCAGGGACTCCGGGGGAGTTGCCCAGAACTGACAAGGAGCTGCAAGTCCAAAGGACACAGTGAATCTAGAAAGTTCTTCTAAATCTGATGATGAAGAAGCACTAAGAGCAAAGAAGAGAAACCTGATGGTTTACAAGAAGAAAAGCTCAAATTATAAGAAAGCTTTACAGACAGCTTCACAACCCTCAGCTCCAATAGTTGATTTCAGTTCACTGTTGGTTGCTCTGCAAATTAAAATGGATGAGCAAAGAGCAGCCATGGAGAAATATATAGATGAAGTCATAAGGACCTTCAGTTCACTTTGGCACAGGATAAAAAATCCATCATATTTGAAGTAAACCAAAACAAGAAAGAGATGACAGATTGCTTCCATAAAGGAGGTAATGTTGTAGTATATCTGGCCAATCAGCAACAACAGGCAAGGACACAAATTGATGATATAATGGTCAAGCAAGGATATGTTCTAGAAAATCAACTTAGAATGAATGATAATCATACTGAATCACATAATGTGATTGTTACTCAGTTAAAGAATAAAGCAACTGCATTAACTGAGGAAAGGGCTAAAGAGAAGTCAGAATTTGATAAGAAACTTCAAGAATATTTAGCCACTTTCCAATCAGCCATTCAAGCCTCTCAGAAAATCATATCTACTCAGCTACAGAAGTTTAAAGCTTATTATACTGAACAAACCAATTATCTAGTTAATCAGATCAGGTTCCAAAAAGATGACTTAAGAGATCATATTGAAAGAGAAGTCATAAAGGGGGAGAGGGTGATAGTCAATGCTAGCTCAGAGCATGCCAAATGAATAACAAATGCTGTTAGAGCAACTCTAGGATATCCACCCATATATGATGATGATAATACAGCTGAGTTAGGTATTCAAGCTGCAGGAATTGAAGGGGGTCAGTAGGAGGTAGCTCAAATCATATACCCCCCCCTTCTAATTTTGAAGGAATTCAATAACTTGTTCAACAGATGTATAGCCCTCCAGAGGCTACTAAGAATGTTATAATTGAGAATGTGGAAATGTTAGAGACAACACTGAATAAAGAGCAAGAAGCTCAACTCTCAAAGAAAAGGTTTAGAGAGCAGGCTGAACTAAAGCCTGATTTTGAAAGATGGAGTCCAACTTCCAGAAATATAATACTCACTGCCTGGCAAGCTGTCAAAAACAAAATGTATGATAGAGGCAAGTGGTATTTTGAAGTTGAGTGGAACAAATATCTGCAAATAAAAGATGTGATACAACAGTTCAAAAGGGATCACAAGGCTGGAAAAATACCTGCTACAGCTGTAGAGTCCAGTAAATACTTTCCCAAGCCTTATCACTATTTTGAAAGGCAAAAAGTTAAGGCTGAAGAACTTAAGAAGAAGGATCTCAAAGGCAAGAAGCCAGCTGAAGATACTGAAGCTCCAGTACAAGCAAGGGTCTAGTATGGAATAGGCATAGTAATCAAGGAGCCTGATCAGTCTTAGGATAAATTGACTAGATTTTTAACATTGTAATCTTTAGTTTTAAACTCCATATAATCTGTTGTCAACAAACTTTTGTGAAGTTTAAACAACATAATGATTCATGCTTGTTATTGTTGTATCATATTCTGTGATGATATTAGTTACTTGTTTTGTTTATATGTTTCCCTGTCATTGAATGTTTTTATACATCATATTGTTAATTTTATTATAAGTGATGTATATCATTGACTAAGGGTTATGACTTCCCCAAATAGGGGGAGATTGTTGGGTACATTGGAAAATGTGTACCAGATTTGGAGAAGCCTCACCTAACTCAATAATATGCATCAAGTTGTATTTGATGTTGTGTTGAGTTATCATGTGCAGGTTAAATAAATGGAAAGGAAAATTCTCTAAGTATAAGTGTCGACCCTTGGGAATGGCTGTGTCGACATCAAGGAGCAGATTGTGTCGGCACCCAGAATTTGTGTCGACACACAGAGAATCTGTCGATAACGCTGTGTTGACACTAAGGGCCAGATTGTGTCGACATTATCAGGAGCTGTGTCGACACACAGAGAAGCTGTCGACACATTCCAGAATTCTGTCGACAACGACTGTGTCGACACACAGAACTTGTGTTGACACACACCAGAATTCTGTCGACGCCAACTTTGTCAAGACAAGGAGTGTTTGTGTTGACACACAGGACTTGTGTCGACACATTCCACAGAAGCTGTGTTGAGAAGTAAAAGTGAAGCTATGTCGACAACAACAAGACTTGTGTCGACACATGTACTATGTGTGTCGACACATATGAAGTATTCAGTCGACATTCTCTGCTGCTGAGTTAAATTCTAATGAAGGCTGAAGTAATACAACTAGAGACTTGATAGCTATCATTACTGACATTGTTGTCACATCTATCAGAGGTGTCAGAAGACGGCTTGAAACCGGAATTGCCGGTTACCATGAATGAAGCCTATATATAAATATGCTCTCTCCACAATAACAATAACAGAGAACAGATAGTTGTTCAATTATTATCTCTGAAGAATTGAAAATCTAGAAGAAGAGAAAGAAGAAACAGTCAACAGATTATAGAGAGAGAAAAACAAGAAGGAGAGAAGTTCTCATCCAGTGAAGGCAGATCCTGAACAGTCTGCCAGAAGAATTCAGATTAATTTCTGAAGGAGGAGGATTGAAGATCAACTCCAACATCAAGAAGATCAACCCTACTTTGTTCAAATTCAAGAAGCTTTGAAGAAAGCTAAGACAGGTTGATCCTTAAGTAATCAATTCTATCAAGAACTGATCAAGAAGCCTTCAACCAATTCTCTCTCCATCTGGTTGAAGATATTTTTTTCTTTCTATCAATAATTCTTATAGGATCTGTAATAGATCTGAGTGTGTGAGATTTACATCTCTGAGTTTTAAGCATACATTATAAAGGCTGAGGTAGGGCTGAGTGCTTGAGGTAGGGGAATCTGTTCCTTGAGTTGTAGGACTGTGAAAGAGGTTGAGGTAGGGCTTTTTCCTGAGTTGTCGGAGTGGGGTGTCACTCTGAGTTGTAGGCCTATGAAAGAGGCTGAGGTAGGGCTTGTGCCTGAGTTGTAGGGGTGTGGATTCACTCTGAGTTGTAGGAACCAGTCTTGGTTCTGAGCTGTAAGATCTGCGGATCTGAGAAGAAGGAAGGAAGTTAGGTCGAATCTAATACACTGCTAGATAGGCGAAGGGGGAAAGTGAATGTACCCATCATTTGGGAAACCACTATAAAACTGGTGTGCAATCTGTGAATGTTGTGTATGTGAATGTTGTGTTGTATTTTCTACTGAATATATTACTAAACTAGATAGAATTATCTGCCTAAGTCAGAAAAAGAATTGAACCTATTCACCCCCCCCCCCCCTCTAGGTGTTTAGAACATCTTGAAACCAATTCTTTCACATATTTTTAGTGGCTTCACCTAGAGATACAAAACCCTCAGGTTGTGTAATATACACTTCCTCAAGGATGTTTCCATTAAGGAAAGCTGTTTTGACATACATCTGCCAGATCTCATAGTCATAATACGCAGCAATAGCAAGCAAACTTTTGATGGACTTAACCATGACAATACGGGAAAAGGTCTCATCATATTCAATATCAGGAATTTGCTTGAAACCCTTAGCCACCAGTCATCTTTTAATGTCTGTGCATTCCCATCCATATTGGTCTTTTTCTTGAGGACCCACTTGCATCCTATGGGTCTTACCCCTTCAGGTAGTTCCACCAAAGTCCATACTTGGTTTTCATACATGGAGTCCATTTTAGATTTCATGGCCTCAAACCACTTCTCGGAGTCTGGTCCACCTATAGCCTCATGGTAGGTTGCAAGCTCATCACTATGATCCATAAACAACACATTACCTATTTGAGACATGAAAAATCCATATCTCTCAGGCTCAAACCTTGGTCCACCAGATCTACATGGAACATGTGTTTTCTGAGCAGGTTCTCCAACTACAACAACTTATAGTCCTGACTCAGGTTCCAATTCTGGTTCATGCACTGTTTGTGGTTCTTGAACTTTTTCAAGTTCTACATTAGAAGTCTTTATACTTAAGAACTCTTTCTCAAGAAATACACCAGTCCTTGCGACAAACACTTTGCCCTAGGACGGTAGGTAAAAGTCGTGCCCTTTGGTTTCCCTAGGATACCCCACAAGATAACACTTATCTGATTTGGGTTCCAGCTTATTAGGCATTTGACATCTTATGTATGCCTGACAGCCCCAAACCTTAATGAACGACATACTGGGATGCTTCCCAGTTTATATCTCATATGGTGTTTTTAGAGCCGCTTTTGTTGGAGCACGATTTAATGTTAAAGCAGCAGGTTTTAGAGCAAAGCCCCAAAAGGAAACAGATAGATCTGCATGACTCATCATTGACTGTACCATGTCTAACAATGTACGATTCCTCCTCTCAGACAAACCATTATATTGTGGTGTTGTAGGTGGAGTGAGCTGTGATACAATACCACACTCTTTCAGATGATCACAGAACTCATGACTTAGGTATTCACCACCTCGATCAAATCAGAGTGCTTTAACCTTCTTACTCAGTTGGTTTTCTACTTCGCTTTTAAACACTTTGAACTTTTCAAAGTTTTCAGATTTTCACATCATAAGATACACGTATTTGTATCCACTGAAATCATCAGTAAATGTAACAAAGTAGAAATATCCACCTCATGCCATAGAACTCATGGGTCCACATAGATCACTATGTACTATACCCAAGAGATCATCAGCCCTCTTATTGTTTCCAGTGAAAGGGACTTTAGTCATCTTGACTAACAAACAAGATTCGTATCTCCCAAATGATTCATAATCAAATGAGTCCAATAGTCCGTCTTCATGGAGCTTGGATATACGTTTCTCATTTATATGGCCCAAATGACAATTCCAAAGGTACGTAGGGTTTGAGTCATTTGTTCTTAGTATTTTAGTATTTTCAATATTATAGATCAAATGGTCTAAGTTCAAAACATACAGACCATTAAACATTTAGGCTACACCATAACAAACATCATTCTTAAATATCGAACAACAATTATTCTTAATAATAAATGAAAAACCCATCGTGTCCAAACATGAAATGGATAAAATGTTTCTAGTTATGGAAGGAACAAAATAACAATTATCTAATTCTATTACAAGCCCACTGTGTAAAGCAAGTGTTGGGTATTGTATCCACAATTACCTGGATTTGAGGAAGCCACCTGTCAAGATAAGATGAATTCACAATGTATTTGATGAAACCTCTTAAGTTGTGCTTGCAGTTCTTCCACGCTAAGTGCACACCAATGTCAGGGTGCAGTAGGTCAATATACACGGGTCTGCACGACGTAATCCCTCGTTGAGCAGATCAGTGTGTTGGCCTACGTGTACTCTCTCTATTGGAGTGCACTTACTTTCAAGTACAGGGCCGTGTTTATGCAAGAGAAGACAAGGAGCAAGGATGGGTCAAGGAAAAGCTCTTGGGTGGAAAGACGAAAATTCGTCTAAGTAAAATTCGACGAGAATCGCCAAGTGATTCTCGTCGATTCGGCGAGAATCACTAGTGATTCTCGCCGAATCGTCGAGAATCATTAGTGATTCTCGCCGACTCTTTCCGGCTACCTCAAAACGGTGCCAAGTAAGATTCGGCGAGAATCACTAGTGATTCTCGCCGAACCCATCGTTGAGCAGATCTTGAATACAAGTTATATTCATTGAGAATCAACAAGTGATTCGGCGAGAATCACAAGTGATTCTCGACGAATCGTCGAGAATCACTAACTGATTCTCGCCGATTTGTCGAGAATCATCTGCGAATCTCGCCGATTTTTACTTAGCGATTTCTCTGGAAGCTGCTGGACCGGATTCTGCCGATGGACTATTTTGAACCAGATTTCGGGTTTCTACTTGTGGGACCCACAACGATCATATTGTTAGTATCTACAGTGTATAAATACACGGGTATTTTTGCACAGCAAAAGGAGCTAAGAAGAAAAGAAAAACGTGAGCCGCGACCTGACCTAGTTTCTCAATTTCCGCCGCCGCCTCTGTCGCCGCGCGAGAGTGTAGATCGCCGGTCTTGATCGTGGTTTCTTCCAGATCTCCGGTCAATAGAAGCTTAGCTAAGCTTAGAGTCTCACGTGTCTAACCAGAGATCTCTTGTCTCTTGATTTGTAGATCGGGTAAATCTTCCCCATCCGAATCGATTGAGACGATTGATCCTAGTGTGACCGTTGGTAGACCTAGCTAGCTTCGCTACGAAGTTTGGATCTCCAAAGTACAGCAGCCGCGCACCGTCGTTGCCGCCGATCCCGAACCAAGCCGCCGCTCGTCTTGCCGCCGCCGGTTCCGGGGAGATTCACTCCAAGAGAGATCTAGGGTTGTAGACTCTTCGTTGACTTCATGAACACGTCGTCAAACGAAGAGGAACACCATAGTCTCCAAACGTAGTTTGTATCTTTTGTACATTCTATTTATTTTTGTTGTAAAGGAACAGTTGTTCCGAGGTGTAAGGGTTGGGTGCAACCCGTGGTGTGGGAGTGTTGACTCCTACGTGTGGAAGGGTTCCTTCCGATAGTGCAAGGATTGGATTTCAATCCTGTTGGTGAAGAGACCGAGTCGTCCCTTGTTGGGAGATAGGTCGAAGGGGGAAAGTGGATGTACCCAAGTCGGGGAACCACAATAATTTGCCTGTGTATTCTGTGTGCTGTGTTGTTTTATTTTATTGTGCAGGTACAATCTTAAATTCCGCAAAAACGCTGCACGTCACCTATTCCCCCCCCCCATAGGTGAACATAGTTGACACTAGGTGGACTTTCAAGTGGTATCAGAGCGAGGTTACTCATCAAAAAGGTTAACACCTTGAGTAGTATCCTGCCACCAGTGTCAGAAGCATGGAGCTGGATTATGAGATATCGCCACTAAGACTCCCCGCATGTACAAAGGAGTATTATCCCGTCTGGAGGATGAGGGTGTCATATCACTTGGAGGCCATCGATCCTCGAGCATCCTTCATCCTGGAAGAGGGTCCGTTTATCCCTATGAAGACCTCCGACTCTGGAATCCAAGTGCCCAAGTGCATTGCTGAGATGTCAGAGACGGAACTTTCATTATTTAAATTGGACCAGAGGATTCGTCAAATTATCATGGATATCTGGTCTGGAGCTTCTCGCTCTAGATTGGAAAAATGTAGGACGGCTAAATCTATGTGGGAGATGATCTCAGAGCTGATGGGGGGGTCAGAGAAAGCTGAAATCTGCTGTCAACCAGAGGATGAAGCCTATGTGGGGGTCCTCACCTCTGAGGATGAAGGCATGGATCTCTCGGACAACATCAGAGCTCCAGTGTCCGTGTCAGAGACTGAAGAGGCAAGTGAGGAAAGCAGCTCTGATGAGGATGAGACAATGGTCACTGGCTCTAATGACAATAACACAGAAGAGCAGGTAACCTCTTCATCCTGCCCCGTATCTCTTGAAATTTCTGAAGACAGGAACTGCTTTCCTTCAGACGATTCTGATTCCCTGAAGAGATCCCTTCAGAAAAGCAACCTACTTGCTGAGGAGCAAGCTCAAGAGATTTCTCGACTGAAGATCTTGTTGGTTCTCCAATTGGCGTCCAACAAGGTCAAGGACTCTAAGATCTCAGCTCTAGAGAGTAGTCTAGAGAATGAGAAAAGAATAGTATCAAACCTTTCCAAGGTTGATGCTATAAAGAGAAAGCAAGAAAACGGGTGGATCTCCCGGATTATCAATTCGTGGAGAAATGGGGAAACGGTATTCCGACCCCCCACTCCAAGCAGGAAGGCAACTCATCATGCCTTCAGGTATGACCACAGGAATAGTCGTGGTCACTGCAAGGGTGATCTGTCCCCATGTGGAGACACTCGTAGTGCAAGGGCCGTCGTGGCCACCCATAAGAGAATACCTAAGGCTCATTCTGAGGCCTTTGTATTCACTGCCACTGCCCCAACTCGGTGCGAATCTGCATGTACCAGCTCACAGAAGACTTCTCACCATCCGAGGACACAGGATAGGGAGGTTAGAAGTCATGGTGTAAGTTTTCATGAGGCCTCAGGAAGGGGGATGCCTGAAAGGAAGGCACCACCTCCTCGGCCTCATGCCGCTTGCAACATGCATTCCTTCCACCCTTCCACGTGTCACGATGGAAGAGGAAATTTTGTGAGGAGATCATGCTCTATCCCGTTTAGACCTAGGACAGTGACTACCTCAGTCACTAGATCAGGTCGGAAAACGGCGATACAACATTCACCCATGTTGGTGCTGTGGCAAAGTGGGGCACTTTGCCATCGACTGTTGGCACAACCCCTCTGTGCCAAAGGCAAGGGCTTATCCACATTCACGGGACAGAGGTAGTCTTCCTGGCAGGTTTTCTGAAGGAAGGCAGTCGAGTGCTTATGCTAATAGGAACCTAGGACCCAATATGATTTGGGTTCCTAAGGTAAAGTAATTCTTTCTTGCAGGGTAGTCTAGGTTCCCTTAAATATGATGGGAACTAGACAGTAGGTGGCTCAAGACTAAATTGGAACAAGCGTCTGGAATAACAGATTGATATCTAATTGAGCTTATTCACATCGAGCTCCTAATATGTTTTACCTGAGGGACTAAATGACAACTCTCATAATCCCAGGTACGTTTGCTCAGTTCCAGGACTTGAGTCATAGGGTATCCACAGTTATATATATATATATATATATATATATATATATATATATATATATATATATATACATATTTATACGTATACTTCACTTGTATGTAAGTACATCTAAGGAATGTCAACTGGTATGAGGGTGATTGCAAGTCAGTCTTTTCTTGATCACTTTCTAGTTATCCTTGAAATCATCTAATAACATGGAGGAAAAAGTCCTTATTACATTGGCCTTGAAAAGCTTATTTAGTGATCCTGGTTATTGTTCTAACCTCTTCTTTTAGTGTTCCCTTCATGAACTAGGAATTGATTTTATGATGGCAAATGTACAGATTTAAATAAAGGACCTGTAGCATATGCAAAGCGTATTTACTAGCCTTTGAGGAAACTTAAAAGATATTTATCACTCGTTGCAGAAACCCTGAAAGAAATAATGAATTTTCCATCTGTTCACTAAAATCTAGCGAAGATTGTCATCAAGAAATATATGGAATAGCCGGAAACCCGTTAAAATCCTTCTAAATCCCGTCAATCTCACATAGTCTCCCGCCGAACTCACCTTTATATATTTAGAATCCCGCCGACTCTTCACCTTCCATAGGAATCCCGCCGAAGGAGCAAACTCTCGGAATCCCGCCGAACTTCACAGGAAACACGCGAACCTTCGCCGAATCGTCTTCCCGTAGGGTTCTCGCCAAATCCCGCAGAACTCCGCAGGAAAAACTCACCAGGAATCGCGCAGGCATCCGTCGAATCCCGCCTAATCCCGTCGAATCACCAAAGGTTTCCCGCAAGAATCCCGCCGAAGCTCTCACCGACGATCTCTCCCAGTTTCGATTCTTCTCCGCTCGAACTAACTCACCGTCTACACCGTTAGGTATCCCCTCACCCTCACTTGGACTTGATCACTAGTGTCGCTTCCTTTTTGATTTTTGATTAAGCGTAGAATAGGGCTTCTCTCCCTAGATCTGCAATGGCTCCAAGGACAACTGCTGGGTTGGTCACTGGTTGCGAGCTAGTTCGAACTGGGTTCTCTCACGCCTCTGATGAATTCAGAAACATCATTCTGATGCTGGAAGAGGCTGGGCTATCATTCGTCCTGGAGCACCCGTGCAAAATCTTGGACAAAGAGGTGCTGGAGTTCTTCGCTACCGCAAGACTCCGGAATGGCGACTCTCTAATCAAAAGCAAGGTGGCTGGGGCAAAGGTCAAGATGTCTGCCAGCAAGCTGACCCGCTTCCTGCAGCTCTCTAGCTCGGAGCATGAGGACTATCTGGAGGACGAAGACAAGACCAGGACTCTCTTATTCTGTGGACTCCCACGAGGAACTCGGTCGATCAAGCGCAAAGATATGAATGAAGAAGGGAAGCTTCTGTCTAACATAATGGGAAAGGTACTCATCTGCAAGCCAGGATCTCATGACCATATCTCTGCGGATATGTTCAAGATCCTGGTGGCTATTGTCTGCCGAAAAAGCTTCAACTGGGGGTCATTGCTGTTTGAGAAAATAAAGGACACCCTGAGATCTCCGAGCTTTGGGCGAATCATATGTCTGTATCTCAATCAGCTGAATGGAGACAAGTTTGACATGAGTACAGGTGTTCCTCTACACTACCTGAAGAAAATGGACGCAAGTGTTTTTGACAGATGGGAGAGGTGAATTGGGCAGGCTGCCATGGAAGAACAACAGGACGTATCTCCAGCAGCAACCCCCGTGAAATTCCTGATACTTTGACTGCAGGAATTGAGGGGGAGTCTCTACCCACTCATGCTGATATAGTATCTGACATCTCCCAGATGGCCCAGGATGGTGTGGCAGAAATACAAGAAGAAAGTGAGGCTGTGCCGGAGAATGAGGAGGCCCTGAACCTGAACAATCTAGGAGTCGGAGGTGCGGTAGAGGAGGCTGCTGATGAAGAGTTGGAAAATGATGCTGATGAAGATGATATCATGGATGATGAAGGAGAGGATGATGACAATGAGGGACAAGAAGCATTGGAGACTCAGGATCTCATTGAACCTCCATCTGATAAGCACGCACCTGAGAGCGTTCCTGAGAACATTGGTGCACAAGTGGAGGGGGAGTCCGAGAAATCTGCAGATGCTGCAAGTATTCCTCCATTAGAGACTGTGCTGGTGTCTAGCTCTACAGGTGCTTCTGCTAAAGAGCAAGGACAAGAAGTGCCTCAGAATATTCCTCTACGAGATGATATAGCCACTCACACAGTGAATATCATTCAGGGCATAGTGGATGAGCTTAAGACCTCTTTTGAAAAAGCTCAAAATAAAATGCTGAAAAGGATTAAGGAATCTGAAAATCTCATGCTCAAGAATATGGTGGAGATCAATCATAAACTTGACGTGCTGGACAAGAAATTTGAAGAAAAGTATACCGCGGCCGGCCAAGCTGTCACACTTCTTATGGCCGGATTGAAAAAGAACACCGATACTCTTGCGGTCGTGAATCAGAATGCTCATGTTGTAGCAAACAACATTCAAAAGTTTGACGGTAATATGGTAACTCTCAACGCAAATCAGCAGGCCTTGGTCACTGAATTCTCCCGGACTACCAAGCATATTGATGACTCACTGCACTCCTATGCAAATTCCATCGCAGTCGAAGCCAAAAAGGGGGAGAAGGAATATATAGCTAAGATGGTCCGAGCTTCAAGAAATCATGATAACAAACTTCGAACAGTCAAACAAATATGTCTATGACAGCTGCTGGTGGATGCTCCACCAGGCGTTAGGCATCCCCTTGCCTGAACATCCTGCGGATTTTCATGCTCCTGAGACTTCTACGGCCGCTGAGGGAGTAAGTGCTGCAGATGTTCCCATAAGTGAAGCTGATGCTAGGGCTATTTCCAAAGCTAAACTGAGGAGCATGTTTGACCAAGAGGCCCTAGCAAAAGCCAGGGGCAAGAGACAAGCTCAAGAAGGGACATCCAAGGAGACACTAGCTGAGAAGAGAATCAGAATGAGTGAGGAGGAAGTACGAAACGAAAAGTGGAGTCCAGTTTCAAAGAACATCATCTTGGACACCTTCTGGCTACAAGAAAAAGGAGAACTCAATCAAAACGAAGTATACAGCCAGTATGAGTGGGAAATGCACAAGACGTATGAAGCGAAACGAAACATCTTCTTCATAAACAACACGGATGCAGATAAAGTTCCTCCTCCCAGATATTATCCGAAGCCTAAAGAGTATATGGAGAGGCAAAGGAAGAAGTACTTGGCGCAAAAACTCAAGGATGACTTAGCTAAGGAAAAATAGTCAACAATTTATAGCTTGTCATTTTCTCTTAAGAACATTTAATGCTTATTGTTATTATATGAACAATTCTGAGATTATATGTGTATATATATATATTGGTATATATATTTGAATTTGTGAATGACTCAAGTCCTGATCTGGTTGCTTATATTCTCTTGTGCTGCATGTTTAACTTCTGAATGCTGTTTTTATTATTTGATTGGTGTTATTCATCTTAGCTAGTAGGGTTTTGGCTTCGTCAAATAGGGGGAGATTGTTGGGTATTGTATCCACAATTACCTGGATTTGAGGAAGCCACCTGTCAAGCTAAGATGAATTCACAATGTATTTGATGAAACCTCTTAAGTTGTGCTTGCAGTTCTTCCACGCTAAGTGCACACCAATGTCAGGGTGCAGTAGGTCAATATACACGGGTCTGCACGACGTAATCCCTCGTTGAGCAGATCAGTGTGTTGGCCTACGTGTACTCTCTCTATTGGAGTGCACTTACTTTCAAGTACAGGGCCGTGTTTATGCAAGAGAAGACAAGGAGCAAGGATGGGTCAAGGAGCAGCTCTTGGGTGGAAAGACGAAAATTCGTCTAAGTAAAATTCGACGAGAATCACCAAGTGATTCTCGCCGATTCGGCGAGAATCACTAGTGATTCTCGCCGAATCGTCGAGAATCATTAGTGATTCTCGCCGACTCTTTCCGGCTACCTCAAAACGGTGCCAAGTAAGATTCGGCGAGAATCACTAGTGATTCTCGCCGAACCCATCGTTGAGCAGATCTTGAATACAAGTTATATTCGTTGAGAATCAACAAGTGATTCGGCGAGAATCACAAGTGATTCTCGACGAATCGTCGAGAATCACTAACTGATTCTCGCCGATTCGTCGAGAATCATCTACGAATCTCGCCGATTTTTACTTAGCGATTTCTCTGGAAGCTGCTGGACCGGATTTGTCGATGGACTATTTTGAACCAGATTTCGGGTTTCTACTTGTGGGACCCACAACGGTCATATTGTTAGTATCTACAATGTATAAATACACGGGTATTTTTGCACAGCAAAAGGAGTTAAGAAGAAAAGAAAAACGTGAGCCGCGACCTGACCTAGTTCGCGATTTCCGCCGCCACCTCCGTCGCCGCGCGAGAGTGTAGATCGCCGGTCATGATTGTGGTTTCTTCCAGATCTCCGGTCGATAGAAGCTTAGCTAAGCTTAGAGTCTCACGTGTCTAACCGGAGATCTTTTGTCTCTTGATTTGTAGATCGGGTAAATCTTCCCCATCCGAATCGATTGAGACGATTGATCCTAGTGTGACCGTTGGTAGACCTAGCTAGCTTCGCTACGAAGTTTGGATCTCCAAAGTACAGCAGCCGCGCACCGTCGTTGCCGCCGATCCCGAACCAAGCCGTCGCTCGTCTTGCCGCCACCGGTTCCGGGGAGATTCACTCCAAGAGAGATCTAGGGTTGTAGACTCTTCGTTGACTTCACGAACACGTCGTCAGACGAAGAGGAACACCGTAGTCTCCAAACGTAGTTTGTATCTTTTGTACATTCTATTTATTTTTGTTGTAAAGGAACGGTTGTTCCGAGGTGTAAGGGTTGGGTGCAACCCGTGGTGTGGGAGTGTTGACTCCTACGTGTGGAAGGGTTCCTTCCGATAGTGCAAGGATTGGATTTTGATCCTGTTGGTGAAGAGACCGAGTCGTCCCTTGTTGGGAGATAGGTCGAAGGGGGAAAGTGGATGTACCCAAGTCGGGGAACCACTATAATTTGCCTGTGTATTATGTGTGCTGTGTTGTTTTATTTTATTGTGCAGGTACAATCTTAAATTCCGCAAAAACGCTGCACGTCACCTATTCCCCCCCCCCCATAGGTGAACATAGTTGACACTAGGTGGACTTTCAGCAAGACAGTAAACCCCAACGGCAATAGCAACAACTCTTGCTCCATTGCCAACGTGCAAGTCCACCTCTCCTTTTCTCAGCAATATTCGCCTTCCCAGTTCCTGCACATTTATACAAATATGAGAACGACATCCGGTATCTAAAACCCTGGATGAAGGAGCAGAAAGTTTTATCTCTATAACATAAATACCTGAAGTAGAGGTCATACCTCCCCTCATCTTTTACAGACCCTCCACATAAGAAGGACAGTTCCTACTCTAGTGTCCAGCCTTGCCATAGTGGTGGCACTTTCCCTCTTTAATCAAGCCTTTCTTTTTTAGTGCTGAAGACTTGGGCTCCAGTCCATACTTAGGTCCCACCTTCGTCTTCTTGAAGCCCTTGGCATTGCCCTTACCTTTATGCACCATCAATATGGGGCTCGCAGGCTTGTACTTCTTCATGTTTTTCTCGATATTTCACAATATGTCTAGGAGCTCGGGCAGTGTCTTGTCAATTTCATTCATGTTATATTTCAAGACGAACTGCTCATAACTGTCCGACAACGATTGTAGGATCAGGTATATAGCTAACTCTTGGCCAAGAGGTCACGATAGTCTTTCAAGGTACTCTATATACTCAATCATCTTGAGTATGTGAGTCCCTACTAGGTCCCGAGCTCCCATCTTACACTGGAACAATGCCTTAGTTACATCGAATCTCTCTTGACGAGCTTTCCCTTGAAACATTTTCTTGAGATGCTTGTCAATGTCCTTGCAACCCATGTTCTCATGTTGCTTCTAAAGTTCAGAGTTCATGGTCACTAACATTAGACATTCGACATCTAAGGAGTCGTCGAGATAATTCTTATAAGCATCTTTATCAGCACGGTGTGCATTCCCGATAGGCTCATCAGGGGATATCTCTTCCAAAAGGTAGAGCATACGCTCTTGCTTGAGAACAATTCTCAGGTTCCTATACCAGTCCAAATAATTTGTACCACTCAGCTTTTCCTTCTCAAGGATTGCTCTGAGGGACAGGATGAAGTGTGAACCACTTGCCATGGAAATTCTACAAGAATACGAGCAAAGCAAATCAGTATGACATTTCAAAATATAATTTTCTCTTTTGATTAGGACTTTAATCAAAATAACTCCCAGTATTTTTATCAAACTGATAACCCTCGATATCGATTCGAAGAGTTTGGCGAGTAACTCTCTTAGTGGACAAGATCCATATTTCACTAACACTATGAGTCAGGTTTGGCTTTTATCTCACAATACAATAATTTGGGTAGGCAACGCTTGCCAATTGCATCACTATGTAATTCTTGTATGGCTGGTGAATAACTCTATATTAGCATCCATCATATGGCGCATGCCAACCCCATGCCTCTAGGAACTCAAACTTTGAGGTCACCTAGTTAAGCTTGACCCGATGTCGACAGTGAGATATCACAATTATCTGCTCGCACCCTTACCAAGATAGATTAATGCACCTTGCTTTGACAAGCCCACACTTCATCGATCGAGGCAGGAAGAGTGTCATTCATTGGGAGGCATCCGAATACTTAATATTGCTTGAGGGATTTTAGATACCTGATTAACTCTTTAATCACGGTTAAAACTTAACCAATGTGCACATCAAACAAAATAAAATTCAACAAGTATAATTCAAATGTATCCCAGATGTGCACAAGAATCATCAACACTTGATGGACTGTGCTAAGTCTAAACATCTAGAACATTTCTAAATCTTCAGAGCTACATGAACTGGACATGTGCAACACCAACTCCACTTACACAATAGACAAGCTCGTCACTTCATGTGAGATTCAAAATCTAACACATGCTTAGTTTCACAAACCAACAAAGTGACGGTTACTGTTAAGGAGTGAACTTCGAAGAAATCGTATGAGTTCTTGGAAAGATCCAAGGCTATATTTGGGCATTTAGAACACTTCTAAATCTCCAAATCTACACGTCATGGATTTAGAAACTTCTAAAATAATGAATATTGTCGGCAACCTCCCTCTGATACCACTGTTGGGTTTTTGGGGATTGCACAACACTTGTGCACACTACGGAAATAAAAGAACAAGAAAAACCCAAACGAGTTCGGATTTGACAATATTCATGAATCAAGAAGTAAAGCATGTTGTAAATAATTTACCTTTGAGGGATTGAGTCTAAACTCAATCTAGATGCTCCAGAAATATCCAGCCGGTCACTTAGAGGCATGAATCTTAAGCGCCGAAAGTATATCCGTACCTATACAGTAATCCACACGATTGGGAGAACCCGTAGCAACTTGTCGCACAAGTTCTAGGTCGGGAGAGGACACTCAGCGTCTCCACATACTGCTAGATCTGTTGTAGGAGAGGCGGCGGCGACACTCGCCGAGATCGCGATCGGAATCGGCGATGGTGAAAGACGGAACGGCTTCCGTCGGCTTTCTAGGGTTATCAGTCTTATCGCACAGTACAGCTCGTGTGCTTAGACAGAAAGAATAATCGCATTTGTTCAAACCCTAAAACTTCCTATTTATATCCAAAAGGAATAAACAAAGCAGCCCGTTGCTAATAGCAGACCCGGGACTTAGACAAAATAGACCTTCGGCCAGACAACAATTTGCCTGGACGAATCGTCGAATATCTACAGGATATACGACGAATTGTCGAGTATCAATTTATACTCGTCGAATCGTTGAGTATCTTATAGCACATACGACGAACTCAACGCCATAATTAGCTGAGTCAACACTTGACTCAACGCTGTCAACGATTTCTGTGCCAAAGGCCAGACTCGTCAAACAGCATTCATCGAACTGCATTCCTCGAATGACGTTCGTCGAACGACGCACGACTTCTGCGCCAAAGGCCAGACTCGTCGAACGACATTCGTCGAACGACATTCGCCGAACTGCATTCGACTTCTGCGTCAAAGGCCAGATACGTCGAACGGCGTTCGACTTCTGTGCCTTGGCGTTGAGTGATCTCAACGTTGTCAATGCTTCTGCCTTAGAATATTTTAAGCCTTTTTTCAATTTTTTTCAACTCATCATATGAGCTATATCATACAGATCCAATCTCTCAATTTCTCCACAATTTTATGTGCATCCCTGATAGGCTCATACTGAGTTGGCAGTGATGCTCCATGCTTGATCACTTCCAGATCACTATGATTTCACCAACAGCTATGTGATGCTTCTGAGATTTATATTAATTCTTATGCATGCATACAGTTATTTTTTTAACGTCCAATATATTTTGATAAGTGTGCCGGACACGGTTGTGAGTGCTTCATATTTGGTTGAACACTACACACACCACCCTTTTTCCGACGTCGGGTTTACTGCAGACATAGGAGGAGATTGTTAGAGTATTTATTATATGTCCGTGCGTGTCGAGACCGACTCGGAACGACCCAATTAGTTTCGTGTCACTAGAGTGTAACGACTCTACGTTGGAGATAAGATATAAGGTCATTCCACATTGATGAGCCTTAGTGGACTATCTTGAGTGAAGTTTCAACAAGAAATTGTGTAATTTAAACATTTTATTAATAATATTTTATTGGAGTCTAGAATAGTGTTTGGTGTTTGGCTTTTCATAATTGATGAAAAGCTCCAAACCAAGTGGAGGGAATTTAAATATTTGGAGGGAAATTTTTCATGAATGAAAGGATGAATCTTTAGTCTCACTGTGCTTATCTTCATTCTTGTAATAGTGTATTTAAATTAATTCAATCCTTTATATTTGTTCAAAAAAAAACATAAGAAGGGACTTTGAACCACACGCGCTCGCGAGCGCCGCATCTGATCCTAATTTGGGATTTGAGATTTAGGATTTGGGAATAATTGAATTTAATTGTATTTTTTATACAAAATAATTTTGACACTTTTGAATCCTAAAAATTCTGAGTTGTGTCGACTTCGCCTTTCCAACCCGTTGCGCGTTAATTTCTAACTGCTTCCTTTTCGCAATATTTTCACCATTAAATATTTACGTTGGAAATTAAACATTTTTCGGATCAATTAAAACTTACCAATTATAACTTTTGTAATTTATTATGTGGTTAATTTCTTGTCATTTTCAAGACTCCTATATAAGAGATTTTTTGAATCATTTTACATATGCTTTCTCTGAATACTCCATTTTGCTTTTGCGCCCATACGAAGAACTTATTTGTGATTTCATTTTCTTGACATTTTCTTCATCAAGTGGTAGTTTAGGTGCTCTGTGCCTGTGTTCGGGCACAACAAAGTTTCGGGATCTAGCTGGGTGCTGTACCATGTATAAGTGAGCATCGGTTGAAAGCCCTGCCAGTGGGTAGTGTAATATTTTTAGGGCAATGAACACACACCTTACCTAGACCAGATTCTAAACTATACACACACACACGAGCATCTTCGCACGGGCTACGCCCGTGCTCGATGCTCTCGGGTGGCCTTCGGCCGCATCCAGGCGGGCTTCTCCTGTGCTTGATGCTTCGGCGGTCTTCGGCCGCATAGAAGTGGGCTTCGCCCGCTTCGACGGAATCCACCAGCTCGGCGTCGCACCAATCCCCCCCCCCCCCCCCCCCCCCCCCCCCCGTGTTCTTGGGGTTGCGAGCGGCCGGTACGACTCCAAGCTGATGGATTGCGTTGAAGCGGGCTAAGTCCTGCTTCTATGCAAACGAAGGCCGCCCGTAGCATCTAGCACAGGCGAAGCCCATGCACAGGCGGGAGAAACCCGTATAAATGCGGGCGAAGGCCGCCCGAGAGCATCGAGCACGGGCGTAGCCCTTGCGGAGATGATCGTGTGTGTGTGTATATATATAGGCTCAGAATCATATGCGAATATAAACCGTGCGAATGAAATGTGAGGAAGAATTTCAGGACGTTCGATCTTGAAGGCGTGATCTGACGCGTGATCCTCCTTGCATTAGGTTGGCTTCCCACGTGGCGGCTGACGGGAGCAGTCTTGCCGGCCAACGACCGCCCTATGGGTTCCTCGGCGGGGCCGCCGACGAACCCAGGGCGGCCGTTGGTCGGCGAGACCGCTCCTGTCGGTCGTCGCGTTGGGAAAAAAATTGAAACAAAAGTGGCGGCCCTGCCGACGAACCCAGAACGGCCTTTGGCCGGCGAGTCCGCTGTCGTCGGCCGCTGCGCTGGGAAAAAAATTGAAAGAGCAGCGGCGGCGGCGCCGCCGCTGTTTAAAATTTTTTTCCAAACATGGCGGTCGGCGAGCTATTTTGCAATTCCCGACGGTGCACAGAAGATCCGACGGCGACCACGAGTGTAGTCGCCGCCGAGCTGGTGACCTACACCGGCCCGCAGTTGTCGTTGTTTCGCCACCGGCCGCTGCAGCTAGAAAACACGTCATCCGCGGGATTTTGATTCAACGACCAGGATATCTGTTTGCATGTTCGCACGACTTGCATCTTTGCCCCTGTTTAAAATTTGTTTCCAAACATGGCGGTCGGCGAGCTATTTTGCGCTTCCCGACGGCGCACAGAAGATCCAGCGGCGACCACGAGTGTAGTCGCCGCCGAGCGGGTGACCTACACTGGCCCGCAGTTGTCGTGGTTTCGCCGTCGGCCGCTGCAGCTAGAAAACACGTCGCCCGCGGGATTTTGATTCAACGGCCAGGATATATATATTTCACACTATATATATATATATATATATATATATATATATATATATATATATATATATATATATATATATATATATATATATATATATATATATATATATATATATATATATATATATATATATATATATATATATATATATAATAGTTTGAAATATATAAGCTCAAACTTTTTTACGCTTAAAAAATCTTGAGCTGATTTTATCATAATACATGTCGGAATTAGACAAATAATATATTCATTTTGTAGTCAAGAATAAGATTGACAACTTTCATGTTGAACATTTTTTTCAAAATTTGCACGGTTTAGCCGGAATTTCGCCCGAAAGATTGCTGACTCGAATTTTGAATTTTATTATTATTATATTCATTTCAAGTCAGCAACCTTTCAGGCGAGATTCCAGCCAAACCGTGCACATTTTGAAATAATGTTCAACATAAAAGTTTTAGATCTCGTACTTGGCTACAAAATTCATGTATTATTTGCCTAATTCTGACATGTATTGTGGGAGAAGCAGTGCAAGATTTTTAAGCTTAAAAACATTTTAGATTATATATATACGAGTGGCAGGCACGGGCCTCCGGCCCAATGGCCACGCGCCACAGTACCCGGCCGGCGATGGCGTGCTTCGCCCCCCCCCCCCCCCCCACCCGGCCAGCTTCGCACGCCCCCCCACCCGGCGGGCTCGCCCGCCCCCCACTGTTTGCATTAAATAGTTATAATATTATAATATTAATAATATATTAATATATATAATATAATAATTATAATATATAATATAAAATATATATACAAGCGGTTGAACAGTGGCGTGTAGGGTTGATATCGAGTCGAGTTCGAGCGATTTTAGCTCGGCTCGAAATCGAAATTTTCGACTCGAAATCGACTCGAAATCGAAATTGATTTCGAGTTGAGTCGGCTCGACTCGAAATGACTCGATTCTGAGTCGTCTCGAAATCGAATGGGAACGGCTCAAAACCGAATCAAATCGGCTCGAAATTGAGCAATTTTTTGTTTTATTTCTAATTTGCTCAAAATCAAATTGGGAAATCTATAAATTTAACAAATGAAACACTTAAAGTCTAAATTTTTTTATTTAGCTTTAAACTTTGTTACTTTTAATCTTGAAATAAGAATATATTAATAAATACATAATTTTTTTAATTAATTCGAGTTGATTTGAATCATATATCGAGCGATTCAGGGCTGGCTCGAAATTGACTCAAAATAAGATTCGAGTCAAATTGAATCGACTCAAATTGAGTCGAATCAATTTTAACCGATTTCGATTCGGCTCAATTTTTGAACGATTTTCGAGCGAATTTCGAGTTTCGAATAATATGCTCAGCCCTAGTGGTGTGCGTCTGTTCACCCGCCTGTATTTATAATATTATATAATATAAAATGTTAATAATATTTATAATATTATAATATAAAATATAATAGAAGTATAAAACAGGCGGGTGTTTAGTCCCACACTGTCTAAATACTTGAACTATACGAGTTTAAATATAGGTTCTTGTATTGTGTGTTTGAAGTCATCCGTTTAGCCGGCTTGTGGGCTTGTGTGTTTGAAGTCATCCGTTTAGCGGGCTTGTGGGCTCTAGTGGGCTTGCGGGCGGGCGTTTGCGGCTTCGTTAGTTGTTTTTGCTAACATAATTTTAAAATCATTTCACAAAGGTTTAGGACTGTCCTAGAGTAGGTTTAGGAAGCCTACAAAAAAGTCTGGAGAGATGGTTGGTTTGATCGGACGACTGCTGAATACTGCATCAAGATCGGACGGCCGAAATATTTTCTGTGAATTTCGAACTCACGGTATTTGCAGATCTCAATATTTCTTTATAATGTAGTATATATATATATATATATATATATATATATATATATATATATATATATATATATATATATATATATATATATATATTCTTACAAATCTAACAGAGATCCAAAAATTCACTGTTCAAAAATATCAATGAGACGGGCAGGGCCACCGCCGGCGGTGGCCCTGCCCGCTCGCCGCCGGACAACCCCCGGCGGGTTAATTGCGGGAGTGATTTGTTTTCCATAATAATAATAAATAAATAATTTATATAATAATTTATTAAATTATAATTTGATTTAAAAATAATTATTATTTATTAAATTATATAATTATTAAAAAAATTTCAGGCGGGCAAAGCCCGCCAGAGGGGACGGGCTACGCCCGTCGGGGGGCGGGCGAAGCGCGCCGGGGGGCGGGCGAAGCCGCCGGGGGGCGGGCGAAGCCCGCCGGGTGGCGGGCGAAGCCCGCCGGGGGGTCAAGCGGGCGAAGCCCGCTTGATTGCGGGCGAAGCCCGCAACGACGCATCGAGAACGGGCGGAGCCCGTTCGAAGATGCAATATATATATATATATATATATATATATATATATATATATATATCTTACAAAGAGATTTCAAAATATCAATGAGATTTAATTTGATTTCCATATAATAATAAATAAATAATTTATAAAGCAATGTTAATATCGCTATTCGCTACTATTTTCATTTAATCATTCTATTTCTCTGTAGTCTCACCGGAGTCATCCCCAAAAGGCCCGACGACTGACTCCGGCCGAACAATCCTCCTCTGCCTAGCCGGAATATTCCAGCAGCTCCTCTCCCCATTCCTGTGGCGAAATCTACGTTAGATCAGTGAACGCCTGCAGAATGTACTTGTGCACGTTTCCGCTATTGAGATCAAGGTAGTGAAATGGAGGGGATCATTTCATGAAGATAAGTCCAAAAAATATCTAGTGGCCAAAAATTTTTTGCTAAAAAAAAAAATAAAAGGATTGGAAATGCCTCCATGATGAGGATCCCCTCCAATCTAATGGCTGCAGAGGCTCCACGTGGCGACCATCCATCATCTCCTCCATGGACCTCCGGAAGTCATCATAAGGGTTCTTTGAAAACGTCGTCAACGCCATCCCGCCGCCGTGAACCTCCATCGAGCCAACTTTGGAGTTCAGCGACCGCGTCGGAGACAACGATTCAACCCGCGACGACAGCCGTCCACCTCGAGGGATCCTGATGTGCTTCCTTTGGATATGAAAAGGCGGATAGACTTGCGGATGGCGGCCGATGGTGGGTCGCCGCGGTCGTCTTTTCCGCCGCAGAAGTAGAGGGAATGAAAACTCTAATGTAGGAAGCGGTCGACGTTGGAGAGAGTTTCGGTGGAGGTCGCATTTCCGTCTGTCTTGCAGTTTCTGACGAATGAAGGATTGTTAGTGTAATGCACCTAAAATGGGAAAACGTAGGTTTCGTGTGGCTATCCCCTGTCGACAGTAGGTATCGCTGGCGATAACACTCGGCGCACTCAACGCCTTCAAACTAAGCATTGAGTAAACTCGACGCACTCAACGCCTACGAAGCGACAGTGAGTATCGCGCGGCGCACTCGACGCTTTCAGCAAAGCGTTGAGTACACTCAGCTCACTCAACGCACTCGACGCTTTCAACGAATCGTCGAGTAAGCTATCAGAGTGGCGACAGTGGGTATCGTTGGGTGATACTGCCACGTATGCTAGACACATGTCAGATGGTCGGTCGGCGACTGAAGAGCGGTGGTTGACTAGGGTTAAGGCGGTTATGATCGCTATCGCTAGGCGATTGCAGATATCGCACGACGATATCGTTTTGTTTGACTATTCAGCTGAAATCGTGGCCTTTGCTTCCTTTTTACGAAATGATCATGTGGCTGGGCTTAATCCCGAGACCACTTAAGTAGAGGAGGGGTAAAGGAGAAATCATTTATCTTCTTCTTTCTCTCTCCTCCTTTCATTATCATCTTAAGAGAAAAAAGTTAAGGAAGAAGGCAGAGGCTGGGGCTGAGCTTGAAAAGCTTGGTGAAGGAGATCCAGTATACGGAATAAAAAACCGTGGCTGGATCATTGAAGAGGAAAGTGAGGTGCTTTTTTCTGACCGGATAGAAAGCTTCACCATGGCTCCGAAATGGATTACGAGGGTAACGATCCTCCTTCTTGGACAAGTAAAGTCCTCCTTTTTGCATATGCATGGAATCCCCCACTAAACGGTGGAGAATCGAGGGAATTCTGATGGGTTGATGTGGGATATACCTGAGTGGTTTTGCATATAAAATTCAAAAATTGCAGTATGGAATAGACATGTTGTATGAAGCCCATTCAGACGGGATAGTCTGGATTGGTGCTGTTTTATTTTACGTGCCGGAGAAAACTCCGTGTATAAACGAGTAGTTTACAGGATCTGTGGGTTGTCCCCGAGAAATGAGAGTAGTAGGAAGTACTAGATGTGTGCTCTAGGAAAATAACTAGAAAATATCACAGTTTGCATAACTGTTGGATATCGCCGGGGGATAGCGAGTATCGCTAGAGATAGCTCTTGCTGACCTATGATTGCTGTGAAAGACCAATTTTCTGGAACTACAGGATGTTGCATGATTTTGGCTGGGAAGATGTTCCAATTGTGGCTGAGTCTGGAGACAGAAGAGAGTTTTATCGCTAACGCCAGACGATAATGTCTATCGCTGGGGATAGCTTCCAAATAGCATTTTATTGACAAATCCAGCCTCTCGGAGATTGTATGGCTAGTGTGAGATGTGAGCTCTTAAAGGTCAGTGAGCCGAACGGGCACGGGGAAGCCGACCTGCATTAGTCTAGTTTGAACTGGTGAATTGAGCAATGTGCAATAGCTGAACCGTACCCGCGTTATGTCGTTCAGACTAGATTGCCTAAAGTAATTGGCTTTTGTTGTTGGCATAATGAGAGTCTTATGCCCCATGCTGAAAGACTAGAATGCTCAAAGTGGACCGTTATGTCTTGGACCTCTGAATGGTGGTAGAAACATGGTAATTCGGTACACCAAGAATGTGCCCTAAGTGCACGAAACATTTGACTGCTAAGACACTCGTTTGTGATATATTAAATGGTGCTTGAGTGTGCCTTCTTGCGATATATCTGTTGTGTTAATGCTATTCCTGTAGGGAGGAATACCGCTACCCCGGGAATTGGGTGTGGTCGTTATAAATTGGTCAGTTGAAACCTGACCATTGTCTTGTTTGCCGCCCTTATGGTGGATTGTCCCTGTGCAGGTGCTGGAGAGCCGAGCGGGAAATAGCGGTTGCAGCCTTCTGATGCTATGTCGGCCCTCGAATGCCAAGCGAAGGCTTTTAATATTTTTCATGTGTGGCCGGCCTGCACGCCGATGTCTGTAAACCACTTTGTTTGGGAAGAACATTTGTAATGCCTTAAGGCCGTGACTTTTGTGTATATTTTTGTATACATTCCTATGTGGTTTTTAGTAGTGGACATTTGTACTGCTTGACTTCAAAGTGCAACCCCTAAAGCTTCTGCTAGAATGCTCTGAGTTAGGATTCATTTAGTCTTTGATATTAACATGTAACTCCGTCGAATGTCTGTGGGATATTGCGTGGGGCTCTGATCGTACCCTCTGTTATATTGTATGTGACGGATGGAGGTGTTACACTTACGAGGATGTTGTGATAGCGGAGAGGTGGCCAAGAGAGCTCGACATACTTTTCAGCTTGGAGAAATAGACTTTGTGGAAGCCCTTCTTCATCTTCTTCTTCGTCGGCATTATATTTTATTTTCAGTAATTGAACTTTGTGTTTGATTAAAGGCAAGAATCGATGTTTATAAACATTTTTTATAAAATTAGTTTGAATTTTTTACGGACAGATTAACTGTAGATAGGGTAAATTTTTTTTATAAAATAGTATATATATATATATATATATATATATATATATATATATATATATATATATATATATATATATATATATATATATATATATATATGGATCCCTAGTTTGGATTTGTGATAGGTTCACTATTAGGTTATTGACCATCCATGTAACACCCCCTATCCGTCGCATAGCATATAGCAGTAGGTCTGGCGGGGGCCCGACGCCATATACCACAGACAGACCGGGTGGTTACTCAATGGAAACCATCCAACCAATAACAACGTCCTACACAGAGCATTCTAGCGGAATCAATTAAAATTGTTGCATTAATAAAGAACCCAACACTAGCATGAATGCCCACTAATACGCCGAAAGGAATGAAGTACAAATACACAAGTACTGGCATTATGGCCTTACAATTGTTTTCCTCAAATTACATGTCTTTCAAACCTCGGCATGCAGGCCGGCCATACATGAATAAAAGAAAACACTCAAAATTAGGCCTTTGAGGGTCGGCTCATCAACTTGGGCTTTAGCCCGCTATTTAACGCTCGGCTCCGCAGCACCTGCAAGCACAATCCACCGCAACGGTGGCAAATCAAAGCAACGGTCAGCCATGCTGACCAAATTATAACGATTCCGCCCCCAATTCAGGGCGACGATGCTCCCTCCTTACACTTTATTAGCATAACCAAATAGTATATAAATACATTGCATCACAGGCATTGGCACGCACGACCACATGCCCCGTGCCCTCAGGGCACATTCTCGGTGATCACAGTATAAGTCTGCCGACTCACCACCGTCCCTGGGACGGCAATCTATCGTGAGCATTTGGTCTTTCTGGCCACTGCCTAAGACCCTTCATCTATGTCAACGGTAAGTGCCAAGTCACTTTAGGTCTCTTTAACCGAACGACATAGAGCGAGTACGGTTCCACCTGACCCGTTGCTCACACCGCAACGTTAATTTAAAACATATGCGCGGGTCAAACTCTCCCGAGTCCCAAATAGTTTACAAACGTCACATAACCCAGTGATGTTCAAGTTGGCTCCCAGGCCCACATGATGGCAGAACCACGCATCCACCCAGTTTTTCGGGTGCACCTTGGAGTTAATCCCCAAGGCTCCTTGTTGCAATCTACCTCGTAGAAAACCCGAAAAACAAACATTCGCACGGAGTCTTCTTCGGCCACTTATGGAATGCAACATCACCGATCCAGACCAACATGTCTGGATAGGCTTCACACATCATGCCTATGTTCGTTCTCGATTACGGACTCTATACAACAGAGACTTTACATATCTACCAGAAGGAACGCCTCCAACTCACCGCAAACTCGCGGGAGCGGGCTTCCTATGCAAAAGAAGGAGAGCTTCACATGCTCAAGTAGAGAATCGTTACCCTAGCATTCTTCCTTGGCGCCATGGAAATCTACGCGGATGAAAAGCACCGCAATCTCCTTGCCTTTGTAGATCCGAAGTCGGCTCGCGATTTGGAGTCCCGAAGCCCCCTCCAAGGACCGGATCTAGATTTCTTCTTCCTCCTTTGCTCTCCCTTCTCTCTAAAACTTAGACAGAGAACCAGCGGCAGAAGATAAGGGTTTTGAAACCCTATACTCGGGTATAACCCACTCGGATTAACCACAAGCCGTCGGATCCCAGAAAAGGGAAATGCACGGCTTCGATCCAGGTCTGACCTCGACAAACGGGGCTAAACACCGCACGGTTCACAAACCGAAGCAGGACACGTCCGCGACCAATCAAATTGTGTCGGGACATTTAGTCAAGATCCCGCCAAAAACCTCTGTGTCGACACTCCGCATAGATAGAGTCAAACACGCCATAATCCGACCCGCGCTAGACGATCGTCGAGCCAAGATCGTCGAACGCTGCCAAATCATCGATCGCTAATCGCTGGCCTGATCGTCGAATGCCGCCAAATCATCGATCGCAGATTGCTGGCCTGTTCGTCGAACACTGCCAGATCGTCAATCCTAGATCGCTGGCCTGTTCGTCGAACACTGCCAGATCATCGATCCCAGAGCGTTGGCCTGTTCGTCGAACGGGTATCACACACCCGTGACAACCAACTGTGTTCGTTGTTCGACGATCATCGACCCAAGATCGTCGAACGCTTGCCAGATCGTCGATCGCTGGCCAGATCGTCGAACCGAACACGACACGCCCTGGGACACGCCCGTGTATCAGGCCGTGTACCCCCTGCCGAAAACCAAATTTGGTACAAAACGCCTCCCGTTGCTCTTTTGAGTTTCGGGGCGTTACAGCTCTCCCCCTCTTAAAAAAATTTCGTCCACGAAATTACATAAAGGAAAGATAAGTACAAAACTAAAATTTGTACCTGAGTGGAACAACTCCGGGTACTCGTCAAGCATAGTCTGCTCTCGCTCCCAAGAGAGCTCTTCTCGACCGTAATTGTCCCAGCGGACCTTGACCATCCTGATCTCTTTATTGCATAAACGCTTGACTTCCGAGTCTTCAATACATACGGGCTTGACCATCGTCGTCAACCTACTATCAATCTGCACTTGATCGACCGCGATCACTTGCGTAGGCTCTTGCATCGCCTTCCGTAGCACCGATATATGGAATACATCAAGTAGACCACTAAGCTCCACAGACATCTTCAACCGGTACGCTGCTTCACCAATCCGCTCCAGAACCTCAAACGGTCCAAGGTTCCTTGGGCTTAGCTTCTTCAAGCGCCGCACCCGCGAGACACCCTTGAATGGCTTGATCTTCAAGTACACCCAATCGCCAACAGTGAACTCCACGTTCTTGTGCTTGGCATTATAGCACTTAGTCTGGCGGTCCTGAGCAATTAGCAACCTCTCCTGAATGGTTCTCACCAAAGAAGTAGCCTCCTCCACCTCTAATCGCTTATACAACTTTGATTCACCCGTTTCCAACCAGGACAACGACGTGCAACATTTTCTACCATAAAGGGCCTCGAAGGGCACCATTTGAATGCTCTCCAGGTAGCTATTGTTGTAAGCGAATTCCACCAAGTATAGGTGGTCTTCCCATTGCTTTCCAAAGTCCAGGACACGCATGTGAAGCATGTGTTCCATTGTCCTATTGACCCTCTCGGTCTGCCCATCCGTTTGCGGATGAAAGGCTGTGCTAAAACTCAGCTTTGTTCCCAACATCTGCTGCACCACCCTCCAATCATTGGACGTGAACCGCCCATCTCGGTCACTCACGATGTTGCGGGGCACACCATAAAGCCGTACAATATTATCCACATATAGCTTTGCCAATTTCTCAACCGGATCATCCTTCCTATGCGGAATGAAATGCGACACCTTTGTTAGACGATCTACGACCACCCAAATGGCATCATTCCCCTTTTGCAACCTTGGCAACCCATGCACAAAGTCCATAGTAATGTCGTTGAACTTCCACTCCGGAATAGGCAAGGATTTCAAGAATCCTCTCGGCTTTTGGCATTCCGTCTTCACCAAGGCACAAGTGTGACACTTCGCCACGTAGAGCGCCACATCCTTTTTCAGTCCTGGCCACTAGAACAATTTCTTAACATCGCGGTACATTTTCGTGCTCCCCGGGTGAATTGAGTACTTGGTATGATGCTCCTCGTACAACAATTCCACCCGCAAATTACCCACGCTTGGGACGCACAGACGACCGTCTTTCCAAAGTAATCCGTCCTCCACAACAAATTGGGAATTTGACTCATCCAGAGCCTTTATCATGAGTTGCTTCATGTGGACATCCATATCCAACGCCTGCCGAATCCGATCAGCCAGGTCATATTGGACTTTAGTACAATTCAATACTGCTTCAGCACTTGATTTCTTATAGACACAAAATATCTCCAACACCTCCAACTCCCGAACCAACCGCTCGTCATGGACCGACAGCCAATTGGCTTGAGCTGGGGCCCGACGACTCAACACTTCCACCACCGCATTGCCCTTACCAGACACGTAATGGATCTTGAATGTATAGTCCCCCAGGACTCCATCCATCTACGCTGCCGCATGTTCAGATCTTTCTGATCAATCAAATACTTCAGGCTCTTGTGATTGGTGTAGATATCAATCTTCACACCATACAAATAATGTCTCCACATATTCAAGGCAAAAATCACGGCCGCTAACTCCAAGTCATGGACCGGATAGTTCCTCTCGTGCACCTTCAGCTGTCTCGAGCCATATGCTATAACGCTTCCATGCTGTAACAACACATAACCCAAACCACTGCCCGAAGCATCGCTATAAATCTCATAAGCTTCGGTCCCACTCGGCAAACTCAACACAGGCGCCGTGGTCAACCGACATTTCAACTCCTCAAAACCTCGCGCGCACTCCGGCGTCCAAACGAACTTCCGCTCCTTCCTCGTCAAAGTAGTGAGAGGTAACGCTATCCGCGAGAAGTTCTCTACGAAGCACCTATAATAGCCGGCAAGCCCCAGAAAGCTCTGGACTTCCGCTACCGTAGAAAGCTCAGGCCACTCTCGTATCGCAACAATCTTCGCCGGATCCACTGCAATACCTTCCCCACTCACTATATGACCGAGGAACGCCACTGAGGACAACCAAAACTCACACTTCGAGAACTTGGCGTACAATTGATTCCTCCTTAGCGTCTCCAAAACCAAATGAAGATGCCTGAAGTGATCTTCCTCACTCTGCGAGTACACCAAAATATCGTCGATGAAGATGATCACAAAATGGTCCAAGTACTCCCTGAAGGTCCTGTTCATCAAATCCATGAACACTGACGGCACATTCGTCAGCCCAAACGGCATGACCGTAAACTCGTAATGCCCGTATCTTGTACTGAACGCTGTCTTAGGGATATCACTCTCCCTTATCCTCAGCTGATAGTAACCAGACTTGAGATCCAACTTAGAGTACACCGTCGACCCGACCAACTGATCAAAAAGATCATCGATCCTTGGGATTGTGTACTTGTTCTTTTCCGTTAGCTTGTTTAACTCCCGATAATCAATACAGAGTCTCAAGCTCCCGTCCTTCTTCTTTACAAAGAGGACCGGTGTGCTCCAAGGCGACGAACTTGGACGCACAAACCCTTGCTCCAACAACTCTTGAAGTTGCACTTTCAGCTCTGCCATTTCCTTAGGCGCTAGCCGATACGGAGATTGTGACACAGGCTTCGCACCTGGCACTAGCTCAATAATGAAATCTATATCCCGTTAAGGCGAGGCTCCAGGAAGATCTGCGGGGAACACATCAGGGTACTCATCTACCACTGAAATACTATCCAACGTAGGCTTTAGCTTTGCAATCTCCATTAGTGTAAAGAACAGCTCTGCACCAGCACGAACCGCCTTCACCACCTGAAGAGCAGACATCAACGTCTTGCTCGACCCTTTCAAGCCCGTAAAAGTCGTCTCACGACTTGCTCCCAACTTGACTTCCTTGCGACCGCAATCAATATAGGCTTGCTGCTCCGAGAGCCAGTCCATGCCAAATATAACGTCGAACTCCACCAGCGGCAGTAACGATGCTTGCAGATCGAACTCTTGATTCCCAATACGAATCTTAACACCGCAGATTTTATCCGCGCGCATCGAACAACCATTCGGTAACAAAACATCCAACTTGTCCTTTGCCATCGAAGAAGGTACTCCGATGCGCGATATGAATCCTTCGGACAAGAAGGAGTGTGAAGCTCCCGTATCAAAGAGTGCTCTCGCCGGAAACTCACAAATCAAAACAAATCCTAAACAAGCAGTGGTAAGGTAACATACGCATAATAAGTATTTAAAGAAACTTAACTTGCTACAAATTAAACCGTACCTGTCACCACATCCGTTATTTGATGGCCTCCTGTTGGCCAAGATTATAAACCCTTGGTTGAGCCGGAGCATAATGGGACATGGTTGACTCCACCGCCTTGCCCTTCTCTTCATAAGTTGCTCCCGGCTTCCTCTCAGACTTGGGACGTCCGCTCCAACAATCACAGGCAAAGTGCCCTGGCTTCCCACAAGTAAAACATGCACCCAGGGTCCGACCCGTAGTCGGCCTAGAAGCACCGGAAGAAGGAGCTGGACCAGAAGTCCTAGCCTTCTTAAAGAACTTTTGATAGCCGAACTTTGAAGTAGTCGGCACTTTGAACCCAGACTTCTTATCACCATGGCTCTTCTTCGCTTGAACATTCTTCATGTCATTCTCCAAGGACCGGGCCGTATTGACCAAGGTCAAGAAACCCTGCGTCATCGGCCTCGAGAGTAGTAGCCTCAAGTCATCTCTTAGAACTTCGTAGAAACGATTGTTCTTACGCTCCTCATCCGGGATGGTGGAGCTAGCATACCGACCAAACCGAGTAAACTCGTGGAGATACTCATCCACGCTACTCTCTCCTTGTACCAACCTCTGGAACTCATTTTCCAAAGCTATCCTCTGAGTCGAAGGGAGGTACCTAGCCAAGAATAGTCTCGAGAACTCCTCCATCGAGTTGTCTATAAGTTGCCTTCCTCTCAATAGATGCAGCTCCAAACCATCCCACCACAGCCTAGCGTCTCCATCCAACAGGAACATAACTATAGTGGTCATTTGTCATTCTTCCGTCTCCGTCGTTGTCAGGACTCTCTTTACCCTAGAGAGCCAGTCTTCAGCTTGGGATGGGATTCCCAACCCCGAGAATACAAGAGGATTGAAGCTCATAACATGTTTGAGATGTCTCTCGGTTGCCCTCCTCGGCACCAACGGTTCCTCCACAATCTGCTCCACCCTTCTCTGCTCAGCCACTTGCAGTGGTACCTGCTCCATCATAGGAGCGGGCTGCTGCATCTACCTTGCAGGCTGCGCATTGATCATGACAAATACTGCTTCGGCCACCAATCGTATGGTCTCAGCCGATGGAGGTGTTGCAGGAGCATTATTTGGCGCACTGCTAGCGTCAAAACTCGACATTCCGACGGCCCCGCACCGCTTCTGGTCACCTATAGTGGTACAAAACACCGCTAAGCGACCAAACAAAATTGCAAACAACAATTATAGGAACACGCATGTTCCCCAAACACATGTATTTTCATTTCTAAGTGGACATTCATGGGTTCTTTTATTGTTATAACGATGACGCATACACATGTGCTCTCCACACCTTAAAAGAATTCGCCCACAAATTCATTTTAAGCCTGACCGAAACAAGTAGTCTGATACCAAATTGTAAAACCCCCTATCCGTAGTATAGCATATAACAGTAGGTCCGGCCGGGGCCTGATGCCATATACCACAGATAGACCGAGTGGTTACTCAATGGAAACCATCCAACCAATAACAACGTCCTACACAGAGCATTGTAGCGGAAGCAATTAAAATTGTTGTATTAATAAAGAACCCGACACTAGCATGAATGCCCACTAATATGCCAAAAGGAATGAAGTACAAATACACAAGTACTGGTCTTATGGCCTTACAATTGTTTTCCTCAAATTACATGTCTTTCAAACCTTGGCACGCAGGCCGGCCATACATGAATAAAAGAAAACACTCAAAATTAGGCCTTCGAGGGCCGGCTCAACAACTTGGGCTTTAGCCCGCTATTTACCGCTCGGCTCCGCAGCACCTGCAAGCACAATCCACCGCAACGATGGCAAATCAAAGCAACGGTCAGCCATGCTGACCAAATTATGACGATCCCGCCCCTAATTCGGGGCGGTGATGCTCCTTTCCTGCACTTTATTAGCATAACCAAGCAGTATATAAATACATTGTATCACAGACGTTGGCACGCATGGCCACACGCCCCGTGCTCTCAGGGCACATTCTCGGTGATCACAGTCTAAGTCTGCCGACTCACCACCATCCCCGGGACGACAATCTCTTGTGAGCATTTGGTCTTTCTGGCCACTACCTAAGACCCTCCATCTATGCCAATGGTAAGTGCCAAGTCACTTTAGGTCTCTTTAACCGAACGACATAGAGCGGGTACGATTCCGCCTGACCCGTTGCTCACACCGCAACGTTAATTTAAAACATATGCGCGGGTCAAACTCTCCCGTGTCCCAAATTGTTTACAAACATCACATAACCCAGTTATGTTAAAGTTGGCTCCCAGACCCACATGATGGCAGAACCACGCATCTGCCCAGTTTTCCAGGTGCACCTTGGAGTTAATCCCCAAAGCTCCCTGTTGCAATCTACCTCATAGAAAACCCGAAAAACAAACATTCACACGGAGTCTTCTCCGGCCACTTATGCAATGCAACATCACTGATCCAGACCAACATGTCCGAATAGGCTTCACACAACATGCCTATGTCCGTTCTCGATTACGGACTCTATACAACGGGGACTTTACTTATCTACCTGAAGGAACGCCTCCAACTCATCGCAAACTCGCGGGAGTGGGCTTCCTATGCAAAAGAAGGAGAGCTTCACATACTCAAGTAGAGAATCATTACCCTAGCGTTCTTCCTTGGCGCCATGGAAATCTACGTGGATGAAAAGCACCGCAAACTCCTTGCCTTCGTAGATCCGAAGTCGGCTTGCGATTTGGAGTCCCGAAGCCCCCTCCAAGGACCGGATCTAGATTTCTTCTTCCTCCTTTGCTCTCCCTTCTCTCTAGAACTTAGACAGAGAACCAGCGACAGAAGATAAGGGTTTTGAAACCCTATACTCGGGTATAACCCACTCGGATTAACCACCAGCCGTCGGATCCCACAAAAGGGAAATGCATGGCTTCGATCCAGGTCTGACCTGGACAAACGGGGCTAAACACCGCACGGTTCACCAACCGGAGCAGGACACGTCCGCGACCAATCAAATTATGTCGGGACATTTAGTCAAGATCCCGCCAAAAACCTCTGTATCGACACTCCGCGTCGACAGAGTCAAACATGCCACAATCCGCCCCACACTCGACGATCGTTGAACGCTGCCAAATCATCGATCGCTGATCGCTGGCCTGATTGTCGGACGCCGCCAGATCGTCGATCGCAGATTGCTGGCCTATTCGTCAAACGCTACCAGATCATCGAACCCAGATCGCTGGCCTGTTTGTCGAACGCTGCCAGATCATTGATCCCATAGCGCTGGCCTGTTCGTCAAACGGGCATGACACGCCCGTGACAACCAGCTGTGTTCGTTGTTCGACAATCGTCGACCCAAGATCGTCGAACGCTGGCCAGATCGTCGAAACGAACACGACACGCCCTGGGACACGCCCGTGTCCCAGGCCGTGTACCCCCTGCTAAAAACCAAATTTGGTACAAAATGCCTCCCGTCGCTCTTTTGAGTTTCAGGGCGTTACACTCCATGTATAGCCTAGGGTCAAATTGTTAGTTCTAAGGTCTAAGTCAGTTTGACTAGTTTGACAAACATTGATCCAGCACTCAGAAGAAATCAGAGATCCAGACATAGAAGATTTACAGTTTTTAAGAGTTAAGAGAATCAGTTCGAAGTTCTTCAAACTCAGCTCAACGATCGTCGATCGATGATCGACGAACTCAGAGTCTCTACTCTAAGCTGAGCTCAATGAACTTGGAGTTTAGGTCGACGATCTTCCCTCTTATCTCAAGTTCTCTAGTCGATGAAATTCTATCTCTAGTCGATAAACTTGGAGCTCAGCTTTGACAAACTATTTTTCAGATCAACTTTCTCTGAGCACAGCTCGACGAAGATGATTTCTCAACTCGACAAACTTGAAGTTCAGGTCGACGAAATCTGTCCTAAGTTTGACGATTTCTCTCAGTATCAGTTTGGCATTTTCTCTCATTTTGATTTCAGTTTGGATTATTCTAAGGCTGTAATTCTCTGATAATTAATGCTCATATTCTCAAGAATATAGCCGTTGTTTGGCAACATTAATTATGGATTTCACAGATCAAATTACTTGACTTATTTACTGAGATAGTTGAGGAAATACATTTAAGACAAATTCCAGCCGTTCAACTCCCAGGATTTCAGCATTAAATTCAGGAATTCTTTTTCAAATTTCAAATGCCAGAAACCCCTTCAGAATATAAATAACAAATTCTTCTCTTCAGAAAAAAAGAATTATAAGAGATTTTTTACACAACAACTGAGATTGCTATCTACAGGTAATTGAAGAAGAACATCAACACACAGATCTTTAGTCTTCTTCAGTTTCTGCTTCAGGCTTCAAAAGGACATCGCATCAACACCAGTTCAAGAAGTTTCTGAAGATCTCCATCAAGGCCTACACCCTGTGCAAAGCTCTCATCTTCCTGAACCATTTTATTTCATCTCAGGGGGAGCTTTGACAACATCATCCACTAAAGTCTTCTCAGTTGTTTGAGAAAGAGAAGACAACATCACTTTTCATTTACAACTGTGTACAGGGTTATAACTCCCTTCAAAAGTTAACCTCTTTGGTTGTTATGTCTCCTGATCAAAAGACTTAGTTTGGTTTCGGGCACCTGATCAAAAGCTCAAAAAGGTTATAGATCTTGTGGTGACAGGGCACCTGAGCAAAATCCTGTGGTGGCAGGGCACCTGATCAAAAACCTGTTAGTGGATTCCTACCAGGGTTGTAGAAGAGTGGATGTACCTAAGTTTAGGGGAACAACTATAAATTTCTTATGTCGTCTGGATTGCTCTATTATTTATTTCTGCGTGTTGTGATTGTTTTTGTTTTCATCTCTCTTTATACATATACTTATCACTTATTTTAGTCCACTGTAAAAATTAATTAAACTTTTAAAATACTATATTCACCCCCCCTTATAGAGTTAAAGCAGATTTATCCCTCACTTTCAATTGGTACCAGAGGGTAAGGTTGTTTGGTTTACAGGCTAACACCTAAACCAAAAAATCTTTGATAGATCATATTATCTCTAGTATCTCTCTCATATCATGGCACAGAATAAAGAATATTCAAGCACCAGACCTCTAGTCTACAATCTGAATAAGTTTGCAATCTGTAAGGCGAGGATTAGATTGTATATGAATTAAATTGATGAAGATATCTATAATTTTATCTTGACAGGTCCCCCTACTCCTTCTATAACAACTTCAACAAGTACCTCAGCAGTTCCACCACCTGAGTGGACAGAAGCTCAGAAGAAGTTGAAGATGGTTGATGCTAAAGCCATGAACATCCTAGCTTAGACTATGTCTGATGAAATCTTTCAAAAGGTAGCTGAATGCACATCAACTAAGTACATTTGGGATTCTCTCAATCAAATGGTTGCAGGCTCTACTGATGAAAGAAAGGATAGAAGATCTCATCTCATTTCCCAATATGAGAATTTCAAGAAAGATGAATCTGAGTCAGTAGCTGACATATACAACAGACTCAGCTTAATTGTCAATGAGTTGAAGAACCTAGACAAAAATATCTCATTGACTGAGATAAATGACAAGATTCTTATGCGCTTCCCTAGCACATGGGACTCCAGGATCTAGCAAATAAAGGAGTCCAAAAGCCTGAATGAAATATCTACTGAGGCACTTCTAGGCAAGCTCAAATCTTATTAGAAACTTATAAAGACAAGAGAAGCAGCTGAGCAGAAGACCTCCTCATCAGGAAGTAAGGAGCAAAACATTGCTTTTAAGGCATCTAAAGAACTAGAAGCTCCTCCAGCAAATAATGAACTCCTATGCTTGTTGGCCGAAAAATTCTACAAGATGGCCAGAAAAGATTTTAGAAGTAAGTCATCCAAACAAGATGACAGACCAAGATATGAAAAAACTCCTACCATGGAGATTGTCTGCTTTGGTTGTAGAAAATCTGGACACATTCTTCCTGAGTGTCCAAAGAATCAGAAGAAGGAGAAAAGAAGAGACAAGGACTCCAGGAAACAGTTCAGCAAGCCCTCCTCAAGCAAGCACAAGAGAAAGGAGAAAGGTTTTGTTGCAGAAACCTTGAGTGAAATAGAAGAAGAATCTTCATCTTCCAGCTCCAGTGAAGATGAGGAAGAAGCTAAAGCAAAAGAAGTTTGCTTGATGACCATGAATGCATCAGACAGCCTTTTAGAAGCTGAAGATTCAGAAAATGAAGACTCTGAATCTGAAGAGGATCAGGTAATATCCTCATTTGATTTTATTTCAGATCATTTCAAAACTGAATTTAAATTATTATGTAATGATATAATTAAATCTGAGAAGGAAATTAAATTCTCAGAGATAAGCTAATTGAACAGGAAAATCTGTTATCTGGAAATATTGAACTAAAAGATAAACTAGTCATAGTTTCTGAACATATTAATTCTCTAAAAATTAAACTGAATGGGGCTAAGCAATTTGAAGAATCCCTAAATGGAAGAAGCATCAAATTGATGGACATCACAAGCACTATAAATGCCAGGCTTAATGGCAAGCTGAGATTGGGTGCTTCATCAAGCCAACCTCGTTTAATTCAAAAAAACATTCTCTCAACACCCATTAAATTCATATCTGAAAAGGGTAAAGAAAAGACAGATGAGAATAACAAACCAACAGAATTAAATCAAAAACCCAAGAAAAAGAGAAAGAACAAGAATAGCCTTAAGCATAACAATGTTCAACAGATTTTGTCGAACTCAGCTCGACGAAATGTGTACAGTTCGTCGAACTCAGGTCAGCGAACTCTGAACGCAAATTTTTAATATAATTATTCTTCGAACAACGATTTACGAAACCAATATGGTTCGTCGAGCCGAGATCGACGATATTGGGGCACAAAGAATGAATATTTCCATTCTCTAAGCGGAGTTCGACGAACTCATCCCTATTCGTCAAACTCAGTTTGACGAACTTGTTAGAATTCATCGACCCCAGTTCAGATTAACAGAAACTTTAATTACCCCAGAACATTTAATCAATCAAAAGAATTTGTTAACCCATTTACCGAATGGATAATTCCTCCTAGGAAATTTCACCCCATAGGATATACAAACCAACCTGAATGTTCCTATATTTCTAGTTTTAAATTTGTAAAGAATCAAGGACCCACGATTACCTGGGTCAAGAACACCTAATTTTTATTTTTCAGGTGAAAGGCTATCCTACCACAGAGGAACAGTGGTACCTGTATAGTGGATGCTCAAAGTATATGATAGACAGCAAGGAAAATTTAACAAACTACAAGTCCAAGCTTGGTCCAAAGGTGATATTTGGTGACTCCAACTGTGGCCAGACTGAAGGGTATGGGAATGTCAAGATTGGAGTTGTCACCTTCAGGAAAGTTGCCTATGTGAGTTGTCTAAAACATAACCTGATATCCATAAGACAATTATGTGATGAAGGTTATCAGTTATCCTTTAACCATTCTTCTTGCATTATATCTTCTGTAGATAATAAAACTGTCCTAACTGGTCTTAGGCAAGGAAACATCTATATAGTAAACTTCAAATCTGCTAGGTTAGAAATTTGCTTATTTAATCAAATCAGTAATAATAATGAATTATGACATAAAAGATTAGGACATGTTAATCTTAAAAATATTGCTAAACTCTCTAGGGGTAACCTTGTTAGAGGATTGCCTTATAGCCCCTATAAGAAGGAAAGCCTTTGCAGGGCTTGTTAATTAGGCAAGCAAACAAAAAATAACTTTAAATCTATTAATAAGATTGATTCACCCAGGATTCTGTACCTGCTATATATGGATCTATTTGGACCCATTGTTGTACAGAGTTTGGGAGGGAAATCTTATACCTAAGTTATTGTAGATGACTTCTCTAGGTTCACTTAGGTGTTCTTCTTGAGAAACAAGTCAAATAACTTTAAAGTTCTTACAGACTTTCTTAAGAGCATAAAGATTGGCTACTCTAATCTAGTTGCATTGATCAGAAGTGATCATGGTACTCAGTTTGAATCTCTTCATATGCAAGAATTCTGTGAGATGGAAGGTATTAGACATTGCTTCTCTGCTCCTAAAACTCCTCAACAAAATGAGATAACAGAAAGGAAAAATAGAACCATCATTGAAGCTGCAGGTACATTGCTTACAGATGCTTACTTGCCCCTATCTTTTTGGGCAGAGGCTGTAAGCACGGCAAACTATATCCTGAATAGGAGTTTAATACATAAACTTAAAGGCAAGACTCCCTATGAGTTACTCAAAGGGAAGCAACCTAAAATAGATTACTTTAGAATTTTTGGCTGTAGATGTTATATTCATAATAATAACAAGAAACATCTTAGAAAGTTTGAAGCCAAAGCTGAAGTGAGAATTTTTTTTTGGATATTCCCAAGTTAGCAAGGTCTATAGAGTTTTTAATAAATCAACTTTAAAAATGGAAGAATTTGTACATGTAACATTTGATGAAGCTAACATGTATTACAAGGAGAAGGATTCTTCTACCAAAGATTTATTGTTGGTACCCCAACTATGTGGGAAAATGGATGATTTAAACCTCATCAATGAGGCTATATCACATCGTTCCTATCAAGTTGATGAAGACAGTGAAGAAGATATTATTGAAATAATTGTTGAACCTCCAACAACAAACATAATTCCACAAGAGGAATTAATTCCCAATGCTGTTGCTGAACCAACTCCTCCTACTGATCTTATCACACTTAGAGATCACCCTATATCTCAAGTGATTGGAGACATATCAGTTGGTGGTAAACAAGGCATCAACTCAACCAAAATATGATGCATGCATGCTTCATATCTTAACTTGAGCCCCAATCCATAAAAGATGCAGATCAAGATCCACACTGGATTAATGCAATGCAAGAGAAGCTCAATCAGTTTGAGATATATAGAGTTTGGGATTTAGTTTTAAGACCCAAAGACTACCTAGTCATTGGAAATAAATGAGCTTTTAGAAATAAATTGGATGCATAAGAAGCTATCATTAGAAATAAAGCAAGGCTGGTAGCACAAGGATATAAACAGGAAGATGGAATTGACTTTGATCAGAACTTTGCACATGTTGCAAGACTAGAAGCTATCAGGATATTTCTTGTTTATGTAACCTACAATAAGTTCAAGGTCTACCAAATGGATGTCAAGAGTGCCTTCTTAAATGGCGAACTCAAAGAGGAAGTATATGTGGAGCAACCACCAGGTTTTATCTCTCTAACTCATCCATCTCTTGTTTTCAAATTGCATAAAGCTCTCTATGATTTAAAGAAAGCTCCAAGAGCTTGGTATGAGACCATATCTAGCTTTCTTTTAGAGCATAAATTCACTAGGGGCATTGTAGATAGAACCTTGTTCATTAGGCATCATAAAGAAAAAATATTGTTAGTATAAATATATATATATGACATCATTTTTGGCTTTACTGATTCCAAACTATGCAAAAGGTTTTCTGACCTGATGCATTCCAAGTTTGAAATGAGTAACATGGGTGAGCTTTCTTACTTCCTTGGTCTCCAAGTGAAGCAATCCTCTGATGGCATTTTCATATCCCAATCAAAATATGCTAAGGAGCTAGTTAAAAGATTTGGGATGTCTGATGCCTCTACAATGAAAACACCCATGGCTTCCAATGATGTGATTGATTCGAATGAACAGGGCAAGCCAGTTATTTAGAAAGCATATAGGGCTATTGTTGCGTCCTTGTTGTATCTCACAGCTAGTATACCAGATATTATGTTTAATACATGCTTTTTTGCTAGGTTCCAGGTGAACCCTAAAGAATCTCACCTTATTTTCATTAAAAGAATTTTGAGATATATAAAGGGTTATCCTAATCTAGGACTTTGGTATCCAACAGAGTCAGAATTTGACTTAACTGGATTTTTAGATTCTGACTATGTTGGATGCAGAGTGGATAGAAAAAGCACTTCAGGATCATGCCAGTTCCTTAGTGATATGCTTGTGTCCTGGTTTTGTAAGAAGCAGACATCTGTGTCAACTTCAACTGTGGAAGCTGAATACATTGCAGCTGGCAGCTATTGTTCACAAATATCGTGGATTCAAAACCAACTTCTGGATTATGATCTCAACTTAAATAATTCAACTATATTTTGTGACAATACCAGTGCAATTTCTATTACACAAAATTTAGTACTGCATAGTAGAACTAAGCATATAGAGATTATACATCATTTTATTAGAGATTGTGTGGACAAAAAAATTAATCTTGTCTTTATTTCTACTGACTTGCAAAGAGCAGACATCTTCACTAAACCTTTTGATGAGAAGAAACATTTGTGGATTATTCTAATCTGTCCTAAGTTCGATGATTTCTCTCAGTATCAGTTTGCGTTTTCTCTCATTTTTATTTCAGTTTGGATTATTCTAAGGATGTAATTCTCTGATAATTAATGCTTATATTCTCAAGAATATAATCGTTGTTTGGCAGCATTAATTATAGATTTTACATAGCAAATTACTTGATTTATTTACTGAGACAGTTGAGGAAATACATTTAAGATAAATTCCAGTCGTTCAACTTCCAGGATTTCAGCATTAAATTCAAGAATTCTTTTTCAAATTTCAAATGCCAGAAATACTTCAGAATATAAATAACAAATTCTTCTCTTCAGAAAAAAAGGAATTACAAAAGATTTTTTACACAACAACTGATACAAGTTTTACAGAGAAAAAAATTGCTATCTATAGGAAATTGAAGAAGAACATCAACACACAGATCTTCAGTCTTCTTCATTTTCTGCTTCAGGTTTCAAAATGACATCTCATCATCACTAATCTAAGAAGTTTCTAAAGATCTCCATCAAGGCCTACACCTTATGCAAAACTCTCATCTTCTTGAACCCTTTTATTTCATCTCAGGGGGAGCTTTGACAACATCATCCACTAAAGTCTTCTCAGTTGTTTGAGAAAGAGAAGACAACATCACTTTTCATTTCCAACTGTGTATAGGATTATAACTCCCTTCAAAAGTTAACCCCTTTAGTTGTTAAGTCTCCTGATTAAAAGTCTTAGATTGGTTTTTGGGCACCTGATCAAAAGCTCAAAAGAGTTATGAGATCTCCCTTAAAAATATTAATCTTGTGGTGACAGGGCACCTGAGCAAAAACCTGTGTTGACAAGGCACCTGATCAAAAACCTATTAGTGGATTCCTACCAGGATGGTAGAAGAGTGGATGTACCCATGTTTAGGGGAACCACTATAAATTTCTTGTGTCGTCTGGATTGCTCTATTGTTTATTTCTGTGTGCTGTGATTGTTTGTGCTTTCATCTCTCTTTATACATATACTTATCACTTCTTTTAATCTGCTGTAAAAATTAATTAAAGTTTTAAAATACTCTATTCACCCCCCTCTAGAGTTAAAGCAGATCTATCCCTCACTTTTAATATATATACATATATATATATATATTATAATTTATTTTATTTCTCACCTTATTTTTTACATGATTTTATAATTTTCTTATTCAAGATCTGGTATTTCTATTATTATTTACCGGAAATTCATAATTGAAAAAAATATATATTAATATAGGAATATATGAAAATATTTCAAAAATCTAAAGAAATTGTAAATCCACATCACATAATCTCTTACGAGAGGGCCGTGTTAGGCTATCGTCCCACAAATCGCCTGGTATCAGTGAGAACCCATCATTTGGTATTCATGAGAAGTCCAATAATAACAAGATAAATAAAATCAAATAATCAAAATGATTTTCTCTATTTTCATTTTCATATGTACTGTAATTTATTGCATGTATTTTAAATTTCAGAAATCTATAATGACATCAAGATCTAAGTATTCTGTCGTGATAAAAACTCGAGAAATTCAATGGAAATGGTTTTTAATATTGGCAAGCACAAGTAGAATATTGGTTTAATACTTCAAGTTTTGCCTGTTATTTTGATATCCCCCGCTGCTGAAACTGAAAACCCCAACATTGCAACTACGATCGCCTCCTCCCTTCCATTATCATCATCTTCTAGTGCAAATACCATTAGAACATATGTTAGACATGTTTCTTGTAGAAATTTGGCAGATATAGAATTTCATTGTCGTAGCTGAATTCTTATTGTCATGTCTGACAACCCTTATGATGTCTTGCTTCAATATCGTATGGATAAGTATTAGTGGTATGTTCTTAAAGCACGTTATAAGCTTGACAATGAGGGTATATAATGCTACAACATTTCCAACCTCTACAAATTCAATCTTGATGTCTTCATGCCCATCAGTCCTCACCTCCATCAACTAGATAAGATGTTGTCCAAGATCTGAGCTGATAGATCAATTCTATCTAAACATTATCTAGTAGCATGTCTAATCAATTCTCTTCCCGATTCTTAGTTTGGCTTTAGCAATAGACTAAGACTTGAATAATCCAACCTCACTTATGTTCAAATCCAAAATATTATCCACATAGAGGAGAAATATAAGAATAAAAATGCAAAACTCCCTGAAGATCATGCTCCTAAAGTAAATTTCACTAAATTCCATGGCAACCATGCATCACACCATCACCTCAAAGCCAACGGAATGAACCAGAAGATGCCTTTCTGTACAGGTTCCCGCCATCAAAACCCTATCATCCCAAACCTAGTTCTTCAAACCAAAACTTAGGTTTAGTGAAATGGTGCTTCATCTACGACTGCACAAATCATCTGTCTACAAATTGATTCAATAAGAAGATAGAACCCGTGATTGGCAAATCTCATGGATCCCAGCTTCAAGCCAGCATGATCCAAGTATCGAATCAACCTATCTTCAGGTTAGATTATACACTTAGTCTTCTTCTCGCTTGTTCATCAGATTGGTAGCTTGATTCCGAAGCAAATGTTCATATGTTTTTTTTATTGCTCTTGCTTTGCCACCTTTCATGAAATCAGTGGAGGAAGCATGATCTTAGGAGATGCTTCTTTGGCACAAATGTTTAGGTGCTGGCGAGTGGATCTTAGGTTGATATCCAGAAGACACTAGCCCTACATGATGTATTTTATGTGTCGAGAGTTAGAAAGATTCTTGTGAGTAGATCGTTGTTAGTGAAGAAGGGTTATAAAATTGTCCTACAATCAAATAAAGTTGTAATAACATTGAATGATATTTTTATTTGTAAAAGATTTGTTTGTGATGATTTATTGAAATTAATTGTTGCTGATTTAGAAGTAAATAAATTTTTTTCTTTATATTTCCAAGTTTTCTCCTGATTTTGACATGCTAGATTAGGAAATATAAATTCTGATTGTATGAAAAGAATGATGTCCTTAAATTTAATTTCTAAAATAAATTTTACACCAAGTGCTAGATATGAAATTTGTGTGCAATTTCAGTTTTCTAGAAAACCTTTTAAATCAGTTGAAAGAACTTCAAAATCTTTAGAGTTAATTCACTTGGATATGTGTGACTTGAATCATCAACCTACTGAAGGTGGAAATAAATATTTTGTAACTTTCACTGTTGATTTCGCCAAGTTTTATTACATATATTAATTAAAATCTAAATATAAAGTTTTAAAATTTTTATATTTTCAAAATTGAAGTAGAAAATTAATTAGGATACTCCATTAAAATTCTTAGAATAGATCGAGGTGGAGAATATACTTTTAATGAACTAACTTAGTTTTGTCAAGAACATAAGATAATTCATCAAGTAATTGCTCCCTATTCACCTTGAAAAGGTGAACAGTTGTGAATAAATCCTCAAAGAATTCTGTAAAGGGTGTGAGTAGAGATTTAGAATATTTGTCTAAAATAATTTACTAATTTTATCCTAGCACAGTTCTTGCATCCACAAATAGTTAACCAAAAAATAAATGCATAAAAGTAAAACACATCACAACAAACACAACACAGAAAAGCATAACTTAGAAAACATCAAAACTATAGTGGTTCCCTAAAATCTGGATACACCCACTCTCCTACCATCTTGATAGAAATACATTATCCTAGTGACTGAGTCTTTTGATAAGGAGACTCTCAAAACTAAGTCCAAATCTTTTTATAAGGAGATCTTGAACCAACACTTGAGTATTTTGGTAAGGAAACTCTCAGAATCAAGATTGCCTCCTACCATCTTGACGAGGGATTCTTAAAACTATTAACTGAAAAATACATAAAGAGAATAAGAAGAAAGAAGAAGAAGTCTTCTTAGATGAGTCCTCTCTTTGCCGATTTCTGAGGACTGTAGGAACTAACTGTTCTGAATCTTTTATATAAGATGAATCCTTGCTTAGCTAAAGATGCAAGGATTTTTAGCCTTTGATCCACTTGATTGCTTAGAGAAATCTCAGATCATTCCAAGTTATAGAAGCAAAGAAGAAGAAGGATGACCACTATCGACTCTCTTAGAATATTGATTTCTCTGTTAGTCTGTATTTCTCTTATGTTCTCAATTATCTCTGATTGAATTCTGAGTATATGAATCCTTGAGAAAATTTGAATTCTTCAATAGCTGGAAAATCTTCTTTAGAAAGAATGAAATAATATTCTTATATAGTTGTCATAAGAAATTCTGAAAATTTCTTTAAAATTCTTCCATATCCATTCTTCTAAAATTAGATGAAGAATCTTCTCCTTTATCTTTCAATCGAATGCTCTAAATATTAAAAATAATTCCATAGAAAATTCTTAGAAATAAGCCTGGACAAATCGTCCAAAATTTCCATTCTGAGTTCCATCTGATGCTATGTTGACTTCTAGTAAAAGGTCTGTTGAGATCAGTGTTTAGAATGAAGTACAGTCGACTTAACTATATAATCAATGTTGCGTCCATAACTTATCGATGCATGCATCATCTTCTATCTTAAAGTAACGTCAACTTGACTTCTTAGGTTGCTCTGATTTCCAGTCAAAGGGATGTCGACTTCCAGTCAGTAATGCATCAACTTTTAGTCGATGCATATTTACTTTTCTTGAATTTCTTCTCTATTTCAGTGTACCAACATCATGCTTTTTGGCTCAACTGACTTCCTCGAATTTTTGTGACCACACTGCCCTCATTATACAACTTGGGTAATAATTATATGTTGTAAAATCACTTATAATTTAATTTGATAAGTTAAATAATAGGGTTTCTCCCAACAATCTCACACTATTTATCTTAAAAGACTTATAAAATTCTTATCGTGATTTTATAAGATTAACAGAGAAAGAAAATGAAGAATTTATATCATGACACATAAAGAAAGACAGAAACATGTGCAAGCAACAGAAAGCATATAACTCCAAATTATAATCAATGAAATAAAATCCCAATGGAGACATAGACAATTGTTCTTGAACTTTCCCGAACTAATAAATTAAAATTTCATAGCCTTGTCTATCTATCATTATAGCTTTCACCCATAATTATGTGCAATCTTTCTTCTCTTAGTATAAAAAGCTATTTTCTTAGCCTTTTGCTCTCCCTAAACTAGTGTAGTAGTTTTTGTACAGACAATAATTTCTTCAATTTCTTTTTCAATCCCTACAACTATATGTACAATCTCTCTTGGAATCATGAGAATATCATTTTGATCATCCCCCCTGTTTGATGGCTCCTCTTTCTTAGAATTCAGGACATCTGCCACATCATGCTCAACCATAGGTGTTACATCATCAGGAATTAACTGATTTGACTGTTCTTTATGCTGAACTTACCTAGACATCTCCCCCTTCTGAACCTCATGAGCAAGTGAGGTTAAGAAAGATTTTGTAGCAATTGAGAAAGTCAGCCTAACTTTTATTCTCTTTAGAGTTGTAGTGACCCCATCAATCTTATTATGTATGTGTCTAAATGATTTTTGCAATTTTGTGGCATGCTCAGCCATAAGAGTTACAAGTGATGTAGTAGCCAGTTGTATTTCTTGAAGAATGGTGGAATTAAGGTTTAAGGCAAGAGTTGTAGATATAGTGAGCAAACTCATTCTAGCATGATAAGATGAAGGTATTTCAATGATGTGTTGAACATCTTGAACAACTTCTTTAAGAGTTATAGACTCTAGATGAATGGATGCTGATAGTATATTTGGTAAAGAGGTATCCATTGGAGGAAGGAAAGTGGTGTCCTCTTGGTGTATTGATGCATTCAAAACAGGATCATGGTCACTCTGGCCTTGATCAACTCTTGTAGTCAGATCAACATCTAGAGATGAAGGAGGGGTTGATTCTTTTTGAGACCCAGGTTTGATAATTTGCCTGGTCCACTTTGAAAATAAAGCAATTGAGAATCTTTTTCCTGGAGGAATATCCACTCCTTTTGGTTTACATTGATCAGGAAAATGAAGTTTTAAAATATGACTCATAATGGTCATATATGCATTCTCCTTTATTCCATAGTTATGACCAATCAGCTATAGAATACATTCCCCCTAGTTAATCTTTTTTCCATGAACTAGTAGTCCCATCAGATATAATTGTGCTTTAAGAATGACATCATAAGCAGAAATCTTATATAACAGTACCTTGCCCACAATATCAGCTAGAAATTAGTATTCTTCAAAAAATTCATTCTTTTTCAAATGGGTTGGCTTATCCTTGGAGAAGTTCATCAATTTCAGCACTTTTTTATTTCTTTATCTGAGAGCTCGGCTTCACATTCTCCAGAAGGAAGCTTAAAAGTCATGTATAGGGTTTTAGAAGTTATCTTAACTTCTAACCTAGAAATTTGTCCTGTCAATGATCCATCTTCATCAATAGTAATAGTGTTTAGAAACTCAGGAAGTTCTGCTAAATATAGTAAACATCTTGTTGTTATTAATTTATTCAGCCCAGAGTCTGCGAAGAGTTGTAGAATACCCTTGAAGGCACCAGCCACAACAATAAAAGATTCTAAGATGACACTGAAACTTGAGTTTGTCTTTGTAGACATTAAAATACCTACAAAAGCACTTGACAAATAGGAGTGAAGAAGAGCAATAAAATAGAGAGCTGGGAAGATGAAGAGTTTTGGATATATATTAAGTTATAACGGAAGTCTGCTATAAGTAGATGATACGTCGAGATTTAGGGCACAAAGCAACGTACTTTAGGGTTATACCGACACATTTTAAGAAATTTGTGTGCGCGCTTATTGAGTCGGCGTTATGCCAATTTGAATTCAAAGTAGCTTCGAACTAGAATATCAGACATTCTTTCAATGCATGCATCGATTTATATCGATATTGCGTCTAATGGGTTCAAACTCTTCATAGTAGCTAGCTCTAGACATTGCTTTGAATAACAGTCGATGTTTAGTCGACTTATATTCAATTCTACGCCAAATATAGACTTAAATTTTAAGTCTTATACTATTTTTCTCAGTAATTAATTTTTAGATAAAATATATTTTGTTTATACTATAATGCACTTTATTGCACACTCTCAAGAAATCCCAATGCACTGATGAAGTACTTATGCTTTACTTCATCAAGGAAATTTGTGAAAATATCAGCCCTTTGATCTCCAATGGACACATATTCAAGGGAAATTTTCCCATTCTCTACATTATCCCTGAGAAAGTGTTGTCTGAGTTCTATGTGATTTGTTATACTGTGGAGTACTGGATTTGATGCAATTGAGATTACCCTTGAGCTATCACAAAAAATTGTGGTGTTTGTGAAATTCAAATATAATTAAGCAATTGATTCTACATCTACAATATTTGTGAACAACAACTTCCAGCATCTATGTATTCAGCATCAACTATATAAATGGAGACTGAGGTTTGCTTTTTGCAAAACCAAGAGAGCAGTCTAACACCTAGGAATTGACAAGTTCCTAAAGTGATTTTTTTATTCAGTCTGCATCCAACATAATATGCATCTGAGTATCTATATAATTCAAATTTAGATTCTATTGGATATAATAACCCAAGTTCAGGTCTACCCTTCAAATATCTTAGAATTGTTTTAATAGAACTCATATGTGATTCTATAAATTTTACTTGAAATCTAGCATATATACCTATGATAAACATTATGTCTGGTCTGCTTAATGTAAGGTAGAGAAGAGATCCAATGATTACTCTATAGGTTTTCTGGTCAATGGATTGACTTTATTCATCTCTATCAATTACAACAGTGGTAGTCGTAGGGGTTTTCATTGTGGAGGCATTTTTTTATCCCAAACTTTCTAAATTGTTCTTTTGCATATTTAGACTCGGATATGAAGATACCTTCATCACTTTGTTTCATTTCTAGGCCAAGAGAAAATAATAACTCCCACATGCTACTCACTTCAAACATAGATTGTATTAGGTTAGCAAACCTTTTTCAAATTCTTTGGTTTGTCAATCCGAATATAATATCATCCACATAAATTTGAACTATAAGTAATTATTGTTTTTGTGTTCTGATGAATAGTATTTTATCCATCTTTCCTCTTATGAAAGACTGTTCTAGGGAAAAAGTGGATAAGGTCTCATACAAAGCTCTTGAAGATTACTTTAGATCATATAGTGCTTTATGTAGTTTAAATACATGTGAAAGAAAAAAATGGTGGATAAAATCTAGAGATTGTTCCACATAAACCTCTTCTTGAAGACTGTTATTTAGGAAGGCACTCTTGACAACTATATGGTATACTTTAATCTTCTTATATGTTTGTATAGGCAAGGAATAACCTATCTTCCTCAGGTCTAGCAACTGCTGCAAATGTTTGATTGTAGCCTATTCTTTTATCTTGCATATCGCCTTGTCCAACTTGTCTGGCCTTGTTCCTGACTATTACTCCATTAGATCCAATTTATTTCTATATAACCATTTTGTTTCAATGTTTGGCAATTTCTAGGCCTTTTCACTAGGGGAATTCCTTGTTTCTTTTAAATTAAGCTAGCTCTTTATGCATTCCGACAATCCAGTGAGAATCATTATCTGCTTCCTCAAACTTCTTGGGTTCATATTAATATAGGTAGCACTGTAGCATAGCCTAAATTGATAGCCTAAATTGATAGTTGGTTCCTTGTTCTTACTCCAAGATTCACATCTCATATGACTTGAGATTAAGGGTGATCTCTGAGAATTGCACTCTCATGATCTGTTCTAGATTCTACAAGTGTAGGAGTGATTTCTTCAGTTGATTCTTCTTCTTCACTTGTATTTTCTGGTTCAGCAATTAGCTTTTTAATCTGAGTAGGGACTTGAGCTGGATTGGCATTTAGTTCAACAGATTTTTCATTATCAGAATTAGCTTCAACATCGTCCAACTGATGATAGTGCTCTTTGTATGATTCATCTCCTTTTCATTAATTCAAAGCTGCTCTAATTCAAATACAAGAGGATCTTATTCCTGCAAAAGTTTTTTTGGTGGAAGTTTTTGATGCACTAACGACAAGTGCACCAGTCGCTCAAGCAATATAAAATGGGCAAATTTTTCCAAGTATCAATCTCAGGTGGAATACAATAAGGTAGAGTTTACTTTCGAGGAAGGACTTGAGATTGAAGTCCTTGCGAGCGGATGGGCTACGGAAAATGTGGGTGGATTTGCGAAAACAAAATAAAAGAACTAATTAACTTTGTTGGTCTCCGACACTACTTCACAACAAGGTGGATTATGCAGTCCGCTATGCACTCCTTCGCTCGTCGGATGGAAGAATAGGCATATAGAGTGGAAGAGTAGGCTCACGTAGCGAAAGAGTAGGCTTGTGGAATGGGCAAGTATGGGGTGATGGTGATGGAAGGGTGGCACACCTCAAACACACATATAAACAAGATAATTTCATAAAAATGAAATAAACATTACAAATCAAGGTTTATAGTGCACATTCTCAAAATATTGAGAATCTAGACCAAATATCAAATCAAGAGGAGAAAGAGCAAGGGAATCAAGAACAACTGAAGCCTCGTTGGGATTCATGATAGGAATCGACGAATTGTCAATCTGCATCCTAGTTCGATCCGCAACTACGTCCGGGGTAGAGGAGGGTTGTCACTTCCTCCTAATAAACACATTTTCGGCATCTCATGGCCCGATCTACTCCAGTGCGAAGCTCTCCTTGCTTGATGATGAGCTTAGGGCTAGAATCCTCTCCTAAAAAGCTCTTAGATGAAGCTCAAAATAATTAATCGTGTGAGGGCTTTGCACATATGCTATTATTTAGAAACCTTTATTTTAATGAATAATAATTATATTATTATTTAATAATAATAATTATATATATAATTTATATTATATATTTATTGATGTAAAGAATAAAATGATATCATAATATTATTATTATTAATAAAGATAATAATGTGAAAAAGTTAATGATATTAACATTAGATAACATTAAATATTATATATCGTTATATAATAAATAACATATTTATCATATTATAATACATATTTAGTTTTTAAATATTAATTATATAACGCATGGTATAATTAATATTTTGTATTAATTATTATAATTACATATTTTAATATTTTAATAAATTTTAAAATATATTTTTTGTTATATAAATAACTCTCTAAAATATGAGCATGAAAAATATAAATGTAATTTTTCCCATCTTTTTTTTCTTAAGTTCTCATATCTTTCAATATAATTTCTTGCTATTCAACATTTGATTCATCCTTGAATCTTGCATTCGCATTTAAAATAAAAACAAAGAACAACAAAGCCCACCAAACGGGGTCAAAAAGCAAAGATATTCTCCTGATCGCTCTGAACAAACTCAAGGAGCACCGGGGAGAAGTCCGCTATCTCAATCCAACAAAAAATAGAGGAACTAGTTAAACTAGCAAGAGCATGAGCAGCCCGGTTGGCCGGGCTAGGAACGTAACGAAAGAGAAACTAGGGCAGCTCGAACAAGAACCCCAACTCCGCAGCATCACGAAAAGCAACATCCTAGCGACCCGAGGCGAAGCAAGCAGTGCAATACTCGATCAGGTTGCGGCAGTCCACCTCAATAATCACGCTCAGGGCATCAAAATTGGTGGGTGTCAGAAACTCCCAGAGCACGGCAGGGGCGGCGAACTCAGTCCGTCCCGGATCCCACTGCATAAGAGGCCGATCGACGACAAAAAGATGCGTACCCGAGGAGTCCCGAGCCACAATACCAGCTAGAGCCTGGCGGGAAGGGAGAAGGGTGCCATCAATATTGAACTCAATACAGCCCGGGGGAGGGAGATGTGACATCCCATTTCGTGCCAGACCCCTCGCACGTGTTCTGAGTCACGAAGATTGACTCAGGTTTGGGGGCGTCGAGTGCGTTGAGTGGACTCAACGCAGTCGACCCCATCTAACTTAGAAAGTTTTTGGTGGGCTAAGGCATTGAGAGCGTAGAGCGCCAATTAACTTAGGGAAATTTTGGCGGGATAGGCGTCGAGAGTGTTGAGTGGACTCAACGCACTCGACGCCATTTGACTTTGAAATCCTGACGGGTTAGGCATCGAGAGCGTTGAGTGGACTCAACGCACTCGACGCCATTTAAGTTAGAATTTTTCTGGCCGGGTTGAGGCGTAGAGAGCGTTGAGTCCACTCAACGCTCTCGACGCCATATAACTTAGAATTTTTCTGGCCGGGTTGAGGCCTGGAGAGCGTTGAGTGGACTCAATGCTGTCGACGCCATATAACTTAGAATTTTTCTAGTCGGGTTGAGGCGTTGAGAGCGTTGAGTCCTCTTGACGCTCTCGACGACGCTCTTGACGCCATATAACTTAGAATTTTTTTGGACGGGTTGAGGCGTTGAGAGCGTTGAGTGGACTCAACGCTCTCGACCATATAACTTAGAATTTTTCTCGCTGGGTTGAGGCATTGAGAGCATTGAGTGGACTCATCGCACTCGACGCCATATGACTTAGAAGGTTTCCAGCCATAGCTGAGATAACTTCGTCAAACCCAGCGAAGGACACGGTTAGTGACACAGGCTTGTCCCTACCCGTGTGATACACTTGTAAATTTTGCTCCATCTTTATAATTTTTCCAGAGAAGGACACGGGTAGTGACACAGGCGTGTCCCTACCCGCGTGTGCCCAATGCAAGACCACCCGTGATGTAAGACCCCCCTTTTTTGCTACGCTACCGGGTCTTACGCCCATAATCACCGTTTCGCAGTGACACCTTCGCTTGGAAGGTCGTCACTACGAAACGCCAACCCTGCCGACACACAGAATCACCAAAGATGCGGAAGCTTTTGAAAGAAGACAGTAAATGTCAAGTCCACAAAACATATCACACATAAGTAAATAGCATGAATCACAGCATGTCCCGGAATAAAAGAGTATCGAAAAAGACAAACATAAAGGTAAACGGGCTTATGCCTAGTACATCAGAATCCTCACTACAAAGTCACTCGCGGAAACTAAGAAAACTAAACACTCACGGAGCCAGAAGTGGGTGCTCCCGAGCTAGACTGGCCCACCTCCATGTGCACCATGGCCTGCTGGTGCTGTCTCTCCGACTGTTGCTTGTCTCCCATCCGGAGCCCTTGAAAAATAATGGTCCACCGACTGTTAGTCAAAAGACTAAGCCAACTATCATCCCCACCTCCCCCCATGACTGCTAGGCATCGTGCGGGAAGGAGGATAGGGAAGATATTGAGGTGGAGAAGTGTCAAAACATATGGCAGCGAACCTAAGCTAGCAGTGATATAGCAAAACTATAAAGGTGACAACAGTAATATGACAATATCAAAAGTAAGACAATAAAAAAAGAAAGTAAGAGAGCAGAGTATAATGGAGAATAATCTTAACTTATATGAATCCACATACAAACTTATAAGTTAAGTGGTCTTTTACAAGGCTCCCATCATATAAAAAGTCCCACATCATTTTATACGATGGGGTGTCAGGTTTATATGCGAGTATGAGTGTAGTGCTTTGTTATGCATGAAATGCTATGTTCACACAAGTGCAACTCACGCACACGACTCTATGCGCACATACCTTTATTCCCCCATTTTGGAGTTAGCTAAACTCTGAGGTATCTCGCACTATGTAAAATGAAGGCAGTGGGTCGGGCCACCCCACTACTAGGGCGGCATTCACGCCACCCAACCTAGACCCTCGTACGCCTCAATGTGAAGAACACACCACGGAGCCTCTGCGTACCACACTGGCAAATCCACCAGTTTTTCCTTGGCTATGTGTGAACCACACTCGCCGAGTCATTGTACCGACGTCGGCGTGAATGACTGTCAAGTAACAAAGACCCACCACCTTATGTTATGCACATGCAAACCGGAACTTCCGAGCCATAGGCTCCCCGGACTAACCCTACGTCAAACCACCTACCGAGCTATCGGCTCGCCGGGCAAACCTGCCCACAACTAAAACCACTGAGCATACCACTCGATTGACCCAGCTGAGTTATCAACCCTATAACTAGAGGTGAGTATAAGTGGAGTTTCAGTAAAGACTAATTACTCCTGAACTATTCCTAGGTGTAGTTGGATTCTCTCACTAGGGAAAGATGATCACTCGTCACCCAATGTACGACCTTAACCTAGACCACCATGTTGTGACAACCCGACCCATGTTGATGACCTTAGTAATACTCTACAGGTTATGTATACCACATACCCCTTTACCCCATACCCAAGGTTCACAAGATTCCCTGTTAATGCTATTATGCTATGTGCAGACCTAGTGAGCTAAATGACATGTAGGAGTGGTGACCCCCTTAAATATTCATCTGAATGCCCTAAAATAATTATTGGGGGTCTATAGTGACAATATTAGACTAAATCAAGAAACTTGAAATTTTCCTAATTTAATGGGCATTTATTTAATTTTTCCCAATTTATGGCCATAGGTGATTTTGAACATGAAGCACTAGATTTACATAATTTATGACCACCCAAAAATTAAGAACTCCATATGATGCCAATAAGTCAAAGAATACCAAGTTTCATAATTATTCATAAAAGATTTGGCCTCTAATTAATTAATCCACAATAAACCTAATAAATTTTGGTAAAGAAGGAAGTACTATAATACTTCATCAAACAATTATGGAGCAATTACTGAATCTTAAGGGTGACTAGAAAGGACCTCTGACCAAAGATCATAATTTACCAAGCTCATTAGGTACCAAAATAAAATCAATTAAATTTACTTAGAAACAACCACCTTGTGAAGCAACCCCTATAAACAGACTTCCAAAAATTCCACAAAACTTTACAGAGCTTTATAATGTCATAAAAGGTCCTCTGACTAAATTTCATGAGTTTCCAGTAAGAGGTTAATTCATAAGAAATTTCTAAATAGCTAAAGCAACTTGGTGGGTTGTAAATGAAGTACTTTAAATATTGATCTAAAAATTCATTCTAAAATTTCTAGAGCTTTGTTATGGTCTTACATCATAAGTGACTAAATCTCATGCAATTTTATGGTTAGAAAGTCATATATAAAAAAATTCTTCAAGAAAACCCATGATAGTGCTCTTACAAAGGGACCTACTTGTAAACTCATCCCAACATCATGTAAAATATTCTAAAGATTAATATGACTATAAAAATGACTCCTACCATCATCCCATGAAAAACCAAGGTCAGAGGACCCCTAAATTATTCTTTAAGGTGAAAGGGCCTAATTAGGCATAAAGTTATTTAAGTGGGGTACAAGGGTCCAAATACCACCTACAACAACCCTAGGGCATTACTCCACCCTAGAAACTCATGGGGTAAACCCCAATCCCAAACAAAGCCTAAACACCCTACGTCCTTCACAAACCTTAACAGGCTCAATCCAAGGTTTGAACTAGGCACTAGGTCTCAACCACCCTAACCCATCCCAAACTCTAAGAGAGGGAATCCCTACTGATCTTGGGACTCTGGCCAGATCCCCAACCCATTTGGGTGAGGATTGGCCCCTCCATGCCCCAAGAATCCTAAACCTTAAACTCACCCTTAAGGGCCCAAACTTTAGTCACATCAAAACCCAGTCAAATCATACTCAAACAGGTTGAGATCTTAACCAGTGACTCATGGTGACCCCTAAGACGATCCACCAAAGTTTTGGGGATTGGTGATGTAATTAGGCCCCTTATTTAAAATACACAAGTAATATTAAATTTTTACCAAAACTATAGTAAAGTTTTCTCCAAAAATTCTCATTTTTGGATATGTCCTGGGTATAGATAAGATTGACTCCATGCCCAAATTTTAGGTCTTTTAGACATGTGGTTAAGTGGGGGAACTTATTTTAATTTCTGACTAGCCATAAGTATAGACTGCACCATTTTGGGTGCTGAGGTCAGACCACTAAGAGAAATTGGTTGAAATAAATTTTAAATTAAAATAAACTTCAAGGGATACAACTTTTCTGTTGACCGTTTTTTCAAAGAAGCCTCTAAGTATTTTTAATAAATAGAAACATTATCTGTAAATTATGTGACAGAAAAATCAAAAGAAATGAAATAATTAATCCAAATATTAAATCTATGCGACACGAATCTTGGCGCATACATGACGACATTTGGTTGTCTTCTCCAGCGCACCAATGGCCAGGATTTATTCTTCCTGGAGCCACTTCCGAACGCTGCAGCCAGCCACCTGGACATCTCCCCGGCCGGCCACCCGGACATCTCCCCAGCCGGCCACCGCCACCACCACCTTCGTTGAGGTGGTGGCTATCGCCAGGCGGCAGCACGGCCATAGGAGAGGCCTTTTCTGGTGAACCCGAGAGTTTCATAATCTCGAATCCCTTTTATGTTTCCTTTAAAAGCTTCATTGGGCGAAAATCATCTAGCAGAGCTCGACAAAACGTCGAGCAGAGCTCGGCCAAAATCGTCGAGCAGAGCTTGACGAATCGTCGAGTAGAGCTCGACGAAAGTCGAGCAGAATTCGTCGAATTCCATAGTTCTGCCTTGGCGAATTTTCGGCCCGGCTTTCCGGATTTTTCAGGAATTGCACCAAATCGACTTAAATGGGCCACGTCTTTTCAAAATGACTCATTTAAAGCAATGCATGACGGTCCAATGTCAGGCCGACACGTGGCGAGGCAGCTACCTTAATTTCTCACTATAAAAATGGGAGAAAACCCTAGCCTTCTTCCTTTTATCTCATTTCCAAGTCGTCGCTGTATGGAACTGTCAGAGAGGAAGAGACTACTGGAGCTGATCTTCTTTTTTGTGAAGAACGAACACCACCAAGGAGAAGAAGAAGATGCCGCCAAGAAGGGTGGCAAGATCCGTGGCTGGAAACGGTGGAAATGCTGGAAATGAGGTGAGCTTCCTACCCTCTCCCTTGGTGCTAGATCTCTAGTTATTCCTAGGTGAGATATCGACTCAAAAGAGTCTTTATTTGTGAGAAGAAGGTTTCTAGTAAGAGGCCATGCTAGGACTTGTGTCTTAGAAATTAGAGTCTTCAACCTCTCCTCACTTCAAATGAAATTTGCAGATTGGTTTCATGAAGAGAACAGGCCATATAGGGTGAATAAGGGAGGATAAACTCTAGATGTTATTTGAAAAGATTGGTTGGTGGAAGAAGACGAACCGATGATGTTCGATCTGCTTTAAGATGCGAGCAGAAATCTGTTTTCTGCACGTAGCAACTTTCTAGGTCGTTTTCAGACATGATGCGGCTAGATATGGGCTTTTGACTAAACACAAAAGCCATAGCCCTTGGAAATACATTTCCAACGAGGGGTTACATGCCTCCACCAGATTCCTGTAGCCTCAGGAATCCTCGATCGAAGTTGTTGTACAGTAATCATTCCTGCATATATAATTCTCATGTTTGTTTTGTATCGACTTTGGGTAGAAAGATTGTAGTACAGTGATGTTAATGTTTTGTTGAATTTAGTATATAAGTAATTGAGATAAAATATGTTAATGACATCTGTTGGATAGATCCCTAATGAACAAATGGTATAGTAAAGAGTACTTGATCGAGGCGATTTGGTGGAGGTTAGTGAACGAATGGATTGTTGTGTTGTGATGGTAGGAATGATTTAAATACGTGAATCGATGGGGATGTACTTGATAATGGTAACACATTCAACAATGATAAAGTTGACTTGAAGTTCATTGTAAATAACTTTTATTAATTATGACAACCAAATGGGTGGTAAATATGTGTGGAGTACCATTATATTGATGGTGAACCTTTGGTGTGCTTGGATGCACGGAAATATGGAAGGGTTGAAAGTGCGTGAGTGTTGCCACGCTGGAATTTTGTAATGGTAAGAGACTCGGTATGGAGCTCTTGCGTGCTGTTGAGCACGAAATGTGAATAATGAAAAGGGGGCTCAATGTGGAGCCCCGTATGTGAGATGCATGTGGTGTGAGTTGGCACGTGGTGTCATAATCCTGGGTTAAGGATAGTGTGGCAACTCTACGAGCTCGCCAGTCGTCACACCGATGGCAGTTGATAGATAGACTTTGGGTGGTTGGGCTTGGTCCTCGGTGTTCATTCCCAAGGCTCCTTCTGCGCCAAGTGGATGGTTGGGCTTGTTCCTCATGCTTTTTCCGAGGCTCCTTCCGGGTCACAACATAGGCCAGTTCAGGGCTTGGTTCTCGGTGCACAACTACCCGACTCCTGCTGAGCCGTAGTATGCATGTGAGCTCCACTGTTGTGTTCTTAGCGTTGATGCATGCGGAGGCCTAGACTTGGTAGTGTGGATGCCCGCCTAGTAGTGGAGAAGCCCGCTCCACTATCACCATCTGGCCATGACGGTTGGCGCCTGAGTGGTTAGCTACCTGCTCGAAAAGTGGGAACTTCAAGTTTGTGTCGACATAGCAGTTGCTTGTACATGATCATGGGTGAGTCATTGCATTGCATTCATGACATTGCATTCATTGCATACACAAGATCCTCATCGTATAAGTTTATATGGGCACTCTTATATGATGAGTTACTTTACTACTGAGCCGATCCTCAACTTATATATTTGTATGTGTATTCATATAAGTTGAGTTACTTTCTATTGTAGCTTTACTCATTTATTATACTGCTGATATTCATATTACTGCCTACTCTATTCCACCTGTTTGTACTACTGTTTTATTCATATATATTGTACCCTTGTTCTTTTCTCCGCCCGGTGCCGAGGAGTCGCCGGGAGAGTGGATGTGATAGCCACTTAGTCTTATGACTAACAGTTGCTACGTCTTCCTTTTTAGGAGGAAACCCCGCAGACAGAGCTACAACAGGTTATGCAGCAGGACATCTAGACTAGGAATACAGGGACTGAAGGGACGGTGTCGTCGCTACCGTCAGTTATTGATGTGAGTTTTGAGAGACTCATTATGTAGCCCCTTTGGGCAAGTTTTACTCGTACTCTGATATTTTAGAAGTTGTTGATGCTTCTTTTATTTGATATACTTTTGGACTATTTACTTATGTGTGGATTTGACTTCTGTTATATATTCTTGGTTAGGTTGGCAATATTTGATATTGATTATAGCCAACAGGATAGGCGTCTTGTGGTACAGGTTAGCCCGTGTGCTGATGCTACCACAATGCGGCTGTTCTGGGCATAAGACTCCCCTCGTACCGTGTTTTGTGTTTCGGGAGGGGGGTCTTACAATGGTATCAGCTTGTTACGATCCTAAATTAAGGAAGTCATTCAACAAAGGTGCCACCCTCATTCGATTAGTGAGTTTGGGGACAAACTGACTTAGCGGAAGCAGTGGTGTGCCCATATGTAATTCACACTAAGTATGTCCAACTTTGACTTTAAGATTAGCTAACCTGACCTTAGGTTTGTATCTTACATGTAGATCCCGGTGCACGTCGAGCTAGTGGGGGGAACTCCCACGCGGTCCATACCCACACAGTTTCAGTAATCGGATCTAGGACAGAAGCTCACAGCTATCTTGGATGCCTTTATGTCCCAACAAGCCCATGTACAACAACAAGCACCGAGCTATAATTGGTTGAGCACTTTCCGAGCTCTCTCCCCTCCTACCTACCTTGGGACGGAGTCGGCAGTGCGTACGAAGGAATGGTTCAACACCGTGCAAGAACTGTTGCAGGAATTAGATGTCCGAACAATATGGTTGTGACCCTGGTAGTGACACTTCTGGAGCTGCATGCAAAAAGGTGGTGGAAGTCCCTCATGGGCTCCACCTTCCAAGGAAGAGTCTACACGGATATTAGTTGGAGCAAGTTTTTTGAAGCTTTCTTAGAGCACTCTATCCCTTCGACTGCTCGAGATGAACTTGAAGAAAGGTTCCTGCTGCTGAAACAGGGATCCAAGTCAGTGATGAAGTACCAGCGGGAGTTTCAGCATCTAGCTAGATTTGCTGACTCCTGTGAGTTGGACAATAGAGGATATGCCAAAAGATTCAACAAAGGATTGTAAGACCCCCTGAGGTAAGCCCTTTTTTTTATAGCAGACTCCAGCTTAGCAGAAATAATTGGCATGGCGAAGAGTCTAGAGGCAGACCACTTGGGAAGTGGTAAGAGACCCACTGAGGGTGTGATGGAGGCTGACCCTAGTAACAGAAGGAGGCATAACAACAGAGGTGGAAGAGGATACCAGAGAGTTGGAGAGCGTTTCCACCTGAATTTTAGAATGTAGCGCCCGGTCTCACAGCCGCCAGCATTGCCTCCACCTCCACAGCTTCAACAAATCCAACAACCCAAAGGGCGGTATGAGCAAGTGTGCTTCCAATGAAACCAACCCGGCCACCTCCGACGCTACTGCCCGCAGCTAGTTGGGAATGCTCCTCCTGCTCCCCCTCTGGCAGCTCCACGAGTACGGGGACATATGCGTGGTCGAGGACGAGGACCACAAGGAGGAAACTCCAAACCTTCTCGGAATCAGGTGTTCGCGCTGGACATGGCGTAGGAGCGGAACCCTTAGGAGATGATTGCAGGTATGTTACAATTAATTAACACATTTTCAGTATTCATCTTAAGTTCCTTAAGATGTACTGGAGGTCTAGCTTTGAGTATTTGCTATTGGTACTTAGGCGTCGTAGTGGTTGGTGGGAAACTGACCTATATATTATTCGATACCGGTGCATCGCACTCATTTGTGTCAGCGGACTTTGTTAAAAAGCTAGAAGGAGTGCAATACTTCACTGGTATTGCTCGAAGAGTACGCCTCCCAGATGGCTCTGAGATGGCCGCAACCGCCAAGTGCGAACTGGAGATACTTCTTGGGGGAAAGACCTTTGATACCCCTGCCACAGTTTTGAGAATGCCAGAATTCGATCTCATTCTGGGCATGACGTGGTTGGATTGGTATTACGCAAGAATTGACTGCGCGGAGAAGCGGATTTACTTGAGACATGGAGACATTGAGGTCATTTTCCAAGGTATAAACTTCGCTCCACGCTTGTTAGTATCTTCAATTCAGACCTTGAAAGCCCACATGAGAGGGGATGAAGTTTACATGATATGTTTTTAATTGAAAGAGAAGACAATAGATATGAAGGACATACGAGTGGTGCGAACTTTTCCTGAGGTATTTCCTGAGAAATTGTCAGGATTACCCCCACATAGAGAGGTGGATTTTCAAATTAAGCTAGTACCTGGTGCCAAGCCCGTCTCCAGGACCCCTTATCGTATGGCCCCGAAGGAACTCGCAGAGTTTAGGGTTCAGTTCCAAGAACTGGTGGAATCAGTATTTGTTTGCCCCAGCTCATCACCTTGGGGAGCGCATGTTCTATTCGTTAAGAAGAAGGATGGGACCTTACGATTATGTATAGACTATCGGGAGCTCAATCGACTGATGGTGCGGAACACTTATCGGCTACCCCAGATCGACGAGTTTTTCGACCAATTGGTAGGAGCGCATTGGTTTTCCAAGTTGGATTTGTGCTCGGAGTATTATCAGTTGAGGATACAAGAGGAGGACATTCAGAAAACAGCTTTTAGCTCAAGGCACGACTTGTACGAGTTCACTGTGATTCCATTTGGGCTCACAAATGCTCCTTCAACTTTCATGTGCCTGATGAACAAGGTGTTTGAGCATTATCTAGACATCTTTCTCATCGTCTTCATTGATGACATTTTGGTCTACTCAAAGATAGAGGAAGAGCATGTCGAACATCTAACGTTGGTACTGAAAAATCTAAAAGAGCACGCCTTGTTTGCCAAGTTCAGCAAGTGCGAATTCTGGATCCAAGAACTTGCCTTCTTGGGCCATGTGATCAGTGGGGTTGCACTAGAGATAGATCCGGCCAAAGTACGTGCCGTGAAGGAATGGTCACCCTTGAATTCAGCGGCCGATGTGCAGAGTTTCCTTGGATTTGTTGGATATTATCGCAAGTTTGTGAAAGGATTCTGAAATATTTCCCTTCCTCTTACTACACTGACAAATAAAGGTGTGTCATACGAGTGGACACCTCAGTGTGAAGCTGCGTTCCAGGAACTAAAGTACAGACTTACTACCGCAACCATCCTAGCCCTTCCATCAGGGAAGGAAGGATTTCAAGTTTACACTGACGCGTCATATCAAGGGATGGGAGCAGTATTGATGCAACACGGGAATGTGATTGCTTATGCTTCAAGACAGCTGAAGAAGTATGAAGTAAACTATCTAGTGCATGATTTAGAATTGGGAGCAGTGGTGTTCGCCTTGAAGGTTTGGAGACACTATCTATATGATGTCCATTACTAAATCTTTTCAGACCACAAGAATTTGAAGTATGTTCATACTCAGACAGAATTGAATTTAAGACAACGGTGGTGGTTAGAATTTTTATGTGATTATGAATTTACCTTAAACTACCACCCCGGAAAAGCAAATTCCATAGCTGATGCTTTGAGCAGAAAGGTACCAGAATCGAGTCCTGAGTCCCGATTGATGAGTATGAAATTATCTCGGATGCTCGACGAAATGGAGATTACCCAGGTATATAAAGACCATTTGGAAGGGTATATTGAGTACTTGACAGCGATGAGCATAGTCTGTGATATCCGAGATCGAATCTGGGAAGTGTAAGGAAAGGATGCTGCCCTAGCCCCGATGCTTAAGTCAATTGAAGATGGGACTACTGACGAGTATTCCCTAAAAGACGGCCTTATTCATCTCTGTGGCCGGATTGACATTCCCAAAGGCGGCAAAATTCGGGAAGATATCTTGAGAGAGGCACATTGCTCTCAGTATTCAGTACATCCCGGGATTGACAAGATGTACGCCGACTTGCGGAAGCCCATGTGTTGGCCGAGAATGAAGAGGGACGTTAGATATTTTGTTACGCACTGCGAGGCCTGTCAAAGGGTGAAGGAGGAAGGCAAGAGCCCCGGTGGATTATTACAGTCATTGCCCATCCCTGAGTGGAAGTTTGAGGATGTCTCCATGGACTTCGTCCACGGATTGCCTCGCTCACGCTCAGGGAATGATTCGGTTTGGGTAATCATTGACCGTCAAACGTAAGTAGCCAGGTTTATTCCTATGAAGAAAGAAACTCATGTGGATGTTTTGGTACGCCTCTTTGTGGAGAAGTTTGTACGGTACCATGGCGTGCCAGATACAATTATTTCTGACCGAGATGGTCGTTTTACCTCTAAAGAATGGAAGGTTGTACATGCGTATTTGGGCTCGCGCTTTACATTTAGCACAACATTTCATCCTCAGACAGACGGGCAGTCTAAGAGGACCATCAAAACTTTAGAAGATCTATTGAGGTTGTGTGTGCTGGATAGAGGAGAGCCGTGGGAAAGGCTCTTACCCCTGATAGAATTCTCATCAACAACAGTTACCAGGCCAGTATCGGGATGGCATCCCATGAAGCCATTTACGGAAGAAGGTGTAGAACCCCCTTATCTTAGGTGCAAGATGAAGACCCGAAGGTTTTAGGAATTGAGTACGTCGATGATACTAATGCAGTTGTTAGATTAATATGGGACCGCATGCTTGAGGCTCAAAGACGGCAGGCTAAATATTATACTGCAAAACACCGGATGGTGGAATTTCAAGTGGGTGACAAAGTGTTCCAAAAGATCAGGCCGATGCATGGAGTGTCATAGGTACATGGTGTGAAGAAGCTCAGCCTGAGGTACGTTGTGTTAACCGCAAAATCGGCGATCCTTCCCAAGGCAGCCAGCTCGCTCGTCACGGCCTGCCCCAAGTTCCTCCTAGAGGTCGTGACGCCTTAGTGTGGGCGGATAGAATTCTTTGTCTGCTCAGGCTGCATGGCTTGGGCGGTCTCAGCGGTCGGACCGCCTAGGCCGCGTGCCTTCACTTGGTCTGCCGGGGCCGCGGACTGCTTCTGCAGTCCGCCTCTGCAGGCCGCCTCCATTTTCAGCTTAACCGCAAGATTGTCTCCGTAGGACTCTCTTTGCCGGACTCAATTCCCTGTCCGCCCAGGACGGCAATAGGTAGCGCCCCTTGCTGGAATTGGACTCCCTTAGAACGCTCCTGTAGGTCGCTCTTCAAGAAGGTCAGACCACTCAAACTGCCAAACAACAGTGGCGACCTGCCCATAGGCTGCCAGCCAGCTACCTCAGCTTCCACCTTGCCAACTTGCGCAGCCTGCCACGACAGTCCGGCATGTCGCTCAGCTCTTGGCCACCAGCAGCATGGGAAGCCAACTCCTTCAGTCCGCCTGCAGAGCGCGGACACTCAACCTCTCCGGCTACTCGCGAAGATCAGCAGCAATACCAAGTTCCTCGTGAGCTCGGCGGACTCGAAGTGCGATCAAGAATTCCAGTCCGCCTTCATTGGTAAACCCCAAACTTCAACAGCCAGCCTCTCCGTCATAACATAAGCGGACTCAGCTTAGCTGTTGAAGTTGGTGACCGGGCGGTCTGTCTTAGCGGGTTGGAGACCGCGCGGTCTGGCGGTTTGACTCGACGACTTGTAAACCGGGCGGTCTAGCAATCTTCACAGGCGACCTCTCTGCTTCTCTTATTGTAGCCGTGCGGTTAGTCCTTCTGTCTAACCACGCGGCCTGTGCGGTTTACTTTGTACAGTCCGCTTAGCTTGTAAATTTTTAGTCCCACATCTCTTTTTTGTATTCTCTCTTCTCTCCTCCATTCTATATAAGGGAGGGCATACCTTTGTAATAGTTATCTTTTTTGGATAATAAAATTTCAATTATTCAAAAGTTTATTCGGCTTGTTCTCTACTTTTCGCTTCTTTTCGCTACTTTCTAACATGGTATCAGAGGACACGGTCATTTTCTCCTGATTCTGTGCGCTCTCTGTTGTTCGCGGCTTGTCTTCCGCGTTCTGCGACTTGTTCGCGGCTTGCCTTCTCATCTGTCCGCGCGGCTTGTTTCTATCCGCGCGGCTTGTCTCTGTCCGCTGCCTGTTCGCGCGGCTTGCTTCTTCTTGGTTCTCTTCTTCTCCTGCTCTTTGTCGCAGCGACCTGTTTCCGTGTTGCCGCGCTCCTTGTTCTTTCCTACCGCTCCGACTTCCTAGTCGCTGCGGTCTGTCTCTGTCCGCGCGTGTTGTCTCTGTACTCGCGATTTGCTGCTGTGATCTGCCTGACCGTGCGGGTTGTTCCTTTCTCCCCCGCATCTTGGTCGCGGTCACCTGCTCTTCTCCTCTCTTCTGTTCGCTCGGCCTTTTCAGTCCGCGTGACCTCTTCCGTGCTGTGCCCTTGTCTGCTGTGATCTGCCTGACCGTGCGGGTTGTACCTTTCTTACCCGCATCTTGGTCGCGGTCACCTGCTCTTCTCCTCTCTTCTCTTCGCTCGGCCTTTTTCAGTCCGCGCGACTTCTTCCCCGCTATGCCTTGATCTGCATCCTAGCCGCTCGTGCTCGCGCGGCTTCTTCCCTTTTTCCCGCCGCGGTTTCACGCGGATTCTTCCTTGTTTGAGCGGCCTCTCTGCCCTTCTCCTTTAGCCGCTCCTGCTTGTTAGTCGCCGTGACCTCCTGGTTTAGTCGCGCGGCTTATGCTCTACACCTTGGTCGTGGCCCTTCGTGCCGCTGGTGTGCTGTCACCGAGACCGCTGCAGTTTCTTCTTCCTCCCTTCATGGCTTTCATATCCTCCTCCACGCCATTCGCCTCGGTTGTCACGTCTTCTGGTCGTGCACACGTTGTTACTCAGGGCAAATGGCTGATCGACACTGGTGCTACAAATCATATGACCGGCCATCTCCCGTGTTTCTCTCTCCTAGAAAAACATGCTCGCTTGCCCCCGGTTACTCTCGCTGACGGCTCTTCATCATCAGTTCATGGAACAGGGATAGTTCATGTCACTCCGTCTCTTCACTTGGCGGATACTCTCTACGTGCCACAGTTCCCGTGCAACTTATTATCTGTTACCTCTCTTTGCAAGCAATTACAGTGTTCCGTCACATTTACTTCTACTTCTTGCTCTTTTCAGGATCCGGACTCCCAACGGACGATTGCTACTGGGACTGAGAGTGGCGGCTTATACTTCCTAGACAACATTTCTGCTTTTTCCACCTTCTCCTCCACCTCCACAGATCTTCTCCACTGGTATCTCCGCCTTGGTCATGCTCCTCCCCATCTTCTTCGTCAACTTCTGCCCCACCTTCCTCCTCAAAGTCCTCCGCTCAACTGTGAGGCCTGTCAGCTTGGCAAGCATCACCGCTCCTCCTTCCCTCCAAAGCACGTTCGTAGCTCTACCCGTCCGTTTGATCTTATCCACTCCGATATCTGGGGTCCTTCTCCTACTCTTACCATTGGTCGGGGTAGTTCCTATTTTGTCACGTTCATTGATGATTTCTCTCGCTGTACGTGGGTGTATCTGTTAAAAGATCGCTCCGAATTATTCTCTTTATGGACATCCTTCTATCTCATGATCAAAACTCAGTTTGGTGTTTCTATCCAAGTGTTTCGATCTGATAATGCCCAAGAATATCTCAGTCGTGACTTCTCTACATTCTGCATGCAAAATGGGATTCTTCATCAAACTAGTTGTGTCTATACTTCACAACAAAATGGTGTGGCCGAACGCAAAAACCGTCACCTGCTCGATGTCGCTCGCACCTTGATGACCCAGATGCATGTTCCTCGCTCCTATTGGGGCTATGCTGTTCTCCTTGCCTGCTACCTCATCAATCACATCCCCTCCACGGTTCTCCACGGCCAAACCCCGTTCTCCATTTTGTATCCGGGAAAGGAGCCGTTTCCTCTCCCTCTCCAAATCTTTGGATGCACTGCCTTTGTGCATACCCCTTCTGCCACCCGTGATAAGCTCTCCCCTCGCTCCACCAAATGTGTCTTTCTGGGGTACTCCACCACTCAGAAAGGCTACTGTTGCTTTGATCCCGTCCTTCGTAAGCAGTTCGTCTCTGCTGACGTCACCTTCTTCGAGAATACCTCCAACTTCTCGGATGACTCTTCTCCTCTTCTCCCAACTTCTGATTCTCCTGCCGTTCCCTTCGTTCCCTCACCTCCTCCTACACTCTCCACCACTACACCGTCTCCACCACCTCCTCTTCCTCCACCTCTCTCTCTCTCCCTTCTCCACCACCCTCTCCCTCATCTCCGCTGCCGTCGCTCTCTTCTCCCGGGCCAGCTTTCTCTACCACGGATGCTCCGGATGCCGCGGGCCCGGCTGACCTGGATCTTCCTATTGCTCTTCGCAAAGGGGTGCGGACGTGTACCTTACACCCCCTTGCTGCTGTTATTTCCTATGATCGTCTTACTCCTTCTCGCAGGGCATTTGCACTGGCTATCTCTGCCACTGCCACACCCCGCTCCTATCAGGAGGCCCTTGCTATTCCTCACTGGAAGATGGCCATGGATGAGGAAATGGCGACCCTCACTGAGCGGGGTACCTGGACTCTTGTTCCTCCTCCCTTTGGTACTGATGTTGTTGGCTGTCGCTGGGTCTTTGTGGTCAAATTTAGCCCAGACGGCACTGTGGATCGGTATAAGGCTCGCCTTGTGGCTAAGGGCTTTACTCAGACCTATGGGGTTGATTACTTTGACACCTTCTCCCCTGTGGCTCGTCTCAGCACCATCCGGGTTCTTCTCTCTGTGGCTGTCAATCGGGATTGGCCGATTTCTCAGCTGGACGTCAAGAATGCCTTCCTTTATGGAGATCTTCACGAGGCCGTTTACATGGAGCAACCTCCTGGGTATGTTGCTCAGGGGGAGACACGAGTATGCCGGCTGTAGAAGGCAATTTATGGCCTTAAGCAGAGTCCTCGAGCTTGGTTTGACAAGTTCAGCGGTATTGTGGCGGCTGTTGGTTTTGTGCGAAGCTCTGCTGATCACTCTCTCTTTATTCGCAAAACTCCTTCTGGGCTGGTTGTTCTTGCTTTGTACGTCGATGATATTCTTCTCACTGGCGATGACCAGGAAGGGGTAGCCCTGACAAAGCGACATCTTCGCCAACATCTGATCACTAAAGATATGGGCTCTCCAAAGTACTTTCTGGGGATCGAACTCTCGCGGAAGCCCGACTCCTTAGTTCTCTCTCAGCGTAAGTATGCCCTTGATCTTTTAAAAGAGGCAGGATTGACTGGAGCTAAACCTGCCCGATGCCCCATGGCTATTGGGGAGGACAAAACCTGGATAGATGATTCGCCTCCTCTTTCAGATAGTTCGCGGTACAGGCGTCTGGTTGGTAAGCTCATATATCTCACAGTGACCAGACCCGACATTTCCTATGCTGTGGGCAAGGTGAGTCAATTCATGCAAGCACCTAGGGAATGTCATCTACAGTCCGCCTTGCGGATCTTGGAATATGTCAAAGCAGCGCCTGGAAAAGGATTACTGTTTCAGAAGAATGGTCATCTGAGGATTGAAGCCTACTCAGATGCAAGTTATGCTGATGACAAAGGGGATCGCAAGTCTACCTCAGGTTTTTGCACCTTTGTTGGGGAAAATCTGGTGAGCTGGAAGAGCAAAAAGCAGTCTGTTGTCTCCAGGTCCAGTGTAGAAGCTGAGTATCGCAGTATGGCGTCAACCACTTGTGAGTTGAAATGGTTGCGGGCTCTCATGCTAGATTTAGGAGAGGTGTACAACCATCCTCTTCCTATGTTCTGTGATAACAAGGCCGCCATATACATCTCCAAAAACCCGGTATTCCATGAAAGAACAAAGCACATTGAGGTTGACTGCCATTTCATTCGTGAAGAGATTTTAAAAGAACAAATTTGCACTCCGTTTGTCACATCTGATAAAGAGCTAGCTGACATCTTCACCAAGTCAGTCTCCGCCTCGTTTCTGCATGTTTGCGACAAGCTGGGCATGATTGATATATATGCTCCAGCTTGAGGGGGAGTGTTGAAGTTGGTGACCGGGCGGTCTGTCTTGGCGGGTTGGAGACCGCGCGATCTGGCGGTTTGACTCGGCGACTTGTAAACCGGGCGGTCTAGCAATCTTCACAGGCGACCTCTCTGCTTCTCTTATTGTAGCCGTGCGGTTAGTCCTTCTGTCTAACCGCGCGGCCTGTGCGGTTTACTTTATACAGTCCGCTTAGCTTGTAAATTTTTAGTCCCACATCTCTTATTTGTATTCTCTCTTCTCTCCTCCATTCTATATAAGGGAGGGCATACCTTTGTAATAGTTATCTTTTTTGGATAATAAAATTTCAATTATTCAAAAGTTTATTCGGCTTGTTCTCTACTTTTCGCTTCTTTTCGCTACTTTCTAACATTAGCAGTAGGCGCGGACTTCGCAAACTCAGCGGACTCACCATGCAATCCGCCTTTCCTTGGCCTCCACTCGCTCTTCTCCAACAGCAGGGTCAACCTCCCTCAGCCCGTAATCTAGGCGCGGACTCAATCAGTTATGGCGGACTCAGCGGACTTGCCATGCAGCCCGCCATTTATTTGCCTCCATGCCTCCTCAATCCGAAGGCTTATCGCAGTAACGGCGGGCTCCTTCCAGCTCGCCAGGCAGCAAAACTTCCTCGAGGCAGTCCCAGACCGCATAGCCTCGTGCGGACTCTGCGGACTCAGCGGGCACTTGCAAGCTCGCACCCTTAGCGCATGACAAGTTCAGCAGCGGCGGTCTCCGCGGATTCCCCTCACAGTCTGCTACTTTGCCTACATCATCCGCCACCCCAGCAGCAGGCGGACAATCTCAGCTCAGGAGTGGTGGACTCCGCGGACTCGCATCTCAGTCCGCCACTAAGTCTCCTAGTTCGCCATCAGCAGAACCAACTCCAAAAGCAAGCCCCGGTCCATGCAGCCTGTTGCGGACTCGGCGAACTCCGTCTTCTTCTCGCTCAAGTTACCGCCTCACCGGGGGTAACGTCACCATAAGCCGTTACCTCATCGGGCCTATAAATAGCCCCCCAGACCTCTCATGGAGGTCAGGTTCAGATACCCCAGAGGTCTCATCATCGTCAAAGTGCTCACGCTCGAAGATAGCCCACAGCAAGCTCAAGTGATCACCTCCTGCGGACTCCGTTTCCCAGTCCGCCTTCCTTATTTCTGCAACTGGGCGCGGCCTTCCGGCTTCAGTTGCCAGACCGCGTGTCCTCTATTTTTCCCTTAGTCGCGCGGCCTGCCGACCTGGCTCTTCAGTCCGCGCGGTCTCTTCTGGCACCTCTTCCTAAGCCACCAGCTTCCTCTTTGTACCCCTTTATTGCTTTCTTGTAAAGGTGTATTGCCAAGCTGTAATAACTCACTATTAATCAAATAAAAGCATGTTGCAAGAGTGGCATTTAAGACGCGGCGGGCGAAGTCTGTTGTTGCCGCTGCAAGCGGCCCCTTCTTCTTCTTAGCTCAGCTCAGCTCCCTCTCGGCATCAACCTGCAAGCAAACCTGTCCAAGTAACCGTCTGCTCGATAGATCTCGATCAACCTCCTCCGCTGCTCTCAGCAAACCTCTCATTTATCCCCGCAACACCTCAAACAAACGCTTGTTCCACTCTCGAGCACTCAAAAGCTTCCTCTTTCCCTGCAGCCTTCATCCTCCTCCTCTCCTAGCTTGTAAGATCGAACACACCCTCTGTGTTAACTAGGTGGTGCCATTTTCGTACATCAATAGTTAACATGCGGCCTTCAGATCCTAACAGATGGTGAACAGTGACAGTTAGCCATGTCAGACCATCAGCCAGCCGAAAACTTTGCTCCAAGTCCTAGAGATGATCCTCTCTGGGAGGCCTTTGAGCAATCGCGCCGTGAGAATGCTCAGCAACTCCAAGCGATCAACCAAATGCTCGCTATGATCACGCAGCGACTAGACTCTCAACCTGCAGCAGCTCTAGGTGCTTCAGCTGCTCCAGTCAATCTGACACCAACATTGGAGCATCAACAAGCTTATCCTCCAGCTTTCCCGCCAGTCTATCTTCCTCCTTATACAGCAACCTTACTGCAATGGCCTGCAGCCCCTTTGCGACCTCACAATGAAGAGTTTGCTGCTCGCCAAAAGTTCTTCCGGGAAGCAGCCTAGGGAAGTCCTGCTAGATTTCTCAACTTTCAGGGAAGTCATCCTTACCATTCACCTCCTGCCTTTGCTCTTGCAGCAACTTTTCCTTTTTATCCTCCTGCTTCTTTTGCAGCTGCAGCTTATGCTCTCTTTTATCCTTTGTTGTAGGAGAGCAGGAAGAGCCATCACCATTTGCAGAGAACATTCGTCATGATCCTACTCCAACTAACTTCAGAGAGCCACGATTACCGATCTACACTGGAGAGACTGATCCATTGAAGCTTCTCCAAGCCTTCGAATCAGTTGTTGCTCTCAAAACTCTTTCAGATGCAACCAAATGCGAGCTCCTTTTAACAACCTTTGATGGACAAGTGAGGGACTAGTTCTATGGTCTTCGTCCTCACTCCATCACTTCCTTTGCTGATCTGCGAAGGGAGTTCTTGCTCAAATTCTCTACCTCAACTAAGAGAAAGGGCGGTCCAGAAGCCCTCTTTGAGATCAAGCAGCGTGGCAATGAAACTTGGTCTCAGTTCATTGATCAATTCCAAAGAGAAATCTTGAACATCGAGATTGTTAGCTAAGAAATGTACCGAGTGGTTCTTATCCACGGTCTTCGTGAAGGACCGCTCAAGTTTGAAGCCAATGTCCGAGCACCAAGAACTTACCAAGAGTTGATTGCCTTAGCCAACTCATACATCTGAGGCGAAAAGAGCAACCCAGGCTTCATCTCCAAGCTCATATCAGAGGAAGATCCTTCACACAAGCAGCCTCCGAGGTCTCCTCATAATGATTTCCCAACTCATTCGAGGAAGGGAAGAAGGTTTCAATGCTATCGATATCCCTTCCCAAACCGTGATCGCACTCAAGATCCATTGTTAAAATTAGCTCCATCTTCTCAAATAGCTATAGTTTATCAATAGCAAGGCAATGACTTGCATGAATCTGAACTAGATGAGGCCATGCTAGAAGTAAGCCAGATCATGAAAGACAGGGCTAATTACAAGAAGCCTTTCCGACCAGCTGATCAAAGGTCTAGGGACTCAGAACCTTACTACGAGTTCCACAAAGAGCCAGGCCACCTGACCGGGAACTGCCGAGCACTCCGGCGACTTGTGCAAAGGATGCTCCAGCAGGGTAAGATGTGTGATCTGCTTCCTAAAGATGATCGCCCTAATCCAGCAACCTCAAAGGGAAAAGAAGTGGCAGATATTCATTGTAGCTCAAGAGGAGTGAGCCTAGTCAAAGAACCCCCTCTCCTCGTTGTTAATAAGTCTGTCGAATGCTTCGATGCCGATGACGAGGGCGTGCTTGGAAGGCTATTCTAAGCCAGCAAAGGACTTCATAGTCCACCAAATTTTCTCGCAACCATTATCAGTTACTCATACACTTACTCTTTCAAACATCATTCTCTTTACAAAACACTTCTAAGTGTTCCTTCTTGTTTTTCAATAAAGCTTTTATCAGGGACCTTATACTGACACAGTTCCCTTCTTGTAATTCTTCTTCCTCTACTCTTTATTTTCCCAAGAGATCGCTGAGCCACTGAGATATTGTTGATTCTTGCTATAGGCCCCCTCGGGATTGGATTCCGGCGTAAGACCACGATGACCACATATCGCGGGGAGATTTTGCATATGTGTGTAGTGGGGGCTATCCAACTCTCATGCGGTGGAATACTGGACTTCGGATCCTAGCCGGCATCTGACACAGAGTGCGTGCTAGGGAGGCCCCATGTGTTAGCTCTGCTGTGCTCAGTTAGGATACATTATAGTTACGGTGATCTTTGCTTGAAAAGCAATGACGACCAAGCGTAGCCTTGTCTCTTCGATCATCTCATAACTGTGATGGTTGAACGCTCTCTAGTGCTCTCAATCTATGCTTTTGTGGGGTCCTCAACTCCACTGATCAATCCACAGACAAGCTATAGGCCTCTTGGCGCAAGCAGTCTCATTGATCAGTGACGTAGTAACCTGAAGCATGTGATCAGTGCATCTAGCAATCCTTCTCAGGATTTCCCTTGCTTTTCACTTTTGTGCCCTCCTAGAGGATGTGTGGCTAGCCCGCTCTTAGTAGGACTATACTCATGATGACCTTTCTCAGGCAAGTGATGCATAAGGCCCACGGGTGATCTCCTATGGCAGCATCCAGTCTTTCTTGGTCATCTCCGAATATAGACCTCTTTTTTATCAACTGCTTTTTTCACAGGTGAACAGGTTAATCCGACCTACCAAAAGGAATCGCAACATTCACCTTGATTATGCTCATCTTATATGCATTGCTTACTCAAAGCTCTATTAGATGATCGCTTATAAGCTCTTCACTACTCTTATCAAATGTCAACGCTCGACTTGTTGATCTGGACGTCATGTTGAAGACATCTCTAATATAGCAGGAAGATCACTGCTTTCTAGTCTGATCTTCATTCAATTATCAGCAGAGTTCATCAGGCATTTCCTCTGCTATTTGGTCATATCGACCTTATCTCATCAACAGTTAGCATTCACAAGTTCCGTTTAGGCACTTGCAGCTTAGCTTTTTATTTTATGTTGCTGCTCACTCTTCATTTTGCAGTGATTAGCAGGCACCTGCAAGTCTTATCCAGGTACTTGCAGCTTAGACTTTTCATCATATCTGCTGCTAACTCTACTCTTGCAGAGATCGGTAGGTGCTTGCAATCCTCCTCCCAGCTACTTGCAAGCTTCTTTCATATATATGTCTACTTCTAATTTTTTTTCTTGTAGTGATTAGCAGACACTTGCAAACCTCCTCCCAGGTACTTGCAAACTTCTGTCATATATATGTCTACTTCTAGCTCTCTTCTTGCAGAGATTAGTAGACACTTGCAAGCCTCCTCCCAGGTACTTTCAAGCTTCTTTCATATATATGTCTACTTCTAACTCTCTTCTTGCAGAGATTAGCAGACACTTGCAAACCTCCCCCCAGCTACTTGCAAGCTTCTTTCATATATATGTCCACTTCTAACTCTTTTCTTGCAGAGATCAACAGTTAGCACCTGCAAGCCTCATCTAGGTACTTGCAGCTTAGTTCGTTATAATATGTCTGTTGCTCACTCTTCTCTTTACAGTGATTAGCAGACACTTGCAAGTTCCGCTCGTGTACTTGCAAGCTACTTTTATCCCATATTTGCTTTTTACACTCATTTTGCAGAGATCAGCAGATACTTGCAAGTTTCTTCACAGGTACTTGTAGGTTACTTTCATATACTGTCTACTTCTAACTCTTCTTTTGCAGAAACCAGCAGACACCTGCAAGTTGCCTTCAGGTATTTGAGGCTTCTTCACTCCCATATTTGCTTCTAACTTCTCTTTTGCAGAAACCTACGAAGACTTGCAAGATCCTTTCAGGTACTTGCAACTCATTTTTTCTCTCTTGCATACTCCTTACACTTCTTTTTGCAGAAAATAACAGGTACTTGCAAGCCACCATTAGGTACTTGCAAGTTATTATGCTTCTATGCTTTTCTTTCGCTTTTTGCCGAACTCAATAGAAGACACATATTCTTCATTTTGCAAAGACAGACCCAGGTACGCGCAAGGTGTACCTGCCAAACATGCCTACACTAACCTTTTCATTTGCAGGAAATAGACAGACATTAGTAAACTCCTAAGGAGAGGCATCAGGTTCTATCTCTCGTTGCCCCCTTCTCTTTCCTTTGGGGTGGATCATGATTTTCGTGGGTCTCCAACTCTTTCGAAGTTCTATTCGGAACTTAAAAAAGTGCGGGGATTATGTTAACCCCGAAATCGGCGATCCTTCCCAAGGCAGCCAGCCTGCTCGTCACGGCCTGCCCGGGGTTCCTCCTGAAGGTCGCGACGCCTTAGTGTGTGCAGACATAATTATCTGTCCTCCCAGGCCAAAAGGCTTGGGCGGTCTCAGCGGTCGGACCGCCCAGGCCGTGCGCCTTCCCTTGGTCGGCAGGGGCCGTGGACTGCTTCTGCAGTCTGCCTCTGCAGGCCGCCCCCTTTTTCAGCTTAACTGCAAGATTGTCTCCGCATGACTCTCTTTGCCATACTCAATTCCCTGTCCGCCCAGGCCGGCAATAGGTCGCGCCCCTTATAAGAATTGGACTCCCTTAGCCCGCTCCTGCAGGTCGCTCTTCAAGAAGGTCAGACCGCTCAAACCGCCAAACAACAGTGGCGACCTGCCCACAGGCCGCCAGCCAGCTACCTCAGCTTCCACCTCGCCAACTTACGCGGCCTGCCACGACAGTCCGGCAGGTCGCTTAGCTCTTGGCCACTAGCAGCATGGGCAGCCAACTCCTTCAGTCTGCATACAGAGCGCGGACACTCAAGCTCTCCGGCTACCTGCGAAGATCAGCAGCAATACCAAGTTCCTCGCGAGCTCGGCGGACTCGAAGTGCGATCAAGACTTCCAGTCCACCTTCATTGGTAAACCCCAAACTTCAACAGCCAGCCTCTCTGTCCCAACATAGGCGGACTCAGCTTAGCAGCAGGCGCGGACTTCGCGGACTCACCATGCAGTCCGCCTTTCCTTGTCCTCCACCAGCTATTCTCCTGCAGGAGGTTCAACCTCCCTCAGGCCGCAGTCTAGGCGCGAACTCAACCAGTTGTGGCGGACTCAGCAGACTAGCCATGCAGCGCGCCACTTCTTTGCCTCCATGTCTCCTCAGTCCGCAGGCTTGTCGCAGTAGCGGCGGGCTCCTTCCAGCCCGCCAGGCAACAAAACTTCCTCGAGGCAGTCCCAGACCGCATAGCCTCGTGCAGACTCTGCAGACTCAGCGGGCAATCACAAGCTCGCACCCTTAGCGCATGCCAAGTTTAGCAGCGGCGGACTCCGCGGATTCCCCTCGCAGTCCTCCACTTAGCCTCTAGCATCCGCCACCCCAGTAGTAGGCGGACAATCTCAGCTCAGCAGTGGCGGACTCCACGGACTCGCATCATAGTCCGCCACTAAGTCTACCCGTTCGCCATTAGCAGAACCAACTCCAGAAGTAAGCCCCAGTCTGCGCGGCCTGTTGCGGACTCGGCGAACTCCATCTTCTTCTCGCTCAAGTTACCGCCTCACCGGGGGTAACGTCACCGGAAGCCGTTACCTCCTCTAGCCTATAAATAGCCCCTCAGACCTCTCATGGAGGTCAGGTTCAAACACCCTAGAGGTCTCATCATCGCCAAAGTGCTCACGCTCGAAGACAACCCACAACAAGCTTAAGTGATCACCTCCTACGGACTCCGTTTCCCTGTCTGCCTTCCTTCTTTCTGTAACTGTGCGCGGCCTGTCGGCTTCAGTTGCCAGACCGTGCGGCCTCTGTTTTTCCCTTAGTCGCACGGCCTGCCGACCTGGCTCTTCAGTCCGCGTGGTCTCTTCTGGCACCTCTTCCTTAGCTGCCAGCTTCCTCTTTGTACCCCTTTATTGATTTCTTGTAAAGGTGTATTGCCAAGATGTAATAACTCACTATTAATCAAAGAAAAGCCCGTCACAAGAGTGGCATTTAAGCCGCAGCTGGTGAAGTCTGATGTTGCCGCTGCAAGCAGCCCCATATTCTTCTTAGCTCAGCTCAGCTCCCTCTCGGCATCAACCTGCAAGCACAACCGTCCCAGTAACCGTCTGCTCGACAGATCCTGATCAACCTCCTCTGCTGCTCTCAGCAAACCTCTCCTCTATCCCCACAACCCCTTAGACAAGCGCTTGCTCCACTCTCGAGCACTCAGAAGCTTCCTCTTTCCCCGCAGCCTTCATCCTCTTCCTCTCCTATCTTGTGAGATCGAACACACCCCCCGTGTTAACTAGGCGGTGCCATTTTCACGCATCAACATGTTGGGCCTTACACTATATTGGAAAGGATTGGCCCTTTGTTCTATCGATTGGAGTTACCGCTAGAGCTGGAGAATCTTCATGACGTATTTCATGTGTCATCACTTCGCAAGGCGCTATTGCAGTCCTATCAATATATCCCCACTATTGATGGAGCAGTAGCGACTGATATATCTGTGCGACTAGAGTCTGTGCGGATAGTGGACACCAAGACAAAGAGTTTGTGTCGCAAGAGTTTTCCTTTGGTAAAGGTGTTGTGGTAAAATCATGGGAAAGAAGAATTTACTTGGGAGCCGGTGGACTTTATGCGGAAGCAATACCCGGAGATGTTTCCTCAAGGTAAATTTTAAAAGCATATTTTATTTCATTTCATGCTTTTCTCTCCCCACAACCTTAGCCTAATTTCGGGGATGAAATCTTTTATTTTGTTTATAGGATTTGTGACGTCCCATTTCATGTTAGACCCCTCGCACGTGTTTTGAGTCAAGAAGATTGACTCAGGTTCGGGGGCATCGAGTGCGTTGAGTGGACTCAACGCAGTCAATGCCATCGAACTTAGAAAGTTTCTGGTGGGCTAAGGCATTGAGAGCGATGAGTGGACTCAACGCTCTCGACGACAATTAACTTAGAGAACATTTGGCGGGATAGGCGTCGAGTGGACTCAACGCACTTGACGCCATTTAACTTTGAAATCCTGGCGGGTTAGGCGTCGAGAGCGTTGAGTGGACTCAACGCACTCGACGCCATTTAACTTAGAATTTTTCTGGCCGGGTTGAGGCGTGGAGAGCATTGAGTTGACTCAACGCTTTCGATGCCATATAACTTAGAATTTTTCCAGAGAAGGACATGGGTAGTGACATGGGCACGTCCCTACCCACAAGTGCCCAATCCAATACCACCCGTGACATGGGTAGTCACCAGAGCTCGGTGAAAATCGTAGAGCAGAGCTCGGCGAAAATCATCGAGCAGAGCTCGGGGAAAATCATCGAGCAGAGCTCCACGAATTGTCGAGCAGAGCTCGACGAAAGTCGAGCAGAATTCTTCGAACGCCATAGTTCTGCATTGGCGAATTTTCGGCCCCGTTTTCCCATATTTTTCGGGAATTGCGCCAAATCTAGTTAAATGGGCCGCGTCTTGTCAAAATGACTCATTTAAAGCAATGTATGGCGGTCCAATGTTAGGCCGACACATGGCGAGGTTGTTACCCTAATTTCACACTATAAAAATGGGAGAAAACCCTAGCCTTATACCTTTTATCTCATTTTCCAAGCCGTCGATGTAAGGAACCGTCAGATAGGAAGAGACTGCTGGAGCCGATCTTCTTTTCTGTGAAGAACGAACACCACCAAGGAGAAGAAGAAGATACTACCAAGAAGCGTGACAAGATCCATGGCTAGAAACGGTGGAAATGCCGGAAATGAGGTGAGCTTCCAACTCTCTCCTTTGATGCTAGATCTCTTGTTATTCCTAGGAGAGATATCGACTCAAAAGAGTCTTGATTTGTGAGAAGAAGGTTTCTAGGAAGAGGTCATGCTAGGACTTGTGTCCTAGGAATTAGAGTCTTCAACCTGTCCTCACTTCAAATGAAGTTTGTGGACTGGTTTCGTGAAGAGAAGTGGCCATATGAGGGTGAATAAAGGAGGATAAAATCTGGATGTTATTTGGAAAGTTTGGTTGGTGGAAGAAGACGAACCGATGATGTTCGATCTGCTTTAAGATGCGCGCAAAAATCTGTTTTCTGCGCGCAACAACCTTTGAGGCCATTTTCAGGCATGATGCAGCCAGATCTGGGCTTTTGACTAAACACAAAAGTCGTAGCCCTTGGAAATACCTTTCCAACGAGTTGTTACATGCCTCCACCGGATTCCTGTAGCCTCGAAAATCCCCGATCGAAGTTGTTGTACAGTAATCATTCCTGCATATATAATTCTCATGTTTGTTTTGTATCTGCTTTGGGTTTGGGTAGAAAGATTGTAGTACAGTGTAACGTCTCCATCCATTCATATAGCATATAATAGAAGGTCCGGTCGGGGCCCTACACCATATGCCACAAAACAGGCGGGGAAGTTACAGGTTAATACCAAAACACAATTGCATCCTAACACATAACATGCTAGCAGAAGATTTTAACAATAAACTTGAACTCCAACCATGAATGTCCACTAAATATAAACAACCACATTTATATATCAACTCTCGAATGAATGTACACAAATACAACATTGTTTGGCCTTATGGCCTTACAGTTGCTCTTTACAAGTGTGGATTCCAAACATCGGCGCGTAGGCCGGCCACACATGAACAAAACATAACATTCTTTGCTTAGACTTCAAGTGCTAGCAGCGGCAGTAGTAGTAGTAGCAGCATGGACTTTAGCCCTTATATGTCTCGCTCAGCTCTCCAGCACCTGCATAAGGACAGCCCACCAAACGGTGGCAAACAAGGCAACGGTTAGCATTCAGCTGACTAATTTATAACGACCCTACCCCTCTCCCGGGGCAGTGGTATTCCTTCCCTACAGGCATAGCAATTCATAGGTAGATATATATATATCACACATTGTGCTCTCACGCACAAACAATCCATCATAACTGTCAGTCACGCAGCCCGACGATCCGCGCACTCAGGGCACATTCTTGGTGTACCGGCGAACCAGGGTCCCACCACCATTCCAGGTCCAACACCCGACGGTAAAATTGAGCATTTAGTCTTTCCGGCGCGCAGGCCTAAGACTCTCATTATGCGCTCCAACTGACCGCACTTTCAGGTCTTCAAGTCGGACAGACATAACATAGGTACGTATCAGCCACCCCCGTTGCTCAAGTCATCTTGCCATCACCGAATACCAATGTACTCAGGCCAAATCTAAGGCGCGGGTCGGTTTCACCGTTCCTGTTCGGCATGAGAAATTTTCAAGAGCTCATCAAGCTCACAATAACCACACTGTCCACCAAGGACTGGCTTCACAATAGCCACTATGTCCACCACGGACCGACTTTACAAGAGCCACAATGTCCACCAAGGACTGGATTCACAATTAATAAGGGTAGTTCACGCTAGTGTCCTTCACGGTCGCTTAGTGGGTTCCGCAAAACTCACTTTCTGCACCCAACTCCGCCCTAATCCCTGCAGCATCCTGTAGTGCCAGAGAACTGGTCTTGCCATAGCACACAACACAAGCATCACAAGGGTATTTTCCTGGACTACCACTCCAGTACTTCCTGCTACTGCCTTTCACAGGTCTAACCCATCGACTACACAAACTACACGTTTAACCACGGAGTCTTCTCCGTTGTGCAAATGAAACATCACCAATCCAAACCAACCTATCTAAATGGGCTTCACACAACATGCTTATTCTGTACTACACAGTTCTGGATCTATATGCAAGACTATTGGGGATTCCAAGAATTAACCCAAGGAAATCCCTTCGCAATCCACCATTTGGTGGGGGAAATCCATGCACATGCCAAAAATGAAGGACTTCACATGTCTAAGAAGGAAGTTTGTTACCCTTGACGACCTCTTTGGAGCCATGAAATTCTAGCTGGTTGGAAAGCACCGCAGCGGCTTTGCCTCCAAAAATCTGGCCTCGGATCACGCTTCGGAACTCGGCAGCTCCACCGGTGGTCGACTACCTTTCTCTTCCTCCTTCATCTCCCTTCTCTCTAGCTCTTTTAGGAAGAGATTGACAAAGCTATTTGAGACTCTTTTGTTGGGTACATTGGTCAAATGTACCTGATTTGAAGAAGCCTCACCTAACTCAATGATATACATCATAATGTATTTGATGTTTTTTTGAGTTACTTGTGCAGGATAGGTATTCACTGGACTGAAGCTAAAAGTTTCTAAGTCCATGTGTCGACACCCAGAGGGAAAGTGTCGACACTTGAGAAAGCTTGTGTCGACACCCAGACAAGCAGTGTCGACACTTGGAATCATTGTGTCGACACCCAGACAAGCAGTGTCGACACTTGGAGTCATTGTGTCGACACCTGGGATGAAGAGTCTACACCAGACAGAAAGTGTCGACACTTGGAGCTGTGTCGACACTCAGTGAAGAAGTATGCAGAAAAGCTGTGTTGACACTTAGCAGAAGTGTCGACACCTAGAAGAGCTGTGTCTACACCACAATGTGTCGACACTTGGAGTTGTGTCGACACTCAGCAAAATTCTGCAGAGACTAAGGACAAGTGTCGATACTCAACACAATGTGTCGACACTCAATCAGCAGAGTCAACATATGAAGAATGTGTCGACACTCAGCACAATGTGTCGACACACAAACAGAAGAATCAGTAATTGAAGTATGTGTCGACACTCAACACAATGTGTCGACACTATGCAGAAGAGTCAACACTTGAAGAAAGTGTCGACACCCAGCACAATGTGTCGACACTTAGTTGAAGAGTCTACACTTGAAGAAAGTGTCGACACAAGGAGCTGTGTCGACACTTAGCAAAGAACAGAAAAGTTTACAAAATATTATAAGTACAAGTGTCGACACTAAGGGGATGTGTCGACACTCAGCTAAGGAAACAAAATTGAAGACTTGTGTCGACACCAAGAAGTAGTGTCGACACTTGACAGTTTCAACACATGAAGATGTGTCGACACAAAGGAGTTGTGTCGACACTTAGAAGAATACAGTTAAAGAATGAAGATCAAGTACTTGTGTCGACACTTAATTTCAGTGTCGACACTTGAAGAAGTATCTGTGTCGAGACATACAAGGAATTGTGTCGACACCTTGTAGACTTGTGTCGACACTTACACAACATGTGTCGACACTTGGTCTATAAGTGTCGACACTTAAGAACAGAAAGTCTCGACACTATCTGACAGTTAGAGAATTTCAAGAAGTGACTGGTTGACATGACAGCTGCCGATCCAGCCGGTCTACAGCAACTGTCAGAGAAATCAGAAGTCTGTTATGAACCGGACCAGCCGGTTACCATGAAGGAAGCCTATAAATAGGCACCCATAGTTTACAGAAACAGATTGATTGTGGTTATTACAAGTAGTGAGAATAATTGAAGTGTTTGATCAGATTAAATCAAAAAGTGATACACAGAGGATCAACACAAGAAGATCTGGCAGTCCAACTGCAGATCTAAGAAGTTGGAGAGAGAGAGCTCCAATCAAGAAGTCAGTCTTTGAAACTAAGGCTGAGAAGAAGGATTCAGAATCTTCTGGATCACAAGAAGCAGAGGTCAAGGATCAACTGCAAAGGATTCAGACTAATTCAGTTCTAACTCAAGAAGCTTTGAAGGAAGCTAAGTCAGTTTGGATCTAGCTGAGTTCTTCCAAGAACTCTTCAAGAAACTCTCAACTCCTCTCTTATTTTCTGAGTTGTAGAGTTAATTGTTGTATTTCAATTTTAACTTGTAGGATCCATTGGATCTGAGAGAATTGTAAGCCTATATTATAAAGGCTGAGGGTAGGGCTTGGTTGCCTGAGTGTAGGAGTTGAAGAACTCTGAGTGTAGGCCTTAATTGGCTGAGTGTAGGCCTGGGTGGCTGAGTGTAGGCCTTTGTGGCTGAATGTAAGGCTTTGGGCCTGAGGTGTAGGAACCTTGTTGGGTTCTGAGATAGTGGAGAAGGTTGGCCGAATCTAGTACACTGCTAGATAGGCGAAGGGGGAAAGTGGATGTACCCAAAGATTGGGGAACCACTATAAATTTGTGTGTCTGCTGTGCTGTGTTGTGCTGTGGATTAACTGTTTATATTCTGTTGTTGCTGTTAACTGTAAAACACTGTGAGATAACTGTCTTACTGCCAAGTAAGTTTAAAAAAGGTTTAGGTCACCTATTCACCCCCCCTCTAGGTGGTTAGGTACCATATCTTTCAAGTGGTATCAGAGGGAGGTTCCTCAAAAAGGACTAACTGTCTGAGGAGATCAAGTTTGGCAGATTCAGTGTAAGTCAGAACAGAGTTTCAAGAAAATCAAAAAACATGGGTTCTTCAGAGAATCACAAGGAATTGGGTTCAATGAAACTGCCCATATGCAGAAAAGAGATTTTTGGAATCTGGAAAGAGAGGGTAAGGCTGTTCATGGAAGCCTCTGACCCTAGAATCTACATCACAGTCAAAGAGGGGTCATATGTGCCCATGAAGATCTCAGTATTGGATGCAAATCAGAGGACTCCAAAGGATTTCTCTGAGATGACCAAGGATGAAATTGTCCTAGCCACTATGGACAAAAGGGCACAAAACATAATAGTAAGTGTCATTGATGATGCCACTTTTCAGAACCTAATTCACTGTAAAACAGCAAAAGAAATGTGGGATACCCTCATTGTCTATATGGAAGGTTCTGAAGAAGTTAGGCAAGATAGAAAGTCCTTGCTTAATCAAGAGTATGAGAGCTTTTGGCAAGGAAGAGGAGATAGCATCACTGAATGCTACAAGAAGTTCTATAGAATTGTTAATGAACTCATGTCCTATGGAAGAGAGTTCACTAACTATGAATTGAATGATAAGTTCTTGAGGTCCCTAACCAAAGATTGGGACACTAAGATCTGTGCCATCAGAGAAATGGCAAAGTTGGGAGAAATTCCTCCTCCCACACTGTTTGGCAAGTTGCTGTCTTATGAGATGCAGCTGTCTGTGAGAAAAGAGGAGGAAAAATCAACAAGGACTGAGCACAGGGAAAGGACTGTTGCCTTCAAGTCAGAAGTACCTAGAAAGGGCAGGACTAAGTCATCAACTCCTCCTCCAGAGGTAGTTGAATCAGAATCTGATGAGACTGTTAGCACAAAGTCTACAAGCAGTGAAAGTGATGAAGACTTTGCTGCATTCACCAGACATTTTCAGAAATTCCTGAAGAAGAAACAGTGGAGGTCCAGACCTTCATTTTCCAAAGGGAAAGAAGTTCAGTATCAAGAGAAGAAGCCTTCAAAGAATGACAAGAAAAAGACAAAGACTAGCAAGGCAACTGGGTCTAGGATAGTGTGTTACTGCTGCAATAGACAGGGTCATGTTATTGCAGATTGTCCTGAGAGAAGAAAAGAATCCAGTGACAAAAAGAAGACTCACTTCAAAGGAAAGAAGGAGAAGTCCTTTGTTGCAAAGAATGAGAAGACTCTTTCAGACATTTCTTCTTCAGACACTGAGACAGATGCTGAAGCCTACATAGGGCTATTTGCTGAAGAAGAAGAGGAGTTTATGCAGATCATGGAATCAATCTATGAACAAGAAGAGTGTCAGTGCCAAGGACTGATGGCATTGACTGAAAGTACCAAAATCCTGGAGCAGCCAGGACCTAGTCAGGTACAAAGTCCAACTCAAAGTTCAGATTTCAGTACTAGTTCAGAGTCAGATTCATCTTCATCAAGTGATGGAAGTGTTTCTGAATCTGAGGGAGATATTCATCAGCTCTTAGATGAATATAAAGTACTGTTGCAAGGCTATAAGAAAAGCAAGTCCCTTGCCAAAAGTCAGGCAAAGGAAATTGCTGATCTAAAGGCAGCTGCAACAGACTTTGAGAAGGAATTTGATCAAAAGCTCAATGAGGTAGCCAGGCTGAAACACATTACTGTGATTCAGATGGGAACAATCACTTATAAAAATGATCAAATTAAGTTACTGGAGATCAATCTCCAGAAGGAAAAAGAGCTAGTTGCTAGGTTTTCAAAACCTAAATCAGTGCTACCCTTGATTGATGAATTTGTTCATCATAAAGGAAAGGCTGGATTGGGTTTTATTAAACCAGCTAGGACTGTTCAGGATCAGTCCAAGTCCAAGGGCAAAGCCCCAACATTCAATAAGGCTGTTGTAGTCAAGACAGCCAAGTCTGTACCTAAGCAAAGGTACAACAAGTTTGAATGCTGGTGTTGTGGCAAGGTTGGACACTTTGCCTTGGATTGTTGGCACAATGCCAGTGCCAAGTTGAGTAGCAAGTTACCTGGTGGAAAGCCAGCAGGTAGCTATGTCAAGTTGCAAACTAACAATCACCAAGGACCCAAGTTTACTTTGGGTTCTAAGGTTCATTAATTTGTTTTGCAGGTGAATCCAAGTGGCCATACCCCAACATGGTACTTGGATAGTGGATGTTCCAGACATATGACTGGAACAAGGGGACTACTGAAGGACTACATTCCAATCAAAAATGGTCCTAAAGTGACCTTTGGTGGTTCTGAAAAAGGAATCATCAAAGGGTTTGGTAACATCTCTTCAAACCTTGTTACCATTACTCAAGTGGCTTATGTTAAAGGGTTGAAACACAACCTCATTAGTATAAGTCAGTTAAGTGATGTAGGGTATGACATCTCATTTGTTAAAAATGGTTGTCATATCAAGAGGTCAAGTGATCAAGAGATCATTTTGACAGGATATAGAAAGAGGAATGTCTACTGCTTAGACATTATGATTGAGAACAATGGTTCTCCTGTTTGTCTTGTAGCTGATGAGACAGTCTCTCATTGTGTCAAGTGGCACAAGAGGCTAGCTCATCTTAACTACAAGACTATTAGCAAACTCTTTAGCAAAGAGTTAGTGAGGAATGGTCCTCAAGTTAAGTGTGTCAAAGATGGCATTTGCTCAGCTTGTCAAAAGGGCAAGCAGACTAAATCCACCTTTAGAAGCTTAGACAACAAAGATGCTGTGAGGTGTTTATACCTCTTGCATATGGATCTATTTGGTCCAATGCCAGTTCACAGCTTAGGTAGGAAGGTCTATACCTTTGTAGTTGTTGATGACTACTCAAGGTTTTCCTGGGTGTTCTTCTTAAGGCAGAAATCTGAAACACCTAGTGTCTTCTATAGCTTTGTTAAGCAAATTCAGAATGAATTGAACTGTACAGTGGTCAAAATTAGAAGTGACCATGGTACTGAGTTTCAGTCTGAAAGCATGACAAAGCTGTGTGAAGACTATGGGATATTTCAAGAATTCTCTTCACCTAGAACACCTCAGCAAAATGGCATTGCTGAAAGGAAAAATAGGACCTTGATAGAGGCTGGTAGAACCCTATTAAGTGATTCATCACTGCCAGAGTATTTTTGGGCTGAAGTAGTTAACACTGCATGCCATTTGATAAATAGGGCTACCATCACTAAAAGGTTAAACAAGACCCCCTATGAAGTTGTGAAAGGCAGGAAACCAAATCTATCCTATTTCAGGATTTTTGGTTGCAAATGCTTCATACTTAACAATGGAAAGTCTTACTTAACTAAGTTTGCTGCCAAGTCCCAAGAGGGAGTGTTTGTTGGGTACAGCAATAATAGTAAGGCTTATAGAGTCTACAACTTGACTACACAAGTTGTAGAGGAGTCTGTGCATGTAGTTTTTGATGAGACACAACTAATTAACAATGAGTTGTCTAGCAATGTATGCAGCCCCACAGGTGTTACTAAGAAGATGGACAAGCTAACCATAGAAGATGTACCTGCTGCAAGACAGCAAGTAGAAGGAGATGGCTTATGTCTAGGGGGAGAACTACATGTACAAGGAGCTGAAGAAGTACAAGGAACTCAGTTTGATGAAGATGCTGAAGAAGTTCAACCAGAAGTAAGGATGCCTCCAGCCAACAGGCATCTAAGAGATCATCCAGTAGAGCTGATTATTGGAGATCCTATACAAGGTGTTCAGACAAGGAGCAGAAATCAGAATGCTGTAGTATATTCAAGTTTTCTGTCTCAAATAGAACCAAAGAAATTTGAAGAAGCTATACAAGATCCACAGTGGACTGAAGCAATGCAGGAAGAACTTAATCAGTTCAAAAGGTGCAGGGTTTGGGACTTGGTTCCTAAACCTAAAGATCACAATGTGATAGGAACAAAGTGGATCTATAGGAATAAGTTAGATGAACAAGGAGTCATCATTAAGAATAAAGCAAGACTGGTTGCTAAAGGTTATAGGCAAGAAGAAGGTATTGATTTTGATCAAACCTTTGCTCCAGTAGCCAGACTGGAAGCCATAAGGATGTTCTTGGCATATGCAACTTATCAAGGATTCAAGGTATACCAAATGGATGTGAAGTCAGCATTCCTAAATGGTAATTTGAAAGAAGAAGTCTATGTGGAGCAGCCTGCAGGTTTTGTTGATCCAACTCTACCTCATTATGTCTATAGACTTAGGAAAGCATTGTATGGGTTAAAACAAGCACCTAGGGCTTGGTATGAAACCCTATCTAGTTTCCTCATTGAGAACAAGTTCTCAAGGGGGAAAATAGATAAGACTCTATTCCTTAGGGAATCAAAAGGCAAAGTCATACTTGTCCAAATATATGTAGATGACATTATATTTGGGTCTACTGAAAGTAGCCTTTGCAAAAAGTTTGCAAAGCTTATGCAAAGTCAATTTGAGATGAGTAGTATGGGAGAACTGAAGTTTTTCTTGGGTCTCCAAGTTAAACAGACTGGAAGTGGTCTATCCATATGTCAGTCCAAGTTCACCCTAGAACTCATAAGGAAGTATGGTATGGATTCATCCAGTACCATGAAGACTCCTATGGGGTCAAGTATGTCTCTGAGCAAGGATGATGCAGGGAAACCTGTAGATGAAACCTTGTATAGAAGGATAGTTGGCTCCCTACTATACTTGACTGCAAGTAGGCCTGACATTATGTATGCTACATGTGTTTGTGCCAGGTATCAAGCCTGCCCTAAAGAGTCTCACTTGACTGCAGTCAAGAGAATCTTGAGATATCTAAAGGGCACACCTTATCTAGGCCTCTGGTACCCTAGGAATGGAGATTTTGATCTAACAGGCTATTCAGATGCAGACTTTGCAGGATGCAAAGAAGATAGAAAGAGCACTACTAGATCCTGTCAATTCCTAGGTGGAAGACTCATTTCATGGAGTAGTAAGAAGCAAACCAGTGTGGCTATTTCCACAGCTGAGTCAGAATATGCAGCTGCAGGAAGTTGCTGTGCTCAACTTCTGTGGATTCAACATCAGCTAGAAGACTATGGATTTCAGGTAAGTAGAACTCCACTTTACTGTGATTCTACAAGTGCTATTTCAATAGCTAACAACCCTGTATCTCATAGTAGAACTAAACATATTGAGATTAAATATCACTTTCTTAGGGAGCATGTAGAAAGAAATGATATTGCACTTGAATATGTTAAAACTGATAATCAGATAGCTGATATGTTTACTAAGCCCTTAGAAGAAGCTAAGTTCAATAGGTTCAAAATTGAACTAGGTATGATAAACTTAGACTAAGTTTACAGAACTAAAAATTGGCTAAGTAAAAAGGTGTCGACACATAGACAAGTCTATGTCGACACAGAATAAAAGTGTCGACACTTCAGGAAAAAGGTGTCGACACATCTAGGAATGTAGTGTCGACACTTCAGAATGTTAGTGTCGACACATGACAAGTAGGTGTCGACACATCCCAAGTGGTGTCGACACTTAGTATTTACTCAGAATTTTTCTAAGTAAAGTCTCGACTACATGTCGAGTAGTGTGGTGTCGACACTTAACCAAGTGTCGACACATAAAATCTGATGACTTAAACTTGTGTCGACACATGTGTGTCGAGACATTATAAGTCAGTGTCGACACTTATTGCCAGTGTCGACACATTTTTAGTAATCCATCCCGCCTGTTCGTCTTCAAACCAGAAAGGTATAAATAGGGTTCTGTCTTTGTTTGTCGACACGCCTTCAGAGTTTCGAGACCAAACTACTGTGTCGACATTTCTCTCTTCTAAAGACTAATTCTACAAACCCTAATGGCACCCAAGCTCGAGGAGAATGTCAATGAAGGGTATGAGCTGGTTCGTGGAGCATTCGACGATGGCGATCAAGAAATCAAATCGGTGATAACCCTAGTCACCGATTCTGGATTGGAGTATCTGGTTTCAGAACCAACTAAAATATGGAAGAAGGAAGTACTCGAATTCCTTGCTGGAGCTTCTGTAGATGACTCAGGTTACAAAATCAAATCAAAAGTGCATGGCACCAGGGTCAAGATTTCACCCAAATCTCTGAGAAAGGTACTTCAGCTACCTAAAATTCAAGAAGAAGAGGAAGTGACTACATCCAAGATCAGAGAAGCACTTAACTGGTGTGTTCTAGATCCTAAGCTGAAGATAGGATCTGTTTTCAACAGGAGAGGAATGAATACCCAAGGAAAATTCCTGTCAGAAATTGTGGGTAAAGTTATACTCAGCAAGACTGGAGGGCATGACAGGGTGTCAGCCTCCATGTTCAGTATTATGACCAGAATTATCTTCAACCTCAAAACAGACTGGTCAATGGTTATCTTTGAGAAAATAAAGGAAAGTCTAAAGAAGCCCAATCTGGGCAGGATACTTAGTCTCTACCTGGCTGGTACAATACCAGAGGTAATGAGCACTGCTGCAGGTAGCAAAATCAACCACATGAGAAGGATGGACATGAGGATCTTCTCAAGGTGGGAAAGGGTGCTGTCAAAGGAACTGTCCACTCCTGAGAAGCAAGTTTCTAAGAAAGATTCACCTCCGAAGAAGAAGAGGAAGATAGATCCTGTGACACAGGAGTCCTCCAGCAGTTCAGGTAGTGAAGAACAGGTTGTTTTCACTCCTGATAGTCCAATAGAAGTGGCTGCAGAGAAGTCTCCTGCTCCTCAAGAGCCAGCTGAAATCCAGGGGGAGCTGCCTACAGCTAGCCCCATACATAAGGATCCAAGCCAGGGGGAGCCTCCAGCTGTAGAACAACCCTCTACACTGGAGAGTGAGCAAGCTACACTCATTATCCAAGAGGTACTTTCTGACCTCAATACTTTAGATTTTTCTGTAATAGATTCTGATTTGTCTGATGTCCATCAGCAAACTCAGCAAGTAAATCAAGAACCAGATGTTGTTCCTGATAAAGTAGTTGAAGAACCAAGTACATCTCCTGCACAGTCACCTCCTGAATATACAATGGAAGATCTATTTCTAAATCTAGAACAGGAGGACTTTGATATGGATAAAGGTGCTGCTGCTGAGGGGGAGACACTGCAAGTTCAGGAAGAGCCTATAAGGCAGGAAAGTGAGAAAGCACTTGATGTGCAAGCTGAAAAACCATCAAGCCCTAAGGATAGGGTGAATATAGCCAGTACTTCAGAGTCTGAAGAAGATGAGGCTGAACAAGCTAAGAAGAAGCAGTTCTTTGTATTCAAAAGAAGGAGTCAGAGCTACAAGAAGGCTCTACAAACTATTGCTCAACACTCCCTAGTCCAACAAGCTCCATCAACTGATTACAGTGGATTAATGGTAGCAATGCAAGTTAAGCTGGATGAGCACAGGAGGACCATAGAGAAGTATATTGATGAAGGCCACAAGTCTTTACAATTTGACTTAGCTCAAGACATCAAGTCAATAAGGTTTGAGATGAACCTGAATAAAAAGGAAATGAATGAATGCTTCCACAAGGGTGGAAATGCAGTGGTGTTCCTGGCTAAACATCAAGAACAGATAAAAGAAAAGGTGGATGATATAGCATTGAAGCAGGGCTATGTGCTGGAAAATCAATTAAGGATGAATGATAATTTGACAGCTTCACATAATGCTATAGTCACTGAACTGAAGAGTAAGTCTGCTGAACCTTCAACCTCCTCTGCTGCTGCCAAGGCTGAATTTGATAAAGCTTTTCAAGATGAAATTGCTGCTGTCAAGACTGCAATCAAAGATTCACAAAAGGTCATTTCTGAACAACTTACCAAGCTTAGACCTTACTTTAAGGATGGCATCAGGTACTTGGACAGTCAGATCAGATTCCAAAAGGATGATGTGAGAGACTATGTTGAACAAGAAGTCATAAAGGGGGAGAGGGTGTTAGTCAAAGCTAGCTCTGACCATGCCAAATGGATTTCTAACTCCATCAGAGCTACACTGGGCTATCCTCCCCTGTGTGATGATGATAATGTAGCTGAATCAGGTATTCAAAGTGCATATCTTGGAGGTGAACAATAGGAAGTAGCTCAGGTGATCTATCCACCTCCAGATTTTGACATGGTTCATGCAGAAGTAAGCACAATGTATAGTCCAACTACTGGAAAGCCTAATGTTGTTCTGGAAAAGGTTGTTCAACCTATTACAGCAGCTATGCAAGAGGCTATGGACAAAGAAGAAGAGACAAGGTTGTCAAAGAAGAAGTTCAGGGAACTAGCTGAGCAAAAACCTGATTTTGAACAGTGGAGCCCTACTTCTAGGAACATCATTCTCACAGCCTGGAAAGCAGCCAAGGACAATGCACATGAGAGGAACAAATGGTTCTCAAAAGCAGAATGGAGGAAGCATGAGATTAGGCAGGAAGTCATTGTCCAGTATAGAAGGAAGGCTAAGTTAGGAAAGCTACCTCCTACAGCTGTGGAGCCTAGCAAGTACTTTCCTAAGCCCTATCATTACTTTGAGAGACAGAAAATCAAGGCTGAAGAACTAAAGAAGAAGGACTCCAAAGGAAAGAAGATTGCTGATACTGAGCCTGCTGTTGCTGCTGCTGTAAAAGCCAAAGTGCAAGCTGGGAAAGGAATAGTCATAAAAGAACCTGATCAGAATTAGACTAAGATTAGACTGAAGAATGTTGTAATCTGTTACATCTAAACATTTTTGTAAATCATTGACAATGTATTAAAAACAATGTTTGAACAATTTTTGATAAATATATTTCATGATTGTTCAGAAGAATGTGTCTAATTTCTGTTTGTTCTGTAATGCTGAATGAGTATACATGTGTGCTTTATTACATGTTTAAGTTTACCCTATTACCATATACCTGCTTTACATCATTCTCTAATTTTTAATTATGAGTGGTGTATATCATTGACTAAGGGTTATGACTTCTCCAAATAGGGGGAGATTGTTGGGTACATTGGTCAAATGTACCTGATTTGAAGAAGCCTCACCTAACTCAATGATATACATCATAATGTATTTGATGTTTGTTTGAGTTACTTGTGCAGGATAGGTATTCACTGGACTGAAGCTAAAAGTTTCTAAGTCCATGTGTCGACACCCAGAGGGAAAGTGTCGACACTTGAGAAAGCTTGTGTCAACACCCAGACAAGCAGTGTCGACACTTGGAATCGTTGTGTCGACACCCAGACAAGCATTGTCGACACTTGGAGTCATTGTGTCGACACCTGGGATGAAGAGTCTACACCAGACAGAAAGTGTCGATACTTGGAGCTGTGTCGACACTCAGTGAAGAAGTATGCAGAAAAGCTGTGTCGACACTTAGCAGAAGTGTCGACACCTAGAAGAGCTGTGTCTACACCACAATGTGTCGACACTTGGAGTTGTGTCGACACTCAGCAAAATTCTGCAGAGACTAAGGACAAGTGTCGACACTCAACACAATGTGTCGACACTCAATCAGCAGAGTCAACATATGAAGAATGTGTCGACACTCAGCACAATGTGTCGACACACAAACAGAAGAATCAGTAATTGAAGTATGTGTCGACACTCAACACAATGTGTCGACACTATGCAGAAGAGTCAACACTTGAAGAAAGTGTCGACACCCAGCACAATGTGTCGACACTTAGTTGAAGAGTCTACACTTGAAGAAAGTGTCGACACAAGGAGCTGTGTCGACACTTAGCAAAGAACAGAAAAGTTTACAAAATATTCTAAGCACAAGTGTCGACACTAAGGGGATGTGTCGACACTCAGCTGAGGAAACAAAATTGAAGACTTGTGTCGACACCAAGAAGTAGTGTCGACACTTGACAGTTTCAACACATGAAGATGTGTCGACACAAAGGAGTTGTGTCGACACTTAGAAGAATACAGTTAAAGAATGAAGATCAAGTACTTGTGTCGACACTTAATTTCAGTGTCGACACTTGAAGAAGTATCTGTGTCGAGACATACAAGGAATTGTGTCGACACCTTGTAGACTTGTGTCGACACTTACACAACATGTGTCGACACTTGGTCTATAAGTGTCGACACTTAAGAAAAGAAAGTCTCGACACTATCTGACAGTTAGAGAATTTCAAGAAGTGACTGGTTGACATGACAGCTACCGATCCAGCCGATCTACAGCAACTGTCAGAGAAATCAGAAGTCTGTTATGAACCGGACCAGCCGGTTACCATGAAGGAAGCCTATAAATAGGCACCCATATTTTACAAAAACAGATTGATTGTGGTTATTACAAGTAGTGAGAATAATTGAAGTGTTTGATCAGATTAAATCAAAAAGTGATACACAGAGGATCAACACAAGAAGATCTGGCAGTCCAACTGCAGATCTAAGAAGTTGGAGAGAGAGAGCTCCAATCAAGAAGTCAGTCTTTGGAACTAAGGCTGAGAAGAAGGATTCAGAATCTTCTGGATCACAAGAAGCAGAGGTCAAGGATCAACTGCAGAGGATTCAGACTAATTCAGTTCTAACTCAAGAAGCTTTGAAGGAAGCTAAGTCAGTTTGGATCGAGCTGAGTTCTTCCAAGAACTCTTCAAGAAACTCTCAACTCCTCTCTTATTTTCTGAGTTGTAGAGTTAATTATTGTATTTCAATTTTAACTTGTAGGATCCATTGGATCTGAGAGAATTGTAAGCCTATATTATAAAGGCTGAGGGTAGGGCTTGGTTGCCTGAGTGTAGGAGTTGAAGAACTCTGAGTGTAGGCCTTAATTGGCTGAGTGTAGGCCTGGGTGGCTGAGTGTAGGCCTTTGTGGCTGAGTGTAAGGCTTTGGGCCTGAGGTGTAGGAACCTTGTTGGGTTCTGAGATAGTGGAGAAGGTTGGCCGAATCTAGTACACTGCTAGATAGGCGAAGGGGGAAAGTGGATGTACCCAAAGATTGGGGAACCACTATAAATTTGTGTGTCTGCTGTGCTGTGCTGTGCTGTGCTGTGGATTAACTGTTTATATTCTGTTGTTGCTGTTAACTGTAAAACACTGTGAGATAACTGTCTTACTGCCAAGTAAGTTTAAAAAAGGTTTAGGTCACCTATTCACCCCCCCCCTCTAGGTGGTTAGGTACCATATCTTTCATCTTTTTCTCAATTCGTGGTTATGAACCAGCAGGGAGAAGCCTAAGCCATCAGCTCTCATGTGAAGGAAATGAAACGCCACAAATTTCCTACAAAGGTCTATTTTTGGGCTGACATGGCCTGTGACACGCCCGTATCACAGGCCGTGTACCTTAAGCGGCATGCAACCGACTTACCCAAAGCAGGACACGACCATATGACATGCCCGTGTCACAGGTCATGTGCCCGACATGCCTTCAGACACGCCCGTGTCTGCGGCCGTGTACCTCAGGAAGCACACAACCAATTCAACATGAACATGATACGGCCATGTGACATGCCCGTGTCACAGGCCGTGTGCCCAGAGACACACCCGTGTCCTGACCGTGTTCACAAGGCCTCATTGTCTTGGCCAAATCCAGAGAAAGACATGACCATATGACACGTCTGTGTCACAGGCCATGTTCCACACTCGAGTATCGTCGAGCACATTTACTCGAGTGGAGGTCGATGAGCTAGAGGACATACCCTCGGACACGCCCGTGTCGCAGGGCATGTTCCCTCTCGAGAACTCGTCGAGTGCATTTTGTCGAGCACTCGACAGGCTGCTCAGCCATACAGAGTAGGACACGGCTTGGGACACGCCCGTGTACCAGGCTGTGTTGCCCAACCTGAACCTACACTTGGGATTTGGGGTGTTACATACAGTGACATTAATGTTTTGTTGAATTTAGTCTATAAGTAATTGAGATAAAATATGTTAATGACATCTGCTGGATAGATCCCTAATGAACAAATGGTGTAGTAAAGAGTACTTGATCGAGGTGATTTGGTGGAGGTTAGTGAACGAATGAATTGTCGTGTTGTGACGGTAGGAATGATTTAAATATATGAATCAATAGGGATGTACTTGATAATGTTAAAACATTCAATAATGATGAAGTTGACTTGAAGTTCGCTGTACATAACTTCTATTAATTATGATAACCAAATGAGCGGTGAATATGTGTGGAGTACCATTATGTTGATGGTGAACCCTTGGTGTGCTTGGATGCACAAAAATATGGAAGGGTTGAAAGTGTGTGAGTGTTGCCGCACTGGAATTATGTAATGGTAAGAGACTCGGTGTGGATCTCTTGTATGTTGTTGAGCACGAAATGTGAATAATGAAAAGGGGCTCAATGTGGAGCCCCGTATGTGAAATGCATGTGGTGTGAGTTGGCACGTGGTGTCATAATCTTGGGTTAAGGATAGTATGGAAAGTATACGGGCTCGCCAGTCATCATACCGAAGGGAGTTGACAAATAGACTTTGGTCGGTTGGGCTTGGTCCTCGGTATTCATTCCTGAGGCTCCTTCCGTGCTAAGTGGATGGTTGGGCTTGGTCCTCGTGCTTTTTCTAAGGCTCATTCTGGGTCACAACATAGGCTAGTTCATGGTTTGGTTCTCGGTGCACATTTACCCGAGACTCCTGCTGAGCCATAGTATGCATGTGAGCTCTATTGTTATGTTCTTAGCGTTGAGGTGTACGGAGGCCTAGGCGTGGTAGTGTGGATGCACACCTAGTAGTGGAGAAGCCCACTCCACTATCACCGTCTGGCCACGACAGTTGGCGCCTGAGAGGTTAGCTACCTGCTCGAAAAGTAGGAACTTCAAGTCTTTGTTGACATAGCAGTTGCTTGTGCGTGATCATGGGTGAGTCATTGCATTGCATTCATGGCATTGCATTTCATTGGATATACAAGATCCTCATCGTATAAGTTTGTATGAGCACTCTTATACAATGAGTTACTTCACTACTGAGCCGATCCTCAACTTATATGTTTGTTTGGGAATTCATATAAGTTGAGTTACTTTTTGTTGTAGCTTTACTCATTTATTATACTGTTGATATACTTATTACTGCTCACTCTATTTCACCTATTTGTACTACTATTTTATTCATATATATTATACCCTTGTTCTTTTCTCCGCCCGGTGTCGAGGAGTCACCGGGAGAGCGGATGTGACCGCCACTTAGTCTTATGACTAACGGTTGCTACGTCTTCCTTTTTAGGAGGAAACCTGTAACGCCTCTACACGTCACATGGAATACAACGGTGGGTCCGGCTAGGGCCCCACGTCATACTTCACAGACAAGCGGCGGAATTACGTGTAGAAATCAAAATCTACTCGTACCCTAACTCAAACCATTCTAGCGCAACATTTTATGTTAGATAAACTCAGCTCAATGAATGTCCACTAATATATAAACTCCACATTTATATATCAAAATCAGGAATGTATACAACACACACACATATGGCCTTAAGGCCTTATATGTTCCTCTTTACAAATGTACAGTTGCATATATCGGCACGCAGGCTGGCGACACATTAAATCCAAACACGCTTTCTTCGCACGACCATCAAGGGCCTTTAGCAGCAAGCCTCCATTCCGCTCAATTCAATTCAATCATCAACACCTACAATTAGATATCCACCCAAGAGCGGTAAACAAAGTAACGGTCAACATTAGCTGACCAATTATAACGACACTACCCCTTACCCGGGGCAGTGGTTCCTTCCCTGTATGCATTGCCATCACAAGTTATCAATCTACCAATGACAACCACATCACAAATGCCGGTATCCACCAGACGCTCTGTACACTCAGGGCACCTTATTGGTGTAACAGATGTCCCAGTCATACCCCATCAATCTGAGGTTCTTCACTTATTGGTTGGGCGGTTCAATCATAGTTCACCAATCCCGCGGGCTGGCGACATTCCATCCATACCATTCAGAGGTACTACCTCACAGCATCCACAAACATAACTAGAGCATATCGACCCCCCCTAGTGGTGTAGCAAGCCGGTTTTATCGATGCTCCCCAGGCATTACCACCAATCGACCCCTCAACCTATTCCCGATCGACCCACCCTTGTTGTGTAGCAAGCCGGGTTTAACTCGGCTCCCCAGGCATTGCCACCAATCGACCCCTCATCTATCTAGATCAACCAACCTTAGTGGTGTAGTAGGCTGGGTTTATCCCGCGCTCCCCAGGCGTGCTACCAATTCACATCTCATCACAACCAGGAGCTTACTCAAAGCATCCATACATCCATAAGCAACATCCATACATACATCTATACATCCATCTAACAAAGCCTATGCCTTACGCCACATTTACATCTCTAGATGCAGATTCAACCAAGGAATCACTTACGATATGGAGGATTCCATGCATGTGCATAAAGAAAGGATTTCGATGTCCAAGAAGGAGATCGTTACCCTTGAAGATCGTTTCGGAGCCATGACCTAGCCGAATGGAAATCACCGCCTCGACCTTGCCTTCACGAATCCGATCTCGGATCTTCGCTCCGCACTCTGCAGCTCCTCTAGCAGCTGGCTTTCTCCTTCCTCCTTTCCTTCCCTTGCCCTCTTTCTTTCTCTCTCTTAAGAGAAGAAGAAGAATGAAAATGAGGGAATAATTCCTCATTCTCGGCCTTATATCCACAGGGAAGAAGCCTGGCCCTTGGATCTAGGATAAGGAAAACAAACGGCTCAGATTTTCCCAAAAATAGGCTGAACACGGCCTGACATGCCCTGTGACACGCCCGTGTCACAGGCTGTGTCACTTAAGCAGTAGGCAACCGAATCAAATCCAACCAGTACATGACCGTGTGACACGGCCGTGTCACACCCTACACGTCTGTGTCATGCCCGACACGCCCATGTCTAGTAGTCATGTACTTCACACAGCACAATCTCCACTTCACCCGAGCGGGACACGACCATGGGACACGCCCGTGTTCCAAGCCATGTACCCCAGGACACACCCGTGTCCACCAGTATACGCAGTCTCGCCTAAAACCCACAAAGGACATGCCCTATGACACGCCCGTGTCACCGGCCGTGTACCCTGAACTCGACAATCGTCGACCAAATTCGTCGACCACACATTCAACTCCTCAACCCGAGCATGACACGCCCTGGGACACGCCCGGGTCCCAGGCCGTGTCACCCAATCCTGAACCCAAAGTGGGATTTGGGGTGTTACAACCCTCCCCTCCTTCAAAAAAATTTCGTCCCCGAAATTTGACTCAGCGACCACCAGCAACATACCACTCACGTTTCACCATACATAACCGCGCACTCAAATAAGGCGAGCCGGGTTAAAGTTCAGAGGTCGTACCCCAAGGCATCGCACAAACCAAACAACACATGCAGCACATACACACGCACACTTATCTCCTTGGGTACACAACCATCCACAATATTATCTAATGCGATAGATCCAACAAAACACATCATATATATAGCCACCATGACTGCATCAGGACTGCACCGTTTCTGTAACAGCCTGATTTTCTCAACAGGTAATTTTTGGGTGACACGGCCTGGGACATGGGCGTGTCCCAGGGCGTGTCAAGCTGGAGTCGAAGATTTGGACGTGAGGTCGACGAAATTTGGAGTTGACGGTCGTCGAACAACAGACACGGCCTGAGACACGGGCGTGTCTCAGGGCGTGTCGACGATCGGCCTGGGTGTCGACGTTTTTTCGCTCGACGATGTGTCGAGAGGGGGCACATGGCCAAGGACACGGGCTTGTCCGAAGCTGTGTCGTGTGCTCGACGACTTTTGCTCGACGATCGTCGAGTGTCGGGATGTAGGCGTCGAGTGTCGAGGAGTTGCACACGGCCTGTGACACGGGCGTGTCACAGGGCGTGTCAATTCGGGTCGACAAACTCAGACCGATGAAAAGTTTCGACAGCGGGCGTCTTCTTGCTGTGTGTTGGCACACGGCCTGGGAGACGGGTGTGTCACAGGCTGTGTGAAGTCTCGGGTTGGTCTGGGATTATTTTCGCCAATGAACACGGCCACGGACACGAGCGTGTCTGAAGGCGTGTTGGGTGACACGGCCCATGACACGGGCGTGTCCCGTGGGCGTGTCACTGGTTTGGATAAGTCGGTTGACCTCCGCTTGAGGCACACGGCCTGGGACACGGGCGTGTCACAGGCCGTGTCAGGTCAAATTCTGCTTTTCTGGCATTTTTGTGGCCGTCCATTCCTTCAGCCTGGATCCAAAGGCTGAGCTTCTTTCCTCTTTTCCTAAAGGCCGAAAACTGAGAACTTATTCTCATTTTACTTAGCTTTCATCTTTTTACAAGTTAAAGAGAGAAAGGGAGAGGAAGAAGAAGGAAGAAGAGGAAGGGCTGCTGCTGGTGGTGCTGCGGTTTACCGACAAGAGAACCGAAGCCGGCGTTGCGGAGGAAAAGCTCTTGTGGTCCATTCAAGCTAGCTTTGCGTTCATGGCACCGAAGCGGTCGTCAAGGGTAACGACTTTTCTTCCTAGCCATGTGAAGGCTTCCTTTTGGCATATATTTGTGATTCCCCCACCAAGAGGTGGCTGAGTTTGGGAGTCTTTGGGTGGATTCATGAAAGCCCTTTGTTGGCATATAGATCCGGAAATGGAGTACGGAATAGACATGATGTGTGAAGCCCATCTAGACAGGTTGGTCTGGATTGGTGATGTTGCATATGAACCGGAGAAGACTCCGTGCTAAACGTGTAGTTTAAGGAGTCAACGGGTTATGCCTGCGAAAAGGAGTAGCAGGAAGTACTGGAGTGGTAGTCCAGGAAAATATCCGTGTTATGTTTGTGGGTCCAACCTGTGAATGAGGCACAGGAAGTACTGGTGTGACTAGGAAAGGCCCTTTTGTGATTCTTGATGTCGTAGGGTGTCCACCTGTGAAGCGAGTAACAGGAAGTACTGGCATGGTAGCTAGGAAAGACCCCTAACATTTGTGATTTTGCGGTGTCCACCTGTGAAGAGAGTAACAGGAAGTACTGGGATGCCCAGGAAAGACCCGCTGTTGTGATAAGGAAATGGGTATAGAGAAATACCCAGGCTGTGTGCCAAGAACAGGATTGGTGAGACAGACCCGCGCCTTTGATTAAGCCATGAGTACGTTGTACTCGGAGAAGGCAAGGCGATTTGAGCAACGGGGGTTGGAGGATCCGACATGCGCTATGTCCGTCCGACGTGAGACCAAAAGGTACGGTCTGTTGGAGCGCATATCAAGAGTCTTCGGCCTGTGCGCCATGACACAATGGGGGCTACGGGCCATCCCGGTGTAGGAAGACTAACTCCGGCTGCACGTCATGGAGTAAATGCTCAAGAGATTTACCGTTGGGTTATGACCCTGATACGGTGGTGAGCAAGAGTTTTGCCAGAACACCAAGAATGTGCCCTGAGTGCACGGACTGTTGGGCCGGGTGATGAACGGTTGTGATGTCTTGTGTGTGTGAAAGCACATTTTAATGAGATATATTGTCATACTGTGATATGATATGCCTGCAGGGAAGATTACCGCTGCCCCGAGAAAAGGGGTAGGGTCGTTATAATTTTTTCAGCTGAACGCTGACCGTTGCTTTTGTTTGCCACCGTTGGGTGGATTGTCCCTGTACAGGTGCTGGAGAGCTGAGCGGGACGCATAAAGGTTGATGTCCCTGCTGCTGTTGCTAGCCCTCGAAGGCTATATGTGTTGCTTGTTGTGTGTTTTCCTTTATTGTGGCTGGCCTGCGCGCCAATGTTAAAGCCACTGTGTGAAAGCCATGTAAGGCCATAAGGCCATCTTTTGTACTCTTGTAAGACATTCCTATGGATGATATATACAACGTGGGTTGTGTTATATGTTGGACATTCACTGGTGGAGTTCAAGTTGTAGTGTAGGCTTCCGCTAAAATGCTTTGTGATAGGTGCGATGCGTTACTCTGGTATCATCTTGTACCTTCACCGCCTGTTTTGTGATATATATTGTGGGGCCCCGGCCGGACCTTCTAGAATATACCATATGAACGGATGGGGTTGTTACATTTTTGGTATCGGTTGTTTTGGTCTTTCCCTCTCGAAGTCGTGGTCGACTTCTTTTGTGGGGTGGCGAGCACGCGTTTGTGCAAACCAAAGTCTACGAATGAACTCCTGAATGTCCATAATAGGAATGCAAATTTGTGTGTTTGAGGAACCTGTGTGTTTTTATTTTGTGTTTATTGCTTATGTACGACCGCTCATGTGTGTGTCTTGTCCACCTTTAGGTGACACGAAGTGGAGCTGGGCCGTCTGAGCCCCAGCATTCTGATGAATGTACGGCACCAGCCGCGGTGCCGACACCTCCACCGTCTGCGGAACATGTGCGTTTAGTTGTGGAGGCATTATTTACCATGATCCAAGGACAACCACTGAGGCAGGAACAGGCGGCTGTGAGGCCAGAACAGGTGGCGGCAAGGCCTGAACCTGTAGTGGATGTGGCTCCTCGAGCGGCTGAGAAGCAGCTAACGCGGTTTATGAGTTTCCATCCGCCTACGTTCTCGGGAGCGGGAACTCCGAAGCAGGCTGAGGATTGGCTATTGCGCGTCAAGCGAGTGATGACGACGATTGGAACGGTGGAGCATCAGAAAGTTACCTTAGTTACCTTCTTGCTTGAAGGAGAAGCTCGATTGTGGTGGGATGAGATGGAGTTGCATCACTTGGCGGGTCGTCCTTTAACACAAGTATCGATGGAAGAATTCTCCCGACTCTTCCTAGCAAAGCACCTTCCTGCGGCTCAGCGGATAGCCATGGAAAATGAATTCCAACGGTTGACACAAGGTGATGGCAGTTTTGATGCGTACCTGCATAAACATACTCGCTTGGGGAGGTATGCAGGTTCTATTTTTGCTGATGAGCAGAGGAAGACCAATCAGTTCTATGAAGGACTGAGGGATGAGCTGAGGTTCCTTGTGTCAAGTTCGGTGAACCAAGGTTTCCAAGCATTGGTTAACACTGTGAGCGCGTTGGAAAAGGATATGTAAAGGGTGCAGGGGAAGAGAGCATTGGCTGTGACGCAACCGGAGTGGAAGGCGCCCCGATCTGGGAAACCATTTTATAAAAAGAGATGGGGCAAGAAGTCCAAGACAAGTGGACAAGCTCCTTCATCAGTTGCAACGGGAGCAACGTCAGGGGCTACCTCCAAGCCAGATACTCATATCTGCTTCAATTGTGGCCGGATGGGGCATATTGCGCGAGATTGTCGGATGCCGCCAAAGAGTGAAAAGAAGGCGGGAGCATCTTATGCGGAAAAAGGAAAGGCGGTGGTGGATTCCTCTGCCTCGCAGGTGCAACCCCGGATCTACAAACTTGGCCTACAGGAGGCCATCAAGCAGAGTGACGTGGTCACAGGTATGAGTTTAGTTTTGCATATGTGATTGTTTGTATGCTTTGTTTAGTCTATCTATGTTTGCGGTTTGTGTGTGACATGTTTGTCACAGGCTTTGTGATGATTCGGGACAAGCTGGCGCGAGCACTGTTTGATACGGGTGCATCGCATTCTTTTCTTTCTAGCGAGTTTATAACGCGGCTTGGGATACCCAGTCGTGCAAAGACAGATAGCATCAGAGTGGTGTTGCCAAATGGCTGTTGGATGCTTGCGGATCAATCTTACGATGTGGCGGTTCAAATTGGAAGTCGGGATTTCAGTTTGCCTGCATCTGTTTTACCAATATCGGAATTCGACGTGATTTTTGGGATGGATTGGCTTGCGGGGCAGCATGCTATGATTGATTGACAGTCCAAAGAAATCACATTGGGCCAGAATACCGAACATGAGACAAAGTTCGCGGGTATGCGAGGAGTATGCGGGGCATTGATGTCTGCACTCCAGGTAGTCAAAGCTGTTCGGAAGGGTGCAGAGTGTTACTTCGCACTGATTCAGGCGGTTGAGCCTAAGGCCAGTGTGTGCGAGGTTCCGATTGTGGCAGAATTTACAGATGTGTTTCTCACGGATCTCCCTAGGCTACCACCCCAGCGGGAGATTGACTTCACGATCGAGTTGGTGCCAGGTGCGAAGCCTGTGGCCCGCTCGCCATATCGCGTCGTGCCAAAAGAGATGGCTGAGTTGAAGGTCCAATTACAAGAAATGCTAGAGCAAGGTTATATACGCCCAAGCATGTCACCTTGGAGCGCGCCTGTGCTTTTTGTAAAGAAGAAAGACGGTGGGTTGCGGTTGTGTATCGATTACCGTGAACTGAATAAGCTGACCGAGAAGAATAAGTATCTGATACCCCAGATTGATGAGTTATTCGATCAGCTGGTGGGCTCGACCGTCTATTCGAAGTTGGACCTGAAGTCTGGGTATTACCAGTTGCGAATTCGGGAAGGTGACATTCCCAAAACCGCATTTGGAACGCGTTATGGGCACTATGAGTTCACAGTCATGCCATTTGGACTGTGTAATGCGCCCGCGGTGTTTATGGATCTGATGCACCGTATTTTTCGCGAGTACCTAGATCTATTTATGATCGTGTTCATTGATGACATCCTGGTGTACTCGAAGTCAAAAGCTGAGCATGAGATTCACTTGCGGTTGGTGTTGAACACGTTGAGGCAAAATCAACTCTATGCCAAGTTCTCGAAGTGCGAGTTTTGTCTATCGTCGGTGGCATTTTTGGGCCATGTTGTGAGTGTAGCGGGCATTGCAGTGGATCCAGCGAAGATAAGGGCCATACAGGAGTGGCCAATGTTGTCTTCCGTGCCCGAGGTCAGAAGTTTCCTTGGACTTGCGGGCTACTATAGAAGATTTGTGGAAAACTTCTCGTGGGTCGCTTTGCCGCTAACCACACTGATGCGAAAAGATCAGAAGTTCGTTTGAACGCCAGAGTGCGCATGAGCTTTTGAAGAGCTGAAGATTCGGTTGACCACGGCGTCGGTGTTGTCTTCGCCACGTGGAACCGATGGATTTGTGATTTATAGTGATGTCTCAGGGAGCGGCTTAGGCTGCGTTCTTCTGCAAAATGGAAAGGTTATTGCTTATGGCTCACGCCAGCTAAAGGTGCACGAGCGAAATTATCCCATCCATGACTTGGAACTAGCGGCGGTGACTTTTGCACTCAAGTTGTGGCGACACTACCTTTATGGAGTGAAGGTGGAGATCTATACAGATCATTAGAGGCTAAAGTACCTATTGGAGCAGAAGGACTTGAATATGCGACAACGAAGGTGGTTGGAGTTCCTTGGGGACTATACTTTTGAGATTCACTACACGCCCGGTAAGGGGAATGTTGTCGCGGATGCCTTAAGTCGGCGGGTTCCGGCTATAGCAAATTGGTTACAAAGGCATGATGAACGTCTTATCCAGGAATTGGAAGCATTAGAGATTTATTGTGTTGACAAGAATTCCACTGCCACTGCATGTTTGAACTGGACCGAGGTGCAATGTGACCTTGCGGACCGAGTTCGACGGGCAACGGAGTTGGATGAAGATCTCTTACGCTATGTGAATGAAGGGCCAGATGGCAAATTCACCTGGAATGACGGTCTTTTGCGAAAAGAGGGTCGTTTGTGCGTCCCGAATGTGGGAAAATTGAGGGAAGAACTGATGTATGAAGCGCATTATACAAAGTATTCCATTCACCCAGGGAGCACGAAGATGTTCAACGATATGAAGAAGCTATTCTGGTGGCAGGGCTCAATAAAGATGTTGCCCTTTATGTATCCAAATGCCAAACATGTGCGATGGTGAAGGCAGAATGCCAAAAGCCGGGCGGTTATTTGAAGTCACTGCCGATCCCAGAGTGAAAATTTGATGATATTTCCATGGATTTTGTGCCCGGGTTGTCGAGATCGCAGCGAGGAAATGATTCCATTTGGGTAATTGTTGACCGGCTAACTAAAGTGACACATTTTCTCCCAAACAGGCGGGATGAGTCAGTTGAAAGTTTGGCAAAGTTATATGTTGACCAGATTGTGCGGCTTCACGGTGTTCCTCAGAGCATCGTAAGTGATCGAGATGGGCGATTCACGTCAAATGATTGGAGGCTAGTTCACCGACTGTTGGGAACGAAGTTGACTTTCACTACGGCCTTTCATCCCCAAACGGATGGCCAAACTGAACGTACCAACAGAACAATGGAGGACATGCTCCGAATGTGCGCCCTTGATTTCGGAAAGAGATGGGAAGATCATCTCTATATGGTAGAGTTTGCATATAATAACAGCTACCAGACGAGCATTGGGATGGCACCATATGAAGCTCTATATGGCAGGAAGTGTCGTACTCCCTTAGCTTGGGTAGAAGCAGGAGAAGCTCGGGTTTTTAAACCAAATGAGGTTGATGAAGCAAACTCAACCATACGGACTATTCGAGAGAGATTGCTTATTGCTCAAGATCGACAAGCGAAGTACTACAACGCCAAGCACCGGAACGTGGAATTTGCGGTTGGCGATTGGGTATACTTGAAGATCAAGCCATTCAAAGGTGTCTCCAGGATTCGACGATGGAAAAAGTTGAGTCCAAGATCTTTGGGTCCTTTTGAAGTGGTTGAGCGAGTTGGCGAAGCGGCTTATCTGCTAGCTCTGTCGGCAGACTTAGGTGGATTCCGTGATGTATTTCACATCTCGGTGCTTCGGAAGGCCGTGAAAGATCCAGCTCAAGTGATCGCGGATGATCGGGTGCCGGTGGAGTATGGGTTAACAACGAGAGTTAGACCCCTTCAGATCGAAGATCGAGCCGAGAAACAGTTGCGGAATAAGACGGTCAGCATGGTGAAAGTCCGATGGGACAACTGCGGTCGTGAAGAACTGACATGGGAGCGAGAACAAACCATGCGAGAAGAGTTCCCCGAGCTGTTTTGGTAATCTGTGGAGAGTAGTGTGTTGTAACCGAAAAAGTTGAATGTTATAACATTTTTCTTGCTGGTTATGTTGAATTCTGTGAAGTGAAAGTGGGTGAATGGAAGGCTTTTTAAACCTATCCGCGCGGACTACGCGGACAAGGTTGGCGGACTGCTAGGTCGGCAGGGATGTTGCAGGCGGTTTGCTCTGTAGCGGCCTGGGCGGTCTGTTCGCGCGGACTACGCGGACAGCAGCAGCGGTCTGACAGCCCAGTGTATGCTGAGCAGGCGGTTGACTCCCAGGAAGTAACCGGGCGGATAGAAATGCTATCCGCGGAGTCCGGCATGAAGCGGACTGAAGAACTGGAGCTCGGCAGACCGGTTTGGCAGTTGCCTTGGTCTTGCTCTAGTGAAGCGACAAGTGGAAGTCGCGGAGACCGCCGGTCAGTGCGGACAGAAACTGGAGGTCGCCCGGTATGGCGGGCTAGATCCAGTGTCCGCCAGTAAGTGCGGACTGGCCCTTGTGGCTAGTGGACTGGACTTGGTGAGTTTTGGACCAAGTCCAGGATGGCTCAGTCCGGGGAGATCGCGTAGTGGAGCGCGGGCTGGTTTCTCAGTCCGCCAAGCATAGTAGAAGCGCTGTTGCCTTGTTTGCTAGCTTGGGGAAATGCGGACTGGAGAATTGCTTGTGCATAAGCATGCGGACTGGAGCCAGAGTCCGCTGAGTCCGGTATAGCCTTGTAATGAGGTTGACTCAGGGATGCGGACTGAGGCAGTCAGCAGGAATGCGGACTGGAGAAGTCTGCAGTGCATGCGGACTGGAGTCTGCTGTTAGCAGACTGCATTGGCGTGTCCGCTAAGTCCGGAGGTGCCTTGGAGGAGGCAATGGACTTGGGATATGCGGACGGAAGCAGGGTGTCCGCTGAGTCCGGCAGGTGCCTTGATGGCGAGGCTGCGGGCTCGGGGTTTGCGGGCTGATGCCTTGTCCGCAGATTGGCGGACACAGCTGTTGTGGAGTCCGGCTGTGGTGGTCCTGGCTTGGCCTCTGGCGGCAAGGCGGGCTGGATATTGGAGTCCGGCCTTGGAGAAGCTGGGGAGGACTGGCTATCTGCACAGGAGCGGCGAACTGGAATGTGTGTCCGCGGGCTGGCGGACAGACTAGTTCTTGCTGCAGGATGTGGCGGTGATCCTATCGTCTAGGGCGGTGACCATACTCATCATCGTTCCTATAAATAGGACCCATGTCACATCAGGAGTAACGAAACCTGGACCGAAGTAAGTGAACAGTAATTGAGCTCGCGTAAGTTGCTGCGGTCTGGACTTTGGTGTCCGCGCGGATAGAGAGTTGACCCGGTTGTGCTGTGCAGGTTGTGCGGATAGCGCTGGAAAGCCAGGACTTGGCTCTGATTGCGGTCAGGGACAGTGCGGACTCTGCGGTTAAGCAACAGGCGGTAAACAGCAAGTCGCGGATAGCGACCAGGCGGTCTCCTCTTTGGCAACTTGGTTCGGGGTTCAGGAAGTCGCCTGCTTCAGGCGGACTGTTCCATTCGGTGACGCAGCTTGTGCGGTCTGGCGGCTAGGCGACCTCGCGGTCAGGCGGCCTGCAGATCGGCGGTGAAGAGCTAAGCATTGGAAGAAGGGGTGAGTCCACGCGGCTTGGGTTGCGGTCTGGCGACCTTGCGGACTGAGCGGACTCCACAGCAGTAGGTCGGCGGCTTGTTGATTGAGTCCGTGCGGCTTGTTTTTTGTTCTTGTCTTTGTAACTGTCTCTGCTCTCCTGGTGTTGGGGTTTGGTGAAGCATGTCTCGCCATGTATGTCTCGCCTTGTAAAGAAGTTTGCTCTTGATCAATAAAAAAGCTTGTGCTGCATGTGTTGCTGGTTGTTACTGCTTTGTTGAGATAACCCCTGTTAACTCCACGATCCGAGAAAACTTTCAACAATATAAGTGGGCGTATCCTCCTCCGGTTTGTTGAATTTCAACAGGGTATCCAAGGGGGCGTCTGCGGTTTTGTTGAATTTTAACATGGTATCAGAGCCAGGTTGTTTGAGTGGTCAAGCAGTGCTCAATGGAAGTAGTTGCTCGTCTGTAGAGGAAACCAGTGGTAGAACCATGGCAGTGGAGGATGCAAGTTGTCTTGGAATTGATCTACTTATAGAGACGAACTGTGAACGGTGGAAGTCCTGTATGAAGAGCTTTCTTCTTGGCGAGGACCTTTGGGAGGTTGTATGCGGAGCAGGAAGACAAGAGGATACTGCTGGCAATGCTGAGGCGATGATAGCTTGGAAGGAGACAAATGCGAAAGCGGAGTCTATTCTCAAGCAGGTGATCTCATCGGAGCTCTTGGACCACATCAGTGGATGTCGGTCAGCTGCGGAGGTTTGGACTTCCCTTGATGGGTTGTTCAGGAAGAAGGTGAAGGTTGCTGCTGAAGATGGTCCCTCTACTTCGTATCAGGAAGAAAGGAGTGTTTCTCTTAGGCGTGATAGGAAGAGGAAGGAAGGACCAAGGTGCTATAAATGCAAGCAGCAAGGTCATCTTCGGAAGGAGTGCAAGGTTACCTTGCTCTCGGCGAACGTTGCTCAGGTAGGGAGGAAGGAGAAGAACATAGTTGGGACATCAACTAGTTCTGGAGCTGATCGGAGGACTGCCATTGATAGTGCTGCTATCTGGCATGAAAGACTGGGGCATGTAGGGATGGACAAGCTGAAAGCAATGGCGGAAAGAAGACTCGTAAGAGGCTTGCCTAGATTGTCATCCTATGGCGATGGTCGGGGGTGTGCGGGATGTCAGGAAAGTGGAGTCTATCGCTTCATGGTTGACAAAGCACAATCCAGATGTAAAGCACCATTGGCGGTTGTCCACTGTGCTCTGGTGGGACCGACCGTCACGGCCAGTCTTGGAGGCAGCAGGTTCATGCTGATATTGGTTGATGACTATTCTAGGTATACTTTGGTATACTTCATGAAGAAGAAGTACAACATGGTACGCTTGTTTGTGGAGTTCAAGAAGCTTGTGGAAGGCCAGCTTGGCCGGAGGATCAAGGTGTTGAGGACAAGTCTCGGTGGTGAGTTTGGCTCAACCGAGTTCTCACGCTTTTGCAGGAAGCAAGGGATCCGGAAGGAGCTTTCTTGTGTACATACTTCACAACAGGGTAGTATTGCAGCTCGGATGATCCGTTGGTTAATGGAGACCTGCAAGTGTTGGCTTCAGAGTAAAGGCATTCCGAAGGCTCTTTGGGCGGAAGGAATGGCCTGTGCTGCTCATGTCATCAACCGGATGCCTCTTAGTCCGATCATAGTGAAGACTCCTTATGAGCTGATGTTCGGAGTGAAGCCCTCAGTGAAGCACCTTTGGGTGTTTGGATCTACCTGCTATATACACTCTTCGGGTGCTCTCAAGACAAAGCTAGTCTTTGTTGGGTATGATGAGCAGAGAAGAAGATGGAGGTGTATGGATCCTGCGACGAAGAAACTCATAGTGTCGAGAGACATTGTTTTCAATGAGTTGACGCCGTATTGGGGTAGCTCTTACGTAGAGCTAGAGATAAGCACGTCAGATGTTGGGTTGAAGGAGGCTGCTGCTAAGGAAGTGGAGTTGCCTGAGTCACCAGGTGCTCCAGGTTGTTCTAGCTCCGGTGCAAAGGCATCAGAGTCGAGAAGAAGGGGGAGCGATGCTCCAGGATCTTCTGGCTCGAAGGCGGAGGCTTCCGGTTCAGGAATCAAGGGGAGCGATGTTCCAGGTAGTTCTTGTTCAAGAGGGGAGTCTTCTGGTTCAGGTAGCAGGTGGAGCGTTGCTCCAGGTGCTCTTGGTTCCAGCAAGGAGGCGTCTTGTTCAGGGAGCAAAGGGAGCATTGTTCCGGGTTTGCCCGGGAACGGAGCTGGTTCAATAGCAGCGGAGGTGGTTAGCCATGATCAGGTTCTTCGGAGATCAAAGAGGATCAGTAAGCCACCAGCTCGATATAGCGAAGGGAATACGGCGGACTTGGTCCCGTGTTTCCTTGTTAGCCCTCAAGTCGAGCAAGGTACTTCTGGCTGTGATGACCCCACTAGAATCAAGGAGGTGGTTGACACCAAGGCTGAAGAGGTGACTTCTCTCAGAGGTAACAAGGCTTGGGCTTTTGTGTCCAAGGAAGTTGGTGATACTCCTGTGATGCATGAGTGGAGGTTGAAGCTGAAGAAGGCAGAGGGAAGCATGGCTCCTTTTGGGAGATGCTGGAGGGCTCCATCATGGTCCATGATATGCGGGGCGAGGACTATGTCTTTAACATCTCTTCGTAGATGCTATCGGAAGGACCAGGTGCGTGGTTACGGGAGCTGCTGGAGTTATTCACCACTTCTCACTTCAAGGGGGGGTGTTGAATTCTGTGAAGTGAAAGTTGGTGAATGGAAGGCTTGGGAAACCTATCCGCGCGGACTACGCGGACAAGGTTGGCGGACTGCTAGGTCGGCAGGGATGTTGCAGGCGGTTTGCTCTGTGGCGGCCTGGGCGGTCTGTTAGCAGCAGCAGTCTGACAGGCCAGTGTATGCTCAGCAGGCGGTTGACTCCCAGGAAGTAACCGGGCGGATAGAAATGCTATCCGCGGAGTCTGGCATGAAGCGGACTGAAGAACTGGAGCTCGGCAGACCGGTTTGGCAGTTGCCATGGTCTTGCTCTAGTGAAGCGGAAAGTGGAAGTCGCGGAGACCGCCGGTCAGCGCGGACAGAAACTGGAGGTCGCCCGGTATGGCGGGCTAGATTCAGTGTCCGCAAATAAGTGCGGACTGGCCCTTGTGGCCAGTGGACTGGACTTGGTGAGTTTTGGACCAAGTCCAGGATGGCTCAGTCCGGGGAGATCGCGCAGTGGAGCGCGGGCTGGTTTCTCAGTCCGCCAAGCATAGTAGAAGCATTGTTGTCTTGTTTGCTAGCTTGGGGAAATGCGGACTTGAGAATTGCTTGTGCATAAGCGTGCGGACTGGAGCCAGAGTCCGCTGAGTCCGATATAGCCTTGTAATGAGGTTGACTCAGGGATGCGGACTGAGGCAGTCAGCAGGAATGCGGACTGGAGAAGTCTGCAGTGCATGCGGACTGGAGTCTGTTGTTAGCAGACTGCATTGGCGTGTCCGCTAAGTCCGGAGGTGCCTTGGAGGAGGCAATGGACTTGGGATATGCGGACGGAAGCAGGGTGTCCGCTGAGTCCGGCAGGTGCCTTGATGGCGAGGCTGCGGGCTCGGGGTTTGCAGGCTGATGCCTTGTCCGCAGATTGGCGGACACAGCTATTGTGGAGTCCGGCTGTGGTGGCCCTGGCTTGGCCTCTGGCGGCAAGGCGGGCTGGATATTGGAGTCCGGCCTTGGAGAAGCTGGGGAGGACTGGCTATCTGCACAGGAGCGGCGAACTGGAATGTGTGTCCGCGGGCTGGCGGACACACTATTTCTTGCTACAGGATGTGGCGGTGATCCTATCGGCTAGGGTGGTGACCATACTCATCATCGTGCCTATAAATAGGACCCATGTCACATCAGGAGTAACGGAACCTGGACCGAAGTAAGTGAACAGTAATTGAGCTCGCGTAAGTTGCTGCGGTCTGGACTTTGGTGTCCGCGCGGATAGAGAGTTGACCCGGTTGTGATGTGCAGGTTGTGCGGATAGCGCTGGAAAGCCAGGACTTGGCTCTGATTGCGGTCAGGGACAGTGCGGACTCTGCGGTTAAGAAACAGGCGTTAAACAGCAGGTCGCGGATAGCGACCAGGCGGTCTCCTCTTTGGCAACTTGGTTCGGGGTTCAGGAAGTCGCCTGCTTCAGGCGGACTGTTCCATTCGGTGACACAGCTTGTGCGGTCTGGCGGCTAGGCGACCTCGCGGTCAGGCGGCCTGCAGATCGGCGGTGAAGAGCTAAGCATTGGAAGAAAGGGTGAGTCCGCGCGGCTTGGGTTGCGGTCTGCCGACCTTGCGGACTGAGCGGACTCCACAGCAGTAGGTCGGCGGCTTGTTGATTGAGTCCGCGCGGCTTGATTTTTGTTCTTGTCTTTGTAACTGTCTCTGCTCTCCCGGTGTTGGGGTTTGGTGAAGCATGTCTTGCCATGTATGTCTCGCCTTGTAAAGAAGTTTGCTCTTGATCAATAAAGAAGCTTGTGTTGCATGTGTTGCTGGTTGTTACTGGTTTGTTGAGATAACCCTTGCTAACTCCACGATCCGAGAAAACTTTCAACAATATAAGTGGGCGTATCCTCCTCCGGTTTGTTGAATTTCAACAGGGTATCCAAGGGGGCGTCTGCGGTTTTGTTGAATTTTAACAGGTTACTTATTGCCTTCCTGTGTCTGAATTTTGAGGATGAAATTTCTTGTAGGAGGGGAGAATTGTAACAGCCCGATTTTCTCATCAGGCAATTTTTGGGTGACATGGCCTAGGACACGGGCGTGTCCCAGGGCGTGTCAAGCTGGAGTCGACGATTTGGCCGTGAGGTCGACGAAATTTGGAGTCGACGGTCGTCGAACAGCAGACACGGCCTGAGACACGGGCGTGTCTCAGGGCGTGTCGAGGCCGTGTCGACGATCGGCCTGGGTGTTGACGTTTTTTCGCTCGACGATGTGTCGAGAGGGGGCACATGGCCAAGGACACGGGCGTGTCCGAAGTCGTGTCGTGTGCTCGACGACTTTTGCTCGACGATCGTCGAGTGTCGGGATGTAGGCGTCGAGTGTCGAGGAGTTGCACACGGCCTGTGACACGGACGTGTCACACGGCATGTCAATTCGGGTCGACGAACTCAGCCCGATGAAAAGTTTCGAAAGGGCGTGTCTTCGTGCCGTTGTTGGCACACGGCCTGGGACACGGGCGTGTCACAGGCCGTGTGAAGTCTCGGGTTGGTCTGGGATTATTTTCGCCAATGAACACGGCCACAAACACGGGCGTGTCTGAAGGCGTGTTGGGTGACACGGCCCATGACACGGACGTATCCCGTGGGCGTGTCACTGGTTTGGATAAGTCAGTTGACCACCACTTGAGGCACACGGCCTGGGACACGGGCGTGTCACAGGCCGTGTCAGGTCAAATTCAGCTTTTCTGGCATTTTTGTGGCCGTCCATTCCTTCAGCCTGGATCCAAAGGCTGAGCTTCTTTCCTCTTTTCCTAAAGGTCGAAAACTGAGAACTTATTCTCATTTTACTTGGCCTTCATCTTTTTACAAGTTAAAGAGAGAAAGGGAGGGGAAGAAGAAGAAAGAAGAGGAAGGGCTGCTGCTGGTGGTGCTGCGGTTTACCGACAAGAGATCCGAAGCCGGCGTTGCGGAGGAAAAGCTCTTGTGGTCCATTCAAGCTAGCTTTGCATTCATGGCACCGAAGCGGTCGTCAAGGGTAACGACTTTTCTTCCTAGCCATGTGAAGGCTTCCTTTTGGCATATATTTGTGATTCCCCCACCAAGAGGTAGCTGATTTTGGGAGTCTTTGGGTGGATTCATGGAATACTCTTTGTTGGCATATAGATCCGGAAATGGAGTACGGAATAGGCATGCTGTGTGAAGCCCATTTGGACAGGTTGGTCTGGATTGGTGATGTTGCATACGAACCAGAGAAGACTCCGTACTAAACGTGTAGTTTAAGGAGTCAACGGGTTATGCCTGCGAAAAGGAGTTGCAGGAAGTACTGGAGTGGTAGTCCAGGAAAATATCCGTGTTATGTTTGTGGGTCCAACCTGTGAATGAGGCACATGAAGTACTGGTGTGACCAGGAAAGGCCCTTTTATGATGCTTGATGTCGTAGGGTGTCCACCTGTGAAGCGAGTAACAGGAAGTACTGGCATGGTAGCCAGGAAAGACCCCTAATATTTGTGATTTTGCGGTGTCCACCTGTGAAGAGAGTAACAGGAAGTACTGGGATGCCCAGGAAAGACCCGCTGTTGTGATAAGGAAATGGGTATAGAGAAATACCCAGGTTGTGTGCCAAGAACAGGATTAGTGAGACCGACCCGCGCCTTTGATTAAGCCATGAGTACGCTGTACTCGGAGAAGGCAAGGCGATTTGAGCAACTGGGGGTGGAGGATCCGACCTGCGCTATGTCCGTCCGACGTAAGACCAAAAGGTGCGGTCTATTGGAGCGCATAGCAAGAGTCTTCGGCCTGCGCGCCATGACACAATGGGGGGCTACGAGCCATCCCGGTGTAGGAAGACTAACTCCGGCTGCACGCCATGGAGTAAATGCTCAAGAGATTTACCGTTGGGTTGTGACCCTGATACGGTGGTGGGCAAGAGCTTTGCCAGAACACCAAGAATGTGCCCTGAGTGCACGGACCGTTGGGCCGGGTGGCGAACGGTTGTGATGGCTTGTGTGCGTGAAAGCACATTTTAATGAGATATATTGCCATACTGTGATATGATATGCCTGCAGGGAAGATTACCGCTGCCCCGAGAAAAGGGGTAGGGTCGTTATAATTTGGTCAGCTGAACGCTGACCGTTGCTTTTGTTTGCCACCGTTGGGTGGATTGTCCCTGTACAGGTGCTGGAGAGCTGAGCGGGACACATAAAGGTTGATGTCCCTGCTGCTGTTGCTGCTACTGCTGCTAGCCCTCGAAGGCTATATGTGTTGCTTGTTGTGTGTTTTCCTTTATTGTGGCTGGCCTGCGCGCCAATGTTAAAGCCACTGTGTGAAAGCCATGTAAGGCTATAAGGCCATCTTTTGTACTCTTGTAAGACATTCCTATGGATGATATATACAACGTGGGTTGTGTTATATGTTGGACATTCACTGGTGGAGTTCAAGTTGTAGTCTAGGCTTCTGCTAGAATGCTTTGTGATAGGTGTGATGCGCTACTCTGGTATCATCCTGTACCTTCACCGCCTGTTTTGTGATATATACTGTGGGGCCCCGGCAGGACCTTCTAGAATATACCATATGAACGGATGGGGTTGTTTCAGTTTCCGTCACCATCTCTGTCACCATCTGTATGGTCCTTGCTTCCCGCAATTTAGTAATATGTCCTTGCTTCCCGCAGACAGCAGGTTATGCAGCAAGACAGCCAGGTCAGGACAACAGGGCCTGAAAGGACGGTGTCGTCGCTACTGTCAGTTACTGATGGGAGTTTTGAGAGACTCATTATGTAGATCCTTTTGGCAAGTTTTACTCGTACTCTGATATTTTAGAAGCTTGTTGATGCTTCTTTTATTTGATATACTTTTGGACTATTTACTTATGTGTGGATTTGACTTCTGTTATATATTCTTGGTTGGGTTGGCAATGCTTGATATTGATTGTAGCCGGCAAGATTGGCGTCTTGTGGATCAGGTTAGCCCGTATGCTGATGCTACCGCAAGGCGGCTGTTGTTGGGTACATTGGTTCTAATGTACCTGATTTGAAGAAGCCTCACCCAACTCAATGATATACATCAAAATGTATTTGATGTATTTTGAGTTTACTTGTGCAGGCTAAGTATTTACAGGAAAGAAGAAAAAGTTTCTAAGTCCATGTGTCGACACCCAGAGGGAAAGTGTCGACACTTAAGAAGACCTGTGTCGACACCCAGGCAAGCAGTGTCGACACTTGGAGTCATTGTGTCGACTCCTGGGATGCAGAGTCGACACCAGACAGAAAGTGTCGACACAAGTAGCTGTGTCGACACTCAATGAAGAAAAGTGCAGTGAAGCAGTGTCGACACTTAGCAGTTGTGTCGACACCCAGTGAAACTGTGTCTACATCAGAAAGTGTCGACACTTGGAGGCTGTGTCGACACTCAGCAAAAGCTAGCAGAGACTAAGTACAAGTGTCGACACCCAGAGCAATGTGTCGACACATAACAGAAGAGTCAACACTTGAAGAAAGTGTCGACACAAGAAAGAATGTGTCGACACTTAGCTGAAGACTCAACACTTGAAGAAAGTGTCGACACAAGGAGCTGTGTCGACACTTAGCAAAGATCAGCAAAGTTCAAGAATATTCTAAGTACAAGTGTCGACACTAAGGAGATGTGTCGACACTCAGCTGAAGTCTCAACAGAAGAAGAATGTGTCGACACAAGGAGCTGTGTCGACACACAGCAAGTATCAACACTAAAGACATGTGTCGACAGCAAGAAGAAGTGTCGACACTCAGCGAGTTCAACACATGAAGATGTGTCGACACAAAGGTATTGTGTCGACACTTAGAAGAATTCAGCAAAATACTGAAGTACAAGGACTAGTGTCGACACACTTTATCAGTGTCGACACATGAAGAAGAAGCAGTGTCGAGATATAAAATCTACAACACAAGGAGTTGTGTCGACACCTTGTAGGCTAGTGTCGACACTTAGACAACTTGTGTCGACACTTGGTCTATAAGTGTCGACACTTAAAGACAGAAAGTCTCGACACTTGCAGACAGTTACAGAATTTTCAAGAATTGACTGGATGACTTGACAGCTGCCATTCCAGCCGGTCTACAGCACCTGTCAGAGTTGTCAGAAATCAGTTATGAACCGGACCAGCCGGTTACCATGAAGAAGGCCTATAAATAGGCTTATATAGTCTACAGAAACTGTTGTTGAAGTTGTTGATTGAACACAAGTACAAGTGATCAATATACAAAGAAGATCTAGCTATTCCTTGAAGAATCTAGTGAAGATCTAAGAAGTTGGAGAGAGAGAACTCCATCCAAGAAATCAGCTGTTGGAACCCAGCTGAGAAGAAGGGTTCAGATTTATTCTGAATCTTAAGTAGCAGAGATCAAGGATCAACTGCAGAGGAATCAGTCTTATTGTGTTCTACATTCAAGAAGCTTTGAAGAAAGCCAAGTCAGATTGATTTCAGCTGAGTTCTTCCAAGAACTCATCAAGAAACTCACATCTCATCTCTCTATTCTCTGAGTTGTTGAGTTAACATTATTGTATTCATTTTTATCTTGTAGGATCCTTAGGGATCTGAGTTTTGTAAGCCTGCAATTATAAAGGCTGAGTGTAGGGCTTGAGAGCCTGAGTGTAGGAGATTGGAATCTCTGAGTGTAGGCCTATTGTGGCTGAGTGTAGGCCTTGGTGGCTGAGTGTAGGCCTTGGTGGCTGAGTGTAGGCTTTGTGAAGAAGCTGAGTTGTAGGGCCTTGGGCCTGAGGTGTAGGAACCTATTTTGGGGTTCTTAGATAGTGGAGAAGTTGGGCCGAATCTAGTACACTACTAGATAGGCGAAGGGGGAAGTGGATGTACCCAAACCTTGGGGAACCACTATAAAACTGTGTGTCTACTGTGAGCTGTGATATTCTGTGATAGCTGTGTGATTGCTGTGATAAAGTAGCTAGAATTCTGTGTTAGATTCTGTTTTCTGCCATAAAAAGTGAAAAAGTTCAAGTCACCTATTCACCCCCCCCCCCCTCTAGGTGTTTAGGTACAATATCTTTCAAGTGGTATCAGAGGGAGGTTCCTCAAAAGAGGACATAACTGTCTGAGTAGATCTTGTTGGCAGATTCAGTTTAAGTCAATTACAGAATCAAGAAAATCAAGAACCATGGGTTCCACTGAGAATCACAAGGAATTATGATCCATGAAGCTACCCATATGTAGAAAAGAGATCTTTGGTATCTGGAAGGAAAGGGTGAGACTTTTTATGGAAGCCTCAGACCCTAGGATTTATATCACAGTCAAAGAAGGGCCATATGTGCCCATGAAGGTGTCAGTCTTAGATGCAAATCAGAGAACACCTAAGGATTTCTCTGAAATGACAAAGGATGAAATTGTTCTAGCCACTATGGATAAGAGGGCTCAGAACATAATAGTGCGTGTCATAGATGATGCAACTTTTCAGAATTTGATACACTGTAAGACAGCTAAAGAAATGTGGGATACTCTTATTGTGTACATGGAGGGTTCTGAAGAAGTTAGGCAAGACAGAAAATCCTTGCTAAACCAAGAATATGAAAGTTTTAGATAAGGAAAAACTGATAGCATAACTGAATGCTATAAGAAGTTCTACAGGATTGTGAATGAGCTCATGTCCTATGGCAGAGAGTTCAGTAATAATGAACTCAATGATAAGTTTCTAAGGTCCCTAACAAAAGATTGGGACACCAAGATCTGTGCCATTAGGGAAATGGCAAAGTTGGGAGAAATTCCTCCACCAACACTATTTGGCAAACTGCTGTCTTATGAAATACAGTTAATGGTGAGGAAAGAAGAGTAGAAATCAACAAGAAGTGAACACAAAGAAAGAACAGTTGCCTTCAAAACAGAAGCCCCCAGAAAGTACAGGAGTAAGCCACCAACTCCACCTCCAAAGGTTGCTGAAACTGAGTCAGATGAGTCAGCAAGTACAAAGTATGAAAGCAGTGAAAGTGATGAGGTCTTTGCTGCCTTTACAAGACATTTCCAGAAGTTCTTAAAGAAGAAACAGTGGAGGACAAGGCCATCTACTTCACAGGGAAAAGAAGACTATTATCAGAATAAAAAGTCTTCAAAGAAAGACAGGAAAAAGACCAAGTCTAGCAAAGCAACACTATCAAAAATTGTATGCTATTGATGTAATAGACAAGGCCATATTATTGCAGATTGTCCAGAAAAAAAGGAAGGAGTCTAGTGACAAGAAAAGGACTCTATACAAGGGCAAGAAGGAAAAGTCACTTGTTGCCAAGAAGGACAAGAGCCTGTCAGATATTTCTTCATCAGAAACTGAGTCAGATGCTGAGGCATATATAGGACTGTTTGCTGAGGAAGAAGAAGAAGAGTTCATGCAGATTATGAATTCTATATATGAACAAGAGGACAGTCAGTGCCAAGGGCTAATGGCATTGACAGAAAGTGACAAAATCCTGGAGCAGTCAGGACCTAGTAAGGTACAACATTGTTCTTTTAGTTCAATTTCTTGTGCCAGTACAGAATCAGATTCATCATCATCAAATGATGAGAGTGCATCTGAGTCTGAAGAGGATATTCATCAGTTGATAGATGAATATAAAGTTCTGTTGCAAGCTTATAAGAAGAGCAAGTCCCTAGCCAAAAGTCAGGCAAAGGAAAGTGCTAATCTCAAAGCTGCTGCAACTGATTTTGAGAAGTTATTTGATCAAAAGCTTAATGAGATAGCCAGACTGAAGCACATAACTGCGATTCAGATGGGGACTATAACATATAATAATGATCAAATCAAGAGTCTGGAGATTAATCTTCAGAAGGAGAAAGACTTAGTTGCTAGGTTTTCTAAACCTAAGTCAGTTCTACCCCTAATTGATGAATTTGTTCATCACAAAGGTAAAGCTGGACTGGGATTTACTAGACCTGCAAGGACTGTTCAGTCCAAGTCCAAGTCCAAGGGCAAAGCCCCAACTCTCAACAAGTCAGCTGTAGATAAAACAACAAAGATAGTACCTAAGCAAAGGTACAATAAGTTTGAGTGTTGGTGCTGTGGCAAGGTGGGCCACTTTGCAATGGACTGTTGGCACAATGCTAGTGCCAAAGTGAGTAGAAAACTGCCTGTAGGAAAGCCTGCAGGTAGCTTTGTCAGGATGCAAACTAACAAGTACCAAGGACCCAAGAATTCTTTGGGTTCTAAGGTTCACTAATCTGTTTTGCAGGTGAGTCCAAGTGGTCATGCCCCAATATGGTACTTGGACAGTGGATGTTCCAGATATATGACTGGAACTAGGGGACTACTAAGGGACTACACACCTATCAAAGATGGTCCAGAAGTCACCTTTGGTGGTTCTGAAAAAGGAATCATCAAAGGGTTTGGTAACATTTCTAGTAACTTAGTTACCATTACTCAAGTGGCTTATGTTAAAGGTTTGAAACACAACCTAATTAGTATAAGTCAACTAAGTGATGTAGGATATGACATCTCATTTGTTAAGGATGGTTGTCATATCAAGAGGTCAAATGATCAAGAGATCATTTTGACAGGTTATAGAAAGAGGAATGTCTACTGCCTAGACATTATGGTTGAGAACAATGGTTCTCCAGTATGTCTTGTAGCTGATGAGACAGTCTCTCATTGAGTCAAATGGCACAAGAGGCTAGCCCATCTAAACTACAAGACAATTGGCAAACTCTTTAGCAAAGCGTTAGTGAGGAATGGTCCTCAAGTTAAGTGTATTAAAGATGGTATTTGCTCAGCTTGTCAAAAGGGCAAGCAGACTAGATCCACCTTTAGAAGCATTGAAAACAAAGATGCTGTGAGTTGTTTATACCTCTTGCATATGGATCTCTCTGGTCCAATGCCAGTTCACAGCCTAGGTAGGAAGGTCTATTCCTTTGTAGTTGTAGATGACTACTCAAGGTTTTCCTGTGTGTTCTTTCTAGGACAGAAATCTGAAACACCTAGTGTCTTCTATAGCTTTGTCAAGCAAATTCAGAATGAACTAGACAGTACAGTGGTCAAGATTAGAAGTGACCATTGTACTGAATTTCAGTCTGATAGCATGACAAAACTATGTGAAGAATTTGAGATATTTCAAGAGTTTTCTTCACCTATAACACCTCAGCAAAATGGCATTGCTGAGAGGAAGAATAGGACCTTGATTGAGGCTGGTAGGACCCTATTAAGTGATACATCACTACCAGAATATTTCTGGGCTGAAGCAGTTAATACTGCATGCCATGTTATTCATAGGGCTACCATTACTAAAAGCCTTAACAAGACCCCCTATGAGGTTGTGAAAGGCAGGAAACTAAACCTATCCTACTTCAGGATCTTTGGTTGTAAGTGCTTTATACTTAACAATGGAAAATCTTACTTGACTAAGTTTGCTGCCAAGTCCCAAGAGGGAATTTTTGTTGGGTACAACAACAATAGTAAGGCTTATAGAGTCTACAACTTGTCTACACAAGTTGTAGAAGAGTCTGTGCATGTAGTATTTGATGAAACTAGACTTGTTAATAATGAGTTGTCTAGTAGTGTATGCAGCCCCACAGGTATAACAAAGAAGATGGACAAGCTCACTATAGAAGAAGAACCTACTGCAAGACAGCAGGTAGAAGATAGTGGCTGTGGTCCAGGGGGAGTACTACATGTACCAAATGCAGAAGGAGTACAAGGAGTACAGCAAGATGATGAAGTTGAAGAAGTTCAACCTGAAGTAAGGATGCCTCCAGCCAATAGGCATCTTAGAGATCATCCAGTAGAACAAATCATTGGTGATCCAAGACAAGGGGTACAAACAGGAGCAGAAATATGAATGCAGCAATCTACTCCAGTTTTCTATCCCAAGTTGAACCAAAGAAGTTTGAAGAAGCCATCCTAGACCCTCACTGGATTGAGGCAATGCAAGAAGAATTGAATCAGTTCAAGAGGTGCAAGGTCTGGGAACTTGTTCCTAAACCTAAAGACCACAATATAATAGGAACCAAGTGGATCTATAGGAACAAGATGGATGAACAAGGAGTCATCATTAAGAACAAAGCAAGATTGGTTGCTAAAGGATATAGGCAGGAAGAAGGTATTGATTTTGATCAAACCTTTGCTCCAGTAGTCAGACTGGAAGCCATAAGGATGTTCCTGGCCTATGCAACCTTTCAAGGATTTAAATTTTACCAAATGGATGTCAAGTCAGCATTTCTGAATGGTAATCTTAAAGAGGAAGTCTATGTGGAACAGCCATCAGGTTTTGTTGATGCAACTCTACCTAATCATGTCTATAGACTTAAGAAAGCTTTATATGGGTTAAAGCAAGCCCCTAGGGCTTGGTATGAAATCCTGTCTAGTTTCCTCATTGAGAATAAGTTCACAAGGGGGAAAATAGACAAGACTCTATTCCTTAGGGAATCCAGAGGCAAATTAATACTAGTCCAAATATATGTAGATGACATAATATTTGGGTCTAGTGAAAGTAGCCTTTGCAAAAAGTTTGCAAAACTAATGCAAGGTCAATTTGAGATGAGTAGTATGGGAGAGCTAAAGTTCTTCTTGTGTCTCCAAGTAAGACAGACTGAGAATGGTTTATCCATTTGCCAGTCCAAGTTCACCCTAGAACTCATAAGGAAGTATGGTATGGATTCATCCAGTACCATGAAGACTCCTATGGGGTCAAGTATGTCTCTTAGCAAGGATGATGCATGGAAACCTGTAGATGAGTCTTTGTATAGAGGGATAGTTGGCTCCCTATTATACTTGACTGCAAGTAGACCAGATATCATGTATGCTACATGTGTCTGTGCAAGGTATCAAGCCTGCCCTAAAGAGTCTCATTTGACAGCAGTCAAAAGGATATTGAGATATCTAAAGGGCACTCCTTATCTAGGCCTCTGGTACCCTAGGAATGGGGATTTTGAACTAACATGTTATTCAGATGCAGACTTTGCAGGATGCAAAGAAGACAGAAAAAGCATAACTGGAACCTGTCAATTCCTAGGTGGAAGACTGATTTCATGGAGTAGCAAAAAGCAAACAAGTGTGGCTATCTCCACTGCAGAATCAGAATATATGGCTGCAGGAAGTTGTTGTGCTCAACTTCTATGGATACAACATCAGCTTGAGGACTATGGAATTCAGGTAAGTAGAACTCCACTATTTTGTGATTCTACAAGTGCTATATCAATTGCACATAATCCTGTTTCCCATAGTAGAACCAAACATATTGAAATAAAATATCATTTTCTTATGGAGCATGTAGAAAGAGAAGATATTTTACTAGAATATGTTAGAACAGATAATCAACTAGCTGATATGTATACTAAGCCCTTAGAGGAAACTAAGTTCAATAGGTTCAAAATTGAACTAGGAATGATAAACTTAGAGTAAGTTTATAGAATTTGAAAGATATAGTACCTAAACACCTAGAGGGGGGGGGGGTGAATAGGTGACCAAATTCTTTAAAACTTTTTATGGCAGCAATCAGTTAATATCACAGAATTCTAACTATTTTATCACAGCAAACACACAGCATACACAGCAAATCACAATCACAGCAGACACAGAGTTTTATAGTGGTTCCCCAAGCTTTGGGTACATCCACTTTCCCCCTTCGCCTATCTAGCAGTGTACTAGATTCGGCCAAACTTCTCCACTATCTCAGAACCCAAACTGGTTCCTACACCTCAGGCCCAAGGCCCTACAACTCAGCTTTTCCACAAAGCCTACACTCAGCCACAAAGGCCTACACTCAGCCACCAAGGCCTACACTCAGCCACAAAAGGCCTACACTCAGAGATTCCAATCTCCTACACTCTGGCACCCAAAGCCCTACACTCAGCCTTTATAATTTCAGGCTTACAAAACTCAGATCCAAAGGATCCTACAAGTTATAATGAATACAAAATGTTTAAACTCAACAACTTAGATGAAAGAGAGATAAGTTGTGAGATTCTTGATGAGTTCTTGGAAGAACTCAGCTGGACTCAATCTGACTTAGCTTTCTTCAAAGCTTCTTGAAAGTAGAACTTAATAAGATTGACTCCTTCTGTAGTTGATCCTTGATCTCTGCTTCTTAAGATCCAGAATAAATCTGAACCCTTCTTCTCAGCCTAGTTCCAACGGCTGATTTCTTTGATGGAGCTCTCTCTCTCCAACTTCTTAGATCTTCACTAGAAAGTTAGATCTTCTTTTGACAATAACTTGTTCTGAACTTTGACAACTTATTTCTGTAGACAGCATAAGCCTATTTATAGGCCTTCTTCATGGTAACCGGCTGGTCCGGTTCATAACTGTCTTCTGACATCTCTGACAGGTGCTGTAGACCGGCTGGAACGGCAGCTGTCAAGTCATCCAGTCAGTTCTTGAAAATTCTCTAACTGTCTGAAAGTGTCGAGACTTTCTGTCTTTAAGTGTCGACACTTATAGACCAAGTGTCGACACATGTTGTCTAAGTGTCGACACTAGTCTACAAGGTGTCGACACAACTCCTTGTGTTGTAGATTCTGTATCTCGACACTACTTCTTCTTCATGTGTCGACACTGAAATTGAGTGTCGACACAAGTACTTGATCTTCTGTATTTTGCTGAATTCTTCTAAGTGTCGACACATCTCCTTTGTGTCGACACATCTTCATGTGTTGAATCTGTTAAGTGTCGACACTGCTTCTTGGTGTCGACACATGTTTTCAGCGTTGATACTTGCTGAATGTCGACACAGATCCTTGTGTCGACACTTGATTCTTCTGTTGAGACTTCAGCTGAGTGTCGACACATTCTCATAGTGTCGACACTTGTACTTAGAATAATTTGTTGATCTTGCTGTTCTTCGCTAAGTGTCGACACAGCTCCATGTGTCGACACTTTCTTCAAGTGTTGAGTCTTCAGCTGAGTGTCGACACATTCTTCCTTGTGTCGACACTTTCTTCAAGTGTTGACTCTTCTGTTGAGTGTCGACACATTATTCTGGGTGTCGAGACTTATACTTAGTCTCTGTTTCCATAACTCCAAGTGTCGACACAGCTCCAAGTGTCGACACTTTCTGGTGTAGACACAGTTCTTCTAGGTGTCGACACTGCTGTTAAGTGTCGACACTGCTTTACTGTACTTTCTTCATTGAGTGTCGACACGGCTCCTTGTGTCGACACTTTGTGTCTGGTGTCGACTCAGCATCCCTGGTGTCGACACAATGACTCCAAGTGTCGACACTGCTTGCCTGGGTGTCGACACAAGTCTTCTTAAGTGTCGACACTTTCCCTCTGGGTGTCGACACATGGACTTAGAAACTTTTTGCTTCAGTCCTGCAAATACTTAACCTGCACAAGTAACTCAAAAACACATCAAATACATTTTGATGTATATCATTGAGTTGGGTGAGGCTTCTTCAAATCAGGTACATTTAAACCAATATACCCAACAATCTCCCCCTATTTGGAGAAGTCATAACCCTTAGTCAATGATATACACCATTCATAATTAAATTACAAAATGATGTAAAACAGGATTATATACAGCAGGGTAAACATAAACATGTATCAATTTCACATGTATACAAATACATCATCACAGAACAAATATGAAATAGACATAGACATCATCACAGAACAAATATGAAATAGATTTAACATATAACATAATGTTCTAATATCTGTCATATTTTTTTACAGAAGTTCACAAAATGTTTTACATCAAAAAGATTACAAAGCAAACTTCAAGAAAATTCTAAATCTATTTCTGTTCTGGCTCCTTGATCACAATTCCTTTTCCAGCTTGAACTTTAGCTTGAACAGGAGCATCAGCAACTTCAGCATTAGCATGCTTCTTGCCTTTCAAGTCTTTCTTCTTAAGCTCTTCTGCTTTAATTTTCTGCCTTTCAAAGTAATGGTATGGCTTTGGAAAGTACTTGCTAGGCTCCTGAGCAGTAGGAGGTAGCTTTCCCATCTTGGCCTTCCTTCTGTATTGAACTATGGCCTCCTGCCTTGATTCATGTTTCCTCCATTCAGTTTCAGAAAACCACTTATTCCTGTCTTGAATGTTATCTTTGGCAGCTTTCCAGGCAGTCAAAATGATATTCCTAGAGGTAGGGCTCCACTGCTCAAAGTTTGGTCTTTGTTCAGCTTGTTCCCTAAACCTCTTCTTAGACAATCTTGTCTCTTCTTCTTTCTGCAGTGCCTCTTGCATAGCTTCAGAAATAGGCTGAACCACTTTTTCTAGAATGACATTGGACTTCTCTTCAGTTGGGTTATACATGTGATGAATATCAGCTTGCACCATTTCAAAATCTGGAGGAGGGTAGATGACTTGAGCTACTTCTGGTTGCTCACCTCCAAGATAGGCAGGGTTAATTCCAGATTCAGCAACATCATTGTCATCACACAGAGGAGGATATCCAAGAGTTGCTCTGATAGAATTTGATATCCACTTAGCATGGTCAGAGCTTGCCTTGACTAACACTCTCTCCCCCTTTATGACTTCTCTAGCCATGTGATCTCTGACATCATCCTTCTGAAATCTGATTTGATTATCCAAGTATCTGACTCCATCTTTAAAGAAAGGTTTGAGCTTTTGAAGTTGTTCAGATATGGCCTTCTGAGAGTCTTGGATAGCAGTCTTAACAGCAGTGATTTCTTCTTGGAATACTTTGTCAAATTCAGCTTTAACAGCAGCAGTAGAGGTAGAAGGTCCAGCAGATATGTTCTTTATTTCTGTGACAATTTGATTATGGGATTCTGTCAAATTGTCATTCATCCTGATCTGATTTTCAAGTACATACCCTTGTTTCAAGGCTATGTCATCTACTTGGGCCTTAATCTTTTCTTGGTGTGTAGCTAAGTACACCACTGCATTTCCACCATTGTGGAAACATTCAGTCATCACCTTTTTATTTTGGTTCATTTCAAACCTTATTGACTTTATGTTCTGGGCTAGATCAAACTGTAATGATTTCTGTCCCTCATCCACATACTTCTCAATTGCTTTTCTGTGCTCATCCAACTTGATCTGCATAGCAACCATCAGTGCACTATAATCAAAAGCTGGGGCTGGCTGAACTATAGGTTGTGGTGCTAAATTTTGGAGAGCCTTCTTGTAACTCTGGCTCCTTCTCCTGAATACATAAAGTTTCTGTTTCTTTGCCCGTGCAGCCTCCTCATCTTCAGATGCTGAGGAGCTAGCAATGTCAACCCTCTCCTTAGGGCTTGGAGGCCTCTCAGTTTGCACATCTGGTGCCTTCTCAGATTCTTTCCTGGCAGGGACTTCATGAATGTGCACTTGCTCCCCCTCAGCAGCAGCATTATCTCCTTCAGCAACAGTAGTTTCTTTTTCAAAATCTTGTTGATCCAGATTTAAAAATAAATCTTCTATAGTATACTCTTGTGGAGAATTGACAGGAGAAATTCTAGGCTCTTCAACCATTGGATCAGATACATCTTGGACTGTAATAGATGTGTCTTTTAAGACAGCATTTGGGACTTGGTTATCCAGCTGAGTTTGCTGATGAACATCTGACAAATCAGTATCTTCCATAGGAAAATCTAAAGTGTTTAGTTCAGTGATTACCTCTAGTATGATGGTGGTTGCTTGTTCACTTTCCAGTGTAGTGGGTTCATCTACAACTGGAAGCTCCCCCTGGCTTTGATCCTTGTGTATGGGGCTAGCTTGAGGTAGCTCCCCCTGGATCTCAGCATCATCTTGAGGAGCTGGAGACTTAACAGCAGGCTCTTCCTCATTCTCATCTGGTGTGAAGACAACATGCTCTTCACTTTCAGAGCTGCTAGTGTACTCTTGTGCCACTGGAGCAGTCTTCCTTTTCTTCTTTGGAGGAATTTCTTTCTCAGGAACTATCTTCTCAGGGGTTGGCATCTCTTTAGACAACACCCTGTCCCATCTGGAGAATATTCTTAAATCCATCTTCCTCATATGGTTTATTTTACTTCCAGCAGCTTGTTGCATAACCTCTGGTATGGTTCCAGCTAGGTATAAACTTAAAATTCTACACAGGTTGGGATTCTTCAAGCTTTCTTTAATCTTCTCATAAACTACCATAGACCAGTCAGCTTGCAGAGAGAAGATTATCCTTGTCATTACACTGAACATATAGGCTGATACTCTATCATGCCCTCCAGGCTTACTGAGGATTACTTTGCCAACAATCTCTGAAAGGAATTTCCCTTGATTGTTCATTCCCTTCCTGAGAAACACTGATCCAAGCTTCATCTTAGGATCCAGTCCACACCAGGTTAGAGCTTCCCTGGTCTTTGTAGCTGTAACCTCATCTTCCTCTTTAATTCTTGGTAGCTGTAGAATCTTCCTCAGACTTTTAGGTGACACCTTCACCTTCTCACCATGAACCCTGGATTTGATTTTGAATCCAGTTTCGTCTATCTTAGCTCCACTGAGAAATTCTAGTACCTCTTTCTTCCAGATTTTAGTAGGTTCAGAAACAAGATATTCTAAACCTGAATCGGCTACTAGGGTTACGACAGTCTGGATTTCTTGATCAGCATCATTGAAAGCACCGCGCACCAGCTCGTATCCTTCATTAACGTTCTCCTCTAGCTTAGGTGCCATTAGGGTTCGTAGAATTTGTCTTAAGAGAAGAGAGGTGTCGACATAGAAGTTCGGTCTCGAAACTTTGAGAGCGTGTCGACAAACAAAGACAAAACCCTATTTATACCTTTCTAATTTTGAAGATGAACAGGCGGGACAGCTAACTAAAATTGTGTCGACACTGGCAATAAGTGTCGACACTGACTTATAATATCTCGACACATATGTGTCGACACAAGTTTAGTCAACAGATTTTATGTGTCGACACTTGTTTATGTGTCGACACCACACAACTCGACACATAGTCGAGACTTTACTTAGAAAATTCTGAGTGAAACTTAAGTGTCGACACCACTTTGGATGTGTCGACACCTACTTGACATGTGTCGACACTACTATTCTGAAGTGTCGACACCAACTTCCTAGATGTGTCGACACCTTTTTCCTGAAGTGTCGACACCTACTTTCTGTGTCGACACAGAAATCTCTATGTGTCGACACCTTTTTACTTAGTCATTTCCAATTTTGTAAACTTACTCTAAGTTTATCATTCCTAGTTCAATTTTAAACCTATTGAACTTAGCCTCTTCTAGGGGCTTAGTATACATATCAGCTAATTGATTATCAGTTTTAACATATTCAAGTAAAATATCTTCTTTTTCTACATGCTCCCTAAGAAAATGATATTTAATTTCAATATGTTTTGTTCTACTATGGGATACAGGGTTATTAGCTATTGAAATAGCACTAGTAGAATCACAAAAGAGTGGAGTTCTACTTACCTGAATTCCATAGTCCTCTAGCTGATGTTGTATCCATAGAAGTTGAGCACAGCAACTTCCAGCAGCCACATACTCTGATTCTGCAGTGGAGATAGCCACACTTGTTTGCTTTTTGCTACTCCATGAAATTAGTCTCCCACCTAGGAATTGACAGGTTCCAGTAGTGCTTTTTCTATCTTCTTTGCATCCTGCAAAGTCTGCATCTGAATAACCTGTTAGTTCAAAATCCCCATTCCTAGGGTACCAGAGGCCTAGATAGGGAGTGCCCTTTAGATATCTCAATATTCTTTTGACTGCTGTCAAATGAGACTCTTTAGGGCAGGCTTGATACCTTGCACAGACACATGTAGCATACATGATATCTGGTCTACTAGCAGTCAAGTATAATAGGGAGCCAACTATCCCTCTATACAAGGTTTCATCTACAGGTTTCCCTGCATCATCCTTGCCAAGAGACATACTTGACCCCATAGGAGTCTTCATGGTGCTGGATGAATCCATACCATACTTCCTTATGAGTTCTAGGGTGAACTTGGACTGGCAAATGGATAAACCATTCTCAGTCTGTCTTACTTGGAGACACAAGAAGAACTTTAGCTCTCCCATACTACTCATCTCAAATTGACCTTGCATTAGTTTTGCAAACTTTTTGCAAAGGCTACTTTCACTAGACCCAAATATTATGTCATCTACATATATTTGGACTAGTATTAATTTGCCTCTGGATTCCCTAAGGAATAGAGTGTTGTCTATTTTCCCCCTTGTGAACTTATTCTCAATGAGGAAACTAGACATGATTTCATACCAAGCCCTAGGGGCTTGCTTTAACCCATATAAAGCTTTCTTAAGTCTATAGACATGATTAGGTAGAGTTTAATCAACAAAACCTGATGGTTGTTCCACATAGACTTCCTCTTTAAGATTACCATTTAGAAATGCTGACTTGACATCCATTTGGTAAACTTTGAATCCTTGAAAGGTTGCATAGGCCAAGAACATCTTTATGGCTTCCAGTCTGGCTACTAGAGCAAAGGTTTGATCAAAGTCAATACCTTCTTCTTGCCTATATCCTTTAGCAACCAATCTTGCTTTATTCTTAATGATGACCCCTTGTTCATCCATCTTATTCCTGTAGATCCACTTGGTTCCTATTATATTATGGTCTTTAGGTTTAGGAACAAGTTCCCAGGCCTTGTACATTTTGAACTGATTAAGTTCTTCTTGCATTGCTTCAGTCCATTGTGGATCTAGAATGGCTTCTTCAAACTTCTTAGGTTCAACTTGAGATAGAAAACTGGAGTAGATTGCTGCATTCAGATTTCTGCTCCTTGTTTGTACCCCTTATCTTGGATCTCCAATAATCTGCTCTACTGGATGATCTCTAAGATGCCTATTGGCTGGAGGCATCCTGACTTCTGGTTGAACCTCTTCAGTTCCATCATCTTACTGTACTCCTTGTACTTCTTCAGCAATTGGTACATATAGTTCTCCCCCTGGACAACAGCCACTGTCTTCTACATGCTGTCTTGCAGTAGATTCTTCATCTAGAGTGAGCTTGTCCATCTTCTTTGTTAAACCTGTAGGGCTGCATACACTACTAGACAACTCATTGTTAATAAGTTTAGTCTCATCAAAAACTACATGTACAGATTCTTCCATAACTTGTGTAGACAAGTTGTAGACTCTATAAGCCTTACTGTTGTTGCTGTACCCAACAAAAATTCCCTCTTGGGACTTGGCAGCAAACTTAGTTAAGTAAGACTTTCCATTGTTAAGTATGAAGCATTTGCAACCAAAGATCCTGAAGTAGGATAGGTTTGGTTTCCTGTCTTTCACAACCTCATAGGGGGTCTTGTTGAGGCCTTTAGTAATGGTAGCCCTATTAATAACATGGCATGCAGTATTGACTGCTTCAGCCCAGAAGTATTCTGGTAGTGATGTATCACTTAATAGGGTCCTACCTGCCTCAATCAAGGTCCTATTCTTCCTCTCAGCAATGCCATTTTGCTGAGGTGTTCTAGGTGAAGAAAACTCTTGAAATATCTCAAATTCTTCACATAGTTTTGTCATGCTATCAGACTGAAATTCACTACCATGGTCACTTCTAATCCTTACCACTGTATTGTTTAGTTCATTCTGAATTTGCTTGACAAATCTATAGAAGACATTAGGTGTTTCAGATTTCTGCCTTAAGAAGAACACCCAGGAAAACTGTTGGGTACATTGGTTTAAATGTACCTGATTTGAAGAAACCTCACCCAACTCAATGATGTACATCATAATGTATTTGATGTATTTTGAGTTACTTGTGCAGGTTAAGTATTTGCTGGACTGAAGCAAAAAGTTTCTAAGTCCATGTGTCGACACCCAGAGGAAAAGTGTCGACACTTAAGAAGACTTGTGTCGACACCCAGGCAAGCAGTGTCGACACTTGGAGTCATTGTGTCGACACCTGGGATGCTGAGTCGACACCAGACAGAAAGTGTCGACACAAGGAGCTGTGTCGACACTCAGTAAAGAAAAGTGCAGTAAAGCTGTGTCGACACTTCACAGCAGTGTCGACACCTAGAAGAACTGTGTCTACACCAGAAAGTGTCGACACTTGGAGCTGTGTCGACACTCAACAGAAGAGTCAGCACTTGAAGTAAGTGTCGACACCCAGAACAATGTGTCGACACTCAACAGAAGAGTCAGCACTTAAAGAAAGTGTCGACACAAGACAGTATGTGTCGACACTCAGCTGAAGACTCAACACTTGAAGAAAGTGTCGACACATGGAGCTGTGTCGACACTTAGCAAAGAACAGCAAGATCAACAAAATATTCTAAGTACAAGTGTCGACACTATGGGAATGTGTCGACACTCAGCTGAAGTCTCAACAGAAGAATCAAGTGTCGACACTCAGCTGAAGTCTCAACAGAAGAATCAAGTGTCGACACAAGGAGCTGTGTCGACACTCAGCAAGTATCAACACTAAAGACATGTGTCGACACCAAGAAGCAATGTCGACACTTATCAGATTCAACACATGAAGATGTGTCGACACAAAGGAGATGTGTCGACACTTAGAAGAATTCAGCAAAAAACAGAAGATCAAGTACTTGTGTCGACACTCAATTTCAGTGTCGACACATGAAGAAGAAACTGTGTCGAGATATAGAATCTACAACACAAGGAGTTGTGTCGACACCTTGTAGGCTAGTGTCGACACTTACACAACTTGTGTCGACACTTGGTCTATAAGTGTCGACACTTAAAGACAGAAAGTCTCGACACTTTCAGACAGTTAGAGAACTTTCAAGAACTGACTGGATGACTTGACAGCTGCTGTTCCAGCCAGTCTACAGCACCTGTCAGAGATGTTAGAAGACAGTTATGAACCGGACCAGTCGGTTACCATGAAGAAGGCCTATAAATAGGCTCATACAGTCTACAGAAACTGTTGTTCAAAAAGGTGGTTCACAGAGTTGTTCAAGTTATTGATCAAGTATCAAAACAAGAAGATCTAGCTGTCCAAGTGCAGATCTAAGAAGTTGGAGAGAGAGGGCTCCATCCAAGAAATCAGCCGTTGGAACTAGGCTGAGAAGAAGGGTTCAGATATATTCTGGATCTTAAGAAGCAGATGTCAAGGATCAACTATAGAAGGAGTCAATCTTATTGAGTTCTACTTTCAAGAAGTTTTGAAGAAAGCTAAGTCAGATTGAATCCAGCTGAGTTCTTCCAAGAACTCATCAAGAAACTCACAACTCCCCTCTCTTGTTTCTGAGTTGCTGAGTTATCATTTGTATAATCATTTTTATCTTGTAGGATCCTTTGGATCTGAGTTTTTGTAAGCCTGTAATTATAAAGGCTGAGTGTAGGGCTTGAGAGCCTGAGTGTAGGAGATTGGTATCTCTGAGTGTAGGCCTTTTGTGGCTGAGTGTAGGCCTTGGTGTCTGAGTGTAGGCCTTTGTGGCTGAGTGTAAGCTTTGGGGAAAAGCTGAGTTGTAGGGCCTTGGGCCTGAGGTGTAGGAACCAGTTTGGGTTCTGAGATAGTGGAGAAGTTTGGCCGAATCTAGTACACTGCTAGATAGGTAAAGGGGGAAAGTGGATGTACCCAAAGATTGGGGAACCATTATAAAACTCTGTGTCTGCTGTGATTGTGATTTGCTGTGTGATTGCTGTGCAATAGTTAAGTAAATGCTGTGTGAAAAACTGTTTGCTTCCATAAATAGTTAAAAAGAATTTGGTCACCTATTCACCCCCCCCTCTAGGTGTTTAGGTACTATATCTTTCAAGTGGTATCAGAGCCAGGTTACTCAAAAAGGACTAACAGTCTGAGGAGATCCTGATTGGCAGATTCAGTCTAAGTCAAATTACAGATTCAAGAAAATCAAGAAACATGGGTTCCTCTGAGAATCACAAGGAATTGGGATCCATGAAATTACCTATATGTAGTAAAGAGATATTTGGGATCTAGAAGGAAAGTGTAAGGCTGTTTATGGAAGCCTCAGACCCTAGGATTTACATCACAGTAAAAGAGGGGCCATATGTGCCCATGAAGATATCAGTTCTAGATGCAAATCATAGAACTCTAAAGGATTTCTCTGAAATGACAAAGGATGAGATTGTCCTAGCCACCATGGACAAAAGGGCACAAAACATTATAGTGAGTTCCATAGATGATGCAACTTTTCAGAATCTAATACACTGTAAGACAGCCAAAGAGATGTGGGATACTCTTATTGTGTATATGGAGGGTTCTGAAGAAGTTAGACAAGATAGAAAATCCTTGCTAAATCAGGAGTATGAAAGTTTTAGACAAGGAAAGGGTGATAGCATAACTGAGTACTATAAGAAGTTCTATAGGATAGTGAATGAACTCATGTTTTATGGAAGAGAGTTCAGTAATTATGAACTAAATGACAAGTTTCTAAGGTCCCTAACTAAAGATTGGGACACAAAGATTTGTGCCATTAGAGAAATGGCTAAGTTGGGAGAAATTCCTCCACCTACACTGTTTGACAAGTTATTGTCTTATGAAATGCAGTTGACAGTGAGAAAAGAGGAGGAGAAATCAACAAGAAATGAACACAAGGAAAGAACTGTAGCTTTCAAGACAGAAGCCCCCAGAAAGTACAGGAACAAGTCACCAACTCCACCTCCAAAGGTTGCTGAATCAGAGTCAGATGAGTCAGTCAGCACAAAATCTGAAAGCAGTGAAAGTGATGAAGACTTTGCTGCCTTCACTAGACATTTTCAGAAATTCTTGAAGAAGAAATAGTGGAGGACAAGGCCTTCTACTTCATAAGGAAAAGAAGACTTCTATCAGAACAAAAAGTCTTCAAAGAAGGACAGGAAGAGGACTAAATCTAGCAAGGCAACTGTTTCAAAAATAGTGTGCTATTGCTGCAATAGACAAGGCCATGTTGTTGCAGATTGTCCTGAAAAGAGAAAAGAGTCTAGTGACAAGAAGAAGACTCATTTTAAAGGCAAGAAAGAAAAGTCTTTTGTTGCCAAGAAGGAGAAGACTCTATCAGATATCTCTTCTTCAGAAACTGAGTCTGATGCTGAGGCATACATAGGGCTGTTTGCTGAAGAAGAAGAAGAAGAATTCATGCAGATTATGGAGTCTATATATGAACAAGAAGACAGTCAATGCCAAGGGCTAATGGCTTTGACAGAGAGTGACAAAATCCTGGAGCAGCCAGGACCCAGTAAGGTACAAAGTTCAACTTTAAGTTCAGTTTCTTGTGCCAGTACAGAATCAGATTCATCTTCATCAAGTGATGAAAGTGTATCTGAGTCTGAGGATGATATTCATCAGCTGATAGATGAATATAAAGTGCTGTTGCAAGCTTACAAGAAGAGCAAGTCCCTAGCCAAAAGTCAGGCAAAGGAAATTGCTGATCTCAAAGCTGCTGCAACAGATTCTGAGAAGTTATTTGATCAAAAGCTTAATGAGATAGCCAGACTGAAGCACATTACAGTGATTCAGATGGGGACTATCACCTTTAAGAATGATCAAATCAAGAGTCTGGAGATTAATCTTCAGAAGGAGAAGGACTTAGTTGCTAGGTTTTCTAAACCTAAGTCAGTGTTACCCATAATTGATGAATTTGTTCATCACAAGGGTAAAGCTGGACTGGGCTTTACTAGACCTGCAAGGACTGAGCAGTCCAAGTCCAAGTCCAAGGGCAAAGCCCCAACATTCAACAAGACTGTTGTAGATAAGACAGCAAATACAGTACCTAAGCAAAGGTACAATAAGTTTGAATGTTGGTGTTGTGGCAAAGTTGGCCATTTTGCAATGGACTGTTGGCACAATGTTAGTGCCAAAGTGAGTTGCAAGTTACCTGTTGGAAAGCCAGTAGGTAGCTTTGTCAGATTGCAAACTAACAAGTACCAAGGACCCAAGAATTCTTTGGGTTCTAAGGTTCATTAATCTGTTTTGCAGGTGAGTCCAAGTGGCCATACCCCAACATGGTACTTGGACAGTGGATGTTCCAGACATATGACTGGAACTAGGGGACTACTGAGGGACTACATTCCAATCAAAGATGGTCCATAAGTAACCTTTGGTGGTTCTGAAAAAGGAATCATCAAAGGGTTTGGTAACATTTCTAGTAACTTGGTTACCATTACTCAAGTGGCTTATGTTAAAGGGTTGAAACACAACCTAATAAGTATAAGTCAATTAAGTGATGTAGGGTATGCCATCTCATTTGTTAAAAATGGTTGTCATATCAAGAGGTCAACTGATCAAGAGATTATTTTAACTGGTTATAGGAAAAGAAATGTCTATTGCTTAGACATTATGGTTGAGAACAATGGTTCTCCAGTGTGTCTTGTAGCTGATGAGATAGTCTCTCAGTGTGTCAAATGGCACAAGATGCTAGCCCATCTTAACTACAAGACTATTAGCAAACTCTTTAGCAAAGAGTTAGTGAGGAATGGTACTCAAGTTAAGTGTGTTAAAGATGGTATTTGCTCAGCTTGTCAAAAGGGCAAGCAGACTAAATCCACCTTTAGAAGCATAGAAAACAAAGATGCTGTGAGGTGTTTATACCTCTTGCATATGGATCTCTTTGGTCCAATGCCAGTTCACAGCTTAGGTAGGAAGGTCTATACCCTTGTAGTTGTAGATGACTACTCAAAGTTTTCCTGGGTGTTCTTCTTAAGACAGAAATCTGAAACACCTAGTGTCTTCCATAACTTTGTCAAGCAAATTCAGAATGAACTAGACAGTACAGTGGTCAAGATTAGAAGTGACCATGGTACTGAATTTCACTCTGATAGCATGACAAAACTATGTGAAGAATTTGGGATATTTCAAGAATTCTCTTCACCTAGAACACCTCAGCAAAATGACATTGCTGAGAGGAAGAATAAGACCTTGATAGAGGCTGGTAGGACCCTATTAAGTGATACATCACTGCCAGAGTATTTCTGGGCTGAAGCAGTTAACACTGCATGTCATGTTATAAATAGGGCTACCATCACTAAAGGCCTCAACAAGACCCCCTATGAAGTTGTGAAAGGCAGGAAACCAAACCTATCCTACTTCAGGATCTTTGGTTGCAAATGCTTCATACTTAACAATGGGAAGTCTTACTTGACTAAGTTTGCTGTCAAGTCCCAAGAGGGAATTTTTGTTGGGTACATCAATAACAGTAAGGCTTATAGAGTCTACAACTTGTATACACAAGTTGTAGAACAATCTATACATGTAGTTTTTGATGAGACTAAACTTATTAACAATGAGTTGTCTAGTAGTGTATGCAGCCCCACAGGTTTAACACAGAAGATGGACAAGCTTACCATAGAAGAAGACAGTGGCTGTTGTCCAGGGGGAGAACTACATGTACCAATTACTGATGAAGTTCAAGGAGTACAGCATGATGGAGATGCTGAAGAGGTTCAACCAGAAGTTACGATGCCTCCGGCCAACAGGCATCTTAGAGATCATCCAGTAGAGCAGATTATTGGAGATCCAAGACAAGGGGTACAAACAAGGAGCAGAAACCTGAATGCGGCAATGTACTCCAGTTTTCTATCTCAAGTTGAACCTAAGAAGTTTGAAGAAGCCATACTAGATCCACAGTGGACTGAAGCAATGCAAGAAGAGCTTAATCAGTTCAAGAGGTGCAAGGTCTGGGAACTTGTTCCTAAACCTAAAGACCACAATATAATAGGAACTAAGTGGATCTACAGGAATAAGATGGATGAACAAGGGGTCATCATTAAGAATAAAGCAAGAATGGTTGCTAAAGGATATAGGCAAGAAGAAGGTATTGACTTTGATCAAACCTTTACTCCAGTAGCCAGACTGGAAGCCATAAGGATGTTCTTGGCCTATGCAACCTATCAAGGATTCAAGGTTTACTAAATGGATGTCAAGTCAGCATTTCTGAATGGTAATCTTAAGGAAGAAGTCTTTGTGAAACAGCCTTCAGGTTTTGTTGATTCAACTCTACCTCATCATGTCTATAGACTTAGGAAAGCTTTATATGGGTTAAAGCAAGCCCTTAGGGCTTGGTATGAAACCCTATCTAGTTTCCTCATTGAGAACAAGTTCTCAAGGGGGAAAATAGATAAGACTCTATTCCTTAGGGAATCTAGAGGCAAAGTTATACTAGTCCAAATATATGTAGATGACATTATATTTGGGTCTACTGAAAGCAGCCTTTGCAAAAAGTTTGCAAAACTTATGCAAGGTCAATTTGAGATGAGTAGTATGGGAGAGCTGAAGTTTTTCTTGGGTCTCCAAGTTAAACAGACTGAGAGTGGTTTATCCATATGTCAGTCCAAGTTCACCCTAGAACTCATAAGGAAGTATGGTATGGATTCATCCAGTACCATGAAGACTCCTATGGGGTCAAGTATGTCTCTTAGCAAGGATGATGCAGGGAAACCTGTAGATGAAACCTTGTATAGAGGGATAGTTGGCTCCCTATTATACTTGACTTCTAGTAGACCAGATATCATGTATGCTACATGTGTCTGTGCAAGGTATCAAGCCTGCCCTAAAGAGTCTCATTTGACAGCAGTCAAAAGAATATTGAGATATCTAAAGGGCACTCCCTATCTAGGCCTCTGGTACCCTAGGAATGGGGATTTTGAACTAACAGGTTATTCAGATGCAGACTTTGCAGGATGCAAAGAAGATAGAAAAAGCACTACTGGAACCTGTCAATTCCTAGGTGGGAGACTAATTTTATGGAGTAGCAAAAAGCAAAAAAGTGTGGCTATCTCCACTACAGAGTCAGAGTATGTGGCTGCAGGAAGTTGCTGTGCTCAACTTCTGTGGTTACAGCATCAGCTAGAGGACTATGGAATTCAGGTAAGTAGAACTCCACTCTTCTGTGACTCTACTAGTGCTATTTCAATAGCTAATAATCTTGTATCTCATAGTAGAACAAAACATATTGAAATTAAATATCATTTTCTTAGGGAGCATGTAGAAAGAAAAGATATTTTACTTGAATATGTTAAAACTGATAATCAAGTAGCTGATATGTATACTAAGCCCCTAGAAGGAGCTAAGTTCAATAGATTTAAAATTGAACTAGGAATGATAAACTTAGAGTAAGTTTACAGAATTGGAATTGGCTAAGTAAAAAGGTGTCGACACATAGACAAGTCTATGTCGACACAGAATAGAGGTGTCGACACTTCAGGAAAAAGGTGTCGACACATCTAGGAAGTTGGTGTCGACACTTCTGACTATTAGTGTCGGCACATGTCAAGTAGGTGTCGACACATCCAAAGTGGTGTCGACACTTAAGTTTTACTCAGAATTTTCTAAGTAAAGTCTCGACAATGTGTCGAGTTATGTTGTGTCGACACATAAACAAGTGTCGACACATAAAATTTGTTGACTAAACTTGTGTCGACACATATGTGTCGAGACATTATAAGTCAGTGTCGACACTTATTGCCAGTGTCGACACATTTTAAGTTAGCTGTCCCGCCTGTTCATCTTCAAAATTAGAAAGATATAAATAGGGTTTTATCTTTGTTTGTCGACACGCTTTCAAAGTTTCGAGACCAAACTTCTGTGTCGACACCTCTCTTTTCTTAAGACAAATTCTATAAACCCTAATGGCGCCTAAGCTTGAGGAGAATGACAACGAAGGATACGAGCTGGTGCGCGGTGCTTTTGAGGATGCTGATCAAGAAATCCAGTCTGTCGTAACCCTAGTTGCCGATTCTGGATTGGAATATCTTGTTTCGGAACCTACTAAGATATGGAAGAAAGGGGTACTTGAATTCCTCAATGAAGCCAAGATAGACGAAACTGGTTTCAAAATCAAATCCAGGGTTCATGGTGAGAAGGTCAAGGTATCACCGAAAAGTCTGAGGAAGATTCTACAGCTTCCAAGAACTAAAGATGAAGATGAAATTACTGCATTAAAGACCAGGGAAGCTCTAACCTGGTGTGGACTAGATTCTAAGATGAAGATTGGTTCTGTTTTTAACAGGAAAGGAATGAACAGTCAAGGTAAATTCCTTTCTGAAATTGTTGGAAAGGTAATTTTAAGCAAGCCAGGAGGGCATGACAGAGTGTCTGCCTCTATGTTCAATATTATGACCAGAATTATCTTCACTCTAAGAACTGATTGGTCTGTTATAGTATTTGAGAAAATCAAAGAAAGCTTGAAGAAGCCCAACCTGGGCAGAATCTTAAGTCTATACCTAGCTGGTACCATACTAGAGGTAATGAGTACTGCTGCTTGAACTAAAATAAATCACATGAGGAAAATGGATCTGAGAATTTTCTCTAGATGGGACAGGGTGTTGTCAAAGGAGATGCCAACCCCTGAGAAGATAGTTTCTGAGAAGGAGATTCCACCAAAGAAGACGAGGAAGACAGCTCCAATGGCTCAGGTTCCAACTAGCAGCTCTGAAAGTGAAGAGCAAGTTGTCTTCTCATCTGATGAGAATGAGGAAGTACCTGCAATAAAGACTCCTGCTCCTCAAGAGGTTGCTGAGATCCAGGGGGAGCTATCTCAATCTAACCCCATCCACAAGGATCACAGCCAGGGGGAGCTTCCAGTTGTAAATGAACCCACTACACTGGAAAGTGAACAAGCAACCACCATCATACTAGAGGTAATCACTGAACTAAATACTTTGGATTTTCCTATAGAAGATACTGATTTGTCTGATGTTCATCAGCAAACTCAGCTGGATGGTCAAGTTCCAGATGCTATTATAGAAGACACATCTATTGTTCTAGAAGTAGTTCCTGATCCAGTGGTTGAAGAACCTAGAATTACTCCAGCTCCTTCACCACAAGAGTACACTATGGAAGATTTATTTTTAAATCTGGATCAGCAAGATTTTGACAAAGACAATGCTGCTGCTGAAGGAGATAATGCTACTGCTGAGGGGGAGCAAGAGCAACTTCTGGAAGAGCCTGTAAGACAAGAAACTGAGAAGGCACCTGATGTGCAAACTGGAAAGCCTCCAAGCCCTAAGGAGAGGGTGGAAATAGCCAGCACATCTGCCTCTGAAGATGAGGAGATTGCTAGGGCAAAGAAGAAAAAGCTTCAGGTCTTCAGGAGAAGAAGCCAAAGTTATAAGAAGGCTTTGCAGACTGTTTCTCCACAGTCTATAGTTCAGCAAGCCCCATCAATAGATTATAGTGCTTTGATGGTTGCACTGCAGATTAAACTTGATGAGCAAAGGCAGGACTTAGAGAAATATGTGGATGAAGGGCAGAAATCCTTACAGTTTGATCTAGCCCAGGACATAAAATCAATAAGGTTTGAAATGAACCTAAACAAGAAAGAGATGACAGACTATTTCCACAAGGGTGGAAATGCAGTAGTGTACTTGGCTACACACCAGGAAAAGATAAAAGCACAAGTGGATGACATAGCATTGAAGCAAGGGTATGTTCTTGAAAATCAGATAAGGATGAATGACAATCTTACTGCTTCCCATAATGCAATTGTCATAGAACTGAAGAATCTGGCTGCAGGGCAGACTCCAGCTATAGCAAAGGCAGATTTTGACAAAGTATTTCTATAAGAAATCACTGCTCTTAAGACTGCCATCCAAGATTCACAAAAGCTAATCACTGACAAACTCCAAAGGTTAAAACCTTTCTTCAAAGATGGAGTGAATTACTTGGATAATCAAGTGAGATTTCAGAAGGATGATGTGAGATCATATAGAAAGAGAAGTCATAAAGGGGGAGAGTGTGTTAGTCAAGACAAGCTCTGATCATGCCAAATGGATATCCAATTCTATCAGAGCTACACTGGGTTATCCTCCTCTTTGTGATGATGATAATGTGGCAGAATCTGGAATTCAACCTGCATATCTAGGAGGGGAGCAAGCTGAAGTTGCTCAAGTCATCTACCCTCCTCCAGATTTTGACATGATTCATACTGATATACAGACCATGTATAGCCCATATGGGGGCAAGGACAATGTTATTATTTAAAAGTTTGTTCAGCCTATTTCTGAAGCCATGCAAGAGGCAATGTAGAAAGAAGAAGAGACAAGATTGTCTAAGAAGAGGTTTATGGAACAAGCTGAACAGAGACCAGACTTTGAGCAGTGGAGCCCTACCTCTAGAAACATTATATTAACTGGCTGGAAAGCTGCCAAGGACAACATTCATGACAGGAACAAATGGTTCTCTGAATTTGAATGGAGAAAACATGAATCTAGACAGGAGGCAATTGTCCAATATAGAAGGAAGGCAAAGATGGGAAAGCTACCTCCTACAGCTCAGGAGCCTAGCAAGTACTTTCCTAAGCCATACTATTATTTTGAAAGACAGAAGATTAAAGCAGAAGAGCTTAAGAAGAAAGATCTGAAAGGCAAGAAGCCTGCTGATGCTGAAGTTGCTGATGCTCTTGTCCAAGCTAAAGTTCAAGCTGGCAAAGGGATAGTTATTAAGGAGCCTGAACAGAAATAGATTTAGAATTTTCTTGAAGTTTACTTTGTATTCTTTTTGATGTAAAACTTTTTGTGAACTTCTGAAAATGTATAAGACAGATATTAGAACAATATGTTATATGATTAATCTATTTCATGTTTGTTCTGTGATAATGTCTATGTCTATTTCATATTTGTTCTGTGATGATGAATTTGTATACATGTGAAATTGATACATGTTTATGTTTACCCTGCTGTATATTATCCTGCTTTACATCATTTTGTAATTTTAATTATGAATGGTGTATATCATTGACTAAGGGTTATGACTTCTCCAAATAGGGGGAGATTGTTGGGTATATTGGTTAAAATGTACCTGATTTGAAGAAGCCTCACCCAACTCAATGATGTACATCATAATGTATTTGATGTATTTTGAGTTACTTGTGCAGGTTAAGTATTTGCTGGACTGAAGCAAAAAGTTTCTAAGTCCATGTGTCGACACCCAGAGGAAAAGTATCGACACTTAAGAAGACTTGTGTCGACACCCAGGCAAGCAGTGTCGATACTTGGAGTCATTGTGTCTAAACTTGGGATGCAGAGTCGACACCAGACAGAAAGTGTCGACACATGGAGCTGTGTCGACACTCAGTGAAGAAAAGTGCAGTAAAGCTGTGTCGACACTTCACAGCAGTGTCGACACCTAGAAGAACTGTGTCTACACCAGAAAGTGTCGACACTTGGAGCTATTTCGACACTCAACAGAAGAGTCAGCACTTGAAGTAAGTGTCGACACCCAGAACAATGTGTCGACACTCAACGGAAGAGTCAGCACTTAAAGAAAGTGTCGACACAAGACAGTATGTGTCGACACTCAGCTGAAGACTCAACACTTGAAGAAAGTGTCGACACATGGAGCTGTGTCGACACTTAGCAAAGAACAGCAAGATCAACAAAATATTCTAAGTACAAGTGTCGACACTATGGGAATGTGTCGACACTCAGCTGAAGTCTCAATAGAAAAATCAAGTGTCGACACTCAGCTGAAGTCTCAACAGAAGAATCAAGTGTCGACACAAGGAGCTGTGTCAACACTCAGCAAGTATCAACACTAAAGACATGTGTTGACACCAAGAAGCAGTGTCGACACTTATCAGATTCAACCCATGAAGATGTGTCGACACAAAGGAGATGTGTCGACACTTAGAAGAATTCAGCAAAATACAGAAGATCAAGTACTTGTGTCGACACTCAATTTCAGTGTCGACACATGAAGAAGAAACTGTGTCGAGACATAGAATCCACAACACAAGGAGTTGTGTCGACACCTTGTAGGCTAGTGTCGACACTTACACAACTTGTGTCGACACTTGGTCTATAAGTGTCGACACTTAAAGACAGAAAGTCACGACACTTTCAGACAGTTAGAGAACTTTCAAGAACTGACTGGATGACTTGACCGCTGCCGTTCCAGCCGGTGTACAGCACCTGTCAGAGATGTCAGAAGACAGTTATGAACCGGACCAGCCGGTTATCATGAAGAAGGCCTATAAATAGGCTCATACAGTCTACAGAAACTGTTGTTCAAAAAGGTGGTTCACATAGTTGTTCAAGTTATTGATCAAGTATCAAAACAAGAAGATCTAGCTGTCCAAGTGCAGATCTATGAAGTTGGAGAGAGAGAGGGCTCCAACTAAGAAATTAGCCGTTGGAACTAGGCTGAGAAGAAGGGTTCAGATATATTCTGGATCTTAAGAAGCAGAGGTCAAGGATCAACTGCAGAAGGAGTCAATCTTATTGAGTTCTACTTTCAAGAAGCTTTGAAGAAAGCTAAGTCAGATTGAATCCAGCTGAGTTCTTCCAAGAACTCATCAAGAAACTCACAACTCTCCTCTCTTGTTTCTGATTTGCTGAGTTATCATTTGTATAATCATTTTTATCTTGTAGGATCCTTTGGATCTGAGTTTTTGTAAGCCTGTAATTATAAAGGCTGAGTGTAGGGCTTGAGAGCCTGAGTGTAGGAGATTGGTATCTCTGAGTGTAGGCCTTTTGTGGCTGAGTGTAGGCCTTGGTGGCTGAGTGTAGGCCTTTGTGGCTGAGTGTAGGCTTTGGAGAAAAGCTGAGTTGTAGGGCCTTGGGCCTGAGATGTAAGAACTAGTTTGGGTTCTGAGATAGTGGAGAAGTTTGGCCGAATCTAGTACACTGCTAGATAGGCGAAGGGGGAAAGTGGATGTACTCAAAGCTTGGGGAACCACTATAAAACTCTGTGTCTGCTGTGATTGTGATTTGCTGTGTGATTGTTGTGCAGTAGTTAAGTAAATGCTGTGTGAAAAACTGTTTGCTGCCATAAATAGTTAAAAAGAATTTGGTCACCTATTCACCCCCCTCTTGGTGTTTAGGTACTATATCTTTCAAAAACCTTGAGTAGTCATCTACAACTACAAAGGTATAGACCTTCCTACCTAGGATGTGAATTGGCATTGGACCAAAGAGATCCATATGCAAGAGGTATAAACACCTCACAACATCTTTATTTTTTATGCTTCTAAAGGTGGATTTAGTCTGCTTGCCCTTTTGACAAGCTGAGCAAATACCATCTTTAACACACTTAACTTGAGAACCATTCCTCACTAACTCTTTGCTAAAGAGTTTGCCAATTGTCTTGTAGTTTAGATGGGCTAGCCTCTTGTGCCATTTGACACAATGAGAGACTTTCTCATCTGCTACAAGACATACTTGAGAACCATTGGTCTCACACATAATGTCTAGGCAGTAGACATTCCTCTTCCTATAACCTGTCAAAATGATCTCTTGATCACTTGACCTCTTGATATGACAACCATTTTTCACAAATGAGATGTCATACCTGAAAGATATGGTACCTAAACACCTAGAGGGGGGGGGGGTGAATAGGTGACCTAAACCTTTTTTAAAACTTTGTTGGCAGCAAAACAGTTATCTCACAGATTTCTACAGCTAACAGCAATAACAAAATATAAACTGCTAATCCACAGCACAGCACAGCAGACATACAAATTTATAGTGGTTCCCCAATCTTTGGGTACATCCACTTTCCCCCTTCGCCTATCTAGCAGTGTACTAGATTCGGCCAAACTTCTCCACTATCTCAGAACCCAACTAGGTTCCTACACCTCAGGCCCAAAGCCTTAAACTCAGCCACCAAGGCCTACACTCAGCCACCCAGGCCTACACTCAGCCAATCAAGGCCTACACTCAGAGTTCTTCAACTCCTACACTCAGGCAATCAAGCCCTACCCTCAGCCTTTATAATATAGGCTTACAATTCACTCAGATCCAATGGATCCTACAAGTTAAAATTGAATTACAATAACTAACTCTACAACTCAGAAAATAAGAGAGGAGTTGAGAGTTTCTTGAAGAGTTCTTGGAAGAACTCAGCTAGATCCAAACTGACTTAGCTTCCTTCAAAGCTTCTTGAGTAGAACTGAATTAGTCTGAATCTTCTGCAGTTGTTCCTTGACCTCTGCTTCTTGAGATCCAGATGATTCTGAATCCTTCTTCTCAGCCTTAGTTCCAAAGACTGAATTCTTGATTGGAGCTCTCTCTCTCCAACTTCTTAGATCTGCAGTTGGACTGCCAGATCTTCTTGTGTTGATCCTCTGTGTACCACTTTTCTGATTACTTGAATAATCTGATCTATTATTTCAAAATGGCTTCAACAACAACTTATTAACACCTTATCAACTCAACAACAACAGTTTCTGTAAACAGTCTGTGCCTATTTATAGGCCTTCTTCATGGTAACCGGCTGGTCCGGTTCATAACTGACTTCTGAGATCTCTGACAAGTGCTGTAGACCGGCTGGAACGGCAGCTGTCATGTCATCCAGTCAATTCTTGAAATTCTCTAACTGTCAGATAGTGTCGAGACTTTCTGTTCTTAAGTGTCGACACTTATAGACCAAGTGTCGACACATGTTGTGTAAGTGTCGACACAAGTCTACAAGGTGTCGACACAACTCCTTGTATGTCTCGACACAGATTCTTCTTCAAGTGTCGACACTGAAATTAAGTGTCGACACAAGTACTTGATCTTCTGTATCTTGTAGTATTCTTCTAAGTGTCGACACATCTCCTTTGTGTCGACACATCTTCATGTGTTGAAACTGTCAAGTGTCGACACTGCTTCTTGGTGTCGACACAAGTCTTCAATTTTGTTTCTTCAGCTGAGTGTCGACACATTCCCTTAGTGTCGACACTTGTACTTAGAATATTTTGTAAACTTTTCTGTTCTTTGCTAAGTGTCGACACAGCTCCTTGTGTCGACACTTTCTTCAAGTGTAGAGTCTTCAACTAAGTGTCGACACATTGTGCTGGGTGTCGACACTTTCTTCAAGTGTTGACTCTTCTGGTTGTGTGTCGACACATTGTGCTGAGTGTCGACACATACTTCAAGTGTTGACTCCTTTGAGTGTGTGTCGACACATTGTGCTGAGTGTCGACACATTCTTCATGTGTTGACTCTGCTGATTGAGTGTCGACACATTGTGTTGAGTGTCGACACTTGTCCTTAGTCTCTGCAGAATTTTGCTGAGTGTCGACACAACTCCAAGTGTCGACACTTTCTGATGTAGACTCAGCTCTTCTAGGTGTCGACACTTCTGCTAAGTGTCGACACAGCTTTTCTGCATTCTTCTTCACTGAGTGTCGACACAGCTCCAAGTGTCGACACTTTCTGTCTGGTGTCGACTCTTCTTCTCAGGTGTCGACACAATTACTCCAAGTGTCGACACTGCTTGTCTGGGTGTCGACACAAGCTTTCTCAAGTGTCGACACTTTCCCTCTGGGTGTCGACACATGGACTTAGAAACTTTTAGCTTCAGTCCAGTGAATACCTAACCTGCACAAGTAACTCAAACAAACATCAAATACATTATGATGTATATCATTGAGTTAGGTGAGGCTTCTTCAAATCAGGTACATTTGACCAATGTACCCAACAATCTCCCCCTATTTGGAGAAGTCATAACCCTTAGTCAATGATATACACCACTCATAATTAAAAATTAGAGAATGATGTAAAGCAGGTATATGTCAACAGGGTAAACTTAAACATGTAATAAAGCACACATGTATACTCATTAAACATTGCAGAACAAACAAGAAATAGACACATGCTTCTGAACAATCATGAGATATATTTATCAAAAATTGTTCTAACATTGTTTTAATACATTTCCATTGTTTTACAAAAATATTTCATATGTAAAAGATTACAACAATGTTTCTTAGTCTAATCTTAGTCTAGTTCTGATCAGGTTCTTTTATAACAATTCCTTTTCCAGCTTGGACTTTAGCCTTTACAGCAGCAGCAGCAGGCTCAGCATCAGCAGGCTTCTTGCCTTTGAGATCTTTCTTATCAGCCTTGATCTTTTGCCTCTCAAAGTAATGATAGGGCTTAGGAAAGTACTTGCTAGGCTCCACAGCTGTAGGAGGTAGCTTTCCTAACTTAGCCTTCCTTCTATACTGGACAATGGCTTCCTGCCTAATCTCATGCTTCCTCCATTCTGCTTCTGAGAACCATTTGTTCCTTTCATGAGCATTGTCCTTGGCTGCTTTCCAGGCTGTGAGAATGATGTTCCTAGAAGTAGGGCTCCACTGTTCAAAATCTGGTTTTTGCTCAGCTAGTTCCCTAAACTTCTTCTTTGACAGCCTTGTCTCTTCTTCTTTGTCCAAAGCCTCTTGCATAGCTGCTGTTATAGGTTGAACAACCTTTTCTAGAACAACTTTGGACTCTCCAGCTGGGGGGCTATACATTGTGCTTACTTCTGCATGAACCATGTCAAAATCTGGAGGTGGATAAATCACCTGAGCTACTTCCTGTTGCTCACCTCCAAGATATGCACTTTGAATTCCAGATTCAGCAACATTATCATCATCACACAGGGGAGGATAGCCCAGTGTAGCTCTGATGGAGTTAGATATCCATTTGGCATGGTCAGAGCTAGCTTTGACTAACACCCTCTCCCCCTTTATGACTTCTTGTGCAACATGGTCTCTGACATCATCCTTTTGGAATCTGATCTGACTGTCCAAATACCTGATCCCATCTTTAAAATAAGGTCTAAGCTTTGTAAGCTGTTCAGAAATGACCTTCTGTGAATCCTTGATTGCAGTCTTGACAGCAGCAATTTCTTCTTGAAATACTTTATCAAATTCAGCCTTAACTGCAGCAGATGATGTTGAAGGTTCAGCAGTCTTATTCTTCAGTTCAGTGACTATAGCATTGTGAGAAGCTGTCAGATTATCATTCATTCTCAACTGATTCTCCAGCACATAGCCTTGCTTCAGTGCTATATCATCTACTTGAGACTTTATCTTCTCTTGGTGGGTTGCCAGATAGACCACTGCATTACCACCCTTGTGGAAGCATTCATTCATTTCCTTCTTATTCAGGTTCATCTCAAACCTTATTGACTTTATATCTTGAGCTAAATCAAATTGTAGGGTCTTGTGCCCTTCATCAACATAAGTCTCTATAGCCTTCCTTTGCTCATCCAGCTTGATTTGCAGGGCTACCATTAAGGCACTGTAATCAGGAGATGGAGCTTGTGTGACTAAGGATTGTTGAGCAACAGTTTGTAGAGCCTTCTTGTAGCTCTGACTTCTTCTCTTGAATACAAAGAGTTTCTTCTTTTTAGCCCTAGCACTCTCCTCATCTTCAGAGGCAGAAGTGCTGGAAATATCAACCCTGTCCTTAGGGCTTTGTGGTTTTTCAGCTTGCACATCTAGTGCCTTCTCAGTGTCTAGCCTTAAAGGCTCTTCCAGAACTGTCATGTGCTCCCCCTCAGCAGCAGCACCCTTCTCTTCAGCAGCAGCAACCTTATCCATGTCAAAATCCTCTTGATCTAAATTAAGAAATAGATCTTCCATTGTGTATTCAGCTGGAGACTGTGCAGGAGAAGTACTGGGTTCATCAACTACTTTATCAGGAACCACTTCTAGGATAACTGATGTGTCTTGGAGAACAACATCTGGTTCTTGATTTGCTTGCTGAGTTTGCTGATGGACATCAGACAAATCAGAATCTATTACAGAAAAATCTAAAGTATTGAGGTCAGTAAGTACCTCTTGAATAATGATTGTGGCTTGCTCACTGTCCAGAGTAGAGGGTTCTTCTACTGCTGGAAGCTCCCCCTGGCTTGGATCCTTATTCTTGGGGCTAGCTGGAGGCAGCTCCCCCTGGATTTCAGCTGTCTCTTGAGGAGCAGGAGACTTCTCTGCAGCCACTTCCTCTTGACTATCAGGAGTGAAAACAACTTGTTCTTCACTACCTGAACTGCTGGAGGACTCCTGTGTCACAGGAGCTATCTTCCTCTTCTTCTTTGGAGGTGAATCTTTCTTAGAAACTTGCTTCTCTGGGGTAGGTAATTCCTTAGATAGTACTCTTTCCCACCTGGAAAATATCCTCATATCCATCCTTCTCATATGGTTGATCTTGCTACCAGCAGCATTGCTCATTACCTCTGGTATTGTACCAGCCAGGTAGAGACTAAGTATTCTGCCCAGATTGGGCTTCTTCAGACTTTCTTTAATTTTCTCATACACAACCATTGACCAATCTGTTTTTAGGTTGAAGATAATTCTGGTCATGATTGCAAACATGGAGGCAGACACCCTGTCATGCCCTCCAGTCTTGCTGAGTAGAACTTTGCCTACAATTTCAGACAGATATTTTCCTTGGTTATTCATTCCTTTTCTGTTAAATACAGATCCTATCTTCATCTTAGGATCTAGACCACACCAGGTAAGTGCTTCCCTGGTCTTAGATGTAGTCACTTCCTCTTCTGCTTGAATTTTAGGTAGCTGAAGTACCTTTCTCAGAGTTTTGGGTGAAATCTTGACCTTGGTTCCATGCACTCTTGATTTGATTCTGTAACCTGAGTCATCTACTACAGCTCCAGTAAGAAATTCAAGAACTTCCTTCTTCCATATTTTGTTTGGTTCTGAAACCAAGTACTCCAATCCAGAATCGGTGACTAGGGTTACCACCGATTTGATTTCTTGATCGCCATCGTCGAACGCGCCACGAACCAGTTCATAGCCTTCATTGACGTTCTCCTCGAGCTTGGGAGCCATTAGGGTTTGTAGAATTAGTCTTTAGAAAAGAGAAATGTCGACACAGTAGTTTGGTCTCGAAACTCTGAAAGCGTGTCGACAAACAAAGACAGAATCCTATTTATACCTTTCTGGTTTGAAGACGAACAGGCGGGATGGATTACTAAAGATGTGTCGACACTGGCAATAAGTGTCGACACTGACTTATAATGTCTCGACACTCATGTGTCGACACAAGTTTAGTCAACAGATTTTATGTGTCGACACTTGGTTATGTGTCGACACCACACTACTCGACATGTAGTCGAGACGTTACTTAGAAAATTCTGAGTAAAACTTAAGTGTCGACACCACATTGGATGTGTCGACACCTACTCGACATGTGTCGACACTAACATTCTGAAGTGTCGACACCAACTTCCTAGATGTGTCGACACCATTTTCCTGAAGTGTCGACACTTACTATTCTGTGTCGACATAGACTTGTCTATGTGTCGACACCTTTTTACTTAGCCAATTTTTAGTTCTGTAAACTTAGTCTAAGTTTATCATACCTAGTTCAATTTTGAACCTATTGAACTTAGCTTCTTCTAAGGGCTTAGTAAACATATCAGCTATCTGATTATCAGTTTTAACATATTCAAGTGCAATATCATTTCTTTCTACATGCTCCCTAAGAAAGTGATATTTAATCTCAATATGTTTAGTTCTACTATGTGATACAGGATTATTAGCTATTGAAATAGCACTTGTAGAATCACAGAAAAGTGGAGTTCTACTTACCTGAAATCCATAGTCTTCTAGCTGATGTTGAATCCACAGAAGTTGAGCACAGCAACTTCCTGCAGCTACATATTCTGACTCAGCTGTGGAGATAGCCACACTGGTTTGCTTCTTACTACTCCATGAAATGAGTCTTCCACCTAGGAATTGACAGGATCCAGTAGTGCTCTTTCTATCTTCTTTGCATCCTGCAAAGTCTGCATCTGAATAGCCTGTTAGATCAAAATCTCCATTCCTAGGGTACCAGAGGCCTAGATAAGGTGTGCCCTTTAGATATCTCAAAATCCTTTTGACTGCAGTCAAATGAGACTCTTTAGGGCAGGCTTGATACCTGGCACAAACACATGTAGCATACATAATGTCAGGCCTACTTGCAGTCAAGTATAGTAAGGAGCCAACTATCCCTCTATACAAGGTTTCATCTACAGGTTTCCCTGCATCATCCTTGCTAAGAGACATACTTGACCCCATAGGAGTCTTCATGGTACTGGATGAATCCATACCATATTTCCTTATGAGTTCTAGGGTGAACTTGGACTGACATATGGATAGACCACTTTCAGTCTGTTTAACTTGGAGACCCAAGAAAAACTTCAGTTCTCCCATACTACTCATCTCAAATTGACCTTGCATAAGTTTTGCAAACTTTTTGCAAAGGCTGCTTTCAGTAGACCCAAATATAATGTCATCTACATATATTTGGACAAGTATGACTTTGCCTCTAGATTCCCTAAGGAATAGAGTCTTATCTATTTTCCCCCTTGTGAACTTGTTCTCAATGAGGAAACTAGATAGGGTTTCATACCAAGCTCTAGGAGCTTGCTTTAACCCATACAATGCTTTCCTAAGTCTATAGACATAATGTGGAAGAGTAGGATCAACAAAACCTGAAGGCTGCTCCACATATACTTCTTCCTTTAGATTACCATTTAGGAATGCTGACTTCACATCCATTTGGTATACCTTGAATCCTTGATAGGTTGCATAGGCCAAGAACATCCTTATGGCCTCCAGTCTGGCTACTGGGCAAAGGTTTGATCAAAATCAATACCTTCTTCTTGCCTATATCCTTTTGCAACCAGTCTTGCTTTATTCTTAATGATGACCCCTTGTTCATCTAACTTATTTCTGTAGATCCACTTAGTTCCTATAACATTGTGATCTTTAGGTTTAGGAACCAGTTCCCAAACCTTGCACCTTTTGAACTGATTAAGTTCTTCTTGCATAGCTTCAGTCCACTGTGGATCTTGTATAGCTTCTTCAAATTTCTTTGGTTCTATTTGAGACAGAAAACTTGAATATACTACAGCATTCTGATTTCTGCTCCTTGTCTGAACACCTTGTCTTGGATCTCCAATAATCAGCTCTACTGGATGATCTCTTAGATGCCTGTTGGCTGGAGGCATCCTTACTTCTGGTTGTACTTCTACAGCATCTTCATCATGCTGAGTTCCTTGTACTTCTTCAGCTCCTGGTACATGTAGTTCTCCCCCTGGACATAAGCCATCTTCTTCTACTTGCTGTCTTGCAGCAGGTACATCTTCTATGGTTAGCTTGTCCATCTTCTTAGTAAGACCTGTGGGGCTGCACACACTACTAGACAACTCATTGTTAATAAGTTTTGTCTCATCAAAAACTACATGCACAGACTCCTCTACAACTTGTGTAGTCAAGTTGTAGACTCTATAAGCCTTACTATTATTGTTGTACCCAACAAACACTCCCTCTTGGGACTTGGCAGCAAACTTAGTTAAGTAAGACTTCCCATTGTTAAGTATGAAGCATTTGCAACCAAAAATCCTGAAATAGGATAGGTTTGGTTTCCTGCCTTTCACAACTTCATAGGGGGTCTTATTTAACCTTTTAGTGATGGTAGCCCTATTTATCACATGGCATGCAGTGTTAACTGCTTCAGCCCAAAAATACTCAGGCAGTGATGTATCACTAAGTAGGGTTCTACCAGCCTCTATCAAGGTTCTATTCTTCCTCTCAGCAATGCCATTTTGCTGAGGTGTTCTAGGTGAAGAGAATTCTTGAAATATCCCAAAGTCTTCACATAGTTTTGTCATGCTTTCAGATTGAAACTCAGTACCATGGTCACTTCTAATTTTGACCACAGTACTATTTAGTTCATTCTGAATTTGCTTGACAAAGCTGTAGAAGACACTAGGTGTTTCAGATTTCTGTCTTAAGAAGAACACCCAGGAAAACCTTGAGTAGTCATCAACAACTACAAAGGTGTAGACCTTCCTACCTAAGCTGTGAACTGGCATTGGACCAAAGAGATCCATATGCAAGAGGTATAAGCACCTCACAGCATCTTTGTTCTCAATGCTTTTAAAGGTGGATTTGGTCTGCTTGCCCTTTTGACAAGCTGAGCAAATGCCATCTTTAACACACTTAACTTGAGGACCATTCCTCACTAACTCTTTGCTAAAGAGTTTGCTAATAGTCTTGTAGTTAAGATGAGCTAGCCTCTTGTGCCACTTGACACAATGAGAGACTGTCTCATCAGCTACAAGACAAACAGGAGAACCATTGTTCTCAATCATGATGTCTAGACAGTAGACATTCCTCTTTCTATATCCTGTCAAAATGATCTCTTGATCACTTGACCTCTTGATATGACAACCATTTTTAACAAATGAGATGTCATACCCTACATCACTTAACTGACTTATACTTATAAGGTTGTGTTTCAACCCTTTAACATAAGCCACTTGAGTAATGGTAACAAGGTTTGAAGAAATGTTACCAAACCCTTTGATGATTCCTTTTTCAGAACCACCAAAGGTCACTTTAGGACCATTTTTGATTGGAATGTAGTCCTTCAGTAGTCCCCTTGTTCCAGTCATATGTCTGGAACATCCACTATCCAAGTACCATGTTGGGGTATGGCCACTTGGATTCACCTGCAAAACAAATTAATGAACCTTAGAACCCAAAGTAAACTTGGGTCCTTGGTGATTGTTAGTTTGCAACATGACATAGCTACCTACTGGCTTTCCACCAGGTAGCTTGCTACTCCCATTGGCACTTGCATTGTGCCAACAGTCCAAGGCAAAGTGGCCAACTTTGCCACAGCACCAGCATTCAAACTTGTTGTACCTTTGCTTAGGTACAGACTTGGCTGTCTTGACTACAGCAGGCTTATTGAATGTTGGGGCTTTGCCCTTGGACTTGGACTGATCCTGAACAGTCCTAGCTGGTTTAATAAAACCCAATCCAGCCTTTCCTTTATGATGAACAAATTCATCAATCAAGGGTAGCACTGATTTAGGTTTTGAAAACCTAGCAACTAGCTCTCTTTCCTTCTGAAGATTGATCTCCAGTCTCTTAATTTGATCATTTTTATAGGTGATAGTTCCCATCTGAATCACAGTAATGTGTTTCAGCCTGGCTACCTCATTGAGCTTTTGATCAAATTTCTTCTCAAAATCTGTTGCAGCTGCCTTGAGATCAGCAATCTCCTTTGCCTGACTTTTGGCTAGGGTCTTGCTTTTCTTATAGGCTTGCAACAGTACTTTATATTCATCTAAGAGCTGATGAATATCTCCCTCAGATTCAGAAACACTTCCATCACTTGATGAAGATGAATCTGACTCTGAACTAGAACTGGAATCTGAACTTTGAGTTGGACTTTGTACCTGACTAGGTCCTGGCTGCTCCAGGATTTTGGTACTTTCAGTCAATGCCATCAGTCCTTGGCACTGACACTCTTCTTGTTCATAGATTGATTCCATGATCTGCATAAACTCTTCTTCTTCTTCAGCAAATAGCCCTATGTAGGCTTCAGCATCTGTCTCAGTGTCTGAAGAAGAAATGTCTGAAAGAGTCTTCTCATTCTTTGCAACAAAGAACTTCTCCTTCTTTCCTTTGAAGTGAGTCTTCTTTTTGTCACTGGATTCTTTTCTTCTCTCAGGACAATCTGCAATAACATGACCCTGTCTATTGCAGCAGTAACACACTATCTTAGACCCAGTTGCCTTGCTAGTCTTTGTCTTTTTCTTGTCCTTCTTTGAAGGCTTCTTCTCCTGATACTGGACTTCTTTCCCTTTGGAAAATGAAGGTCTGGACCTCCACTGTTTCTTCTTCAGGAATTTCTGAAAATGTCTGGTGAATGCAGCAAAGTCTTCATCACTTTCACTGCTTGTAGACTTTGTGCTAACAGACTCATCAGATTCTGATTCAACTACCTCTGGAGGAGGAGTTGATGACTTAGTCCTGCCCTTTCTAGGTACTTCTGACTTGAAGGCAACAGTCCTTTCCCTGTGCTCAGTCCTTGTTGATTTTTCCTCCTCTTTTCTCACTGACAGCTGCATCTCATAAGACAACAACTTGCCAAACAGTGTGGGAGGAGGAATTTCTCCCAACTTTGCCATTTCTCTGATGGCACAGATCTTGGTGTCCCAATCTTTGGTTAGGGACCTTAAGAACTTATCATTCAATTCATAGTTAGTGAACTCTCTTCCATAGGACATGAGTTCATTAACAATTCTATAGAACTTCTTGTAGCATTCAGTGATGCTATCTCCTCTTCCTTGCCTAAAGCTCTCATACTCTTGATTAAGCAAGGACTTCCTATCTTGCCTAACTTCTTCAGAACCTTCCATATAGACAATGAGGGTATCCCACATTTCTTTTGCTGTTTTACAGTGAATTAAGTTCTGAAAAGTTGCATCATCAATGGCACTCACTATTATGTTTTGTGCCCTCTTGTCCATAGTGGCTAGGACAATTTCATCCTTGGTCATCTCAGAGAAATCCTTTGGAGTCCTCTGATTTGCATCCAATACTGAGACCTTCATGGGCACATATGGCCCCTCTTTGACGTGATGTAGATTCTAGGGTCAGAGGCCTCCATAAATAGCCTAACCCTTTCTTTTCAGATCCCAAAGATCTCTTTTCTGCATATGGGCAGTTTCATTGAACCCAATTCCTTGTGATTCTCTGAAGAACCCATGTTTCTTGATTTTCTTGAAACTGTGTTCTGACTTACACTGAATCTGCCAAACTGGATCTCCTCAGACAGTTGGTCCTTTTTGAGTAACCTCCCTCTGATACCACTTGAAAGATATGGTACCTAAACACCTAGAGGGGGGGGGGGTGAATAGGTGACCTAAACCTTTTTTTAAAACTTTGTTGGCAGCAAAACAGTTATCTCACAGATTTCTACAGCTAACAGCAATAACAAAATATAAACTGCTAATCCACAGCACAGCACAGCACAGCAGACACACAAATTTATAGTGGTTCCCCAATCTTTGGGTACATCCACTTTCCCCCTTCGCCTATCTAGCAGTGTACTAGATTCGGCCAAACTTCTCCACTATCTCAGAACCCAACTAGGTTCCTACACCTCAGGCCCAAAGCCTTACACTCAGCCACCAAGGCCTACACTCAGCCACCCAGGCCTACACTCAGCCAATCAAGGCCTACACTCAGAGTTCTTCAACTCCTACACTCAGGAAATCAAGCCCTACCCTCAGCCTTTATAATATAGGCTTACAATTCACTCAGATCCAATGGATCCTACAAGTTAAAATTGAATTACAATAACTAACTCTACAACTCAGAAAATAAGAGAGGAGTTGAGAGTTTCTTGAAGAGTTCTTGGAAGAACTCAGCTAGATCCAAACTGACTTAGCTTCCTTCAAAGCTTCTTGAGTAGAACTGAATAAGTCTGAATCTTCTGCAGTTGTTCCTTGACCTCTGCTTCTTGAGATCCAGATGATTCTGAATCCTTCTTCTCAGCCTTAGTTCCAAAGACTGAATTCTTGATTGGAGCTCTCTCTCTCCAACTTCTTAGATCTGCAGTTGGACTGCCAGATCTTCTTGTGTTGATCCTCTGTGTGCCACTTTTCTGATTACTTGAATAATCTGATCTATTATTTCAAAATGGCTTCAACAACAACTTATTAACACCTTATCAACTCAACAACAACAGTTTCTGTAAACAGTCTGTGCCTATTTATAGGCCTTCTTCATGGTAACCGGCTGGTCCGGTTCATAACTGACTTCTGAGATCTCTGACAAGTGCTGTAGACCGGCTGGAACGGCAGCTGTCATGTCATCCAGTCAATTCTTGAAATTCTCTAACTATCAGATAGTGTCGAGACTTTCTGTTCTTAAGTGTCGACACTTATAGACCAAGTGTCGACACATGTTGTGTAAGTGTCGACACAAGTCTACAAGGTGTCGACACAACTCCTTGTATGTCTCGACACAGATTCTTCTTCAAGTGTCGACACTGAAATTAAGTGTCGACACAAGTACTTGATCTTCTGTATCTTGTAGTATTCTTCTAAGTGTCGACACATCTCCTTTGTGTCGACACATCTTCATGTGTTGAAACTGTCAAGTGTCGACACTGCTTCTTGGTGTCGACACAAGTCTTCAATTTTGTTTCTTCAGCTGAGTGTCGACACATTCCCTTAGTGTCGACACTTGTACTTAGAATATTTTGTAAACTTTTCTGTTCTTTGCTAAGTGTCGACACAGCTCCTTGTGTCGACACTTTCTTCAAGTGTAGAGTCTTCAACTAAGTGTCGACACATTGTGCTGGGTGTCGACACTTTCTTCAAGTGTTGACTCTTCTGGTTGTGTGTCGACACATTGTGCTGAGTGTCGACACATACTTCAAGTGTTGACTCCTTTGAGTGTGTGTCGACACATTGTGCTGAGTGTCGACACATTCTCCATGTGTTGACTCTGCTGATTGAGTGTCGACACATTGTGTTGAGTGTCGACACTTGTCCTTAGTCTCTGCAGAATTTTGCTGAGTGTCGACACAACTCCAAGTGTCGACACTTTCTGATGTAGACTCAGCTCTTCTAGGTGTCGACACTTCTGCTAAGTGTCGACACAGCTTTTCTGCATTCTTCTTCACTGAGTGTCGACACAGCTCCAAGTGTCGACACTTTCTGTCTGGTGTCGACTCTTCTTCTCAGGTGTCGACACAATTACTCCAAGTGTCGACACTGCTTGTCTGGGTGTCGACACAAGCTTTCTCAAGTGTCGACACTTTCCCTCTGGGTGTCGACACATGGACTTAGAAACTTTTAGCTTCAGTCCAGTGAATACCTAACCTGCACAAGTAACTCAAACAAACATCAAATACATTATGATGTATATCATTGAGTTAGGTGAGGCTTCTTCAAATCAGGTACATTTGACCAATGTACCCAACAATACCCTACATCACTTAATTGACTTATACTTATTAGGTTGTGTTTCAACCCTTTAACATAAGCCACTTGAGTAATGGTAACCAAGTTACTAGAAATGTTACCAAACCCTTTGATGATTCCTTTTTCAGAACCACCAAAAGTTACTTTTGGACCATCTTTGATTGGAATGTAGTCCCTTAGTAATCCCTAGTTCTAGTCATATGTCTGGAACATCCACTGTCCAAGTACCATATTGGGGCATGGCAACTTGGACTCACCTGCAAAATAGATTAGTGAACCTTAGAACCCAAAGTATTCTTAGGTCCTTGGTACTTGTTAGTTTGCAACCTGACAAAGCTACCTACTGGTTTTCCAATAGGAAGTTTGTTACTCACTTTGGCACTAGCATTGTGCCAACAGTCCATTGCAAAGTGGCCAACCTTGCCACAGCACCAACATTCAAACTTATTGTACCTTTGCTTAGGTACTGTCTTTGCAGTCTTATCTACAGCTGACTTGTTGAGTGTTGGGGCTTTGCCCTTGGACTTGGACTTGGACTGCTCAGTCCTTGCAGGTCTAGTAAAGCCCAGTCCAGCTTTACCCTTGTGATGAACAAATTCATCAATTATGGGTAACACTGACTTAGGTTTAGAAAACCTAGCAAATAAGTCCTTCTCCTTCTGAAGATTAATCTCCAGACACTTGATTTGATCATTCTTAAAGGAGATAGTCCCCATCTGAATCACTATAATGTGCTTCAGTCTGGCTATCTCATTAAGCTTTTGATCAAATAGCTTCTCAGAATCTGTTGCAGCAGCTTTGAGATAAGCAATTTCCTTTGCCTGACTTTTGGCTAGAGACTTGCTTTTCTTATAAGCTTGCAATAGCACTTTATATTCATCTATCAGCTGATGAATATCTTCCTCAGACTCAGATACACTCTCATCACTAGATGATGATGAATCTGATTCTGTACTGGCACAAGAAACTGAACTTAAAGTTGAACTTTGTACCTTACTGGGTCCTGGCTGCTCCAGGATTTTGTCATTTTCAGTCAATGCCATTAGCCCTTGGCACTGACAGTCTTCTTGTTCATATATAGAATTCAAAATCTGCATGAACTCTTCTTCTTCTTCTTCAGCAAACAGCCCTATGTATGCCTCAGCATCTGACTCAGTTTCTGAAGAAGAGATATCTGACAGAGTCTTCTCCTTCTTGGAAACAAAAGACTTCTCTTTCTTGCCTTTGAAATGAGTCTTCTTCCTGTCACTAGACTCCTTTCTCTTTTCTGGACAATCTGCAACAACATGGCCTTGTCTATTGCAGCAATAGCACACTATTTTTGAAACAGTTGTCTTGCTAGATTTAGTCCTCTTCCTGTCCTTCTTTGAAGCCTTTTTTTTCTGATATAAGTCTTCTTTTCCCTGTGAAGTAGAAGGCCTTGACCTCCACTGTTTCTTCTTCAAGAACTTCTGAAAATGTCTAGTGAAGGCAGCAAAGTCTTCATCACTTTCACTGCTTTCAGACTTTGTGCTGACAGACTCATCTGACTCTGATTCAGCAACCTTTGGAGGTGGAGTTGGTGACTTACCTCTGTACTTTCTGGGGGCTTCTATCTTGAAAGCTACTGTTCTTTCCTTGTGTTCATTTCTTATTGATTTCTTCTCCTCTTTCCTCACTGTCAACTGCATTTCATATGACAGCAATTTGCCAAACAGTGTAGGTGGAGGAATTTCTCACAACTTAGCCATTTCTCTAATGGCACAGATCTTGGTGTCCCAATCTTTAGTTAGGGACCTTAGGAACTTGTCATTTAGTTCATAATTACTGAACTCTCTTCCATAAGACATGAGTTCATTCACTATCCTATGGAACTTCTTATAGCACTCAGTTATGCTATCACCCTTTCCTTGTCTAAAACTTTCATACTCTTGATTTAGCAAGGATTTTCTATCTTACCTTACTTCTTCAGAACCCTCCATATACACAATAAGAGTATCCCACATCTCTTTGGCTGTCTTACAGTGTATTAGATTCTGAAAAGTTGCATCATCTATGGCACTTACTATAATGTTTTGAGCCCTTTTGTCCATGGTGGCTAGGACAATCTCATCCTTTGTCATTTCAGAGAAATCCTTTGGTGTTCTCTGATTTGCATCTAGAACTGATGTCTTCATGGGCACATATGGCCCCTCTTTTACTGTGATGTAAATCCTAGGGTCTGAGGCTTCCATAAACAGCCTTACCCTTTCCTTCCAGATCCCAAATATCTCTTTCCTACATATAGGTAATTTCATGGATCCCAATTCCTTGTGATTCTCAGAGGAACCCATGGTTCTTGATTTTCTTGAATCTGTACTTTGCCTTAAACTGAATCTGTCAATCAGGATCTCCTCAGACTGTTAGTCCTTTTTGAGGAACCTCCCTATGATACCACTTGAAAGATATAGTACCTAAACACCTAGAGGGGGGGGGGTGAATAGGTGACCAAATTCTTTATAACTTTTTATGGCAGCAATCAGTTAATATCACAGAATTCTAACTATTTTATCACAGCAAACACACATCATACACAACAAATCACAATCAAAGCAGACACAGAGTTTTATAGTGGTTCCCCAAGCTTTGGGTACATCAACTTTCCCCCTTCGCCTATCTAGCAGTGTACTAGATTCGGCCAAACTTCTCTACTATCTCAGAACCCAAACTGGTTCCTACACCTCAGGCCCAAGGCCCTACAACTCAGCTTTTCCACAAAGCCTACACTCAGCCACAAAGGCCTACACTCAGCCACCAAGGCCTACACTCAGCCACAAAAGGCCTACACTCAGAGATTCCAATCTCCTACACTCAGGCACCCAAAGCCCTACACTCAGCCTTTATAATTTCAGGCTTACAAAACTCAGATCCAAAGGATCCTACAAGTTATAATGAATACAAAATGTTTAAACTCAACAACTTAGATGAAAGAGAGATAAGTTGTGAGATTCTTGATGAGTTCTTGGAAGAACTCAGCTGGACTCAATCTGACTTAGCTTTCTTCAAAGCTTCTTGAAAGTAGAACTTAATAAGATTGACTCCTTCTGCAGTTGATCCTTGATCTCTGCTTCTTAAGATCCAGAATAAATCTGAACCCTTCTTCTCAACCTAGTTCCAACGGCTGATTTCTTGGATGGAGCTCTCTCTCTCCAACTTCTTAGATCTTCACTAGAAAGCTAGATCTTCTTTTGACAATAACTTGTTCTGAACTTTGACAACTTCTTTTTGTAGACAGCATAAGCCTATTTATAGGCCTTCTTCATGGTAACCGGCTGGTCCGGTTCATAACTGTCTTCTGACATCTCTGACAGGTGCTGTAGACCGGCTGGAACGGCAGCTGTCAAGTCATTCAGTCAGTTCTTGAAAATTCTCTAACTGTCTGAAAGTGTCGAGACTTTCTGTCTTTAAGTGTCGACACTTATAGACCAAGTGTTGACACATGTTGTCTAAGTGTCGACACTAGTCTACAAGGTGTCGACACAATTCCTTGTGTTGTAGATTCTGTATCTCGACACTACTTCTTCTTCATGTGTCGATACTGAAATTGAGTGTCGACACAAGTACTTGATCTTCTGTATTTTGCTGAATTCTTCTAAGTGTCGACACATCTCCTTTGTGTCGACACATCTTCATGTGTTAAATCTGTTAAGTGTCGACACTGCTTCTTGGTGTCGACACATGTCTTCAGTGTTGATACTTGCTGAGTTTCGACACAGCTCCTTGTGTCGACACTTGATTCTTTTGTTAAGACTTCAGCTGAGTGTCGGCACATTCGCATAGTGTCGACACTTGTACTTAGAATAATTTGTTGATCTTGCTGTTCTTCGCTAAGTGTCGACACAGCTCCATGTGTCGACACTTTCTTCAAGTGTTGAGTCTTCAGCTGAGTGTCGACACATTCTTCCTTGTGTCGACACTTTCTTCAAGTGTTGACTCTTCTGTTGAGTGTCGACACATTGTTCTGGGTGTCGACACTTATACTTAGTCTCTATTTCCACAGCTCCAAGTGTCGACACAGCTCCAAGTGTCGACACTTTCTGGTGTAGTCACAGTTCTTCTAGGTGTCGACACTACTGTTAAGTGTCGACACTGCTTTACTGTACTTTCTTCATTGAGTGTCGACATAGCTCCTTATGTCGACACTTTGTGTCTGGTGTCGACTCAGCATCCCTGGTGTCGACACAATGACTCCAAGTGTCGACACTGCTTGCTTGGGTGTCGACACAAGTCTTCTTAAGTGTCGACACTTTCCCTCTGGGTGTCGACACATGGACTTAGAAACTTTTTGCTTCAGTCCTGCAAATACTTAACCTGCACAAGTAACTCAAAAACACATCAAATACATTTTGATGTATATCATTGAGTTGGGTGAGGCTTCTTCAAATCAGGTACATTTAAACCAATGTACCCAACAGAATTGAAAATGGCAAAGTAAAAAGGTGTCGACACATAGAGATCTCTGTGTCGACACAGAATATAAGTGTCGACACTTCAGGAAAAAGGTGTCGACACATCTAGGAAGTTGGTGTCGACACTTCAGAAAATTAGTGTCCACACATGGTACGTAGGTGTCGACACATCCAAGTTGGTGTCGACACTTAGGCTTTACTCAAAATTATCTAAGTACTGTCTCGACTAAATGTCGAGTTATGTGGTATCAACACATAAACATGTGTCGACACATATATCTGTTGACTAAACTTGTGTCGACCCATATGTGTCGAGACATTATAAGTCAGTGTCGACACTTATCGCCAGTGTCGACACAATTTCAGTTAGCTGCTCGCCTTTTCATCTTCAAACCTAGAAAGGTATAAATAGGATTTTGCCTTAGTCTGTCGACACGCTTTCAAAAGTTTCGAGACCAAAACTTGTGTGCCGACACCTCTCTTCTCTCAGTTCAAATTCTTCAAACCCTAATGGCGCCAAAGTTTAAGGAGAACGTCAACGAAGGGTATGAACTGGTGCACGACGCGTTTGGTGATGCTGACCAGGAAATCAAGAACGTGATAACCCTAGTTGCAGACTCAGGGTTGGAATATCTTGTTTCAGAGCCCACTAAAATCTGGAAGAAAGAAGTCTTGAAATTCCTCAATGGAGCTAAGGTCGACGAATCTGGATTCAAAATCAAGTCCAGGGTCCATGGTGAGAAGGTTAAGGTTTCATCAAAAAGTTTGAGGAAAATCCTTCAGTTACCAAGAACTAAGGAAGAAGAAGAGGTTACAGCATCCAGGACCAGAGATGCATTGGCATGGTGTGGTCTGGATTCTAAGATGAAGATTGGATCAGTGTTTCTTAGAAAGGGCATGAATAGCCAAGGGAAATTCCTTTCTGAAATTGTTGGCAAGGTAATATTAAGCAAACCTGGAGGGCATGATAGGGTATCTGCCCATATGTTCAGCATTATGACCAGGATAATCTTCAATCTGAAAACTGACTGGTCTGTAGTGATCTTTGAGAAGATCAAGGAAAGCCTGAAGAAGCCCAACTTGGGCAGGATCTTAAGTCTATACCTTGCTGGAAGCATACCAGAGGTTATGCAACAAGCTGCAGGCAGTAAAATCAACCATATGAGAAAGATGGACTTGAGGATATTCACTAGATGGGACAGAGTGTTGTCTAAGGAGATGCCAACCCCTGAGAAGATAATTCCTGAGAAAATATCACCTCAAAAGAAGAAGAGGAAAACTGCTCCAGTGGCTCAAGTGTCCACTAGCAGCTCTGACAGTGAAGAGCAAGTTGTCTTCTCACCTGATGAGAATGAGGAAGAGACTGTTGTGAAATCTCCAGTTCAACAAGAAGTTGCTGAGAAGCAGGGGGAGCTACCACAAGCTAGCCCCTTACACCAGGATTCAGTCCAGGGGGAGCCACTAGTTGTGGAAGAGCCCACTCCACTGGAAAGTGAGCAAGCAACAACCACAATTATAGAGGTAATCACTGAGCTTAATGCTTTAGATTTCCTTAAAGTGGATACTGTTTTATCTGATCCATTGGTTAATATTAATCAGCAAACTCAGCTGGATAGCCAACTCCCAGATGTTGTCATGAGAGGCACATCTGTTGTAGATCAAATTGTATCTGATCAAGTGGTATCTGATCAAGTGGTAGATGAACAAAGAATTTCTCCTGCCCATTCTCCACAAGAATACACAATGGAAGATCTGTTCCTTAACCTAGATCAAACTGATTTTGACAAAGAAACAGCTGCTGAAGGAGAGAATGCTCCAGTTGAGGGGGAGCAAGTAGTACTTGTTGAAGAGCCTACAAGGCAAGAGCCTGAGAAACCCCCAAGCCCTAAGGAGAGGGTAGAAATTGCTAGCTCCTCAGCTTCTGAAGATGAGGAAGCTACAAGGGCAAAGAAAAAGAAATTTCAAGTATTCAGAAGAAGAAGCCAGAGTTATAAGAAGGCTCTCCAAACTGTTGCCCCACAGCCTATATCACAGCCAGCTCCAACTGTTGATTATAGTGCTCTCATGGTTGCAATGCAAATTAAACTTGATGAGCACAGGCAGGCCATTGTTAAGTATGTTGATGAAGGGCAAAAATCATTACAATTTGATCTAGCCCAGGATATAAATTCAATAAGATTTGAAATGAATCTTAATAAGAAGGAGATGACAGACTGCTTCCATAAGGGAGGGAATGCAGTGGTGTACTTGGCTACACATCAGGAGAAGATAAAAGCACAAGTTGATGACTTTGCAGTCAAGCAAGGATATGTACTTGAAAATCAAATTAGGATGAATGATAATTTGACTGCATCTCACAATGTTATAGTCACAGAGCTGAAGAATCTAGCTACAGGGCAGACTCCAGCTACAGCAAAAGCAGATTTTGACAAAGTATTCCAAGAAGAAATAACTGCTGTTAAGACTGCCATCCAAGATTCTCAAAAGTTGATAACTGACAAACTCCAAAGGTTAAAACCTTTCTTTAAAGATGGAGTTAATTATTTGGATAATCAAGTGAGATTTCAGAAAGATGATGTCAGAGATTATATAGAAAGAGAAGTCATAAAGGGGGAGAGAGTGTTAGTCAAGGCCAGCTCTGATCATGCTAAGTGGATATCTAATTCTATCAGAGCAACTCTTGGATATCCTCCTCTTTGTGATGATGATAATGTTGCAGAATCTGGAATACATCCTGCATATCTTGGAGGTGAGCAACCTGAAGTAGCTCAAGTTATCTATCCTCCACCAGATTTTTATATGGTTCATGCTGACATACAGTACATGTATAGTCCACCTGGGGGAAAGGACAATGTCATTATTGAGAAAGTTGTTCAGCCAATATCTGAAGCTATGCAAGATGCACTGCAGAAGGAAGAAGAGAGTAGATTGTCTAAGAAGAGGTTCAGGGAGCAAGCTGAACAAAGACCTGACTTTGAGCAGTGGAGCCCCACCTCAAGAAATATTATTTTGACTGCCTGGAAAGCTGCAAAAGATAATGTGCATGACATGAACAAGTGGTTTTCTGAGGCTGAATGAAGAAAGCATGAGACAAGGCAGGAGGCTATAGTCCAATACATAAGAAAGGCCAAGATGGGAAAGCTACCTCCTACTGCTCAGGAGCCTAGCAAGTACTTTCCCAAGCCTTATCATTATTTTGAAAGGCAAAAGATTAAGGCTGACGAACTTAAGAAGAAGGAGCTGAAAGGGAAGAAGCCTGCTGAAATAGAAGATGCTGAAGCCCGTGTGCAAGCAAGGATAAAATCTGGAAAAGGAATAGTGATCAAAGATGCTGATCAAGAATAGCATAGAAATTTTCTTAAGTTTACTATGTAATCTTTTGATAATAAACTTTCTGTAAACTTTTGAAATATGAATATGACAAAGTATTGGAACAATGTATTGTGTGATAAATTTTGCTGTGTGTTAAATTTATTTCATAATTGTTCTGAGATGTTATCTGTATATGCATGTTTGTTTAATACATGTGATGTACTTTCCTGTTTACATAATCCTGTTTTACATCATTTTGTATTTTTATTATGAATGGTGTATATCATTGACTAAGGTTTATGACTTCTCCAAATAGGGGGAGATTGTTGGGTACATTGGTTCTAATATACCTGATTTGAAGAAGCCTCACCCAACTCATGATATACATCAAAATGTATTTGATGTATTTTGAGTTTACTTGTGCAGGCTAAGTATTTACAGGAAAGAAGAAAAAATTTCTAAGTCCATGTGTCGACACCCAGAGGGAAAGTGTTGACACTTAAGAAGACCTGTGTCGACACCCAGGCAAGCAGTGTCGACACTTGGAGTCATTGTGTCGACACCTGGGATTCAGAGTCGACACCAAACAGAAAGTGTCGACACAAGGAGCTGTGTCGACACTCAATGAAGAAAAGTGCAGTGAAGCAGTGTCGACACTTAGCAGTTGTGTCGACACCCAGTGAAACTGTGTCTACATCAGAAAGTGTCGACACTTGGAGGCTGTGTCGACACTCAGCAAAAGCTAGCAGAGACTAAGTACAAGTGTCGACACCCAGAGCAATGTGTCGACACATAACAGAAGAGTCAACACTTAAAGAAAGTGTCGACACAAGAAAGAATGTGTCGACACTCAGCTGAAGACTCAACACTTGAAGAAAGTGTCGACACAAGGAGCTGTGTCGACACTTAGCAAAGATCAACAAAGTTCAAGAATATTCTAAGTACAAGTGTCGACACTAAGGAGATGTGTCGACACTCAGCTGAAGTCTCAACAGAAGAAGAATGTGTCGACACAAGGAGCTGTGTCGACACACAGCAAGTATCAACACTGAAGACATGTGTCGACACCAAGAAGAAGTGTCGACACTCAGCGAGTTCAACATATGAAGATGTGTCGACACAAAGGTGTTGTGTCGACACTTAGAAGAATTCAGCAAAATACTGAAGTACAAGGACTAGTGTCGACACACTTTATCAGTGTCGACACATGAAGAAGAAGCAGTGTCGAGATATAAAATCTACAACACAAGGAGTTGTGTCGACACCTTGTAGGCTAGTGTCGACACTTAGACAACTTGTGTCGATACTTGGTATATAAGTGTCGACACTTAAAGACAGAAAGTCTCGACACTTGCAGACAGTTATAGAATTTTCAAGAATTGACTGGATGACTTGACAGCTGCCATTCCAGCCGGTCTACAACACCTGTCAGAGTTGTCAGAAATCAGTTATGAACCGGACCAGCCGGTTACCATGAAGAAGGCCTATAAATAGGCTTATACAGTCTACAGAAACTGTTGTTGAAGTTGTTGATTGAACACAAGTACAAGTGATCAATATACAAAGAAGATCTAGCTATTCCTTGAAGAATCTAGTGAAGATCTAAGAAGTTGGAGAGAGAGAACTCCATCCAAGAAATCAGCTGTTGAAACCCAGCTGAGAAGAAGGGTTCAGATTTATTCTGAATCTTAAGTAGCAGAGATCAAGGATCAACTGCAGAGGAATCAGTCTTATTGTGTTCTACATTCAAGAAGCTTTGAAGAAAGCCAAGTCAGATTGATTTCAGCTGAGTTCTTCCAAGAACTCATCAAGAAACTCACATCTCATCTCTCTATTCTCTGAGTTGTTGAGTTAACATTATTGTATTCATTTTTATCTTGTAGGATCCTTAGGGATCTGAGTTTTGTAAGCCTGTAATTATAAAGGCTGAGTGTAGGGCTTGAGAGCCTGAGTGTAGGAGATTGGAATCTCTGAGTGTAGGCCTATTGTGGCTGAGTGTAGGCCTTGGTGGCTGAGTGTAGGCCTTGGTGGCTGAGTGTAGGCTTTGTGAAGAAGCTGAGTTGTAGGGCCTTGGGCCTGAGGTGTAGGAACCTATTTTGGGGTTCTGAGATAGTGGAGAAGTTGGGCCGAATCTAGTACACTACTAGATAGGCGAAGGGGGAAAGTGGATGTACCCAAACCTTGGGGAACCACTATAAAGCTGTGTGTCTACTGTGAGCTGTGATATTCTGTGATAGCTGTGTGATTGTTGTGATAAAGTAGCTAGAATTCTGTGTTAGATTCTGTTTTCTGCCATAAAAAGTTAAAAAGGTTCAAGTCACATATTCACCCCCCCTCTAGGTGTTTAGGTACAATATCTTTCAGCTGTTCTGGGCATAAGACTCCCCTCGTGTCGTGTTTTGTGTTCCGGGAGGGAGGTCTTACAAGAGACACCACTGGAAGGTAGACGGCCGAGCAGGCCGGGTGGTGTGCCAGTTCTCCTAGGAACGGTAAGCCACAAAATGAGAGGCGGACTCCAGAATATGTGCCGCCAATACAGTAGGAGTAGCATGGGCGAAACCAAGTGGAGTCATGGTCGGGCACGTGCCCGGGCTGTGATTTTGTAAAAATCATTGAAGGCCCCCTTTCGCAGTTCGACGCCTTTGCTTCGTTCCGCTTCGGCACCCTAATCTCTTCGATGTCTCTCCATCTTTGCTTCATTCCAAGGGACTGGGGACGACGACTACACATGACGAACTAATCTCTCCGGCTTCTACTTCTCCAGTTCTCTAGATATACATTTCCTTGAGGCGTCAGGAGAAGTGAGTAACATTTATTTCAACAACTCTAATCTCTTCCGCGGTGACTAGGTGATTCCATGATTCCATTTTTGATATTCCGTGCCTTAATATTTTCCATGACACTTAGGCTATTTTAATTAAATTTGCTTCTCCAGTTCTCCATAATCCAGATCTCCATTTCCTTGAGGGCTTGATGTATGAGGAGCAGTCGAGCAGCAGTAAGTTCAAGTGTTCAATAACCATAATCTCTTCCACAGTGGCTAGGTGATTCTGTGGTTCTATTTTTGATTTTTTGTGCCCGAATCTCTTCCATGGCAGTGGGATTTTTTTTACCTAACTTTTGTTTCCCTGTTTGACTTTTTTCCAGATTCAGAGAACCAGATCAACAGATTTTCACTTCTCCAAGTTTCAGATTTTAATGTTTTAGGCTTCAGTATTCACCACTTCAAATGTCAATTTCTTTTCTCTGTTTTTTTACTGGAATGCATTATGTATTCGATGTTTCTATCTCGATTATGTTAGGATTTATAAAATCTGAAATCTGTGTTTGCTTAGATAGTTAGAAGAAATGTGAATACATTTTATAGTTCACCCGTTAAATGTGAATACACCATTCATTCCCTCTCCAGAGGTGAAACTTGGATTTACAAAAACAAAAGTCATACAAATTTGTTAAGCATAAGATTCATAAACACACTTTGCATTGTATGAACTCTCTGGGAAAAGGAGTTAATTACATCTAAGTGTTAAAATTCAACAAACCGCAGACGCCCCCTTGGATACCCTGTTGAAAACTCAACAAACCGAAGGAGGATACGCCTACTTATAATGTTGAAAGTTTTCCCGGATCGTGGAGTTAGCAGGGGTTATCTCAACAAAGCAGTAACAACCAGCAACACATGCAGCACAAGCTTCTTTATTGATCAAGAGCAAACTTCTTTACAAGGCGAGACATACATAGCGAGACATGCTTCACCAAAACCCAACACTGGGAGAGCAGAGACAGTTACAAAGACAAGAACAAAAAACAAACCGCGCAGACTCAACCACCAAGCCGCCGGCCTACTGCTGTGGAGTCCGCTCAGTCCGCCAGGTCGCCAGACCGCAACCCAAGCCGCGCGGACTCACCCCTTATTCCAATGCTTAGCTCTTCACCACCGATCTGCAAGCCGCCTGACCGCGAGGTCGCCTAGCCGCCAGACCGCACAAGCTGCGTCACCGAATGGAACAGTCCGCCTGAAGCAGGCGACTTCCTGAACCCCGAACCAAGTTGCCAAAGAGAAGACCGCCTGGTCGCTATCCGCGACCTGCTGTTTATCGCCTGTTGCTTAACCGCAGAGTCCGCACTGTCCCTGACCGCAATCAGAGCCAAGTCCTGGCTTTCCAGCGCTATCCGCACAACTTCGGTCTAGGTTCGTTACTCCTGATGTGACATGAGTCCTATTTATAGGCACGATGATGAGTATGGTCACCGCCCTAGCCGATAGGATCACCGCCACATCCCGCAGCTTGAACAAGTGTGTCCGCCAGCCCGCGGACACACATTCCAGTTCGCCACCTCCTGTGCAGATAGCCAGTCCGCCCCAGCTTCTCCAAGGCCGGACTCCAATATACAGCCCGCCTTGCCGCCAGAGACCAAGCCAGGACCATCACAGCCGGACTCCACAACAGCTGTGTCCGCTAATCTGCGGACAAGGCATCAGCCCGCAAACCCCGAGCCCGCAGCCTCGCCATCAAGGCACCTGCCGGACTCAGCGGACACCCGGCTACCGTCCGCATATCCCAAGTCCATTGCCTCATTGCCAAGGCACCTCCGGACTTAGCGGACACGCCAATCCAGTCTGCTAACAGCAGACTCCAGTCCGCAACTCCTGAGTCCATAACCTCATCACAAGGCTAAACCGGACTCAGCGGACTCTGGCTCCAGTCCGCACGCTCCTGCACAAGCAATTCTCCAGTCCGCATTTCCCCAAGCTAGCAAACAAGGCAACAACACTTCTACTACGCTTGGCGGACTGAGAAACCAGCCCGCGCTCCACTGCGCGATCTCCCCGGACTGAGCCATCTTGGACTTGGTTCAGATCACACAAAGTCCAGTCCACTGGCCACAAGGGCCAGTCCGCACTTACTGGCGGACACTGGATTTAGCCCGCCATACCGGGCGACCTCCAGTTTCTATCCGCGCTGACCGGCGGTCTCCGCGGCTTCCCGCTGCACCAGAGCAATACCAAGGCAACTGCCAAACCGGTCTGCCGAGCTCCAGTTCTTCAGTCCGCTTTATGCCGGACTCTGCGGATAGCATTCCTATCCGCTCGGTTACTTCCTGGGAGTCAACCGCCTGCTGAGCATACACTGGCCTGTCAGAACGTTGCTGCTGTCCGCGTAGTCCGCGCGAACAGACCGCCCAGGCCGCCACAGAGCAAACCGCCTGCAACATCCCCGCCGACCTAGCAGTCCGCCAACCCTGTCCGCGTAGTCCGCGCGGATAGGTTTCCCAAGCCTTCCATTCACCCACTTTCACTTCACAGAATTCAACACTCCCCCTTGAAGTGAGAAGTGGTGAATAACTCCAGCAGCTCCCGTAACCTTGCACCTGGTCCTTCTGATAGCATCTACGAAGAGATGTCAAAGACATAGTCCTCGCCCCGCATATCTTGGACCATGAGGGAGCCCTCCAGCATCTCCAAAAAGGAGTCATGCTTCCCTCTGCCTTCTTCAGCTTCAACCTCCACTCTTGCATCACAGGAGTATCACCAACTTCCTTGGACACTGAAGTCCAAGCCTCGTTGCCTCTGAGAGAAGTCACCTCTTCAGACTTGGTGTCAACCACCTCCTTGATTCTAGTGGGGTCATCACAGCCAGAAGTACCTTGCTCGACCTGAGGGCTAACAAGGAAACACAGGACCAAGTCCGTCGTGTTCCCTTCACTATATCGAGCTGGTGGCTTACTGATCCTCTTCGATCTCCGAAGAACCTGATCATGGCTAACCACCTCCGCTGCTATTGAACCAGCTCCGTTCCCGGGCAAACCCGGAACAATGCTCCCTTTGCTCCCTGAACAAGACGCCTCCTTACTGGAACCAAAAGCATCTGGAGCAATGCTCCCCCTGCTACCTGAACCAGAAGACTCCCCTCTTGAACAAGAACTACCTGGAACATCGCTCCCCTTGCTTCCTGAACCGGAAGCCTCCGCCTTCGAGCCAGAAGAACCTAGAGCATCGCTCCCCCTTCTTCCCGACTCTGACGCCTTTGCCCCGGAGCTAGAACAACCTGGAGCACCTGGTGACTCAGGCAACTCCACTTCCTTAGCAGCAGCCTCCTTCAGCCCACCATCTGACCTGCTTATCTCTAGCTCCACATAAGAGCTACCGCAATACGACGTCAACTCATCGAAAACAAAGTCTCTCGACACTATGAGTTTCTTCGTCGCAGGATCCATACACCTCCATCTTCTTCTCTGCTCATCATACCCAACAAAGACTAGCTTTGTCTTGAGAGTAACCGGAGAATGTATATAGCAGGTAGATCCAAACACCCGAAGGTGTTTCACTGAGGGCTTCACTCCGAACATCAGCTTATAAGGAGTCTTCATTATGATCGGACTAAGAGGCATCCAGTTGATGACATGAGCAGCACAGGCTATTCCTTCCGCCCAAAGAGCCTTCAAACGCCTTTACTCTGAAGCCAACACTTGCAGGTCTCCGTTAACCAACGGATCATCCGAGCTGCAATACTACCTTGTTGTGAAGTATGTCCACAAGAAAGCTCCATCCGGATCCCTTGCTTCCTGCAAAAGCGTGAGAACTCGGTTGAGCCAAACTCACCACCGATACTTGTCCTCAACACCTTGATCCTCCGGCCAAGCTGGCCTTCCACAAGCTTCTTGAACTCCACAAATAAGCGTACCATGTTGGACTTCTTCTTCATAAAGTATACCCAAGTATACCTAGAATAGTCATCAACCAATATCAGCATGAACCTGTTGCCTCCAAGACTGGCCGTGACGGTCGGTCCCACCAGAGCACAATGGACAACCGCCAATGGTGCATTACATCTGGATTGTGCTTTGTCAACCATGAAGCGATAGGCTCCACTTTCCTGACATCCCGCACACCCCCGACCATCGCCATAGGATGACAATCTAGGCAAGCCTCTTACGAGTCTTCTTTCCGCCATTGCTTTCAGCTTGTCCATCCCTACATGCCCCAGTCTTTCATGCCAGATAGCAGCACTATCACTGGCATTCCTCCGATCAACTCCAGAACTAGTTGAAATCCCAACTACGTTCTTCTCCTTCCTCCCTACCTGAGCAACGTTCGCCGAGAGCAAGGTAACCTTGCACTCCTTCCGAAGATGACCTTGCTGCTTGCATTTATAGCACCGTGGTCCTTCCTTCCTCTTCCTATCACGCCTAGGAGAAACACTCCTTTCTTCCTGATATGAAGTAGAGGGACCATCTTCCGCAGCAATCTTCACCTCCTTCCTGAACAACCCATCAAGGGAAGTCCAAACCTCCGCAGCTGACCGACATCCACTGATGTGGTCCAAGAGCTCCGATGAGATCACCTGCTTGAGAATAGACTCTGCTTTCGCATTTGCCTCCTTCCAAGCTCTCATCGCCTCAGCATTGCCAGCAGTATCCTCTTGTCTTCCTGCTCCGCATACAACCTCCCAAAGGTCCTCGCCAAGAAGAAAGCTCTTCATACAGGACTTCCACCGTTCACAGTTCGTCTCTGTAAGGAGATCAATTCCAAGACAGCTTGCATCCTCCACTGCCATGGTTCTACCACTGGTTTCCTCTACAGAAGAGCAACTACTTCCATTGAGCACTGCTTGACCACTCCAACAACCTCCCTCTGATACCACGTTAAAATTCAACAAACCGCAGAGGCCCCCTTGGATACCCTGTTGAAAACTCAACAAACCGAAGGAGGATACGCCCACTTATAATGTTGAAAGTTTTCCCGGATCGTGGAGTTAGCAGGGGTTATCTCAACAAAGCAGTAACAACCAGCAACACATGCAGCACAAGCTTCTTTATTGATCAAGAGCAAACTTCTTTACAAGGCGAGACATACATGGCGAGACATGCTTCACCAAAACCCAACACCGGGAGAGCAGAGACAGTTACAAAGACAAGAACAAAAAACAAGCCGCGCGGACTCAACCACCAAGCCGTCGACCTACTGCTGTGGAGTCCGCTCAGTCCGCCAGGTCGCCAGACCGCAACCCAAGCCGCGCGGACTCACCCCTTATTCCAATGCTTAGCTCTTCACCGCCGATCTGCAAGCCGCCTGACCGCGAGGTCGCCTAGCCGCCAGACCGCACAAGCTGCGTCACCGAATGGAACAGTCCGCCTGAAGCAGGCGACTTCCTGAACCCCGAACCAAGTTGCCAAAGAGAAGACCGCCTGGTCGCTATCCGCGACCTGCTGTTTACCGCCTGTTGCTTAACCGCAGAGTCCGCACTGTCCCTGACCGCAATCAGAGCCAAGTCCTGGCTTTCCAGCGCTATCCGCACAACTTCGGTCTAGGTTCGTTACTCCTGATGTGACATGAGTCCTATTTATAGGCACGATGATGAGTATGGTCACCGCCCTAGCCGATAGGATCACCGCCACATCCCGCAGCTTGAACAAGTGTGTCCGCCAGCCCGCGGACACACATTCCAGTTCGCCACTCCTGTGCAGATAGCCAGTCCGCCCCAGCTTCTCCAAGGCCGGACTCCAATATCCAGCCCGCCTTGCCGCCAGAGACCAAGCCAGGACCATCACAGCCGGACTCCACAACAGCTGTGTCCGCCAATCTGCGGACAAGGCATCAGCCCGCAAACCCCGAGCCCGCAGCCTCGCCATCAAGGCACCTGCCGGACTCAGCGGACACCCGGCTACCGTCCGCATATCCCAAGTCCATTGCCTCATTGCCAAGGCACCTCCGGACTTAGCGGACACGCCAATCCAGTCTGCTAACAGCAGACTCCAGTCCGCAACTCCTGAGTCCATAACCTCATCACAAGGCTAAACCGGACTCAGCGGACTCTGGCTCCAGTCCGCACGCTCCTGCACAAGCAATTCTCCAGTACGCATTTTCCCAAGCTAGCAAACAAGACAACATCACTTCTACTACGCTTGGCGGACTGAGAAACCAGCCCGCGCTCCACTGCGCGATCTCCCCGGACTGAGCCATCCTGGACTTGGTTCAGATCACACCAAGTCCAGTCCACTGGCCACAAGGGCCAGTCCGCACTTACTGGAGGATACTGGATCTAGCCCGCCATACCGGGCGACCTCCAGTTTCTGTCCGCGCTGACCGGCGGTCTCCGCGGCTTCTTGCTGCACCAGAGCAAGACCAAGGCAACTGTTAAACCAGTCTGCCGAGCTCCAGTTCTTCAGTCCGCTTTATGACGGACTCTGCGGATAGCATTCCTATCCGCTCGGTTACTTCCTGGGAGTCAACCGCCTGCTGAGCATAAACTAGCCTGTCAGACCGCTGCTGCTGTCCGCGTCGTCCGCGCGAACAGACCGCCCAGGCCGCCACAGAGCAAACCGCCCGCAACATCCCTACCGACCTAGCAGTCCGCCAACCCTGTCCGCGTAGTCCGCGCGGATAGGTTTACCAAGCCTTCCATTCACCCACTTTCACTTCACAGAATTCAACACACAGCGCGTGTTTCTGTCTGATTTCCTTTAATTATTTCTTGTCTCGTGAAAATTTTGTTCATCTCCTAAACATTCTTAAGGCACTAAAAAGACTTGTCTTCTACCTTCATACTATTTTGAATTAAACTTACCTTCTCCTAGTATGGATGCTAAGTTTTTTGTGTTACCTGATTGAGCTTGATGGATTTATACAGTCAAATTTGTTGTGCCCGGGCGGTGTAAAAATCCTAGTTCCGCCCCAGAGAAGTAGTATGGTCCTGCCGAAGCACCTTGGCATTGCGTGCCCGCCAACATTGGTACACCGCATAACAAAGAATAGAGAAGGGGCAACCTCCTTGCCCGCATTTGAAAGGCCCGCTAAGAAGTTAGTCCAAGAAGAAATGTGAGGGAGACATACCCCCCCCCCCCCCCCCCCCCCCCCCGACAAAGAGCACGACCGACCGCTAGGAGACGAGAGCAGTCGCCGAGAAGGTGATCCCTGGATTCCGGGACCGAGCATCCCCACGAGAAGTTATGCTCCTTCCCCAAGCCGCGGCGGCACTAAAAAAAACTATAAAAAGAACTTTGTCTTCATTTGAATGGAAGCAACAGAGAATTAAAAAAAAAAGTTCTGAAGTTTTCCACGGAAGACATGAAACTCTGCTTACTCTCATGCTCAAGTGTTCACCCGCCTCAAGAGTTCACTATGCTTGCTCTCTCGCTCAAGTGTGGACTTCTCTCTCCACAGTGCCTGCTCTAGAAGCCGCTTATGCGAGCACCAAGAAACATTTTGCTTCCTTTTTCTCTTTCATGTACTTGTAAACGGGGCAGTGGTCTATCACCATCCGGAAATTCTAACCCTTGTAACCGCATACTAACTAGTGGATTTGGTCGGCACCGAATTGACCTTGTGATTCTTTTTCCTCTCTTGGATTTTCACGTAAAAAGTCTTGTTGTTCCAATTGTTGATTCACTTTTAACTGTTTGCACGCTTGGCTCAATATCGAGCCAAGACGATTTATTTCTTACGGACCGAGAAAGCACAAAGGGACCCGCAGCACGTGCCTTCCACTAACCACGCATGTTATCATAAAGGAAGGGTGCTGCTATCCGCACCGCAGTTTTGGCTATTCACACCGTACTTTCTCCTAATGTTTTGTGCATTTTGGAAATACGCCTTGTACATGCATTTTTAGGAAAAGTGTTCAACACAAAAGTTGTAGATCTCAACGAGATCTACAACTTTCGTGTTGAACACTTCTCCTAAAAATGCATGTACAAGGTGTACTTGGGAAATACGTCCAGATTTCGCGTCTTTTGGAAATACACTTTGTACATGCATTTTTATTAAAAGTGTTCACCAAGAAAGTTGTAGATCTCGTCGAGATCTACAACTTCCGTGTTGAACATTTTTCCTAAAAATGCATGTACAATGCGTGTTTCCAAAAGACACGAAAAATTAGGAGAAAGTGCGGTGCGAATAGCCAAAACTGCGGTGCGGATAGCAACGCCCTAAAGAAAATGTAGATTACATATAGTCTAAAAATGTAATGAAGTAAATAACATTCTTGTAATATATTGCTTTGAATATTACAAAGATAATTATAAGTATACTTTAGTAAATATTGTTGAAAAATAATAAATACTACGTTTTTCTATAATCTTTTCCTAAAATCATAATATCATACATTTAAACATCATCAACTTCCAATATTTAGTATTTATTACTTACTTAAAATAACATTATTTGTGGATTGACTATTAACTTACTATTATTGGCTCCATTTGGCTGGATATTTTTGATCCGGTAAGTCTATGCTATATTAAAAGAAAAAATATCATTTGATTAAACACTCGCTTTCCAATTTTGCTCATTTTTATTAAAAAAGATTCTATTTAAAAATTTTGTGATACTTGTTTTATTTTTAAAAATGTACTCTTATATAGACAAAATTCAACTAACTACAATAAAAAACGTGTCTTCCCGTAGCTCGCCAACTCTCGTGCAAATCACAAAAATTAGTGTCGAGCATAGTATAACACTCATGTGTTTGAGAGCGGCGGGAGCGCTGTTGCGCCGGGACAATGTCATGGCCAAGATAATTTTACGAGGAGGTACTGTCACAGTTGGCCGTAGAGACGGAGACACGTGCCTGTCACTTATTTGGACAAAAATGAGACTATCATAGAATATATGTTTGGAATTCCAAAGGTCACTATCACATAAAAATGAATGAAATTCCTTAAGCAAGATCCAAGATCCGGTGTTCAAAAGCAACATTTCGGCTCCATTTGGCACCATGGTGTCGATCAAGAACACGGGGTTAAATTATCATTTGTTAACGCCATCTAAGGAACTTAATCACTTTTTATGTTCAAACGAATGATACTTGTTAGATGATCTTTAACAAATGACAGTTTAGTCCATGCATTTGCGATTGCCACCACCAAGCCAAACGTACTTAACCACGACGTTCATGATTTGCACCGCCATCCCAAACCTAGTCATTATTTGTTGATTACTATTAACTTACTTTTCTTAAGTTCCTGTGGTCAAGCTGTGATTAGCAAAATAGCAGATAAAATAGTTACCCAAAATGCATGATGGAATTCCTTACATTACTGCATAGTTGGAATTTGTTAATACAGAACAAATTGCATGTAAAATATTTCAACTTGCTAATGACACGCAACCTTTAAATAAGCACGCCGGTCTGGGGCATAGAAGTCAGAACAATAATATTCAGCCCTAGTGTGAGGATATCAAAGTTCCATACTTATTTTTTTTCGCGAATAAAATGAAATTTCAAATGGCGGTTAAAAGCTCCCCACTCTCTCATCCTCCGTTCTTCCCCACTCCTCTGGTTCAGGACCAATGGCAGTTTCAGAGAGCGTTGGTTTTCAGAATCGTCATTAACAATTTGGAGGATTAGGGTTTCTGTTAAAATCGCATATTCTTCTTTTATTTTCATAAAATCTCTAATAATTTCCTGCTATATAGAGAACTTTTCATTGTTAGGGTTTCGGTTCTTCCCCGATTAGAATTGTAATGCAACCTACAATGTAAATAGTGTGTAGATTTTGGAGCTATCTTCATGATTCATTTGTTTTTTCCGTTTCAGGAGAAGATGCAGATCCCCCTGTCTGAGGAAGATTACTCTCTGAAGGAAACCTCTCCCCATCTCGGCAATGGAAGCAACGAAAGGCTCGGAACCAAGTACGATCTTGTGGAACAGATGCTATTCCTTTATGTTAGAGTAGTGAAAGCGAAAGGCCTTCCATCCAAAGGCAACAATGGCGGCAGCAGCCATTTTGTTGAAGCCAAGGTTGGGAACCTGAGTGGTCTCACAAGGCATCCCGGTTCGGAATGGAACCAGGTATTCACTTTCTCAAAGGATCGAAATCTTCCATCTGTTCTAGAGGTCAAGGTGAGGAGCAAGGATCTTTCAAAGGACGAACCCGTGGGATTGGTTGTGTTTGATCTTAATGAGATACCCGAACGGGTTCCGCCTGATAGTCCTTTAGCTCCGCAGTGGTACAATTTGGAAGATTGGAGGGGCAATAAGGTGCAGGGAGAGGTAATGCTGGCCGTTTGGATTGGAACTCAGGCCGACGAGGCATTCCCCGAAGCTTGGCACTGCGATGCCGGATCCATTTCCGACGAAGGCATGGCGAATCTGAGATCGAAGGTTTATGTATCTCCCAAGCTCTGGTATGTTAGGGTCAATGTAATTGAGGCGCAAGAACTACACTTCACTGATAAAACCCGATTCCCAGAGGTTTTTGTGAAAGTTGTTATGGGAATACAGGGATTGAGAACAAGGATATCGAAGAATCAGAGTGTGAACCATATGTGGAATGAAGATTTGATTCTTGTAGCTGCTGAACCATTTGAAGAGCAAGTTGTAATCAGTGTGGAAGCCAAGGTTGGCCCCAACAGGGATGAGGTAATGGGGAAGGTTGCCATTTCACTTCATAATGTGGAGAGAAGGCTGGACGGCACAACGCTGAATTCCAAATGGTACAACCTGGAGATGAAAGAAACCAACATTTCTAGTCGAATTCATTTGAGAATATGCTTGGATGGTGGATATCATGTGCTGGATGAGTCAACTAATCACAGCAGCGATCTCAGGCCTACAGCAAAACAACTATGGGGGCCGAGCATCGGAGTACTAGAACTGGGTGTTTTGGGCGCTCAAGGTTTGTTGCCCATGAAAACGAAGGATGGGAGAGGAACCACGGACGCGTACAGCGTTGCCAAGTATGGTCAGAAATGGATCCGTTCGAGGACGGTGGTCGATTGCCTTGCGCCGAGATGGAACGAGCAGTATACTTGGGAGGTGTATGAGCCTTGCACCGTGCTCACAGTAGGCGTCTTCGACAATTGTCACCTGCAGGGAGGAGAGAAGGCGGCCGCCGTTAGAGACAACGTAATTGGAAAGATTAGGATTCGGCTCTCGACTCTCGAGTCCGATCGGGTTTACATCCATTCGTATCCTCTTCTTATTTTGAGTAATGGAGGGTTGAAGAAGATGGGGGAAATCCAGTTGGCTCTTAGATTTTCCTGCCTGTCCATGCTGAGTATGCTGCAGACTTATCTGCAGCCGCTGTTGCCGAAGATGCACTACATACATCCTCTGTCTGTTTCTCAGATTGAGCTGTTGAGGTATCACGCGATGCAAATTGTTTCCATCAGATTGGGGCGGTCGGAGCCGCCGTTGAGGAGGGAGGTGGTGGAGTTCATGCTGGATGTTGGGTCTCATATGTGGAGCATGAGGAGGAGCAAAGTGAATTTCTTCAGGATTGTTAGTGCCCTCAGTGGTCTGGTTGCTTCCATCAAGTGGTTCAATAGAATTTGCAATTGGAAATCGCCATTGATGACGGTGATGATTCACCTTCTTTTGGTGATATTGGTCGTGTTTCCTGAGCTGATTCTCCCGACCTTCTTCCTCAACTTGTTCTTTATTGGAATCTGGAGATACAGATGGAAGCCCAGACACCCTCCTTTTATGGACACAAAGCTTTCCCTTGCCGACGCCGTTTCTCTGGATGAATTGGGAGAAGAATTCGATCCTTTTCCGACGGCTCAACAGACAAATGTGTTGAAGATGAGGTACGATCGACTGCGAAGCGTTGCCGGGAGAGTACAGATTGTGGCCGGCGATCTGGCGGCGCAGGGTGAGAGGATGCAGGCTCTGTTGAGCTGGCGGGATCCGAGGGCCACCACATTGTTTTTGATTTTTTGTTTCCTTGTCGCTGTTGTGCTCTATGTTACGCCGATGCGGGTTGTGGCTTTGGCAACTGGATTTTACATTCTAAGGCACCCTAGCTTGAGGCAGGAGCCTCCCTCAGTGTTCTTTAATTTCTTTAGGAGATTGCCCGCACAAACTGACCGTCTGCTGTGAGTTAGTTTCGGCATAAAGGTTGAAATTCGGAGAATGGGTTTTTTGGTCTTCTGAATTTCAATGATTTTTCTTTTCTTTGGCATCTCTATACACTTTGGATCATGCTTTTAACAAAGGTTGGTTATAGTGGCTGATTATTAATTTTTCTTTAATTTTCTAGTTTGTCTCTTTAATTATGATTTTAATAGTTGAATGTAACGATATTAGTCATTACGAGATCGCCGGAGAGATTACCGGCGTTAGAAAGAGTAGGAATAGGGAATGACCAAGAAGAGAAAGCGGTCGGAGACGAGAAGGAGGACGAATGGTCGGGGTTGGCCGGTGATAAGAGAGACGAAAGGGGAGGTCGGGAAGAGAGTAGAACAACTAAATTTTATTATAATCATCCATGCCCTCATTACAATGACAACCCCTCTTTATATAGGAAGAGGCAAGGGCTACATATATCATATTTACAAACATGCCATCCATGTATGATACTCTTACATTCCTACCCTACCCATCAAACGATGACCTCGTAGTTTTATTCCTAAAAAAATATAGCCATATATGAATTTTGGTGATGTCACTCCAAACTGTTTGATTGACGTTGACGATCTTGACATTTAAGTACACCCGGATCAAAGACCCAAACGATGTGCGGAGTGTAACAACTCCATCCGTTTACAGGTATATACTAGAAGGTCCGGCCGGGGCCCCACAGCATAGACCATAAAACAAACGAGGAAGTCACGAAGTGATACCAGAGTTGCGCATCCTAACTCATTGCGTTCTAGCGGAAGCCGACAACACGAAGCTGAACTCACACATATGAATGCCCACCATATAAAAGCTCCACATTTATATATATCGCATACGAATGTCCAAATACAACACAATCGGCTTTATGGCCATACAGGCCTTTACACAACAGTGGCCTCAAACATTGGCGCGCAGGCCGGCCACGTATAAACAAACATAACATTTCAGTTTAGCCTTTAAGGGCTAGCGGCGGCAGCAGCAACAGCAGCAGCAGGAACTTCAGCCTTTGTGTGTCCCGCTTGACTCTCCAGCACCTGCATAGGGACAGCCCACCCAATGATGGCAAACAAGCAATGGTCAGCATTCAGCTGACAAAATTATAACGACCCTACCCTTTCCCGGGGCAGTGGTATTCCTTTCCTGCAGGCATAGCATTTCACAGACAAATATATATATTTCATACAATGTGCTCACACGCACATACATTCCATCACAACTGTCAACCACGCGGCCCGACGATCCGTGCACTCAGGGCACATTCTTGGTGTACCAGCGAACTAGTGTCCCACCACCATATCAGGGTCGCAACCCAACGGTAATAATTGAGCATTTTAATCCATGGTGTGCAGCCGGAGATTTTAGTCTTAATGTACCGGGATTGGCCCGTAGCCCCCCATTGTGTGTGTCATGGCGCGCAGGCCTATGACTCTTGTTATGCGCTCCAACACACCGCACCTTCAAGTCTCACGTCGGACAGACATAGCGCAGGTCGGATCATCCACAACCCGTTGCTCAAGTCGCCTTGCCATCACCGAGTACGACGTACTCGCGACTACATAAAAGGCACGGGTCGGTTTCACCTTACCTGTTTCCTTGAGCTCATCAGCTCACTCATAACCAGACCATCCTCACGGCACTGGCTTTGCATTAATCGGTTACCTAGGAGCCACGCCTCGTGTAGCGACAGAACTCAATTTCCATCCCTAGGCTTAACCGTGCATTCAAAGCATTCACTTGAGGGCATTTTCCTGGGTTGCCAAGGCAGTACTTCCTGCTACTCCCCTTCACAGGCACAACCCAATCAAGCATTCCAAGCATCAAAGGTATTTCCTGGACTTCCAATCCAGTACTTCCTGCTACTGCCCTTCATACGATCAACCCAACAGCACAAGCATTATACGGGTGTTTTCCTGGACTACCACTCCAGTACTTCCTGCTACTGCCCTTCACAGGTTTAACCCGTCGACTCCTAAACTGCACGATTATCACGGAGTCTTCTCCGGTGCGTATATACAACATCACCAATGCAGAATAACCTGTCCAGATGGACTTCACACAATATGCATATTCCGTGCTCCATTTCCGGATCTATATGTCAAATGATTGGGAATTCCATGAATCAACCCAAAAGTCTCCCGTAATCAGCCACCCTTTGGTGGGGGAATCATATGCATATGCCAAAAAGGAAGCCTTCACGTGGCTAGGAAGAAAAGTCATTACCCTTGAAAACCGCTTCGGCGCCATGAGCTCCTAGCTTGCTGAAAAAAACCACAATGGCTTTTCCTCCACAACGCTGGCCTCAGATCTCTCGTCGTAACTTCGCAGCACCACCGGTGGTCGGCTCTCCTTCCTCCTCCTCAAGGAAACATGGAGTAAGCTCAACCATTGGATCCCAGTTGAAGGAACGGACGGCCACGATTTTGCCACAAAATCTCACTTTTTTCCTGACACGTCATGTGACACGCCCATGTCCCAGGACGTGTACCCTAAGCGGTGCTCAACCGACTTATCCAGACCAGTACACGCCCATGTGACACGCCCGTGTCATGGGCCATGTCACCTGACATGCCTTCAGACACGCCCGTGTCTGTAGCCGTGTACATCAGGCTGCACAAAATCATCTTCAACCCAAGGACACGGCTAGTGACACGCCCGTGTCAGAAGCCGTGTACCCCATGACACACCCGTGTCGTGCCCGTGTTCAACCGACCTCAATGACTTGGGCACATCCAGAAAAGGACACGGCCTGTGACACGGCCGTGTCACAGACCGTGTGCCCATACACGGCACCAGACACGCCCCAGCTCCACTTCGTCGAGCTGAGTTCGTCGACCCGCAGAGGACACGGCCTCTGACACGCCCGTGTCAGAGGGCGTGTTCCCTCAATTTTCGTCGAACGAATTTTCGTCGAACACTCGCCGACTGCTCACCCGAGCAGGACACGCCCTGGGACATGCCCGTGTCCCAGGACGTGTCACCCAAACTTTTCCCAACTCTGGAATTTGGGGTGTTACAACCCTCCCCTCCTTACACAAATTTCATCCCCAAAATTTGCATAAAGTAAGGAACTCAACAGAAGAGGTTTTATGCCACAATCGTTTAATTACAAATCGAGACACACTACATAACATGTACACAAAGAATTCGGGAAATTCAGCTCGCATGGTCTGCTCTCGCTCCTATGATAACTCCTCACGGCCGCAATTGTCCCACCGGACTGACCATCCCGATTATCTTGTTTCGCAACTGTTTATCGGTACGATCCTCGATCCGAATGGGCCGAACCTTCGTTGTTAGCCAATATTCCACCGGCACACGATCATTCTCGATCACTTGAGCTGGATCCTTCACGGCTTTCCGAAGCACCGAGATGTGAAACATGTGTTCCACCCAAGTTTGCCGAAAGAGCTAGCCGATATGCAGCTTCCCCGATTCGCTCCACCACTTCAAATGGACCAAGGTACCGCAGACTCAACTTTTTCAGTCGCTGAATCTTGGACACGCCTTTGAAGGGTTTGATCTTCAAATAGACCCAGACGCCCACCGCGAACTCCACGTTTCGGTGCTTGGTGTTATAATATTTCGCTTGACGATCCTGGGCTATTAGTAGCCTTTCTCGAATAGCGCGTATCGTCGAGTTCGCTTCATCGACTTTGCTATGCTTATACACTTTAGATTCGCCCACTTCTGCCCAAGACAACGTTGTACGACACTTCCGACCATACTGAGCTTCATACGGTGCCATACCGATGCTCGCTTGGTAGCTGTTATTGTAGACAAACTCCACCATGTAGAGATGATCTTCCCATCTATTTCCAAAGTCTAGGGAGCACATCCGGAGCATATCCTCCATTGTTTTGTTTGTCCTCTCAGTTTGGCCATCTATTTGGGGATGAAAGGCCGTACTGAATGTCAACTTTGTGCCTAACAGCTGGTGGACTAGCCTCCAGTCATTCGATGTGAATCGCCCATCTCGATCACTTACGATGCTCCGAGGAACACCGTGTATCCGCACAACCTGTTCAACATAAAGCTTTGCCAAACTCTACGGAGTCACCTCGCCTGTTTGGAAGGAAGTGTGCCACTTTTGTCCGGTCGACAATCACCCAAATTGAATCATTTCCACGCTGAGATCTCGGCAACCCGTGCACGAAATCCATGGAAATATCGTCGAACTTCCACTCCGGAATCGACAACGACTTTAAGAAACCGCCAGGCTTTCGGCATTCCGCCTTTACCAGAGCACAAGTTTGGCATTTGGCCACATAATGAGCGACATCTTTCTTTAGCCCTGGCCACCAGAACAGCTTTTTCATATCTCTGAACATCTTCGTGATCCTAGGGTGAATTGAGTACTTCGTATAATGCGCTTCATACATCAGTTCTTCCCTCAACTTACCCAAACTCGGGACGCACAAACGGCTCTCTTTCCGCAAAAGGCCGTCATCCCAGGAGAACTTGCCCTCTGGCCCCTCTTTCACATAGCGTTGAAGACTTTCATCCAGCTCCGTTGCTCGTCGAATCCGGTCCGCAAGGTCACACTGCACCTCCGTCCAGTTCAGACATGCATTGGCTGTAGAATTCTTGTCAACACAAGAAATCTCTAACGCTTCCAATTCCTGGATTAGACGTTCATCGTGCTTCTGCAACCAACTCGGCCTTGCCGGAGCTCTCCGACTCAAGGCATCAGCGACGACATTCCCCTTCCTGGGAGTATAATGGATCTCAAAGGTGTAGTCCCCAAGGAACTCCAACCACCTTCGTTGTCGCATATTCAGGTCCTTCTGCTCCAATAAATACTTTAGGCTCTTGTGATCTGTATAGATCTCCACTTTCACGCCATACAGATAATGCCTCCACAACTTCAGTGCAAAGATCAGCGCTGCCAACTCTAAGTTATGGACATGATAATTTCGTTCATGCACCTTAAACTGGAGAGAGCCATAAGCAATCACTTTCCCATTTTGCAGAAGAACGCAGCCTAAGCCGCTCCCTGAAGCATCACTGTAGATTTCGAATCTGTCAGTACCACATGGCGATGTCAACACAGGCACCGTGGTCAACCGAACCTTCAGCTCTTCAAAAGCTCGCGCGCACTCCTGCGTCCAAACGAACTTCTGATCCTTTCTCGTCAGTGTGGTTAGCGGCAAAGAAATCTGCAAGAAGTTTGCAACAAATCTTCGATAGTAGCCCGCCAGTCCAAGGAAGCTCCTGACTTCGGCCACCGAATACAACACTGTCCACTCCTGTATGACCTTTATCTTCACCGGATCCACTGCTATGCCTGACCCACTCACCACATGGCCCAGAAAATCCACCGACGACAGCAAAAACTTGCACTTTGAGAACTTGGCGTAGAGCTTATTCTTCCTCAACGTATTCAACACCAACCGCAAATGGTTTTCATGATCAGCTTCAGATTTCAAGCACACCAAGATGTCATCAATGAACACTATCACGAATAGGTCCATGTACTCTCGGAACGTTCGGTGCATCAAGTCCATGAACACCGATGGTGCATTGCACAACCCAAACGACATTACCGTGAACTCATAGTGCCCGTAACGTGTTCCAAATGCGGTCTTGGGAATGTCACCTTCCCGAATCCTCAACTGGAAGTAACCAGACTTCAAGTACAACTTGGAGTAGACGGTTGATTCCACCAGCTGATCGAACAACTCATCAATCCGGGGAATCAGATACTTGTTCTTCTCTGTCAGCTTATTCAGTTCGTGGTAGTCAATACATAACCACAAACCACCATCTTTCTTTTTCACAAAAAGCACATGTGCGCTCCAAGGTGACATGTTTGGGCGTATATAACCTTGCTCCAGCAACTCTTGCAGTTGGACTTTCAACTCCACCATTTCTTTTGGCGCGATGTGATATGGCGAGCGGGCCACTGGTTTCGCACCTGGCACCAACTCGATCGTGAAGTCAATCTCTCGCTGGGGTGGTAGCCCAGGAAGATCCTTGGGAAACACATCTGCAAATTTCGATACAACCGGAACATCACATACACTGGCCTTAGGCTCAAAAGCCTGAATCAGCGTGAAGTATAACTCCGCGCCCTTCCGAACAGCCTTAATAACCTGGAGTGCAGACATCAACGTCCCGACCACTTCTCGCATCCCCGCAAACTTAGTCTCCTGCTCGGTATTCTGGCCCAACGTGATCTCTTTGGCCTTACAATCAATCAAGGCATGCTGCTCCGCGAGCCAATCCATACCAAAGATCACGTCAAATTCCGATATCGGCAATACAGATGCAATCAAACAGAAATCCTGACTTCCTATTTGAACCGCCACATCGCAAGCTCGATCCGCGACCATCAAACAACCATTCAGCAACACAACACTGACGCTATCTGTCTTCACACGACTAGGTATCCCAAGCCGTGCTATAAACTCTTTAGACAGAAAAGAATGCGAAGCACTCGTATCAAACAGTGCTCGCGCCAGCGTGTTTCGAATCATCACAAAGCCTGTGACAATCATGTCACACAGACAAGCTGCATACAAGTAGGCACTAAACAAAGCATGCGACAAACAAAGCAATGTAATAACTTAACTCGTACCTGTGACGACGTCACTCTGCTTAATGGCCTCCTGCAGGCCAAGATTGAGGACTCGGGGCTGCGCCTGTGAGGCAGAGCACTCCACGATTGCCTTTCCTTTCTACGCATACGACGTTCCCGCCTTATTTTCACTCTTTGGCGGTACCACCCGACAATCACGGGCTATATGCCCCACCCGTCCACACGTAAAGCACGTACGAGTCTCCAGCCTTGACGTGGTCCTCGATGTTGCTCCCGATGCAACCGAAGATGGAGCTTGTCCAGCCGACTTGGACCTCTTGCCCCACTTCTTCTTATAGTATGATTTTCCAGGTCGGGGTGCCTTGAATTCCGGCTTTGTCACAGCCAAGGCCCGCTTCCCTTGCACCCTTTTCATGTCCTTTTCCAGCGTGCATGCAGTGTCAACCAACACCTGGAAGCCTTGGTTCACAGAACTAGAGAGCAGGAATCGCAGCTCATCCCGCAATCCTTCATATAACCTATTCGTCTTCCTCTGCTCATCAGCAAAGATCGAACCCGCATACCGTCCCAACCTCGTGAACTCATTCAGGTAAGCCTCAACACTGCCTTCACCTTACGTCAGCCTTTGGAATTCGTTCTCCATGGCAATACGCTGTGCCGACGGGAGGTGCTTAGCTAGGAAGAGTCGGGAGAATTCCTCCATCGACACTTGTGTTAACGGCCTTCCCGCTAAGTGATGCAACTCCATCTCGTCCCACCACAACCAAGCCTCGCCTTCCAGCAAGAAGGTGGTCAAGGTGACCTTCTGATGTTCCTCTGTCCCGATCGCCGTCATTATCCGCTTGACGTGCAACAACCAATCTTCTGCCTGCATAGGAGATCTGTTGGGTACATTGGTCAAATGTACCTGATTTGAAGAAGCCTCACCCAACTCAATGATATACATCATAATGTATTTGATGTATGTTTGAGTTACTTGTGCAGGTTAAGAAATCACTGGACTGAAGCAAAAAGTTTCTAAGTCCATGTGTCGACACCCAGAGGGAAAGTGTCGACACTTAAGAAAGCTTTTGTCGACACCCAGACAAGCAGTGTCGACACTTGGAGTCATTGTGTCGACACCTGGGATGCAGAGTCGACACCAGACAGAAAGTGTCGACACTTGGAGCTGTGTCGACACTCAGTGAAAAAAAGTGCAGACAGAAAGTGTCGACACAAGGAGGTGTGTCGACACTCAGTGAAGCTGTGTCTACACCAGAAAGTGTTGACACTTGGAGCTGTGTCGACACTCAGCAAAAGTCTGCAGAGTCTAAGTACAAGTGTCGACACTCAACACAATGTGTCGACACTATGCAGAAGAGTCAGCACTTGAAGTAAGTGTCGACACTCAACACAATGTGTCGACACTCAACAGAAGAGTCAGCATTTGAAGTATGTGTCGACACCCAGAACAATGTGTCGACACACAGCTGAAGACTCAACACTAGAAGAAAGTGTCGACACTTATTGCCAGTGTCAACACATCTTCTTGTGTTGAAATTGCCACATATGTGTCGAGACATTATAAGTCAGTGTCGACACTTATTGCCAGTGTCGACACATTTTAAGTTAGCTGTCCCGCCTGTTCATCTTCAAAATCAGAAAGGTATAAATAGGGTTCTGTCTTTGTTTGTCGACACGCTTTCAAAGTTTCGAGACCAAAACTCCTGTGTCGACACCTCTCTTTTCTCAAGAATAATTCTCCAAACCCTAATGGCTCCTAAGCTTGAGGAGAACGTTAACGAGGGCTATGAGCTAGTGCGCGGCGCGTTCGATGAAGCTGATCAAGAAATCAAGTCGGTGGTAACCCTACTCGCCAATTCTGGACTAGAATACTTAGTTTCAGAACCAACAAAGATTTGGAAAAAGGAAGTTCTTGAATTCCTTAATGGAGCTGCTGTAGATGACTCTGGATATAGAATCAAATCCAGAGTTCATGGATCTAAAGTCAAGATTTCACCAAAAAGTCTGAGGAAGGTACTCCAGCTACCTAAAACACAAGATGAAGAAGAAGTAATTGCATCCAAGACCAGGGAAGCCCTTACCTGGTGTGGACTTGATCTAAAGATGAAGATAGTGTTGATGCGCGAAAACGGCACCGGGGGGACAGCTATCACCGAGGGGGTGATTGGGCCTCACAGGCTAGGTGAGGAGGAAGGAGAAGGTTGCGGAGGAAGGGAGAGGCTTGAGAGAAGAGGCGAGCCTTGATCAACAGAGAGGGTTGATCAAGAGGGGAAGAGGAGGGAGACCGAGAACGGTCGAGAAGAAAGTAATCGCAACGGTTGCACTTGCAGGTTGAAAGCCGAGGAGAGCTGAGCTGAGCTGAGGGCAAGGCTTGCTGAGCAGAGGAGCAAGGCTTGCTGAGCAGAGGAGCAAGGCTTGCTGAGCAGAGGAGAGAAGGCTTGCTGAGTAGAGGAGCAAGGCTTGCTGAGTAGAGGAGCAAGGCTTGCTCAGCAGAGGAGAGAAGAGGGGGCCGCTAGCAGCGGCAACAACACACTTCGCCCGTCGCGGCCTAAATGCCACTCCTGCGACGGGCTTTCCTTTTATTAAAAGCTAGAGGTTACAAGCTTACAAGTACTCCTTTACAACAAATCAATAAAAGGGGTACAAGGAGAAGCTGGCGGCTAAGAGAGAAGAAGTTGCCAGAAATCAGAGGAGAGAAGCTGCCAGAGACTAAGTAAAATAGTCTGCTAGCTGCTGGAGGACTGGGAAACTGAGTCTGCAGAGTCTGCTGGAAAGCTGCTGAAGAGCTGTGGAGGACTGCGCGGACAGGAAACTGAGTCCGCTGAGCTTGCTGGAGAGGTGATGACGGACTGGAAAACGGAGTCCGCAGGGGCAGCTGGCAAGACTTGTCTCCACCACCAGGATCCAGGATCCAGCCTCCAGGAATGAGAGGCTTCAGGGGGTATTTATAGGCCCAGGGAAGTTCTTGAAGAAGCGGGGCCCAGTGACATCAGCATGACGACCTGCGCGGACTCCGCGGACTGAGATTTTGCATCCGCCACTGTTGACTGAGGAAGCAAGCGGAAGGAGGCTCCTGGAGAGAACTGGAGGCCACCCCTGGCGGGCGACCTGGGCGGACTCCGGGAGGAGTCCGCCATGCAGGCCGGAGGCCGCCCCCTAGCGGGCGGCCTGGGCGGACTCCAGGGGGAGTCCGCCCGGCAGGGCCTGGCCGCCCCCTTGCGGGCGGCCTGGGCGGACTCCGGGGGGAGTCCGCCCGGCTGGGCGCCGGGGCCGCCCCCTAGCGGGCGGCCTGGGCGGACTCCAGGGGGAGTCCGCCCGGCGGGCCTGGCCGCCCCCTTACGGGCGGCCTGGGCGGACTCCGGGGGGAGTCCGCCCGGCTGGTCGCCGGGGCCGCCCCCTAGCGGGCGGCCTGGGCGGACTCCAGGGGGAGTCCGCCCGGCGGGCCTGGCCGCCCCCTTGCGGGCGGCCTGGGCGGACTCCAGGGGGAGTCCGCCCGGCTGGCGGGCAGAGGCCGCCCCGGGTGGGCGGCCTCGGCGGACGGCGGCAGGAGGCCGCCGCCTCTCGGGCAGCAGGGAGGTCGCCCCTGGTGGGCGACCCCGACGGATGGCGGCAGGAGACTGCCGCTCCTTGGGCTGATTAGGAGGTCGCTCCCGGTGGTGCTGTTGGCGAACTCCTGCAAGGAAAAGCACTGCACGATTAGCGGACCTAACCGCATGTCCCGCGAGGGTGAGCCATGGGAACAGCCCGCCGTCCCGCAGGGCGCGCGGTTGCTAGGAAACCTAGGCGGACAGGGAAAACTGTCCGCATACGCGGGGACTTGTCGCGATTGAAATGGAGAACCTAAGGGTCGCGACTAGCCAGCTGGCCACCTTGGGAAGGATCGCCGATTTCTGGGTTAACATAATCCCCGCACTTTTTTAAGTTCCGAAGGGAACTTCGAAAAAGTTGGAGACCCACGAAAATCGTGATCCACCCCAAAGGAAAGAGAGGGGGAAGCAAGGAGAGATAGAACCTGAAGCCTCTCCTTACAAGCTTGGTGTTTCCTGTTTTATTTTCCTGCAAGAGGAAAATTAAGGGTAACCACGTATGAGTGGTACATCGAGCGTGTACCTGAGTTTGATTTTGCAAAACGAAGAAGGCGCTTCTCCTGTAAAGTTCTGCAAAACAATAGTGAGGGAAAACAGAAAGACATAATAACTTGCAAGTACCTGATAGAGGCTTGCAAGCACCTGTCATTCTCTACAAAAAGAGAAGGGAAAAGAGTATACAAGGACAGAAAAAATGAGTTACAAGTACCTGGAAGGAACTTGCAAATCTTTGGTGGTCTCTGCGAGAGAAGAGTTAAGAGTATGCATAGTACATGAAAGTAACTTGCAAGTACCTGATTGAAGCTTGCAAGTGTTTGTGACTTCTGCAAGAAGAGAGTTAGAGGCAGATATTGTATATAGAGATAAGCTGCAAGTACCTGAATGACTTGCAGATGTCTGCTAACCACTGCAAAGTGAAGAGTAAGCAGCAGAGATAAAATAATGATTTAAACTGCAAGTACCTGAATGAGGTTTGCAGGTGTCTGTTGTTCTCTACAAAGAGAAAAGTTAGAAGCAGACAATTTGCATATGAATGGAGCTTGCAAGTACCTGTGGAGAAGGCTTGTAAGGGTTTGATAACCTCTGTGAGGAGAGAGATTAGAAGCAAATAAGACGCGAGGATAATCGCACCAGAACCATACCAAAAATGTTGATATGACTCGATTAATGTTTGACGCCATTAGACTTTGGCAAGAATAATGAGTAGCTCTGTGAATCTCCATATGATAGAGCTTGAGCAGACAAAGTATATGAGGTGATCATAAGCAAGGTGATTGCTGGAAATCTTTTTGAGATAACCCATGAAGGTTGATGAGATAGGGTCGATATGACCAGGTAGCAAGAGAAATGCCCGATGAACATTATCATGAAGTCCAGATTAATGAATCGAGCACTAGCTGTTGACATGGCTGGAAATCCTTTTGGCAGGTTGGATTAACCTGTTCACCTGTGAAAGGAGGGAAGAGAGAAAAGGAGGTCTGTACCCGGAATGACTAAAGATGGTTGAATGCTGCCACAGGTGTTCCCCGTGGGCCTTATGCATCACTTGCCCGAAAAATCATCCCGAGCACAGTCCTACTCAAAGCGGGCTGGCCGCGCATCCTCAAGGAGGGGGGAAAAGGAAAAAGAGGTCCATGTTCGGAATGACTAAGGAGGGTTGAATGCTGCCACAGGTGTTCCCCGTGGGACTTATGCATCACTTGCCCGAAAAATCATTCCGAGCATGATCCTGCTCAAAGAGGGCTGGCCGCGCATCCTCAAGTAGGGCACAAAAGAGGAAAGCAAGGGAAAGGTCCTGAGAAGGACCGCTCTCTCGCCTTGGGTACAAGCATCACTGATCAACGAGACGGGTTGCGCCAAGAGGCCTATCTTGTCTGTGTATTGATCAGTGGAGTTGCGAACCCGAGAAGGCACGGATCGAGGATACCGGAGAGTGCTTCGGCCACCACAGTTGAAGGATGAGCAAAGAGACAAGGCTACGCTTGATCGCCATTGCTTGTCCAGCGAAGATCATCCTAACCGTAGTGTATCCTATAGGACGCACAACAGAGCTAACACATGGGGCTCCCCTAGCACACACTCTGTGTCAGATGTTGGCTAGGATCCTAAGTCTGAAGCCCATAATCGTAGAATGAACTGCTCCCACTACACACATGGGTATACTCCCGCCATGTGTGGTCGAAGCGGTAGTGCGAGAACAAACTACGGAGGGAACGTTTCAGACTCGGCGAAATCTCATTGGCGTAACAATCCTAAGAGAGGGAGAAGAGAGGAAGGAGCAACACAAGAAGGGAACTGTGTCAGTACGAGATCCCTGAATAAAAGCTTTGCTGGAAAGTAAGTAAAGAACACTGAGAAGTGTTGTAATGAAAATGTTTGAAAAGGAGAGAGAGTAAGGGTTGAGATAACCCCTGTAGGTTGCAAGGAGCTTCGGAGGACTGTGAAGTCCATCGCTAGCTTAGAATAGCCTTCCCAGTATACCCTCGTCATTGGCATCGAAGCATTTGACGGTTGGGTGAACAACGAGGAGAGGAGGCTCTTCGACGTGGTTCACTCCTCTTGAGGAGCAAGGAGCGTCTAAAATTTCTTTGCCCTTTGAAGTTGATGGATCAGGGCGATCTTCTTTAGGAAGCAAGTCATGCATCTTGCCTTGCCGGATCATCCTTTGCACAAGCTGGCGGAATGCTCGGCAGTCTTCTGTTCGATGGCCTGACTCTTTGTGGAATTCACAATAAGGCTCTGAGTTTCTAGACCTCTGATCGGTCGGCCGATAGGGCTTCTTGTAGCTTGCCCTATCTTTCATGATCTGGACTACTTCTTGCACGACGTCGTCGAGATCAGAATCATGCAAGTCATCGTCTTGCTCTTGTTGAACAGCTGCTGTTTGAGAATGAGCTAGCGGCAGCAATGAGTCTTGAGCACCACAGCTCGGGAAGGAGTATCGCTGGCGATGAAGCCTTCTCTCCTTCCTTGAGTAAGTTGGGGCGTGATTGCGAGGAGACCTTGGAGGATGCTTGCGGGAGGGATCCTCCTCGGATAGAAGTTTGGATACGAAGCCTGGATTGCTCTTTTCGCCTCGGATGTATGAGTTGGCCAGAACAATTAACTCTTGGTATGTCCTTGGAGCACGGACGTTAGCTTCAAATTTGAGAGGCCCTTCACGAAGACCGTGGATAAGAGCCACTCGGTACATCTCTTGATCAGTAACTTCGATGTCCAAAATCTCTCTTTGGAATCGATCAACAAACTGAGACCAAGTCTCATTTCCGCGCTGCTTGATCTCAAAGAGGGCTTCAGGACCGCCCTTTCTCTTAGTTGACGTAGAGAATCTGAGAAGAAACTCCCTTCGAAGTTCAAGGAAGGAAGCGATGGAGTGAGGACGGAGGCCATAGAACCAGTCCCTCACTTGCCCATCAAAAGAGGTAACAAGAAGCTTGCACTTGGTTGCATCTGAAAGAGTCTTGAGAGCAACGGCTGACTCAAAAGCTTGGAGGTGCTTTACTGGATCTGTATCTCCAGTGTAGGTTGGTAGTCGAGGCTCTCTGAAGTTTGCTGGAGTTGGCTCATGGCGGACACTCTCCGCGAATGGTGAAGGCTCTTCTTGCTCTCCTACAGCATAGGGAAAGAAAGGAGCATAAGCTGCAGCTGCAAAAGGAGCATGAGGATAAAGGAAAAGTTGCTGCAGGAGGAGCAGGGGCAGGAGATGAAGGGTAGGGATGACTTCCCTGAAAGTTGAGAACTCTAGCTGGACTTCCCCGGGCTGCTTCCCGGAAGAAGTTATGGCGAGCAGCGAACTCTTCATCTTGAGTCCGCAAAGGAGCTGCAGGCCCTTGCGGAAAGGTTGGAGTGTACGGGGGATAGAACGACGGACAAGCTTGAGAGTAAGCTTGCTGACGCTCTGCTGTTGGTGTTGGGTTGATTGGAGCAGCTGGAGCAGATGCTGGATGAGCGTCCAATCGATGCGTTATAGCAGTAAGAACTTTGTTGATAGCTTGGAACTGTTGAGCATTCTCTCGACGCGACTGCTCAAAGGCTTCCCAGAGAGGATCTTCACTGGGACTTGGAGCATGGTTCTCGGCTGACTGATGGTCTGATATGATTAGCTGTTGCTTTCACTGCCTGTTCTGATCTGAAGGTTTGCGCGCGAGCTGTTCGGGTCCACGCTCACCGCACCAAATGTTGATGCGCGAAAACGGCACCGGGGGCACAGCTATCACCGAGGGGGTGATTGGGCCTCACAGGCTAGGTGAGGAGGAAGGAGAAGGTTGCGGAGGAAGGGAGAGGCTTGAGAGAAGAGGCGAGCCTTGATCAACAGAGAGGGTTGATCAAGAGGGGAAGAGGAGGGAGACCGGGAACGGTCGAGCAGACAGTAATCGCAACGGTTGCACTTGCAGGTTGAAAGCCGAGGAGAGCTGAGCTGAGCTGAGGGCAAGGCTTGCTGAGCAGAGGAGCAAGGCTTGCTGAGCAGAGGAGAGAAGGCTTGCTGAGCAGAGGAGCAAGGCTTGCTGAGCAGAGGAGCAAGGCTTGCTGAGCAGAGGAGAGAAGAGGGGGCCGCTAGCAGCGGCAACAACACACTTCGCCCGTCGCGGCCTAAATGCCACTCCTGCGACGGGCTTTCCTTTTATTAAAAGCTAGAGGTTACAAGCTTACAAGTACTCCTTTACAACAAATCAATAAAAGGGGTACAAGGAGAAACTGGCGGCTAAGAGAGAAGAAGTTGCCAGAAAGCAGAGGAGAGAAGCTGCCAGAGACTAAGTAAAATAGTCTGCTAGCTGCTGGAGGACTGGGAAACTGAGTCTGCAGAGTCTGCTGGAAAGCTGCTGAAGAGCTGTGGAGGACTGCGCGGACAGGAAACTGAGTCCGCTGAGCTTGCTGGAGAGGTGATGACGGACTGGAAAACGGAGTCCGCAGGGGCAACTGGCAAGACTTGTCTCCACCACCAGGATCCAGGATCCAGCCTCCAGGAATGAGAGGCTTCAGGGGGTATTTATAGGCCCAGGGAAGTTCTTGAAGAAGCGGGGCCCAGTGACATCAGCATGACGACCTGCGCGGACTCCGCGGACTGAGATTTTGCGTCCGCCACTGTTGACTGAGGAAGCAAGCGGAAGGAGGCTCCTGGAGAGAACTGGAGGCCACCCTGGCGGGCGACCTGGGCGGACTCCGGGAGGAGTCCGCCCTGCAGGCCGGAGGCCGCCCCCTAGCGGGCGGCCTGGGCGGACTCCAGGGGGAGTCCGCCCGGCAGGGCCTGGCCGCCCCCTTGCGGGCGGCCTGGGCGGACTCCGGGGGGAGTCCGCCCGGCTGGGAGCCGGGGCCGCCCCCTAGCGGGCGGCCTGGGCGGACTCCAGGGGGAGTCCGCCCGGCGGGCCTGGCCGCCCCCTTGCGGGCGGCCTGGGCGGACTCCAGGGGGAGTCCGCCCGGCTGGTCGCCGGGGCCGCCCCCTAGCGGGCGGCCTGGGCGGACTCCAGGGGGAGTCCGCTCGGCGGGCCTGGCCGCCCCTTGCGGGCGGCCTGGGCGGACTCCGGGGGGAGTCCGCCCGGCTGGTCGCCGGGGCCGCCCCCTAGCGGGCGGCCTGGGCGGACTCCAGGGGGAGTCCGCCCGGCGGGCCTGGCCGCCCCCTTGCGGGCGGCCTGGGCGGACTCCAGGGGGAGTCCGCCCGGCTGGCGGGCAGAGGCCGCCCCGGGTGGGCGGCCTCGGCGGACGGCGGCAGGAGGCCGCCGCCTCTCGGGCAGCAGGGAGGTCGCCCCTGGTGGGCGACCCCGACGGATGGCGGCAGGAGACTGTCGCTCCTTGGGCTGATTAGGAGGTCGCTCCCGGTGGTGCTGTTGGCGAACTCCTGCAAGGAAAAGCACTGCACGATTAGCGGACCTAACCGCATGTCCCGCGAGGGTGAGCCATGGGAACAGCCCGCCATCCCGCAGGGCGCGCGGTTGCTAGGAAACCTAGGCGGACAGGGAAAACTGTCCGCATACGCGGGGACTTGTCGCGATCGAAATGGAGAACCTAAGGGTCGCGACTAGCCAGCTGGCCACCTTGGGAAGGATCGCCGATTTCTGGGTTAACAGATAGGATCTGTCTTTAACAGGAAAAGCATGAACAGTCAAGGAAAATTCATGTCTGAAATTGTGGGAAAAGTCTTACTCAGCAAGACTGGAGGGCATGACAGAGTGTCTGCCTACATGTTTGAAATCATGACAAGAATAATCTTCACCCTGAAAACAGATTGGTCTCAAGTGGTGTATGAGAAAATCAAGGGGAGTCTGAAGAAGCCCAACCTGGGCAGAATACTTAGTCTCTACCTAGCTGGTACCATACCAGAGGTAATGAATACAGCTGCTGGAAGTAAGATAAACCACATGAGGAAGATGGATCTAAGGATCTTCTCCAGATGGGACAGGGTATTGTCCAAGGAAATGCCAACTCTAGAGAAGCCAGTTACTAAGAAAGATTCTCCTCCAAGGAAGAAAAGGAAGACAGCTCCTGTGACACAGGAGTCCTCCAGCAGTTCAGGGAGTGAAGAACAAGTTATTTTCACTCCTGATGATCAAGAGGAAGTGGCTGCAGTGAAGACCCCTGCTGCTCAAGATGTAGCTGAGATCCAGGGGGAGCTGCCACAGGCTAGCCTCATCCACAGGGATCAAAGCCAGGGGGAGCCTCCAGTAGTAGAAGAACCCTCTACTCTGGACAGTGAGCAAGCCACTAACATCATCCAAGAGGTACTCATTGACCTAAATACATTGAATTTTTCTATAGTAGATTCTGATTTGTCTGATGTACATCAGCAAACTCAGCTAGACAGTCAAGAACCAGATGTTGTTATCCAAGACACATCTGTTGTACTAGAAGTGGTTCCTGATCAAGTAGTTGAAGAACCAAGAACTTCTCCAGCTCCTTCATCACAAGAATTCACAATGGAAGACTTGTTCCTAAATCTGGATCAAGCAGATTTTGACAAAGAAATTGATGCTGCTGAAGATAAGAGTGCTGCTGCTGAGGGGGAGCAAGTACAAGATCTGGAAGAGCCTATTAGGCTGGAAACTGAGCAAGCACCTGATGTGCAAACTGAGAAGCCTCAAAGCCCTAAGGAAAGGGTTGAAATAGCCAGCACTTCAGAATCTGAAGAAGATGAGGCTGCAAGGGCTAAGAAGAAGAAACTCTATGTCTTCAAGAGGAGAAGTCAGAGTTATAAGAAAGCCTTGCAATCCATTGCCCCACAGCCTATAGTCCAACAAGCTCCAACTGTTGACTATAGTGCTTTACTGATTGCCCTGCAGATAAAAATGGATGAACAAAGGAAAGCCATAGAGGCTTATGTAGATGAAGGACAGAAGTCATTACAGTTTGATCTTGCTCAAGATATAAAGTCAATAAGGTTTGAGATGAACCAGAACAAGAAGGAGATGACTGACTGCTTCCACAAGGGTGGCAATGCAGTGGTGTATCTGGCAACAAACCAAGAAAAGATCAAAGCACAGGTAGATGATATAGCATTGAAGCAAGGGTATGTACTGAAAAATCAGTTAAGGATGAATGACAACTTGACTGCTTCACACAATGCTATAGTCACTGAATTGAAGAATAAGACTGCTGAACCTTCTACATCTACTGCTGCTGTTAAAGCTGAATTTGATAAAGTATTCCAGGAAGAACTTACTGCTGTTAAGTCTGCTATTAAAGATTCCCAGAAAGTCATCTCTGAACAACTTACAAAGCTGAAACCATTCTTTAAAGAGGGAATCCAGTATTTGGATAGTCAAATAAGATTTCAAAAGGATGATGTCAGAGACCATATGGCCAGAGAAGTCATAAAGGGGGAGAGAGTATTAGTCAAAGCTAGCTCTGACCATGCCAAATGGATATCCAACTCCATCAGAGCTACACTGGGCTATCCTCCACTCTGTGATGATGATAATGTTGCTGAATCAGGGATTCAAACTTCATATCTTGGAGGTGAGCAACCAGAGGTAGCTCAAGTGATTTATCCACCTCCAGATTTTGACATGATTCAAGCAGATGTCCAGACAATATATAGCCCAACTGAAGGGAAGCCTAATGTTATTCTGGATAAAGTGGTTCAGCCTATTTCTGCAGCTATGCAAGAGGCATTAGAGAAAGAAGAAGAGGCAAGGTTGTCAAAGAAGAGGTTTAGGGAACAAGCAGAACAAAGGCCAGATTTTGAACAGTGGAGCCCTACCTCTAGAAATATAATTTTAACTGCCTGGAAAGCTGCCAAGGACAATGCTCATGAAAGGAACAAGTGGTTCTCTGAAGCAGAATGGAGGAAACATGAAATAAGACAGGAGGCCATTGTTCAATATAGAAGAAAGGCAAAGATGGGAAAGCTACCTCCTACTGCAGTGGAGCCTAGCAAGTACTTCCCCAAGCCATACCACTATTTTGAAAGGCAGAAAATCAAAGCAGAAGAGCTGAAGAAGAAGGACTTAAAAGGCAAGAAGCCTGCTGATGCTGCAACTGCTGAAGCCACTGTCAAAGCTCAAGTCCAATCAGGCAAAGGCATTGTTATCAAAGAACCAGATCAGAAATAGATTAGGAATTGACTTGAAGATTGTTGTAATCTTTTGAATGAAATACATTTTTGTAAACCATTGAAGATGTATTAGAAAAATGTTAGAACAATATATGATAAATATATTTCATGATTGTTCTGAGAATATGTCTATTTCTTGTTTGTTCTGCAATGTTGAATGTGTATACATGTGTGAAATATTACATGTTTATGTTTACCATACTGTTTATAATCTGCTTTACATCATTCTGTAATTTTTAATTATGAACGGTGTATATCATTGACTAAGGGTTATGACTTCTCCAAATAGGGGGAGATTGTTGGGTACATTGGTCAAATGTACCTGATTTGAAGAAGCCTCACCCAACTCAATGATATACATCATAATGTATTTGATGTATGTTTGAGTTACTTGTGCAGGTTAAGAAATCACTGGACTGAAGCAAAAAGTTTCTAAGTCCATGTGTCGACACCCAGAGGGAAAGTGTCGACACTTAAGAAAGCTTGTGTCGACACCCAGACAAGCAGTGTCGACACTTGGAGTCATTGTGTCGACACCTGGGATGCAGAGTCGACACCAGACAGAAAGTGTCGACACTTGGAGCTGTGTCGACACTCAGTGAAGAAAAGTGCAGACAGAAAGTGTCGACACAAGGAGGTGTGTCGACACTCAGTGAAGCTGTGTCTACACCAGAAAGTGTCGACACTTGGAGCTGTGTCGACACTCAGCAAAAGTCTGCAGAGTCTAAGTACAAGTGTCGACACTCAACACAATGTGTCGACACTATGCAGAAGAGTCAGCACTTGAAGTAAGTGTCGACACTCAACACAATGTGTCGACACTCAACAGAAGAGTCAGCATTTGAAGTATGTGTCGACACCCAGAACAATGTGTCGACACACAGCTGAAGACTCAACACTGGAAGAAAGTGTCGACACGTGGAGCTATGTCGACACTTAGCAAAGAACAGAAAGAACAACAAATTATTCTAAGTACAAGTGTCGACACTATGGGAATGTGTCGACACTCAGCTGAAGTCTCAACGACAAGAAGGTGTGTCGACACAAGGAGCTGTGTCGACACTCAGCAAGATTCAACATAGAAGAATATGTGTCGACACCAAGAAGCAGTGTCGACACTTGACAAATTCAACACAAGAAGATGTGTCGACACAAAGGAGATGTGTCAACACATAGAAGAATTCAACAAAAGCTAGAAGAACAAGTACTTGTGTCGACACTCAATTTCAGTGTCGACACATGCAGAAGAATCTGTGTCGAGACATACAAAGAGTTGTGTCGACACCTTGTAGACTTGTGTCGACACTTACACAACATGTGTCGACACTTGGACTATAAGTGTCGACACTTTCAGACAGTTAGAGATTTTCAAGAAGTGATTGGATGATTTGACAGATGCCGTTCCAGCCGGTCTACAACACCTGTCAGAGATATCAGAAGTCAGTTATGGACCGGACCAGCCGGTTACCATGAAGAAGGCCTATAAATAGGCACCTACAGTTTACAGAAACTGTTGTTAAAAGAAGTTCAAAGTTGTTGAAAGTGGTTTAGAGTTGTTGAAGTAATTATTAAAGTGGTATAAAGAGAATCAACACAAGAAGATCTAGCAGTTCAAGTGTAGATCTAAGAAGTTGGAGAGAGAGGGCTCCATCCAAGAAATCAGCCTCTGGAACTAGGCTGAGAAGAAGGATTCAGATTCAGTCTGGATCTTAAGTGGCAGAGGTCAAGGAACAACTGCAGAGGATTCAGTCTTATTCAGTTCTACTCAAGAAGCTTTGAAGAAAGCTAAGTCAGGGTGAATCCAGCTGAGTTCTTCCAAGAACTCATCAAGAATCTCTCAACTCCCCTCCTTTAATTCTGAGTTGTAGAGTTATTATTTGTATTAAATTTTTAACTTGTAGGATCCATTTGGATCTGAGTGAATTGTAAGCCTATATCTATAAAGGCTGAGGGTAGGGCTTGCTAGCCTAAGTGTAGGAGATTGAGATCTCTGAGTGTAGGCCTTGTTGGCTGAGTGTAGGCCTTGGATTGGCTGAGTGTAGGCCTTGATTGGCTGAGTGTACGCTTTGGGATAAAGCTGAGTTGTAAGGCTTTGGGCCTAAGGTAGGAACCAATTTGGGTTCTGAGACAGTGAAGAAGTTTGGCCGAATCTAGTACACTGCTAGATAGGCGAAGGGGGAAAGTGGATGTACCCATATCTTGGGGAACTACTATAAAACACTGTGTGCTATGCTGTGATTGTGCTGTGGATTAGCTGTGTATGTTTTGTTATTGCTGTTTGCTGTGCAAAAGTAGTTAGAAATCTGTGATAAAACTGTTTGGCTGCCAACAAAGTTAGAAAAGGATTAGGTCACCTATTAACCCCCCCCCCTCTAGGTGTTTAGGTACCATATCTTTCAAGATCCCACTCCCGAAAGCGTAGGTAGGTTAAAGCTCATGAAATTCTTCAACTGCTTCTCAGCTGCTCGAGGATCCACAGCCGCTACAGGTTCTGGCCTCGCCGCAACCTGTTCTGGCCTCAATGCTGACTGCGTCTGCCTAACCGCCTGTGCTTGAATCATGGCAAACAATGCCTCAGCAACTCGTCGAACAGTTTCCACAGAAGGCGGAGGTGTAGGCACCTCAGCTCGTGCCGTTCTTTCATCAGAATGCTGGGGCTCCGATTGCCCGACACCACTCCGGGTCACCTAGAGGTGGACAGGACACACACATTAGCGACCATACACAAGCAAAACAAGAAAAATAGGAACGTACAGGTTCCTCAAACACATGTATTTACATTCCTAAAGTGGACATTCACGAGTTCATTAGTGTTAACTTGGTTCGCACAGACACGTGCTCGCCACCCCACAAAAGAATTCGACCACGAATTCGAAAAGGAAAGACCGAGACAGCTAATACCAAAAATGTAACAACTCCATCCATTCACAGGTATATACTAGAAGGTCCGGCCGGGGATCCACAATATAGACCATAAAACAGGAGGGGAAGTCACAAAGTGATACCAGAGTTGCGCATCCTAACTCATTGCATTCTAGCGGAAGCCAACAACACGAAGCTGAACTCACACATATGAATGTCCACCATATAAATGCTCCACATTTGTATATATCGCATAGGAATGTCCAAATACAACACAGTCGACTTTATGGCCTTACAGGGCTTTACACAACAGTGACATCAAACATTGGCGCACAGGCCGGCCACGTATAGACAAACATAACATTTCAGTTTAGCCTTTAAGGGCTAGCGGCAGCTGCAACAACAGCAGCAGTAGGAACTTCAGTCTTTGTGTGTCCCGCTTGGCTCTCCAGCACCTGCACAGGGACAGCCCACCCAATGATGGAAAACAAGCAACAATCAGCATTCAACTGACCAAATTATAACGACCCCACCCCTTTCCTGGGGCAGTAGTTTTCCTTCCCTGCAGGCATAGCATTTCACAGGCAAATATATATATTTCATACAATATGCTCACACACACATACATTCCATCACAACCGTCAGCCACGCGGCCCGACGATCCGTACACTCATGGCACATTCTTGGTGTATCGGCAAACCAGGGTCCCAACACCATATCAGGGTCGCAACCCAATGGTAATAATTGAGCATTTTACTCCATGACGTGCAGCCAGAGATTTTAGTCTTAATGCACCGGGATTGGACCGTAGCCCCCCATTGTGTCATGATACGCAGGCCTAAGACTCTTGATATGCGCTCCAACAAACCGCACCTTCAGGTCTCACGTCAGACGGACATATCGCAGGTCAAATCATCCACCCCACGTTGCTCAAGTCGCCTTGCCATCACCGAGTACGACGTACCCGCGACTACATAAAAGGCGCGGGTCGGTTTTACCTTACCTGTTTCCTTGAGCTCATCAGCTCACTCATAACCAGACCATCCTCACAGCATTGGCTTCGCATTAATCGGTTACCTAGGAGCCACGCCTCACGTAGCGACAGGACTCAATTTCCATCCCTACGCTTAACCGTGCATTCAAAGCATTCACTTGAGGGCATTTTTCTAGGCTGCCAAGCTAGTACTTTCTACTACTCCCCTTCACAGGCACAACCCAATCAAGCATTCCAAGCATCAAAGGTATTTCCTGGACTTCCAATCCAGTATTTCCTGCTACTGCCCTTCACAGGATCAACCCAACAGCACAAGCATTATACGGGTGTTTTCCTGGATGACCACTACAGTACTTCCTGCTACTACCCTTCACAGGTTTAACCCGTCGACTCCTAAACTACACGTTTATCACGGAGTCTTCTCCAATGCGTATATGCAACATCACTAATCCAGACCAACCTGTCCAGATGGTCTTCACACAGCATGCCTATTCCGTACTCCATTTCCGGATCTATATGTCAAATGATTTGGGAGTCCATGAATCAACCCAAAAGACTCCCGTAATCAGCAACCCGCTGGTGGGGGAATCATATGTATATGCCAAAAAGGAAGCCTTCATATGGCTAGGAAGAAAAGTCGTTACCCTTGAAGATCGCTTCGGCGCCATGAGCTCCTAGCTGGCTGGAAAGAACCACAACGACTTTTCCTCCACAACGCTGGCCTCATATCTCTCGTCGGAACTTCGCTGCACCACCGGTGGCCGACTTTACTTCCTCCTCCTCCTTCTTCCTCTCTCTCTCTAAGTTTTAGAAAGATGAAGGCCAAAGCTCAAATGAGATTTTCGAACTCATTTCCCGACCTTAAGGTCACAGGGAGGAAGCTTAGCCATTGGATCCCAGCTGAAGGAACGGACGACCACGATTTTGCCACAAAATCTCATTTTTTGCCTGACACGGCCTGTGACATGCCCGTGTCCCCGGCCGTGTACCCTAAGAGGTGCTCAACCGACTTATCCAGACCAGTGCATGCCCATGTGACACGCCCGTATCACGAGCCGTATCACTTGACATGCCTTCAGACACACCAGTGTCTGTGGCCGTGTACATCAGGCTGCATAAAATCATCTTCAACCCGAGCGGGACACGGCTAGTGACACGCCTGTGTCAGAAGCCGTGTACCCCATGACACACCCGTGTCGTGCCAGTGTTCACCCGGCCTCAATGCCTTGGGCACATCCAGAAAAGGACACGGCCTGTGACACGCCCGTGTCACAGGCCGTGTGCCCATACATGGCACCAGACACGCCCCAGCTCCACTTCGTCGAGCTGAGTTCGTCGACCCGCAGAGGACACGTCCTCTGACACACCCATGTCAGAGGGCGTGTTCCCTCAATTTTCGTCGAACACTCGCCGACTGCTCACCCGAGCAGGATAAGCCCTGGGACACGCCCGTGTCCCAGGCCGTGTCACCCAAACTTTTCCCAACTCTGGAATTTGGAGTGTTACACAGAGTGTATATGAGAACAAAGCCTGTGTCATGCAATTTATTTATTGGCGGCTCCACTTGTGCAAACTGTATCGAAATGCTACGTCCTCCTGGATCGAAGACATGAATTGTCCAGTTGATACATGGCTATGGAAACACGTGTCATAAAGAGGCTGACGAAGTTGAGTATTGCGAGCAAAAAAGCCCACGATGACGTTTGAGTTGGAACGATGCTGCATCAACACCTCTAAATGTAGTAAAGTCATGTTGTCGGGAATAACACGAAAAATCGACGCACATGCCAACTCCTCCAATGGTGGTGAAATTGCTGCCTCAAGTAGAGTAGTTGCCTTGATGGCTTCTTGTTCCTCGTCCTCCAATGGTGTCAAAACAAATGATGAAAGTATTCCTTCATCTACATGGATTGTCAGAACCCGGATACCACTTGGCTCTTCAAGTGTCCCGCAAGAGTCATGCTCCTCGGACTTGGCTCCATGATTATCAAGGCTAATAGGTGATGGAGACACTTCTATACCGAATCGGTTATGAATAGCTACCTTGAAATGATGCCAATCATGGCACATGCCATCCCACAAAAATTCTAAGCACCACTTTGACGCCGACTTGTCCAAATAAAATGAGTCCATGAAAACATAATCAAAGGGATTGACGTTCTTATACTCGAGGAACATTTCAAACTTAGAAATCCAATCAGTAGGATCACCTGACGTAAATCTTGGGCCAGTAACTTTGGCGGACGAAATATTAATTGAGACCGAAGTGGATATGTAACCACAAAGGTTGGCTTGAGTGAAATCCATACCACTGGAGGTTCTTCCCATAATTGTTGGTAGAATTAATGTAACACCCCAAATTCCAATTTGGGTTCAGGTTGGGCGACACGGCCTGGGACAAGGTCATGTCCCAGGGCGTGTCCTACTCGGGTTGAGCAGCCTCTTGAGTTCTCGACGAAATGCACTCGAGAAAGTTCTCAAGACGAAACACGCCCTACGACACGGGCGTGTCAAAGGGCGTGTCCTCCTCTGGTCGACGAACTGCGCTCGACGATCTTCGAGCGATAAGTTGAGTTGAGTACACGGCCTGTGACACGGGCGTGTCACAGGGCCATGTCCTTCTCCAGGTCATCCAGGGATGTGTGCTAGTGGACACGGGTGTGTCTTGGAGTACACGGCCTGGGACACGGGCGTGTCCCAGTGCCGTGTCCCGTTCAGGTTGAGATAGTGGTGTGCTGCCTGAAGGACACGCCATGCCACACGGGCGTGTATTGTGTGACACGAGCGTGTCAGCCATGTGACACGAGCTTGTCACATGGTCGTGTCCTATTCGGGGTAAGGTGGTTCGCGCGCGCACTTAAGGGACAAGGCCTGTGACACGGGCGTGTCAGCCCAAAAATGGATATTTCTGGGCAAATCGTGGCCGTTCATTTCCTTATCTTGGATCCAAGGGTCTAGGCCCTTCCCTGCTGTTATATAACCGTGGATGGAACTCTCATTCACTCTTAATCTTTCTCTTTCTAAAGAGATAAAGAGGGAGGAGAGGAAGGAAGGAAGGGGAGAAGGAAGCCGGTTGCCGGAGGAGCTTCGGACTTCCGAATCGAGATCCAAGTTCAGATTCGTGGAGGCAAGGCCGTGGCGGTGATTGTCATCCGGCTAGTTCATGGCTCCAAAGCGATCGTCAAGGGTAACGATCTCCTTCTTGGACAAGCGAAGTCCTTTCTTTATGCATAAGCATGTGATCCTCCACTAAGAGGTGGAAAGCGTAAGTGATTCCAGGTTAAGTCCGCATTTAGAGTCGGAAATAGGTAGTACGACATAGGCATGCTGTGTGAGCCCGTCCGGACAGGTAGTATAAATTGGTGATGTTTATATTATGAACCCGAGAAGACTTCGTGTATTGTATGGATGCTTGTGAATTGTGAATACCTAGAAAGCTCGGGATGAGCTCTTGTATTGTGTGTGCTGAATTGGTAATCGTCTCTGTGAGAGCTGTGTGTGGAGCAGGAAATGGAAGGCCGACCCGCATCAGGATCTGCGATATTGATGAATTCAGCAACAGGAAAAGGCTGACCTGGACCTGTGGTGTAAGATCGATTGGTGGCAATGGATGGGCGGATGCGTCCCCGACCCGGCTTGCTGCACCATATTGGTGGGTCGATCTAGAGACAATTTAAATGCTCAAGTTTGCTGTGAGGTTAGCACCTTGGAGTGGGATGAGCGGAATGTCGCCAGCATACGTGTTGATGGACTAGGACCGGCCAACCAACATGTTAAAAACCTCTACTCGGTGGTGGGCAACTGGTATATCCGGTACACCAATAATGTGCCCTGAGTGCACGGAGCATCTGACGGATACCTGCGCTTGTGATATTGTTGTGCTACTTGTTGTGATAGAATTGCAATGCATACAGGGAAGGAACCACTGCCCCGGGTAAGGGGTAGGGTCGTTATAATGGGTCAGCGAATGCTAACTTTTGCTTTGTTTACCGCTCTTGGGGTGAATGTCTAATTGCAGGTGCTGACGGGTTGAATTGAATTGAGCGGAATGAAGCTCTTGCTGCTTAAAGGCCCTTGAAGGCCTTGCGAAGAATTGTTAGATTTCATGTGTGGGCGGCCTGCGTGCCGATGTATGAAGCTATATATTTGAAAAGAGTAACTTGTAAGGCCTTAAGGGCATGGGCGTTGTGTATTTGTATACATTCCTGGTGACATATATAAATGTGTGATTTATATATTCAGTGGACATTCATTCTGTTGAGTTTGTACAACTTAAAATGCTTTCGCTAGCATGCTCTGAGTTAGGATGCGAGTAGAATGTGATTTTGATATTCATACGTAATTCCGCCGTTTGTATGTGAAATATGGCGTGGGCTCCGGCCGGACCTACCGTTTTATTTCATATGACGAATGAAGGCGTTATAATTAAATCTCAAAGTTGGAATTGACAATGTTCTGAAGACTGGAAGATTGATCACTGTCGTGGATCTCTTTGTCAAATCAAATCAAAACTGTCTTTCAAAACCGACATTTCTCCACATGGTTGCAGTAGTTACAGGTAATTGACGCTGAAGATCCCAGCAAGAGTGCGGCTGCCAACACTGCCCATTATAGAGAATCGCAGGATGCAGAGGATCGGTCTTCAGAGATCTGGTTAGAGATATGGTCTTCAGAGATCGGATCCAACGCCGTCGGTTACCGAGATCTGGTTTTCTAGATCGCCGATGGTGGATCTGGTCCAACCACGTTCTTGAGGAAGAGCTCACAAAATGGTGGCGGCTGCCCCGCCGCTCGTGAAAAAGTCTGGCTAGGTCGCCGGAAGGTGCGTTCGGTGTTCCGGCTGATGGGGCACAAACGCCTGAGAGCTGAAATTTCTTCACTCCGGTGGAAGGCCCAAGATCAACGGGAATAGCCAGCAATGATAGATTGCTCTGCTTCAAGTCTCTAGCCAGCGGTGGTGTAGGATGAATATCAGGCGGCGTTGGTTGAATGGCGAATTTTGACGACAAGCCTTCGAAGGATCGTCGGGCAAGAAATTCCGAAGAAACTGAATGACCCTTTCTCAAAACTTCTTATCTGACAGATGACGGATGGGGGACGAAGACGCCGGATGGTTATTCCGATAATGCGCTCTGGATTTCTATTCCGACATTGGGCTCTCTCGCCGGTCTCTTGATTGCTTTCGGGAAGGTTTCCGGCTAATTGGTCGCAAGAGCACCCTGTTTTCACCTGAAAATCGGAGCTATGTGTGCTCACCTATGACTTTCCTGTGCATTCAAGAAGATGGGGGTTATTGTGAAGAAGATACAGAGGCTTTGTTGTTCTTTTTATCCTTTGATGATGCCAAAAGATAAATGCGATGGAGAAGAATTTTTAATCTGTTTTATTCAATCGCTACAGATTTCTTCAAGATTCCTGATAATATTTTGCTATATTTTTAGATTGCTACAGATCCCCGTGTGTTCTTTTTTTTGGCCTTCGAATTGTTCTGGATTTTGGGCAATCGATGAAAAGTCTTACATGTGAGTCTTTTACGGCAAGCGACGGGGCAATGAAGCGGCCGAGGCGGCGAAACGGCGGTGGAGCTGACATTCTTGAAGATTCTGATCTGCTTGATTCCAGCTAGTGGTTGTAGTGTTAGAGTTCGTCGAAGTTGCCGCCGGTGAAGAGATCGTGGATGACAATGGTGGACAGAAACTGTGGCTTCAAGTACGGTGAATCGGGAGAGAGATCATCAATGAGAGCACCATTTATAACGATCTTAGTCGTTACGAGATCGCTAGAGAGATTACCAGCGTTAGAAAGAGTAGGAATAGGGAATGGACAAGGAGAGGACGCGACCAGAGACGAGAGAGGACGAATGGCCGCGATTGGACAGAGATAAGAGAGAAGAAGGGGGAGGTCGGGAAGAGAGTAGAACAACTAAACTTTATTATAATCATCGGGTCCCGAGGTGGAGCCAAGTCTAGAGCATACACCTGCTCCCTCTCTTGCCTCCGATCTCCGCCGTGGAATCCACGTCCTCTTCCACAGCCTCGGCCTGCAAACTCCTGAGCAGGCGGGGCAGCCTGTGGTGCCAGTGGAGGTGCTCTTCTCATGGGGCAGTTTCTTTGGATGTGCCCTACCTGATGACAGTTGTAGCACTCGGGCGGGGGAAGTGTCACACCTCCGGGCCTCTGTATCTCCCGCATATGAAGAGGCTGCGGGGCCAATACCACCAGCTCCCTCGGCTCCTGCCTCACCTCTTGGAGGGGTTGGTCCTCTGCCCTTCTCTCATAAGTAAAGCGGCCCCTCCGCTGATCATTCCTGCTTCCCCAACCCTGATCCGCAGTTGACCTCTTCCGACCTTGAGCCGTGCGTAAATCAGCCTCCATCCTCTTTGCCATCTACAAAATCCGAGGTAAAGGCCCGTCAGACACAAACAAAAGAGCCTGTCTCAGGTCATCTCGATGGTTCTTATAGAACCTCTTGGTATGCCCTGCATAATCCAGCTGATAGTAGTCCACAAACCGGGCTAAGTAAGTGAACTCCCGGTGGTACTCCAGCACCGTCCTGTTGCCCTGCCTCAGCTGCATGAACCTGTCTTCCAGCTCATCTCTTGCCCACTGTTGGATGAAGTGCTCCAAAAGTGCGGCCTTGAACTCCTTCCGAGTGATGTCAACAACCTCTCGATCTGCAAACACCGTATCCATAAGTGTCGTCCACCACGTCTTGGCATGAGACTCCAAGCAGGAGACCACCAGTGGTACCCTCTCCTCCCACGGGCACCGTATCCCGGTCAACATCTCGAACATGATATCAAGCCACTCTTCTGTTCGTACGGCCGACTCCGTCGCAATGTAAGATGGGGGAGAGAGTCCTCGAAAGATGCTCAACCAATTGGCCCCCGGGTTCGGCTGCTGATGACTGCTTTTAGTCATCGTTTTTGGTATATTTTATAAACCTAAATTCCTAAGTTTAGTTATAATTTTGTTTATTTTATGTTTGTTTTGTTTTATTTCTCGTATGATATGATAATTTCTAAATTTATTATGTGTTTTATATTTTATGTTGTGTTATGTTTAGTTTTAATGTTTAATATGTTTGTTGCTATGTCTAGTCTTATTAATATATCTATTATATTATGTGATGTTTAGTTTTATTTGTTATAATTATTATGTTCTTGAATAATTTTTTGTTTCTAATGTTTATTTTGTGTTGTTACTTGTAGGTTCATGCAACCCTCTTTATTGGAGCAGCCCATTAGTGCATGGCCGGCCCCTTCCCTTGAAGCCACATGATGCAAGCCAAGCCCTCATGGTGAACCCGAGCCCATGCTCAAGTCCAACATGCATGCAGCCCGACCACCCATCTACTTCAAAAATGCAGCCCGACACTCTCCTTGGTGCAGCCCGGCCACCCATCTACTTCAAGGAGCAGCCCACTCTACATCCTACCCGAGCCCAAACAGCCCCCAACCTAAACCCGAGCCTATATAAAAGCCCAAGCAGCCCCATGCAACCCACCTAGCCTCCTACCCGAGCCCATGCATGAATATATCCATGCATGGCCGGCCACCTTTCAATGTCATACATGCATGTTCTCTCTCTCTCCCTTTCATTTATTGCATGCATGCATTCACTTTTTCATGCTTGGCCGACCCCTCTCTTCCCCCCCTCTTTATTCCTCATTCATCCCTTTTTCCCTCTCTCTCATTCTCATTTAGACTCATACATTCCCCTTTTCTTTTTATTATTATTTTCCTTTTTATTTTCCCAAAATAAAGTGCATGTATTTAGTTTTTTCTCTCTCCCTCATTAAATAAAATGCATGCACTTCTCTCCTTACATGGCCGGCCACCCCCCTTGGCCTCCTCCTCTTCATTTCATTCTAGATCCTTCTCCATCTCCTATAAAAGCCACCCCATCCCTCAAGCCAAAGGAAGAAAAATTTTGAGAAGTAAAGTTTCAAGTTGAATGTGAGTTAGAGAGTGGAGAGTACTTGTGAGTTGTTTTTAGTTTCACTATTGTATTAGTTTTCCTTTCCATTTTTGCAAGTTTTTCTTCCTAACATAGTCTTGTCTTTTTAATATTTTGTGTACTCTCTTTGTTTGCAAGTAATGAAAATGTTTCTCTCTTATTTTGTTTTGTCTTCCCTTTCAATTATGCGTAGCTAATTTCCTATAGCATTCGATCGTGAGGATCCATGAAGTGAGATGAGAGTTTATTTTCTTTCTTAGTTTTATTTTTGTTATTTCATGCTCGATCCTTCTTTGATTTATTTTTTTTGTCGACTCCGTATTTCCGGTATACGGTAGTAGGCTTCGGATCTCATATTTGAGTAGCCGAGAGGCTCGTGAATGTGAAAGATCACTCAAAGAAGGAAGGAGTTGAACGCAATCCTAGAGATAGGACGACGTAAATCCTCCGGATTGGAGTCAAATCCAATAGTGCGGATCACCTCGATAATGCAACTTTAGGATTCTTTGGTTTGTAAAGAGATTTCGATCGAAGAGTCTATAAGTTAGGAGACCTAATGCTCTAGCGAGATTTTGTCTTATTTTCGGATCCGTCACGGTCGAGTATGATTTGCAAATTTAAAACTATGCCTTTTCATCCCTCTCATTTCATTTTATGGTGAATCTTCGATCGAATGCTAGCTTTTTATTATAGTTTTTCGTCTCGCAAGTTGTCTTTTGTTTTATTCTAAAAAAAAAATTCTCAAATCCCATTAGTTTTCCGGTAGGATAATAGTTAGAGCGTGAATAGAAGTAATTGACAGCCCCGTGTTTAAATACAACCTTGGTACTACGATTCGACAGGTACGCTTGCATGTTCGGGTTTTGGCCCACCAAATTTTTGGCGCCGTTGCCGGAGACTTTTCTTCGTCAATATTTTGAAAACGCTTGCGCTATTACTTCTCCAAAAATAAAATAAAAAAAATTATAATTTATATATTTAAATATTTATAATCAACCCACTTCACCTTATTTCTACCCCACCTAAAATCTCTCGAAAAGGGTAAGGGGCTTTAAGCGCCACCATTTTACCTAGTACCGGGCGAACCCTTCACCGGGTAGTCCTCGGGAAGTTCGAGAGCCAAGCCGTCTAAAAAATCTTTTTTTTCAACAAAAAAATTTTTTTCCTTTCTTTTCCTCTTTTTCTTTATTTTCCAAGCTTTCATTTTCATCTTCCCTCGTTTTCTTTGTTAGTGCATGACCCGAGCGAATCCGTCGCTACTTGTTGATTTGGACCCAGAAATCGAACGCTCCTTTCGGAGACAACTACAATTCGGGGCTTCCACTTCTCAAACAGCGATTGAGGATTCCTTCGGGGATTGTAATTATTCTGAAATGGGAGATCCCAACCCAGGAATGGCTCAGCAAAGGACCATGTCCGATTATGCTCGACCCAACCTGGAGGGGACTAAAACGAGTATTGTTCGACCTGCAATTGCGAACAATAACTTCGAGCTTAAGCCTACCATCATACAAATGGTGCAGCAATATGTACAGTTCGACGGATTACAAGATGAAGATCCGAACTTGCATATTGCCAATTTTCTTGAAATCTGTGACACCTTTAAAATAAATGGTGTCTCGGACGATGCTATAAGGCTAAGACTCTTCCCCTTCTCGTTAAGAACTAAAGCCAAACAGTGGTTGAGTTCTCTTCCAAGAGGCTCAATCACTACTTGGAACATTTTAACTGAAAAATTTCTTGCTAGATATTTCCCTCCCGCTAAAACTGCTAAGTTAAGAAATGATATAACTTCTTATTCTCAAATTGCTTCTGAGACCCTCTATGACACTTGGGAGAGGTTCAAAGAACTTTTGATAAGATGCCCTCATCATGCTCTGCCTGTATGGTTACAGGTTCAGACATTTTACAATGGGCTAAATCAAGAAACTAAGCAAATGATAAATGCCGCTTCCGCTGGTTCCTTGGATCGCAAAACTCCGGAAGCCGCTCTTGAGCTTATCGAGGACATGGAGATGAACACTTATCAGTGGAATTCGTCTAGGACTCGCCCATCTAAACCTGCAGGTATCTATGAAGTGGATTCGGTTTCGCAACTGGCGCTACAAGTGGAAATGCTGAACAAGAAGATTTCGGAGATGACAGCTTCCTCCGCCGCTAAGGTATATGAAAATGCGAATGCTGCTGCTGCCGAGCAGGTGGATTATCTGGGGAACATACCTAGGCCCGCTCAAAATAATTCTGCCAATAATTTTTCTGCTTTTTCTAATTTTTCTGCACCTCCTGGTTTTAATTCTTTTACGAACTCTTATAATCCGGGATGACGTAACCATCCCAATTTTTCTTGGAGTAATCCTGCTAATGCTGCACGCCCACCACATGATTTTACACCACCACCACCACCACAACAAAACCAAAATCTTCAAAAAACCCTCTCTTTGGAAGAACTTTTATCTAGATATATAAACTCGAACGATGATACTATTAGAAACTTAACAGGGTCAATGAAAAGTTTAGAAAATCAGGTCGGGCAACTTGCCAAGGCTTTTTCCGAGAGACCACCTGGAACTCTTCCCTCGAACACTGAACCTAACCCAAGGGAGCACGCAAATGCGATTTCCCTTCGGAGCGGTAAGGTTATTAACGAGCCCACCACCAGGGAAGAGCCAAAGGTGATTGTCCCTCCTGTTGTGGAAGCAATTACCCCTACGGAAAATGATAAAACAATTTTTGAAAAGGAAAAATCTACTTTAGATAAAGAAAAAGATATTTCTGTTTTTTCTAATGATGACGTTCAAAATGATGCTCCGCTTATCATAAAGGAATTTCCGCCACCCCCTTATCCGACCCGACTTAGGAAAGAAAAATTAGATGATCAGTACCAACGCTTCCTTGAAATGTTCAAACAAATTCATATTAATTTACCATTTCATGAAGCGATTAGTCAAATGCCTAAGTATGCAAAATATCTTAAGGATTTATTAACAAACAAGACGAAATTGGAAAATTTATCGCATGTAACCTTAAATGAAGAATGCTCGGCGGTCGTTAAAAACTCTAATCTTCCTAAAAAGATAAACGATCCGAGTAGTTTTTCCATTCAGTGCGTTTTTGGTGATCTGTTTGTTAAACATGCGTTAGCGGATCTAGGAGCGAGCATAAATTTGATACCCTTTTCTTTATTCAAAAAGCTAGGATTGGGCACTCTTAGCCCTACAAGAATGAGTATCCAGTTAGCCGATAGGTCGATCAAATATCCGTTAGGTATTGTTGAGGACGTGCTAGTAAAGGTCGACAAATTCATCTTCCCGGTGGATTTTGTCATTCTCGATATTGAAGAGGACGTCGAGGTCCCTCTTATCCTCGGTCGACCCTTCCTAGCCACCTCTCGAGCGGTCATCGATGTTAGTAACAGAAAGTTGTTTTTGCGTGTGGGAGATGATGAGGTCACATTTTCTATCAATCAATCAATGAAAAACTCTTTACAAAATGATGATTCATGCTACTTTCTTGATGTTTTAAATGAAGATTGTTCTCTTTCTCTTTCTAACATCTCTTCAAATGAATTTTCCTCTTCTTTTTCTGAAATTTCTTCACATGATTTTGAAAACACGGTTATGTCCGCACAAGCAAATTTTGAAAATGATTCTGTCTTTGGTAAAAAAAAGTATGAAAATCTTATTTTTGAAAAAGAAAAGAATTTGAAAAACTCTTATAATGAGCCGCCCCATCTTGATTTAAAACCACTCCCTGATCATCTAAAATATGCCTTTCTTGAAAAAAATTCTAAGTTGCCCGTTATAATCTCGGCCTATTTATCTCAATCTGAAAACGATCAGTTGATCGAAGTACTACAAAAGCATCGCCGAGCTATAGCGTGGCAAATTTCCGACATTTCTGGCATAAGCCCTTCTTTTTGTACTCATAAAATATTTTTTGAAAATAATCCTAAGGGTGTAGTCCAACCACAACGACGTCTCAATCCGAATATGAAAGAGGTTGTGAAGGAAGAGGTGCTTAAGTTATTAGATGCGGGGATAATTTATCCGATTTCCGATAGTCAGTGGGTGAGTCCGGTACAGGTTGTTCCTAAGAAGGGTGGGATTACGGTAGTACCAAATGAAAATAACGACTTAATTCCAACTAGGACGATAACGGGATGGATGATGTGCATCGATTACCGTAAGCTAAACGATGCCACTCGAAAAGATCACTTACCCCTCCCCTTTATCGATCAAATTTTAGAACGTTTGTCCGGGCACAATTTTTATTGCTTCCTCGACGGTCTCTCGGGATACTTTCAAATCCCTATCGCACCCGAGGACCAAGAGAAGACGACATTCACTTGCCCCTTCGGAACTTTTGCTTATCGTAGAATGCCTTTCGGATTATGCAACGCACCCGCCACCTTTCAGCGGTGTATGCTTGCTATCTTTAATAAATACGTCGAGAATATTATGGAAATATTTATGGACGATTTTTCTGTTTTTGGCGACTCCTTTAATTTATGTTTAGAAAATTTGGAAAAAGTTTTACAACGCTGCGAACAAATGAATCTAGTGTTAAATTGGGAGAAGTGCCACTTTATGGTACGTGAAGGCTTAGTCCTTGGCCACAACATTTCCGCTAGGGGAATTGAAGTGGACAAGGAAAAAATTGAAGTTATTGAAAAGTTACCGCCGCCTACAAATATTAAAGCGATTAGAAGTTTTTTAGGGCATGCGGGTTTTTATCGACGATTCATTAAAAACTTTTCAAAAATTACTAAGCCTCTCACCCACCTTCTCGAAAAAGACACTCCTTTCGTTTTTGATGAAACATGTCTCGCGGCATTTGAATTAATTAAATCAAAACTTATAAATGCTCCTATTTTGATCGCCCCAGTTTGGGATTTACCTTTCGAAATCATGTGTGATGCGAGTAATCATGCGGTGGGTGCGGTTTTAGGTCAACGAATCGCTAAGAACTTTCATCTGATTTTCTACGCTAGTAAAACTCTCACTTCTGCGCAAGAAAATTACACCACGACGGAGAAAGAGCTCTTAGCGGTTATTTTTGCTTTTGATAAATTCCGACCGTATGTTACTCTTTCTAAGGTTATTGTTTTCACGGATCATTCCGCTTTGAAGTACCTCCTTTCTAAACCGGATGCCAAGCCGCGTCTTATCCGTTGGATCCTCTTACTTCAAGAATTCGACTTGGAGATTCGGGATAAGAAAGGAGCGGAAAACTTAGCAGCTGATCATCTCTCTCGTCTTGAAAATCCCAATCTAGATATTTTAAATGAAACTTTTATTAATGACTCTTTTCCGGATGAGCGTCTTTTTAATATTTCTTCATCTCCTACCCCCTGGTTTGCCGATCTGGCCAATTATCTTGTGGCCCGGGTCCTTCCAAAAGAATACTCCACTCACCAAAAGAAGAAATTCTTTTCGGAGTTGAAGTATTATTTTTGGGAAGACCCATTTCTATTTCGCATTTGTGCGGACCAGGTGGTAAGGAGATGTGTTTCGCGGGAAGAGGGTCACCAAATTTTAAAACATGTTCATGAAGGTCCGACTGGCGGGCACTATCAAGCTAACCGCACCGCACACAAAGTACTTAGTGCTGGCTTCTATTGGCCAGGCATATTTAAAGATGCACAAATCTTTGTGGGCGGGTGCGATCGATGCCAGCGGACTGGAAATCTCTCAAATAAAAATGAAATGGAACAAAACTACTTTCTCGAATGCGAAGTTTTTGATCTATGGGGCATAGACTTTGTCGGCCCATTTCCCTCCAGCTTAGGAAATAAATATATTTTAGTCGCAGTCGATTATGTTTCTAGGTGGGCAGAGGCCCAAGATCTACCAAATAATGATGCTCGCGTTGTTGTCAATTTTCTAAAAAAATTATTTTCTCGCTTTAGTTTTCCTCGAGCGATCGTTAGTGATAGGGGAAGTCATTTTTGCAACGCTCAACTCACTAAGGCTTTAGCCAAATATGGCATTACGCATAAATTATCCACTGCTTATCATCCCCAAACTAACGGTCAGGTCGAGGTAGTCAATCGTGAACTTAAATGAATTTTGGAAAAAAACGTTTCTACTTCTCGTAAGGATTGGTCTTTAAAATTGGACGATGCTCTGTGGGCCTATCGGACAGCGTACAAGACCGCCATCGGTTGTACTCCTTTCCGATTAGTCTGTGGAAAATCGTGTCATCTTCCGGTAGAAGTAGAACACCGTGCGTACTGGGCGTTAAAGTTTTTTAATTTCGATCCGCACTCGGTCGACGAGCATAGAAAAAACCAACTAAATGAGCTTGACGAGTGGCGAGCGTACGCATATGAAAATAATAAAATTTATAAAGAACACATGAAATTGTATCACGATAAGAACCTGCACCACCCTAAAACTTTTAAACCAGGCGATCAGGTTCTTCTTTTTAATTCGCGTTTACGTCTCTTCCCGGGAAAGCTTAAATCTAGATGGTCCGGACCGTTCACGGTCAAGGATGTTTTTCCTTATGTCACTGTGCTACTTTCACACCCCGATAAGGGGGACTTTAAAGTTAATGGTCATAGACTTAAACTCTATTTCTCTAATGATTCTGTGACTCCTGCAAAGGAGAATCTTCTTTTTGATTCTTAGTTTTTTATTTTCTGATGGACATTTTTATTTCTGGACTACTATTTTATGGAACTCTTTTATTTGGACTGTTGTAATAAAAAAACATTATCGGGCATCTGCCCATGGACTCTATCTATTTTTCTTTTATTTTGCTCTTTCTACCGGAGGCCAATCAAGTCCATGATCGTGGTCACCGCTCCGCCGCTGCTGATATCAGATGGATCAAGTCATACCTGCTGACGATCAAGTACTCTAAAAAGCGAGCATGTGGGAGCAACATCCGCCTTCATCTCACAAACCCGAGGAAGTCATGTTCTTATTTATTTATTTTTCCTGCATTTTTCTTTTTCTCTTCTTCTCAGTCCCCTTCTCTTTTTCTTTATGTTTTCTTCATTGAGGGCAATGAAGAATTTTAGCATGGGGGGGGGGTCTAGTTTCTTTTGGTCTTTTCTTTCTGTTTTTCTTCTTTCAAAAAAATTATAAAATCCAAAAAATTATAAAATATAAAACCCAAAAAAATTAGAAAAACAAAAATTAAAAAAATTGTGCTTAAATCGATTTGAAAAACAAAATCTAAAATTATTTCTATCTTTATTTTCATGTTTCTTCTAGTGAAGTGTAGGCCCGTGCGGTTTTTGTAGTTCTATATAGATTTCTTTGAATTGGTTTTCTAAATTTATCAGTTTAACATAACTTAGTTTTACTAGTTTCTTTTTCTTAAATATAGGCATCCAATTTTTAAGTTTTAAGTTAGCAATTTGTAGTTATGTCTTTTTATTCGGTTAGTTGCTTACGAATGGTTGCTAGGTATCATTAGTTCTTTTTCACTTGCGAGGTAGTCTTTCTTGGTGTCTAGAACTTGTACCAAGCTACTCTCGAAGCACTTGCGCCGTTTTTACGTTTTTTAGAAATGATTTAGGCCACCATTTGAATAGTTTGAGCTTTTCTTGCCCACCAAAAACAAAACCTTTGCAAAACAATTTTGGGCCTTTTCCTTTTTTTTTTCCTTGTTTTAGCTCCACCTTTCATTTCATTATATTCACCAAAGCCAAAAATCTTTCCTATTTTTGCACTATAAATTTGAGCTTAAAAATTATTTTTTGTGGGAAGGGTATTATTTTTGAAATGAATAGGAAATTCTCAAGCTTATTTTTGGAGCTTTCTTATCCAATGCTATTCAAAAGGAAAAAAAATTGAGAAAGAAAAAATATATCATTACAAAATAAAAAAAAAATGAATGCAAAAACTTTATGTTTGGCCAAGTTTATAAAAGAAAAAATTTTCATGGCCTTGTTTTTGTAGTTTCATATTGGAGAAATGACATACTCGTTATTTCTCATTTTTTATGCTATGTTTATTTTTGAGCTCACCATGGTTTAGTGCCTAAAACCTTCATGTTTATCTTTGATTCCACTTCCTAATCATTTACCTAAGCCAAGTTTTAATGCCTAGTAGAAGTCCCATTGATCTTAGAACGTAAATTCGCGTAGTGGAGAAAGTGTGAACGTACAAGCCTATGGCCACCATCATTGATGGATTTCTTTGGAGGTTATCTTGGAGTGTTTTAGGGTTAATGTTTATCTAGCAACCGAGTAGTTTGTTAATGTGCCGTTTATTTAGAACCTCTACTTTTGATTTCCTTATTTTCATTTATTTTGGATGCCTTGTTTTAAGATTTAGAAATTAGTAGACTTTTCTTATGTTTTAATGAGATTTTTAGGGTTCTATTTTCAATTTTTCTATTGTGCACTTCTCACCTCACTAGTTGATAATATGAATATTAGGATAGTTTAATTTTTCATGTTTTGTTTTTCTTAACTATGGAACTTAAAAATATATATTTCTTTTGTTTTCTTTTTGCTCCTCCCTAGTTTTTATTTCTATTTGCTTGAGGGCAAGCAAATACTCTAGCATGGGGGAATTTGATGACTGCTTTTAGTCATCGTTTTTGGTATAGTTTATAAACCTAAATTCCTAAGTTTAGTTATAATTTTGTTTATTTTATGTTTGTTTTGTTTTATTTCTCGTATGATATGATAATTTCTAAATTTATTATGTGTTTTATATTTTATGTTGTGTTATGTTTAGTTTTAATGTTTAATATGTTTGTTGCTATGTCTAGTCTTATTAATATATCTATTATATTATGTGATGTTTAGTTTTATTTGTTATAATTATTATGTTCTTGAATAATTTTTTGTTTCTAATGTTTATTTTGTGTTGTTACTTGTAGGTTCATGCAACCCTCTTTATTGGAGCAGCCCATTAGTGCATGGCCGGCCCCTTGCCTTGAAGCCACATGATGCAAGCCAAGCCCTCATGGTGAACCCGAGCCCATGCTCAAGTCCAACATGCATGCAGCCCGACCACCCATCTACTTCAAAAATGCAGCCCGACACTCTCCTTGGTGCAGCCCGGCCACCCATCTACTTCAAGGAGCAGCCCACTCTACATCCTACCCGAGCCCAAACAGCCCCAAACCTAAACCCGAGCCTATATAAAAGCCCAAGCAGCCCCATGCAACCCACCTAGCCTCCTACCCGAGCCCATGCATGAATATATCCATGCATGGCCGGCCACCTTTCAATGTCATACATGCATGTTCTCTCTCTCTCCCTTTCATTTATTGCATGCATGCATTCACTTTTTCATGCTTGGCCGACCCCTCTCTTCCCCCCCTCTTTATTCCTCATTCATCCCTTTTTCCCTCTCTCTCATTCTCATTTAAACTCATACATTCCCCTTTTCTTTTTATTATTATTTTCCTTTTTATTTTCCCAAAATAAAGTGCATGTATTTAGTTTTTTCTCTCTCCCTCATTAAATAAAATGCATGCACTTCTCTCCTTACATGGCCGGCCACCCCCCTTGGCCTCCTCCTCTTCATTTCATTCTAGATCCTTCTCCATCTCCTATAAAAGCCACCCCATCCCTCAAGCCAAAGGAAGAAAAATTTTGAGAAGTAAAGTTTCAAGTTGAATGTGAGTTAGAGAGTGGAGAGTACTTGTGAGTTGTTTTTAGTTTCACTATTGTATTAGTTTTCCTTTCCATTTTTGCAAGTTTTTCTTCCTAACATAGTCTTGTCTTTTTAATATTTTGTGTACTCTCTTTGTTTGCAAGTAATGAAAATGTTTCTCTCTTATTTTGTTTTGTCTTCCCTTTCAATTATGCGTAGCTAATTTCCTATAGCATTCGATCGTGAGGATCCATGAAGTGAGATGAGAGTTTATTTTCTTTCTTAGTTTTATTTTTGTTATTTCATGCTCGATCCTTCTTTGATTTATTTTTTTTGTCGACTCCGTATTTCCGGTATACGGTAGTAGGCTTCGGATCTCATATTTGAGTAGCCGAGAGGCTCGTGAATGTGAAAGATCACTCAAAGAAGGAAGGAGTTGAACGCAATCCTAGAGATAGGACGACGTAAATCCTCCGGATTGGAGTCAAATCCAATAGTGCGGATCACCTCGATAATGCAACTTTAGGATTCTTTGGTTTGTAAAGAGATTTCGATCGAAGAGTCTATAAGTTAGGAGACCTAATGCTCTAGCGAGATTTTGTCTTATTTTCGGATCCGTCACGGTCGAGTATGATTTGCAAATTTAAAACTATGCCTTTTCATCCCTCTCATTTCATTTTATGGTGAATCTTCGATCGAATGCTAGCTTTTTATTATAGTTTTTCGTCTCGCAAGTTGTCTTTTGTTTTATTCTAAAAAAAAAATTCTCAAATCCCATTAGTTTTCCGGTAGGATAATAGTTAGAGCGTGAATAGAAGTAATTGACAGCCCCGTGTTTAAATACAACCTTGGTACTACGATTCGACAGGTACGCTTGCATGTTCGGGTTTTGGCCCACCAAGTTTTTGGCGCCGTTGCCGGAGACTTTTCTTCGTCAATATTTTGAAAACGCTTGCGCTATTACTTCTCCAAAAATAAAATAAAAAAAATTATAATTTATATATTTAAATATTTATAATCAACCCACTTCACCTTATTTCTACCCCACCTAAAATCTCTCGAAAAGGGTAAGGGGCTTTAAGCGCCACCATTTTACCTAGTACCGGGCGAACCCTTCACCGGGTAGTCCTCGGGAAGTTCGAGAGCCAAGCCGTCTAAAAAATCTTTTTTTTTCAACAAAAAATTTTTTTTCCTTTCTTTTCCTCTTTTTCTTTATTTTCCAAGCTTTCATTTTCATCTTCCCTCGTTTTCTTTGTTAGTGCATGACCCGAGCGAATCCGTCGCTACTTGTTGATTTGGACCCAGAAATCGAACGCTCCTTTCGGAGACAACTACAATTCGGGGCTTCCACTTCTCAAACAGCGATTGAGGATTCCTTCGGGGATTGTAATTATTCTGAAATGGGAGATCCCAACCCAGGAATGGCTCAGCAAAGGACCATGTCCGATTATGCTCGACCCAACCTGGAGGGGACTAAAACGAGTATTGTTCGACCTGCAATTGCGAACAATAACTTCGAGCTTAAGCCTACCATCATACAAATGGTGCAGCAATATGTACAGTTCGACGGATTACAAGATGAAGATCCGAACTTGCATATTGCCAATTTTCTTGAAATCTGTGACACCTTTAAAATAAATGGTGTCTCGGACGATGCTATAAGGCTAAGACTCTTCCCCTTCTCGTTAAGAACTAAAGCCAAACAGTGGTTGAGTTCTCTTCCAAGAGGCTCAATCACTACTTGGAACATTTTAACTGAAAAATTTCTTGCTAGATATTTCCCTCCCGCTAAAACTGCTAAGTTAAGAAATGATATAACTTCTTATTCTCAAATTGCTTCTGAGACCCTCTATGACACTTGGGAGAGGTTCAAAGAACTTTTGATAAGATGCCCTCATCATGCTCTGCCTGTATGGTTACAGGTTCAGACATTTTACAATGGGCTAAATCAAGAAACTAAGCAAATGATAGATGCCGCTTCCGCTGGTTCCTTGGATCGCAAAACTCCGGAAGCCGCTCTTGAGCTTATCGAGGACATGGAGATGAACACTTATCAGTGGAATTCGTCTAGGACTCGCCCATCTAAACCTGCAGGTATCTATGAAGTGGATTCGGTTTCGCAACTGGCGCTACAAGTGGAAATGCTGAACAAGAAGATTTCGGAGATGACAGCTTCCTCCGCCGCTAAGGTATATGAAAATGCGAATGCTGCTGCTGCCGAGCAGGTGGATTATCTGGGGAACATACCTAGGCCCGCTCAAAATAATTCTGCCAATAAGTTTTCTGCTTTTTCTAATTTTTCTGCACCTCCTGGTTTTAATTCTTTTACGAACTCTTATAATCCGGGATGACGTAACCATCCCAATTTTTCTTGGAGTAATCCTGCTAATGCTGCACGCCCACCACATGATTTTACACCACTACCACCACCACAACAAAACCAAAATCTTCAAAAAACCCTCTCTTTGGAAGAACTTTTATCTAGATATATAAACTTGAACGATGATACTATTAGAAACTTAACAGGGTCAATGAAAAGTTTAGAAAATCAGGTCGGGCAACTTGCCAAGGCTTTTTCCGAGAGACCACCTGGAACTCTTCCCTCGAACACTGAACCTAACCCAAGGGAGCACGCAAATGCGATTTCCCTTCGGAGCGGTAAGGTTATTAACGAGCCCACCACCAGGGAAGAGCCAAAGGTGATTGTCCCTCCTGTTGTGGAAGCAATTACCCCTACGAAAAATGATAAAACAATTTTTGAAAAGGAAAAATCTACTTTAGATAAAGAAAAAGATATTTCTGTTTTTTCTAATGATGACGTTCAAAATGATTCTCCGCTTATCATAAAGGAATTTCCGCCACCCCCTTATCCGGCCCGACTTAGGAAAGAAAAATTAGATGATCAGTACCAACGCTTCCTTGAAATGTTCAAACAAATTCATATTAATTTACCATTTCATGAAGCGATTAGTCAAATGCCTAAGTATGCAAAATATCTTAAGGATTTATTAACAAACAAGACGAAATTGGAAAATTTATCGCATGTAACCTTAAATGAAGAATGCTCGGCGGTCGTTAAAAACTCTAATCTTCCTAAAAAGATAAATGATCCGAGTAGTTTTTCCATTCAGTGCGTTTTTGGTGATCTGTTTGTTAAACATGCGTTAGCGGATCTAGGAGCGAGCATAAATTTGATACCCTTTTCTTTATTCAAAAAGCTAGGATTGGGCACTCTTAGCCCTACAAGAATGAGTATCCAGTTAGCCGATAGGTCGATCAAATATCCGTTAGGTATTGTTGAGGACGTGCTAGTAAAGGTCGACAAATTCATCTTCCCGGTGGATTTTGTCATTCTCGATATTGAAGAGGACGTCGAGGTCCCTCTTATCCTCGGTCGACCCTTCCTAGCCACCTCTCGAGCGGTCATCGATGTTAGTAACAGAAAGTTGTTTTTGCGTGTGGGAGATGATGAGGTCACATTTTCTATCAATCAATCAATGAAAAACTCTTTACAAAATGATGATTCATGCTACTTTCTTGATGTTTTAAATGAAGATTGTTCTCTTTCTCTTTCTAACATCTCTTCAAATGAATTTTCCTCTTCTTTTTCTGAAATTTCTTCACATGATTTTGAAAACACGGTTATGTCCGCACAAGCAAATTTTGAAAATGATTCTGTCTTTGGTAAAAAAAAGTATGAAAATCTTATTTTTGAAAAAGAAAAGAATTTGAAAAACTCTTATAATGAGCCGCCCCATCTTGATTTAAAACCACTCCCTGATCATCTAAAATATGCCTTTCTTGAAAAAAATTCTAAGTTGCCCGTTATAATCTCGGCCTATTTATCTCAATCTGAAAACGATCAGTTGATCGAAGTACTACAAAAGCATCGCCGAGCTATAGCGTGGCAAATTTCCGACATTTCTGGCATAAGCCCTTCTTTTTGTACTCATAAAATATTTTTTGAAAATAATCCTAAGGGTGTAGTCCAACCACAACGGCGTCTCAATCCGAATATGAAAGAGGTTGTGAAGGAAGAGGTGCTTAAGTTATTAGATGCGGGGATAATTTATCCGATTTCCGATAGTCAGTGGGTGAGTCCGGTACAGGTTGTTCCTAAGAAGGGTGGGATTACGGTAGTACCAAATGAAAATAACGACTTAATTCCAACTAGGACGATAACGGGATGGATGATGTGCATCGATTACCGTAAGCTAAACGATGCCACTCGAAAAGATCACTTACCCCTCCCCTTTATCGATCAAATTTTAGAACGTTTGTCCGGGCACAATTTTTATTGCTTCCTCGACGGTCTCTCGGGATACTTTCAAATCCCTATCGCACCCGAGGACCAAGAGAAGACGACATTCACTTGCCCCTTCGGAACTTTTGCTTATCGTAGAATGCCTTTCGGATTATGCAACGCACCCGCCACCTTTCAGCGGTGTATGCTTGCTATCTTTAATAAATACGTCGAGAATATTATGGAAATATTTATGGACGATTTTTCTGTTTTTGGCGACTCCTTTAATTTATGTTTAGAAAATTTGGAAAAAGTTTTACAACGCTGCGAACAAATGAATCTAGTGTTAAATTGGGAGAAGTGCCACTTTATGGTACGTGAAGGCTTAGTCCTTGGCCACAACATTTCCGCTAGGGGAATTGAAGTGGACAAGGAAAAAATTGAAGTTATTGAAAAGTTACCGCCGCCTACAAATATTAAAGCGATTAGAAGTTTTTTAGGGCATGCGGGTTTTTATCGACGATTCATTAAAAACTTTTCAAAAATTACTAAGCCTCTCACCCACCTTCTCGAAAAAGACACTCCTTTCGTTTTTGATGAAACATGTCTCGCGGCATTTGAATTAATTAAATCAAAACTTATAAATGCTCCTATTTTGATCGCCCCAGTTTGGGATTTACCTTTCGAAATCATGTGTGATGCGAGTAATCATGCGGTGGGTGCGGTTTTAGGTCAACGAATCGCTAAGAACTTTCATCTGATTTTCTACGCTAGTAAAACTCTCACTTCTGCGCAAGAAAATTACACCACGACGGAGAAAGAGCTCTTAGCGGTTATTTTTGCTTTTGATAAATTCCGACCGTATGTTACTCTTTCTAAGGTTATTGTTTTCACGGATCATTCCGCTTTGAAGTACCTCCTTTCTAAACCGGATGCCAAGCCGCGTCTTATCCGTTGGATCCTCTTACTTCAAGAATTCGACTTGGAGATTCGGGATAAGAAAGGAGCGGAAAACTTAGCAGCTGATCATCTCTCTCGTCTTGAAAATCCCAATCTAGATATTTTAAATGAAACTTTTATTAATGACTCTTTTCCGGATGAGCGTCTTTTTAATATTTCTTCATCTCCTACCCCCTGGTTTGCCGATCTGGCCAATTATCTTGTGGCCCGGGTCCTTCCAAAAGAATACTCCACTCACCAAAAGAAGAAATTCTTTTCGGAGTTGAAGTATTATTTTTGGGAAGACCCATTTCTATTTCGCATTTGTGCGGACCAGGTGGTAAGGAGATGTGTTTCGCGGGAAGAGGGTCACCAAATTTTAAAACATGTTCATGAAGGTCCGACTGGCGGGCACTATCAAGCTAACCGCACCGCACACAAAGTACTTAGTGCTGGCTTCTATTGGCCAGGCATATTTAAAGATGCACAAATCTTTGTGGGCGGGTGCGATCGATGCCAGCGGACTGGAAATCTCTCAAATAAAAATGAAATGGAACAAAACTACTTTCTCGAATGCGAAGTTTTTGATCTATGGGGCATAGACTTTGTCGGCCCATTTCCCTCCAGCTTAGGAAATAAATATATTTTAGTCGCAGTCGATTATGTTTCTAGGTGGGCAGAGGCCCAAGATCTACCAAATAATGATGCTCGCGTTGTTGTCAATTTTCTAAAAAAATTATTTTCTCGCTTTAGTTTTCCTCGAGCGATCGTTAATGATAGGGGAAGTCATTTTTGCAACGCTCAACTCACTAAGGCTTTAGCCAAATATGGCATTACGCATAAATTATCCACTGCTTATCATCCCCAAACTAACGGTCAGGTCGAGGTAGTCAATCGCGAACTTAAACGAATTTTGGAAAAAAACGTTTCTACTTCTCGTAAGGATTGGTCTTTAAAATTGGACGATGCTCTGTGGGCCTATCGGACAGCGTACAAGACCGCCATCGGTTGTACTCCTTTCCGATTAGTCTGTGGAAAATCGTGTCATCTTCCGGTAGAAGTAGAACACCGTGCGTACTGGGCGTTAAAGTTTTTTAATTTCGATCCGCACTCGGTCGGCGAGCATAGAAAAAACCAACTAAATGAGCTTGACGAGTGGCGAGCGTACGCATATGAAAATAATAAAATTTATAAAGAACACATGAAATTGTATCACGATAAGAACCTGCACCACCCTAAAACTTTTAAACCAGGCGATCAGGTTCTTCTTTTTAATTCGCGTTTACGTCTCTTCCCGGGAAAGCTTAAATCTAGATGGTCCGGACCGTTCACGGTCAAGGATGTTTTTCCTTATGTCACTGTGCTACTTTCACACCCCGATAAGGGGGACTTTAAAGTTAATGGTCATAGACTTAAACTCTATTTCTCTAATGATTCTGTGACTCCTGCAAAGGAGAATCTTCTTTTTGATTCTTAGTTTTTTATTTTCTGATGGACATTCTTATTTCTGGACTACTATTTTATGGAACTCTTTTATTTGGACTGTTGAAATAAAAAAACATTATCGGGCATCTGCCCATGGACTCTATCTATTTTTCTTTTATTTTGCTCTTTCTACCGGAGGCCAATCAAGTCCATGATCGTGGTCACCGCTCCGCCGCTGCTGATATCAGATGGATCAAGTCATACCTGCTGACGATCAAGTACTCTAAAAAGCGAGCATGTGGGAGCAACATCCGCCTTCATCTCACGAACCCGAGGAAGTCATGTTCTTATTTATTTATTTTTCCTGCATTTTTCTTTTTCTCTTCTTCTCAGTCCCCTTCTCTTTTTCTTTATGTTTTCTTCATTGAGGGCAATGAAGAATTTTAGCATGGGGGGGGGGTCTAGTTTCTTTTGGTCTTTTCTTTCTGTTTTTCTTCTTTCAAAAAAATTATAAAATCCAAAAAATTATAAAATATAAAACCCAAAAAAATTAGAAAAACAAAAATTAAAAAAATTGTGCTTAAATCGATTTGAAAAACAAAATCTAAAATTATTTCTATCTTTATTTTCATGTTTCTTCTAGTGAAGTGTAGGCCCGTGCGGTTTTTGTAGTTCTATATAGATTTCTTTGAATTGGTTTTCTAAATTTATCAGTTTAACATAACTTAGTTTTACTAGTTTCTTTTTCTTAAATATAGGCATCCAATTTTTAAGTTTTAAGTTAGCAATTTGTAGTTATGTCTTTTTATTCGGTTAGTTGCTTACGAATGGTTGCTAGGTATCATTAGTTCTTTTTCACTTGCGAGGTAGTCTTTCTTGGTGTCTAGAACTTGTACCAAGCTACTCTCAAAGCATTTGCGCCGTTTTTACGTTTTTTAGAAATGATTTAGGCCACCATTTGAATAGTTTGAGCTTTTCTTGCCCACCAAAAACAAAACCTTTGCAAAACAATTTTGGGCCTTTTCCTTTTTTTTCCTTGTTTTAGCTCCACCTTTCATTTCATTATATTCACCAAAGCCAAAAATCTTTCCTATTTTTGCACTATAAATTTGAGCTTAAAAATTAGTTTTTGTGGGAAGGGTATTATTTTTGAAATGAATAGGAAATTCTCAAGCTTATTTTTGGAGCTTTCTTATCCAATGCTATTCAAAAGGAAAAAAAATTGAGAAAGAAAAAATATATCATTACAAAATAAAAAAAAAATGAATGCAAAAACTTTATGTTTGGCCAAGTTTATAAAAGAAAAAATTTTCATGGCCTTGTTTTTGTAGTTTCATATTGGAGAAATGACATACTCGTTATTTCTCATTTTTTATGCTATGTTTATTTTTGAGCTCACCATGGTTTAGTGCCTAAAACCTTCATGTTTATCTTTGATTCCACTTCCTAATCATTTACCTAAGCCAAGTTTTAATGCCTAGTAGAAGTCCCATTGATCTTAGAACGTAAATTCGCGTAGTGGAGAAAGTGTGAACGTACAAGCCTATGGCCACCATCATTGATGGATTTCTTTGGAGGTTATCTTGGAGTGTTTTAGGGTTAATGTTTATCTAGCAACCGAGTAGTTTGTTAATGTGCCGTTTATTTAGAACCTCTACTTTTGATTTCCTTATTTTCATTTATTTTGGATGCCTTGTTTTAAGATTTAGAAATTAGTAGACTTTTCTTATGTTTTAATGAGATTTTTAGGGTTCCATTTTCAATTTTTCTATTGTGCACTTCTCACCTCACTAGTTGATAATATGAATATTAGGATAGTTTAATTTTTCATGTTTTGTTTTTCTTAACTATGGAACTTAAAAATATATATTTCTTTTGTTTTCTTTTTGCTCCTCCCTAGTTTTTATTTCTATTTGCTTGAGGGCAAGCAAATACTCTAGCATGGGGGAATTTGATGACTGCTTTTAGTCATCGTTTTTGGTATAGTTTATAAACCTAAATTCCTAAGTTTAGTTATAATTTTGTTTATTTTATGTTTGTTTTGTTTTATTTCTCGTATGATATGATAATTTCTAAATTTATTATGTGTTTTATATTTTATGTTGTGTTATGTTTAGTTTTAATGTTTAATATGTTTGTTGCTATGTTTAGTCTTATTAATATATCTATTATATTATGTGATGTTTAGTTTAATTTGTTATAATTATTATGTTCTTGAATAATTTTTTGTTTCTAATGTTTATTTTGTGTTGTTACTTGTAGTTTCATGCAACCCTCTTTATTGGAGCAGCCCATTAGTGCATGGCCAGCCCCTTCCCTTGAAGCCACATGATGTAAGCCAAGCCCTCATGGTGAACCCGAGCCCATGCTCAAGTCCAACATGCATGCAGCCCGGCCACCCATCTACTTCAAAAATGCAGCCCAGCCCTCTCCTTGGTGCATCCCGGCCACCCATCTACTTCAAGGAGCAGCCCACTCTACATCCTACCCGAGCCCAAGCAGCCCCCAACCTAAACCCGAGCCTATATAAAAGCCCAAGCAGCCCCATGCAGCCCACCTAGCCTCCTACCCGAGCCCATGCATGAATATATCCATGCATGGCCGGCCACCTTTCAATGTCATACATGCATGTTCTCTCTCTCTCTCCCTTTCATTTATTGCATGCATGCATTCACTTTTTCATACTTGGCCGACCCCTCTCTTCCCCCCCTCTTTATTCCTCATTCATCCCTTTTTCCCTCTCTCTCATTCTCATTTAAACTCATACATTCCCCTTTTCTTTTTATTATTATTTTCCTTTTTATTTTCCCAAAAGAAAGTGCATGTATTTAGTTTTTTCTCTCTCCCTCATTAAATAAAATGCATGCACTTCTCTCCTTACATGGCCGGCCACCCCCCTTGGCCTCCTCTTCTTCATTTCATTCTAGATCCTTCTCCATCTCCTATAAAAGCCACCCCATCCCTCAAGCCAAAGGAAGAAAAATTTTGAGAAGTAAAGTTTCAAGTTGAATGTGAGTTGGAGAGTGGAGAGTGGAGAGTACTTGTGAGTTGTTTTTAGTTTCACTATTGTATTAGTTTTCCTTTCCATTTTTGCAAGTTTTTCTTCCTAACATAGTCTTGTCTTTTTAATATTTTGTGTACTCTCTTTGTTTGCAAGTAATGAAAATGTTTCTCTCTTATTTTGTTTTGTCTTCCCTTTCAATTATGCGTAGCTAATTTCCTATAGCATTCGATTGTGAGGATCCATGAAGTGAGATGAGAGTTTATTTTCTTTCTTAGTTTTATTTTTGTTATTTCATGCTCGATCCTTCATTGATTTATTTTTTTTGTCGACTCCGTATTTCCGGTATATGGTAGTAGGCTTCTGATCTCATATTTGAGTAGCCGAGAGGCTCGTGAATGTGAAAGATCACTCAAAGAAGGAAGGAGTTGAACGCAATTCTAGAGATAGGACGACGTAAATCCTCCGGATTGGAGTCAAATCCAATAGTGCGGATCACCTCGATAATGCAACTTTAGGCTTCTTTGGTTTGTAAAGAGATTTCGATCGAAGAGTCTATAAGTTAGGAGACCTAATGATCTAGCGAGATTTTGTCTTATTTTCGGATCCGTCACGGTCGAGTATGATTTGCAAATTTAAAACTATGCCTTTTCATCCCTCTCATTTCATTTTATGGTGAATCTTCGATCGAATGCTAGCTTTTTATTATAGTTTTTCGTCTCGCAAGTTGTCTTTTGTTTTATTCTAAAACAAAAATTCTCAAATCCCATTAGTTTTCCTGTAGGATAATAGTTAGAGCGTGAGTAGAAGTAATTGACAGCCCCGTGTTTAAATACGACCTTGGTACTACGATTCGACAGGTACGCTTGCCTGTTCGGGTTTTGGCCCACCAGCTGCGGAGCCAGAGCATGCTGGGCCCTGAAACCCTCTAGAATGGCCGTCAAAGTCTTCCCCATCTCCGACTATAGAAACAGAGTGGGAGACGGTGGAGGTGGTGCAACATTCGGGGTTTGCTGGGCTCTACCTGCCCATCACCAAAACCACAGAGCCTACCACTCGTGAGACCCAACCTAACTCCCAAAACACCGAGGAGTGTGAGTGTAAGTATAATCCTAGAGTATTTCTAGTTACACTTGTAATCTATTTAGTCTTACAGCTTACGTTAACCTTGGGCTTCCCAAGACATTCCCTGTGAAGGGCTCTCGAGGGCACTTGGAACTACGATGGGCTGAAGCTCAAAGCTCTCTTTCGCAAGGTACTTATTATTATTGATATCTACACACAACCAACCCCTTTTAAAGTTATATTAAATATAACCCTAGTGTATTTTTGACTGTCTTTCCCTCCATAGGAAGGACGATATTTCGTCGATCCCGAGCACCATTTAACACTAGTCAACCCAATACTTTGACATCATGACCCATATTGATGAAATAATTTTCACTTCACCAAAATCAGTAAACCATTAACCCCATCTCCCTATGTCCATTTCACAAGTTATCACAATTTTCGCAGTTTTACTATATGCAGACCAACCTAAGTGATAAGGTTTAAATATACCTATTTTATGTTCATTATTTAAGTAGTTTTCGTTTTCGTTTTCTTATTTTAGGTTCAATTTCTTTAATAAAATGCTGCTTTTATTGTATATATTTTGCTAACTTAGTTTATTTTATGTTTCAGAAATTTTCAGAATTTTGCCAAAAAAATCATGTGTCACGCCCGTGTACTGTCGGTCACACCCGTGACATGGGCGTGACACATCAAAATCCCGTGAAATCAGCGCATTTGAAGAAGAAAAGTTTGACACGCCCGAGTTTATTGAAACTTGTGAAGTGAAAGTGGGTGAATGGAAGGCTTGGGCAACCTATCCGCGCGGACTACGCGGACAGGGTTTGCGGACTGCTAAGTCGGCAGGGATGTTGCAGGCGGTTTGCTCTGTGGTGGCCTGGGCGGTCTGTTCGCGAGGACTACGCGGACAGCAGCGGCGGTCTGTCAGGCCGGGGATTACTCAGCAGGCAGTTGGTTCCCAGGAAGTAACCGGGCGGATAGAAATCCTATCCACGGAGTCCGACATGAAGCGAACTGATGAACTGGAGCTCGGCAGACCAGTTTGGCAGTTGCCTTGGTCTTGCTCTAGTGAAGCGGCAAGTGGAAGCCGCGGAGACCGCTGGTCAGTGCGGACAGAAGCTGGAGGTCGCCCGGTATGGCGGGCTAGATCCAGTGTCCGCCAGTAAGTGCGGACTGGCCCTCGTGGCCAGTGGACTGGACTTGGTGGGATCTGAACCAAGTCCAGGATGGCTCAGTCCGGGGAGATCGCGCAGTGGAGCACGGGCTGCTTTCTTAATCCGCCAAGCCTAGTAGAAGTGTTGTTGCCTTATTTACTAGCTTGGGCATATCCGGACTGGAGGATTGCCTGGGCAAGAGCGTGCGGACTAGAGCTGGAGTCCGCTGAGTTCGGTTTAGACTTATGAGGTTATAAACTCTGGAATGCGGACTGGAGTTTGCTGCGAAAGTAGACTGAATCGGAGTGTCCGCTGAGTTCGGCGGTGCCTTAGAGATTGAGGCAGTGGACTCGGGAAGTGCAGACGGAAGCCGAGTGTCTGCTGAGTCCGGCAGGTGCCTTGATGGCGAGGCTGCGGGCTCGGGTTATGCGGACTGCTGCTGTGTCCGCGGATTGGCAGACATAGCTGTTGTGGAGTCCGGCTGTGGTGGTCCTGGCTTGGCCTCTGGCGGGAAGGCGGGCTGGATATTGGAGTCCGGCCTTGGAGAAGTTGGGGCGGACTGGCTATCTGCACAGGAGCGGCGAACTGGAATGTGTGTCCGCGGGCTGGCGGACACACTTATTCTTGCTGCGGGATGTGGCGGTGTTCCTATCGGCTAGGGCGGTGACCATACTCATCATCGTGCCTATAAATAGGACCCATGTCACATCAGGAGTATGAAACCTGAACCGAAGTAAGTGAACAGTAATTGAGCTTGCGTAAGTTGCTGCGGTCTGGACTTTGGTGTCCGCGCAGGTAGAGAGTTGACCCGGTTGTGCTGTGCAGGTTGTGCGGATAGCGCTGGAAAGCCAGGACTCTGCTCTGATTGCGGTCAGGCACAGTGCGGACTCTGCGGTTAAGCAACAGGCGGTAAACAGCAGGTCGCAGATAGCGACCAGGCGGTCTCCTCTTTGGCAACTTGGTTCGGGGTTCAGGAAGTCGCCTGCTTCAGGCAGACTGTTTGATTCGGTGACGCAGCTCGTACGGTCTGGCGGCTAGGCAACCTCGCGGTTAGGTGGCCTGCAGATCGGCGGTGAAGAGCTAAGCATTGGAATAAGGAGTAGTCCGCGCGGCTTGGGTTGCGGTCTGGCGACCTGGCGGACTGAGCGGACTCCATAGCAGTAGACCGGCGTCTTAGTGGTTGAGTCCGCGCGGCTTGTTTTTGTTTCTTGTCTTTGTAACTGTTTCTGCTCTCCTGATTTGAGTGTTGGTGAAGCATGTCTCGCCATGTTTATCTCGCCTTGTAAAGAAGTTGCTCTTGATCAATAAGAAGCTTGTGCTGTATGTGTTGCTGGTTGTTACTGCTTTGTTGAGATAACCCCTGTTAACTCCACGATCCGGGAAAAACTTTCAACAATATAAGTGGGGTGTTCTCCTCCGGTTTGTTGAGTTTCAACAGGGTATCCGAGGAGGCCTCTGCGGTTTTGTTGAATTTTAACATGGTATCAGAGGGAGGTTGTTGGAGTGGTCAAGCAGTGCTTAATGGAAGTAGTTGCTCTTCTGTAGAGGAAACCAGTGGTAGAACCATGATAGTGGAGGATGCAAGCTGTCTTGGAAATGATCTCCTTATAGAGATGAACTTTGAAAGGTGGACGTACTGTATGAAGAGCTTTCTTCTTGGCGAGGACCTTTGGGAGGTTGTATGCGGAGCAGGAAGACAAGAGGATACTGCTGGCAATGCTGAGGCGATGATAGCTTGGAAGGAGACAAATGCGAAAGCGGAGTCTATTCTCAAGCAGGTGATCTCATCGGAGCTCTTGGACCACATCAGTGGATGTCGGTCAGCTGCGGAGGTTTGGACTTCCCTTGATGGGTTGTTCAGGAAGAAGGTGAAGGTTGCTGCTGAATATGGTCCCTCTACTTCATATTAGGAAGAAATGAGTGTTTCTCCTAGGCGTGATAGGAAGAGGAAGGAAGGACCACAGTGCTATAAATGCAAGCAGCATGGTCATCTTCGGAAGGAGTGCAAGGTTACCTTGATCTCGGCGAATGTTGCTCAGGTAGGGAGGAAGGAGAAGAACTTTGTTAAGGTATCAACAAGTTCTGGATCTGATCAGAGGAATGCCAGTGATAGTGCTGCTATCTGGCATGAAAGACTGGGGCATGTAGGGATGGACAAGATGAAAGCAATGGCGGAAAGAAGACTCGTAAGAGGCTTGCCTAGATTGTCATCCTATGGTGATGGTTGGGGGTGTGCGGGATGTCAGGAAAGTGGAGCCTATCGCTTCATGGTTGATAAAGCACAATCCAGATGTAAAGCACCATTGGCGGTTGTCCATTGTGCTCTGGTGGGACCGACCGTCACGGCCAGTCTTGGAGGCAGCAGGTTCATGCTGATATTGGTTGATGACTATTCTAGGTATACATGGGTATACTTCATGAAGAAGAAGTCCAACATGGTAAGCTTGTTTGTGAAGTTCAAGAAGCTTGTGGAAGGCCATCTTGGCCGGAGGATCAAGGTGTTGAGGACAAGTATCGGTGGTGAGTTTGGCTCAACCGAGTTTTCACACTTTTGCAGGAAGCAAGGGATCCAGAAGGAGCTTTCTTGTGGACATACTTCACAACAAGGTAGTATTGCAGCTCGGATGATCCGTTGGTTAACGGAGACCTGCAAGTGTTGGCTTCAGAGTAAAGGCGCTCCAAAGGCCCTTTGGGCGGAAGGGATGGCCTGTGCTGCTCATGTCATCAACCAGATGCCTCTTAGTCCGATCATAGTGAAGACTTCTTATGAGCTGATGTTCGGAGTGAAGCCCTCAGTGAAGCACCTTTGGGTGTTTGGATCTATCTGCTATATACACTCTCCGGGTGCTCTCAAGACAAAGCTAGTCTTTGTTGGGTATGGTGAGCAGAGAAGAAGATGGAGGTGTATGGATCCTGCAACGAAGAAACTCATAGTGTTGAGAGACATTGTCTTCGATGAGTTGACGCCGTTTTGGAGTAGCTCTCATGTGGAGCTAGAGATAAGCAGGTCAGATGGTGGGCTAAAGGAGGCTGCTGCTAAGGAAGTGGAGTTACCTGAGTCACCAGGTGTTCCAGGTTGTTCTAGCTTCGGGGCAAAGGCGTCAGAGTAGGGAAGAAGGGGGAGCGATGCTCCAGGATCTTCTGGCTCGAAGGCGGAGGCTTCCGGTTCAGGAAGCAAGGGGAGCGATGTTCCAGGTAGTTCTTGTTCAAGAGGGGAGTCTTCTGGTTCAGGTAGCAGGGGGAGCGTTGCTCCAGGTGCTCTTGGTTCCAATGAGGAGGCGTCTTGTTCAGGAAACAAGGGAAGCATTGTTCCGGGTTTGCCCGGGAATGGAGCTCGTTCAGAAGCAGCGGAGGAGGTTAGCCATGATCAGGTTCTTCAGAGATCGAAGAGGATCAGTAAGCCACCAGCTCGATATAGTGAAGGGAACACGGCGGACTTGGTCCCGTGTTTCCTTGTTAGCCCTCAAGTCGAGCAAGGTACTTCTGGCTGTGATGACCCCATTAGAATCAAGGAGGTGGTTGACACCAAGGCTGAAGAGGTGACTTCTCTCAGAGGTAATAAGGCTTGGGCTGTTGTGCCCAAGGAAGTTGGTGATGCTCCTAAAATGCATGAGTGGAGGTTGAAGCTGAAGAAGGCAGAGGGAAGCATGGCTCCTTTTGGGAGATGATGGAGGGCTCCCTCATGGTCCATGATATGCGGGGCGATGACTATGTCTTGGACATCTCTTCGTAGATGCTATCGGAGGGACCAGGTGCAAGGTTACGGGAGCTGCTGGAGTTATTCACCACTTCTCACTTCAAGGGGGAGTGTTGAAACTTGTGAAGTGAAAGTGGGTGAATGGAAGGCTTGGGCAACCTATCCGCGCGGACTACAGGGACAGGGTTTGCAGACTGCTAAGTCGGCAGGGATGTTGCAGGCGGTTTGCTCTGTGGCGGCCTGGGCGGTCTGTTCGCGCGGACTACGCGGACAGCAGCGGCGGTCTGTCAGGCTGGGGATTACTCAGCAGGCAGTTGGTTCCCAGGAAGTAACCGGGCGGATATAAATCCTATCCGCGGAGTCCGGCATGAAGCGGACTGATGAACTGGAGCTCGGTAGACCGGTTTGGCAGTTACCTTGGTCTTGCTCTAGTGAAGCGGCAAGTGGAAGCCACGGAGACCGCTGGTCAGTGCGAACAGAAGCTGGAGGTCGCCCGGTATGGCGGGCTAGATCCAGTGTCCGCCAGTAAGTGCGGACTGGCCCTCGTGGCCAGTGGACTGGACTTGGTGTGATCTGAACCAAGTCCAGGATGGCTCAGTCCGGGGAGATCGCGCAGTGGAGCACGGGCTGCTTTCTCAGTCCGCCAAGCCTAGTAGAAGTGATGTTGCCTTGTTTACTAGCTTGGGGATATGCGGACTGGAAGATTGCCTGGGCAAGAGTGTGCGGACTGGAGCTGGAGTCCGCTGAGTTCGGTTTAGCCTTATGACGTTATGAACTCTGGAATGCGGACTGGAGTTTGCTGCGAAAGCAGACTGAATCAGCGTATCCGCTGAGTCCGATGGTGCCTTGGAGATTGAGGAAATGGACTCGAGAAGTGCGGACGAAAGCCGAGTGTCCGCTGAGTCCGGCAGGTGCCTTGATGGCGAGGCTGCGGGCTCGGGTTATGCGGACTGCTGCTGTGTCCGCGGATTGGCGGACATAGCTGTTGTGGAGTCCGGCTGTGGTGGTCCTGGCTTAGCCTCTGGCGGCAAGGCGGGCTGGATATTGGAGTCCGGCCTTGGAGAAGCTGGGGCGGACTGGCTATCTGCACAGGAGCGGCGAACTGGAATGTGTGTCCGCGGGCTGGCGTACACACTTGTTCTTGCTGCGGGATGTGGCGGTGTTCCTATCGGCTAGGGTGGTGACCATACTCATCATCGTTCCTATAAATAGGACCCATGTCACATCAGGAGTATGAAACCTGAACCGAAGTAAGTGAACAGTAATTGAGCTTGCGTAAGTTGCTGCGGTCTGGACTTTGGTGTCCGCGCGGGTAGAGAGTTGACCCGGTTGTGCTGTGCAGGTTGTGCGGATAGCGCTGGAAAGCCAGGACTTGGCTCTGATTGCGGTTAAGCAATAGGCGGTAAACAGCAGGTCGCGGATAGCGACCAGGTGGTCTCCTCTTTTTCAACTTGGTTCGGGGTTCAGGAAGTCGCCTGCTTCAGACGGACTGTTCCATTCGGTGACGCAGCTCGTGCGGTCTGGCGGCTAGGCGACCTCGCGGTCAGGTGGCCTGCAGATCGGCGGTGAAGAGCTAAGCATTGGAATAAGGAGTAGTCCGCACGGCTTGGGTTACGGTCTGGCGACCTGGCGGACTGAGCGAACTCCATAACAGTAGACCGGCGGCTTAGTGGTTGAGTCCGCGCGGCTTATTTTTGTTTCTTGTCTTGGTAACTGTTTCTGCTCTCCTGATTTGAGTGTTGGTGAAGCATGTCTAGGCATGTTTATCTCGCCTTGTAAAGAAGTTGCTCTTGATCAATAAGAAGCTTGTGCTGCATGTGTTGCTGGTTGTTACTGCTTTGTTGAGATAACCCCTGCTAACTCCACGATCCGGGAAAAACTTTCAACAATATAAGTGGGGTGTTCTCCTCCGGTTTGTTGAGTTTCAACAGGGTATCCGAGGAGGCCTCTGCGGTTTTGTTGAATTTTAACAGGGTTCACGCCCGTGTCATTTGACACGCCCCGTGACCATGGACGTGACCACTCAAGCTCGACGAAATTCTCTCGACGTTCGTCGACCAACCTGACACGCCCGTGTCAGCCAACCCGACACGCCCGTGTCAGTCCCGATCGACGATCAAGGCTCCCAATCTCGACACAACGCTCTCGACATTCATCGAGACCAACCCGACATTTCCAGTGTCACGCCCATGACCGGGGGCGTGACCGCCACGTGACTCCTCCACCTGGCCCGACAAACTGCCGCCGGCGACTTTCGACTCAGACGGCGCACAGTTCAACCTCCCCGACACGCCCATTATCACGCCCGTGACCGGGGGTGTGACTGCCGCGTCTTCAGCCGCAATGTCAAATCGCCGTCAACTCACCAAAATCAGATGATGAATAGTGCTGACACGCCCCCTGACATGCCCGTATCAGAGGGCGTGTACTTGGAAAATTTTACCTATAAAAGGCCAGCTGCTGTATGAGTTCAGGGTTCCAAATTTTTGAACCATTTTGTTGACAAGGTGATGGCGGCAACCCCCAACATGTTAAAGTTGAATACGGTGATAACGGCAACCCCCAACATGTTAAAATTGAAGACGGCGATGGCGGCAACCCCCAACGTGTTAAAGCTGAAGACGGCGATTTCCTACATATTGAAGATGACGACGGTGACCCCAACATGATGGAGACGGTGACCTTATGGAGCTACATGATATGGAGCTACATGATGAAGATGAAGACTACCAAATAATATTCAGTTGTTTCTATTTGCATTTTATTTTTATCATGTAATGTTTAAACATTTGAGTATTGTGTTATTTTTATTTAGGTGGGATGCAAATAGCCAATGCATGATGTAAAGCTGATATAAGACTAACCTTGTTTCATTTTACTTAGTGAATGAAAGAAAGAAATTAAACCCTAATCCAATCTTGAGAATCTTCTTCTCCTCTTCTTCCTAGCCGCCATTTTCACCTCTCTCTCTCTAGGAATCAGCCCTTTCCTCCTCCTCCCTCTCCTTGGCCGCCGGCCTCCCTTCTCCTCCTCTCTTCTTCTCATGCTAGTCTCGACCACTTCGCATACTCCTTCTCCTTTTGCTCGACCCCTCCTTTTCTTCCTCCTCTTACAACCCGAGCAACCACCTAACCCCTCCACCCGATCATCCCCCTTCCCAAGCAAACAGCCTCTCCATTTCTTCCTCCCCCTACAACCCGAGCCACCCTTTCCCCAAGTCAAAAGGCGACCTTACTCTCATCCCCTACCAAAACCGACCACCCCCCCTTAAATGTGGTGAAGATTTCGGCCAAGAGCAAGACTCCTTCCTTGTGAGATTTCACTCCGACGTGAAGCGACGAAAGCGGACAAATTTCTCTCCATCCGGCGCGGCTTCGGTGGAACCGTGGAAGAACGATCCTTGAAAGTGAACCAGAATCATCTATTCCGGTTGGGTAACGAGATCTTCTACCTCTTGTGTGTCTTATCCCTTTAGATTTTTATTTGGTGGAATACCTTTGTGTTACTTTGGAATCGTTTTTCGTTCGTGATTTATCTTTCCGATCGCATGTGTTGTTCAGCCTAGTTGTTTAATTTTTCGAGAGGTTTGGCGAGCCTCGCTTTCATTTTGTTGGGAGAGATCTACCATTTCCGAACCAAACCTTTCGGTAGATCTCTTTTGGTATAACCATCGCTCGGTCGGACCCAAGATTGATCCTTTTAGCTTGAGAGAACATCGGCCTCTAGTCGTTTGTTCGATCTTTAATCGGCGTGGATACCGTACGTTAGCGATAGTTGATAACGTTGTTCGTGGGTGTGCTGCGTTTAGTTATTGTGTGAGCGTAATAGTGGAAATAGAGAGGCGTACGTGTTACTCCCTTTGCCGTTATAGCGTCAAACACCATAGCCTACATCAATTTGGTTTCAGAGGGAGGTTCTTGTCAATTTTTTTAATTGGCACCCTCCCCTCTTATTTAGCACGTTTACACGCACTTTGTATTCACGTTTAGAGTTAAAATAATCAAAGAAAAATTATTTCTGGTCTGCCAATAGCGGCTTAAATTTCTTATTTTTCAGCAAAAAAATAAAAAAAATAATAATTAATAATCTTCATATTTTATTCTGCAAGAAAATCTATTTATATTAATATTACCCTAGTGGTTAAGTGGGAACAATTCCGACAAACCTATTTTAATTGGGCCAGAAGCATTTCTCTTTGTATGTGCACAAATTTCGGATCGAGTTTTCTCTCCGGTTATCACAATATGGCCTACAATGTCAATGTTTCCCGAGGAAAATCATTAGGTTCCATTAGGAACGTTAGAAAGCCATTCCAATGCCCGGTAGTGGATGAGATTAAGGCGTTGATTGGCCAATTAAAGGCTAGCCAAGTAGTACCATTTCTCCCAAGGCAACACCCTAATTATCCTACGGACGGCGCTAGTTCCATACCGATCTTTAGGAATGAAGATAAACCAAACTCCCAGGCCAAATGACAAATAACTGATGATTTGGCTACCCTTAAATAAGGGAATAAGTCGGTCTCAGATTATATGCAACTCTTTAAGGATTTGACGGTTAGGAGCGGTGTGAAGGAATCGCCTGAGGTCACCCTTTCCAGGTTTCGTAGGGGGCTGAGCCCCTACATCCAGGGAAAGTTATTGTGATATGGTCACACCGATCTAGACACCACCTTTTGCACGGCTTTGGAAATTGAGATGCACCAGATTCCTAGGAGTAAAGTTCCCTCATGTCAGACGATTACTATATGTGAGTCTAGTGGCAAATCTGGTCTTGGCTCTATTGTGCGTCCTACCCGAATTACGCTCGTAGATCATTTTGAGTCTCCCCCTGAGTTGCCTGATTTAGTTGTAGACTCCCCTGATGAGTCTAAGGTCGTGCCTAGGACTGTGCCCATCACTGAGGGCGAGGCTGATATTACTAACGATTGTATTGACGTTGAAGAGATTGGTTACCCTAGTGACCTGGATGAGGATTTCTCCCCTGAGGAATCACCTCCACTTCCCCGCGTCGATGTTTTTGAAACCATTATTGAGTCTGATTTGAGTGAAGTTTCTAGTGAGGTGATAGAGTCACGCTGTGGTGAATGTTTCTTTGATCGTGAGTTAGGTGATGACGAGCCCGTTGAGTTTTCTGTGAGGGAAAATCTTCTGTTTGATTTTCCATTTGATTTTGATGGCTTGCACCCGAAGGATTTTACTTGGACGATAAATCCGTATTTTGACATTGGCCATGACTTAGCCCCTCCTCCGGAATCTATCGATGCTCCCATTTCTGAGATCTATAATGCTACTGATGTCGTGATTTATGAGTTGGAAGAATGTCCTAGCGAGAGAGTTATATTTTTGGCAGACGACATAGAAGTAGACCCGGATGAGCATCCCCTGATGCTAACTCCGTTGCGTGAATTTAAATGCGATCTTAACTCTCCCGGTTTTAGCTTTACCGACTCTCCCTCCTGATATGTTGACCCGACCAGGGATCCTTTCGGACATGAATTTATTTTGCCTGATTTGAGTCATGTTATTTTACCATCCATGCTGGACCCTCCTTGGGACATGTCTCGTAGTGTGATACTAGATTTCGTGTTTGGTCATGATGAATGTCTCATTAATTTGGTATCCGCTCGACTTTCTAAAACTAACCAAATCTCTGAGAGTACGTTAACGATGTGGCCATCTTTTGTGCCACCGGATCGCATTCTGTTGGTACCACCAGATCTCGTTGGGTTGGTGCCACCATATGTAGTTCTGCTAGTGCCACCCTATTACTTTCCGTTGGCGCCACCCTATTACTTCCCGTTGGCGCCACCATATTTAGTTCCCTTGGTTGCATCTCAAGTAGTTCTGTTACCGCTATTTTACATGTCAAGTCTGCCGGCAATAGTATTTGCCTCTCACGCTTTCATTTTACATAAGCACAGTAAGGAAGCGCTAGTAACACACATGTCTTCTTATCAATATATCGCTAACTTACATAAGAGGGCATCTCCCTATAAGGTTTTCGGTTTACTCTTGGTGCGACTCGTCCCTGAACGGATGCCTTCAGGCACTATAGAAACGTTGGCGAGTTGGCGTGTTAGAACTTTTCAGATTTTTAATCAATTAGGGGAAACAACATATCTGTTGAAGTTAACCACTGAATGGGGGTAATTCCCCATGTTTAAATGTTTCTAATTTCACGCATTGTGTTTTTCCACCTTTTGAAATATCTAACTCTACGTTTGGTGCCATTATATTTTCATTTGGGTTGGGGGTGAGCTTGTTCTTGGATCGTTCTCTCCATTGGTCTCCAATAGAGGTACGTTGACTATTATTGCAAAAATTTTTCCTCTTTATTTGCCTAATGCTTTTCCCAGTTTCCCCAGGACAATCTTTTTGCTAGACAGGTTCATATTGGGTGTTTTGATCTCCTCTCCAAGCGGTGGTATTCAGCGTTATGTGATACGATGGTGTGCTTGCCCGGTCTCTGGTGACCCTTGGATTCCGGACTCGGCGATGGTTCGTTTGGATGATGTTCTTCGGCGCCAGCACCGCCATGCCAACTCATCGGTGATGAGTTATTTTGAGCGGGGGGAGGATTGATGGCGGCAACCCCCAACGTGTTAAAGTTGAAGACGGCGATGACGGCAACCCCCAACGTGTTAAAATTGAAGACGGCGATGACGGCAACCCCCAACGTGTTAAAGTTGAAGACGGCGATTTCCTACATATTGAAGATGATGACGGCGACCCCAACATGACAGAGACGGTGACCTTATGGAGCTACATGACATGGAGCTACATGATGAAGATGAAGACTACCAAATAATATTTAGTTGTTTCTATTTGCATTTTATTTTTATCATGTAATGTTTAAACATTTGAGTATTGTGTTATTTTTATTTAGGTGGGCTGCAAATAGCCAATGCATGATGTAAAGTCTATTATAAGGCTAAACTTGTTTCATTTTACTTAGTGAATGAAAGAAAGAAATTAAACCCTAATCCAATCTTGTGAATCTTCTTCTCCTTTTCTTCCTAGCCGTCATTTTCACCACTCTCTCTAGGAATCGGCCCTTTCCTCCTCCTCCCTCTCCTTGGCCGCCGGCCTCCCTTCTCCTCCCCTCTCCTTCTCGTGCTAGTCTCGACCACTTCGCCTACTCCTTCTCCTTTTGCTCGGCCCCTCCTTTTCTTCCTCCTCTTACAACCCGAGCAGCCACCTAACCCCTCCACCCGATCATCCCCCTTCCCAAGCAAACAGCCTCTCCCGTTCTTTCTCCTCCTACAACCCGAGCCACCCTTTCCCCAAGTCAAAAAGCGACCTTACTCTCATCCCCTACCAAAACCGACCACCCCCCCTTAAATGTGGTGAAGATTTCGGCCAAGAGCAAGACTCCTTCCTTGTGAGATTTCACTCCGACGTGAAGCGACGAAAGCAGACAAATTTCTCTCCATCCGGCACGGCTCCGACGGAACCGTGGAAGAATGATCCTTGAAAGTGAACCGGAATAATCTATTCCGGTTGGGTAACAAGATCTTCTACCTCTTGTGTGTCTTATCCCTTTAGATTTTTATTTGGTGGAATACCTTTGTGTTACTTTGGAATCATTTTTCGTTCGTGGTTTATCTTTCCGATTGCATGTGTTGTTCTTCCTAGTTGTTTAATTTTCCGAGAGGTTGGGCGAGCCTCGCTTTCGTTTTGTTGGGAGAGATCTACCATTTCTGAACCAAACCTTTCAGTAGATCTCTTTTGGTACAACCATCGCTCGGTCGGACCCAAGATTGGTCCTTTTAGCTTGAGAGAACATCGGCCTCTAGTCGTTTGTTCGATCTTTAATCGGCGTGGCTACCGTACGTTAGCGATAGTTGATAATGTTGTTCGTGGGTGTGCTGCGTTTAGTTATTGTGTGAGCGTAATAGTGGAAATAGAGAGGCGTACGTGTTACTCCCTTTGCCGTTATAGCGTCAAACACCGTAGCCTACATCACAGGGGCTGCCATTTGGAGCTTGCTTTAGTGCTATGTAAGGACTCCCCCCCTTCTTCTTAAGTTTGTTTGTTTAGGCACTTGTAATCAACTTATTTTGTAATAAAAATTGTTAGTTTTTCATCCTTACATGCTCTGAAATATCTCTATTGGCCTCTTTTTCACCAATCTTATGTATTTATGTTTTCATTTTCATATTGCGTGTGTGCGTGTATGAGTTCAAATTGCGAAATTTATGTTTTAAAATGCAAAACCTTTTGTTTTACTTTCATTTATGTCCAAATTTCTAGCCGTTATTATAGCCAATTTTGTTATCATACTCTTTAGAATTGGTTAGACTTAGAATTTTTATGCTTCCAAATTCATCCTTATGAACTTGTAAAATAATAAAAAGGTGGTTTTCATTCCTCTTAACGTAGATTTTTCTTCGTTTTGATTATAAAACTATTGTTTCTTTTTAGCTTTCTTCCACTTGTTTAACTGTTTTACAAAGCTATAAAAATGTATAATGTGTTATTTTAATTTTTCTACAACTTTGATTTTCGCAATTACTTAAAACGATTTTTGCTCAAACAATTTTTATTTCCAATTTTTATGCATTTCTAGCAAAAACTAACGGTAAAAATGCAAACGTTTTAATTTTTCAGGCACTTTCTTTTCTCACTTTAATTTGAAAACTCTTTGCTCAAACAATTTTTATTTCAACTTTTTATGCATTTCTACGGCATTCTAGCGGCAGAAATGCAGTTGTTTTAATTTTTCGATAACTTTATTTTTCTTAATTTTTTCGCCTGCGTGCGTGCGTGTATGAGATAAGTTTATTGCATTCTCCAATTATGTAGAGTGTGTGCGTATGCATGTGCGCATTTATTTTCGCCTACTCGTTAAGAGTTAAATGACGCGTCTTTAATTTTTCACCTACTCATTTGAGTAGGATTTTCCAAGTGTGAGTATTCACTTTCTGCAGTGTGAATATCTCATTTTCTGTCATGTGTGTGTGTGTGTGTGTGTGTGTGTGTTATTAATGTAAGTGTGTGTTTTAATTTCAGCAAGTGTGTATTTTTTTTTATTTTCTGCCTACTCATTTGAGTTAAATGACAGGTTTCTATTTTCCGCCTACTCATTTGAGTTAAATGACTGGACTTTATTTAAGTAGGACTTGTTGTTTTTATCTTCCGCCTACTCGCTAGGAGTTAAATGACCGGACTTCATTTCCCTCCTATTCGTTTGAGTAGTACTTGTAATTTTCAGCTTTTATTTACCTCCTACTCATTTGAGTTAAATGACAGGTTTTTATCTTCCGCCTACTCGCTAGGAGTTAAATTGCCGGACTTTATTTCCCTGTAAATATTTGAGATGGACTTGTAATCGCATTTATTTCCGCCTACTCGTTTGAGTAGGACTTGCTTTCATTTTAGTCCTACTCGTTTGAGTAGGACTTGCAAATTTTCAGCTTATATTTCCCGCCCACTCGTTTGAGTGGGACTTGCAATTTCAATTATGCAATTTTCTCTTACTTGTAACTTAGTTTTATTTCTGTCTCTTTATTATGTGTTTGGATGAGTGCGGGTGTGTTTATTAGTAGTAACTTTTCTAATATTAGGTTATCTTGCTTTTCTTCTTATTCTCTTTATAACCCTTCATCGAATAGTTTAGTACGCTCGCCTAACCAAACTCATAAGCTATCCCCATTCCGATGAGTGGCTAATCACTTTTAGCCCTCGATATCGCAGAGCATTGGAATATAAAAAATGTTTTAAATAACTAAAGGTCTTATTTTTCTATTTAATTAAAAACTTAAGGTTTACCCCGGGTTAACGACGCGTAGAACCACATATCGATGTGTGGGCTCTATTTTCGTTATCCATACGCTAGCTAGACGAGAAGCCGTGCGTATGGACTGATCACACCTAGATAAATAGATTTCCACACTAACCCTCGAGAGAGGAGGCGCGCTAACTCTACCGGATTGGGTTCCCCACCCAATAGCGGGGTTCTTAGCGTACTGCGGGCATTAAGAGGAATTCTTCGTCGGATGAGAGCCCGGTTGAATAGTCTTAATGTCCAGGTGAGCGATATTCCTAGAGATAGGTGAGCTCATTATTTTGGAACCTCCACGGCCAAGTTTCCGCTTTAATTAAATTGAAACTTTAGATCTCTAGTTATTCAAATCTATTTTTAATCCTAACGTAATTCGATACAGAGTGTTATCTCTTCATCGTCTTTAATCTTAATCTATTTTCGTTCTATTTTAGTTTAAATCAACAACTGTTGGGTATCGTATCCACAACGTACCTGATTTGAAGAAGCCCCTGGACAAGCTAAGGTAAATAAACAATGTATTTGACAAAATATTTCAAGTTGTGCTTGCAGTTTTTCCACGCTAAGTGCACACCAATGTCAGGATGCAGTAGGTCAATATACACGGGTCTGCACGACGTAATCCCTCGTTGAGCAGATCAGTGTGTTGGCCTACGTGTACTCTCTCTATTGGAGTGTACTTAATTTCAAGTACAGGGCTGTGATTATGCAAGAGCAGATAAGGAGCAAGGATGGGTCAAGGAGCACCTCATGTGTGGAAAGACGAAAAATCGTCTAAGTGTAAATCGACGAGAATCACCAAGTGATTCTCGCCGATTCGGCGAGAATCATCTTTGATTCTCGCCGAATCGTCGAGAATCATTGGCTGATTCTCGCCGACTCGATCCAGCTACTTCAAAGCGAGCAACTCTGATGCTAAGTAATAATCGACGAGAATCACCAAGTGATTCTCGCCGATTCGGCGAGAATCACTAGTGATTCTCGCCGAATCGTCGAGAATCACTGGCTGATTCTCGCCGTGTCTTTCCAGCTTTCTCTGAGCATGCAAACAAGTCTACTTCGTCGAGAGTCACCTTTGATTCTCGACGATTCGACGAGAATCACCTCTGATTCTCGCCGAATCGGCGAGAATCAACTTTGATTTTCGTCGATTTTGACTTGGGTGATTTCTGGATCCCGCTGGACCGGACTCTGCCGCTGGCACTGGTTTGAACCGGGGTTAGGGTTTCTTCAGGTGGGACCCATAACGGTTATAATGGAGTATTTCCACCATATAAATATACGAGTATTTTGAACAATAAAGATACACAGAAAGAAATACGCGAGCCGCCGACAGTGACCTAGTTCGCGATATCTGCTCCGCCGCCGTCGTCGCTCGTGCAAGTCGATCGCCGGCCGTTTGATCGTGGTTTCCTCCAGATCTCCCGGCGATAGAAGCATAGCCAAGCATAGAGTCTCACGCGTCTAACCAGAGATCCCTTGTCTCTTGATTTGTTGATCGGGAAAACCTTCCCCGTCCGAATCGATCGAGACGACCGATGCTAGTGTGACCGTTGGAAGACCTTGCTAGCTTTGCTACGAATTTTGGATCTCCAAAGTACAGCAGCCGCACACCGTTGTCGCCGCCGATCCCGTGAACCAAGCCGCCGCCCATCTTGCCGCCGCAGGTTCCGGGGAGATTCTCTCCAAGAGAGATCTAGGGTTGTGAACTCTTCGTGGACTTCAAGAACATGTCGTCAACGAAGAGGGACACCTTAGTCTCCAAAAGTAGTATGTATTTCTTGTACATTATAATTTATTTTTGTTGTAAAGGAACGTTGGTTCCTAATTGTAAGGGTTGGGTGCAACCCGTGTTGTGGGAGTGTTGACTCCGACGTGTGGAAGGGTTCCTTCCGATAGTGCAGGGATTGGATTTCAATACTGTTGGTGAAGTGACCGAGTCGTCCCTTGTTGGGAGATAGGTCGAAGGGGGAAAGTGGATGTACCCAAATCGGGGAACCACTATAAATTGCTTGTGTACCTTCTTTGCTGTGGTGTTTTATTTTCGTGTGCCGGTACAATTTTAATTCCGCAAAAACGCTGCACGTCACCTATTCCCCCCCCCCCCCCCCCGCCATAGGTGAAGCTAGTTGACACTAGGTGGACTTTCAAGTGGTATCAGAGGGAGGTTTCTCATCAAAAAGTTTAACACCTTGAGTAGAATCCTGCCGCTAGTGTCAAGAAGGCAAACATCTACTATGGACGGGCTCAAGTTCACAGGCAAGATCCCAGTGTGCACCAGGCTCAACTTTCCTATCTGGAAGGAAAGGATCAGGTTCTACATGGAAGCAGTTGATCCTCGACTCTTCATGATCGTGGAGGAGGGATCTTATGTCCCCACTAAGGTCTCCACCATAAATCCTACCAAGAAAGTGCCAAAGAAACTTTCTGAAATGGACAAAGACGAGATGGTGCTGGTGGGACTTGACAAGAAGGCGCAGAATATTCTGGTCAGCGCGGTCGATGATTCAATGATGCAGAACTTCTGCAATTGCAGGACAGCAAAGGAGATCTGGCACTGCCTGATTATCCTAATGGAGGACACTGATGAAGTGAGGGATGATCGGAGATCCCTTCTGAACCAGAAATATGAGGCCTTCAGACAAGGGCCTAAGGAAGAGATCAGAGTCACCTTCGAGAACTTCCTCAAGATTGTCAATGCCCTCAAAGGATATGGAAGAGTGTTCACCGATGGTGAACTTAATGATAAATTCCTTAGGTCCCTTATGAAGGAATGAGACACAAAGATCTACGCCATCCGAGAGTTTGGCAGACTAGCTGAAACAGACCCGCAAATTCTGTTTGGGAAGCTGATGTCCTATGAGCTTTAACTGAACACCAGGAAAGCAGAAGAAGAAGCAGAGAAGGCTGCAGCCAAAGAAACGACTGTGGCTCTAAAAGCCACTCACTCCAGAAAGGGCAAGGGTGCGGTTTCATACCGTGCCAGGAAAAAGGATGAGGAGGAGAACTCCGAGCCATGCTCCTCCAGTTCAGAGCTGTCTGAGGAGGATTTCTCCCTCATCACCCGAGAATTCAAGAAGTTCCTCAAGATGAGGAATCAAAGAAAGAGAGACGGTTCCTCCTCCAGGCATGAGAAGAAAAATTACTCTTACGACAGGTATGCTTCTAAACCGAATAAACATCGCTCCTCTGACATTATTTGTTTTGAATGCAATAAGCCAGGACACGTCGTGGCCGACTGCTACCAAGGCAAGAGAGAAAGAGGGAAAGGAGAGGAGCACAAATCCTCTAGAGATAAGAAGAAAGAGTGGAGCTACATCGCCAAAAGGCCAAAGACACTGAGTGAGTCTGATTGCTCAGACTCCAGTGATGATGAGGAAGCCTACTTCGGGCTGGTGGGTCGCTCCGACTCAGAAGGAGAATGCCCCCCATTTACTAGGAAGGTAAAAGCTCACACCCCTCTCTCCGACTCTGATTCTGAACCTGAGTCTCAGGATGATGAACCTGAGGATAGCCTTTCGGCCCGTGAAGCGGAGCTCCTCGAGAAGTATGAGCTTCTTCTCAACACTTTTGAGGAGTGCCGTAAGAGATTGAAGACTGAGAAAAAGGAAGTGAAATTCCTTAAGGGTGAGAGTGTCTCCCTAAGTGAAGAGATCACCAGTTTGATTTCTCTCCGACAGGAGCACCTTGACCTGACTTCTAAGCATTCAGAGTCTCTTAAGCTCCTTGATCTTAAGTAGGAGGAAGTCGACAAGTTGGAAGAACAACTTGCGGTAGAAAGGAAGATCGTCAAGAGCTTCTCTATGCCAAAAACAGTTCTTCCAGTTGTTGATACCTTCTCTGCTCAGACCAAAGGAGCTGGCTTGGGGCATGTAGGGGTATCTGGTTCCACATCCAGGAGAAACAGGAACCAGAGGAAGAATAAGGCTGCCAAGAAGGCCTCTGCTGCTGAAAAGGGAAAGGCTCTACTTAGTCCTGTTGCATTCAAAAAGCCTAGCTTTCTTTGCAACCAACATGACTTTGAATCAACCTTTGGTCATCATTTCCGGCCCTCGATTGCAAAGCCAAAGAGTCGATATGATGGTTGGACTTTTCCCCGCAACTTCGGTGAGAGTGCCTTCAAGGCACCTTATGAGGAAATCCACATGGGAAATTATGGTCAATTCTCTAGCGGCCATAATGGAAAGCAGGCACCAAGAGCCAAGCCTGTTATACTGAAGGAATAGAAGGTGAAGAAGTCGTGTGACTGCAATCACTATGAGGCCTCCACCTTCAGATCCAAGGCCCCGGCTGTACCCACCGTTACCAGGATAAAGCAGGAGTCTAGGAAGAGGTACAACAGATTTGACTGTTGGTGCTGTGGCAAAGTCGGTCACTTTGCCGTGGATTGCTGGTTTAATCCAAGGTATCACGAGACTCCCTATGTTAGCAATGCGAGGCAGACCACTCGTAGGGTTAACCAACCGAGGGGGAGTATGCTAACCAAGAATCTAGGACCCAAGTTCGATTGGGTTCCTAAGGGAAATTAATTTTGTTTTCCAGGAATGTCCAAAGGACACCAAAACGCCGATCTGGTACTTGGACAGTGGATGCTCCCGACATATGACTGGGACAAGAAGCCTGCTGCGTGATTACACTCCCGTCGAGAATGGACCCAAAGTCATCTTTGGGGGATCAGATCGAGGAGTCACCAGAGGTTATGGTATGATCTCCAACGGTATAATCTCTATCACCGACGTGGCTTATGTTGAAGGGTTAAACCATAACCTGATCAGTGTAAGTCAGTTATGTGATAAAGGTTATGACGTTAAGTTCTGCAAGGATAAATGCCTGATAATTTCATGCGCCTCTTCTGAGACGATACTAACAGGCATTAGGAGCAGAAATATCTTCTACTTAAATTTTCTTAATTTAGATTCATCTACCCCCATATGCCTAGTGGCAGCTGGCAGTGCATCTCTTTGTGATCAATGGCACAAGAGATTGGCACATATTAATTTCAAGACAATTAATATGCTGTTTTCTAAAAACTTAGTAAGGGATGCTCCCATTATCAAGTGCATCAAAGATAGCCCCTGTCCTGCATGCCAGATGGGCAAACAGACTCGGGCTACCTTTAAGAGCATTGCAGACAAAGATTCTTCCCGGTGCCTTTATGTTCTACATATGGACTTGTTTGGTCCAATGCAAGTTCATAGCTTGGGAGGCAAGTCCTATACACTCGTGATAGTTGATGATCATTCTCGGTTTACATGGGTGTTCTTCTTAAAACGAAAGTCAGATACGTTTGACATCTTCACTAGTTTTGTCAAGCAGGTTCAGAACGAATTTAACTGCTCAGTGGTCAAAATCAGAAGTGATCATGGAACAGAATTCGAATCTGGTGCTATGACAGAGTTTTGTGAAGAACAAGGTATCTTTCATGAGTTTTCCTCCCCGCGCACTCCTCAGCAAAATGGAGTCGCGGAGAGGAGAAATAGAACTCTCATTGAAGCCTGCACGACAATGTTGAAAGACGCTTCTCTCCCAGAATACTTCTGGGCAGAGGTTGTCAATACAGCTTGTCATGTACAAAACCGCGCATTGATCAACAAGCATCATCATAAGATGCCTTATGAGCTACTGAGAGGCAGGAAACCAACCATGTCCTACTTCAGGATCTTTGGTTGCCGATGCTATGTACTGAATAATGGGAAGTACCCGCGTACTAAATTTGGTGAAAAATGCTTCGAAGGCATATTCATGGGCTATAGTTCCCACAGTCGGGCATATAGAGTCTTCAATAAGAAAACCCTAGTGGTAGAAGAATCAATTAATGTTGTATTTGATGAAGTAAGTTTGCTTAACAGCAATTCTTCCAGTGGTATTCTTGAAGATGCAGGTGCACGACTTGAACAGCTGGATCTCGATGAGACTGCTAAAGATGAAACTCCTAAGTACGTCAAAGTTTCCACCTCCACGTCATCTGGGAATGTTGAAGATCAAAATGGAACAAATCTCTTAGAAGAAGGAGAAGCCCAAGAAGTAGTCAAAGCTCCAGACGCCAGACTTCTAGAGCTCCGGCACGTGAGGGATCATCCTAGAGATCAGATTATCGGAGATCCTCGTGTCGGTGTCAGAACTTGAAGAGGTACTATTAACGAGATTTTGCATCTTAGCTTCCTGTCACAGGTTGAGCCAAAGAAGTTCGACGAGGCAAACAAAGATGCGGCATGGATTTTGGCCATGCAAGATGAACTACATCAATTCGAACGTTGCAACGTTTGGACGCTGGTTCCCAGACCACACAAGCAGAATGTGATTGGTACCAAGTGGATCTTCAAAAACAAACTGGATGAACATGGTGTCATCATAAAGAACAAGGCAAGGCTGGTGGCTCAAGGTTACAGACAGGAGGAGGGGATTGACTTCGACCAGACCTTCGCGCCAGTAGCAAGGCTCGAGGCAATCATATTGTTCCTGGCATATGCTTCGCACAAAGGATTCACAGTCTATCAAATGGATGTGAAATCAGCATTCCTGAACGGAGACCTAAAAGAGGAAGTATACGTCGCTCAACCCCCAGGTTTTGTCAATCCTACTTATCCAAATCATGTATATTTTCTTAATAAAGCTTTATATGGTTTAAAACAAGCTCCACGAGCTTGGTATGAGACTTTATCTAGTTTTCTTCTTGATAACAAGTTCTCTAGAGATAAAATAGATAAGACATTGTTTCTCAGGGAAGTTAAAGGCAAGATTTTGCTGGTGCAAATCTATGTCGATGACATAATTTTTGGCTCAACGGACAACAATCTTTGCAAAAAGTTTTCCAAACTTATGCAAGGAAAGTTTGAAATGAGCAGTATGGGAGAGCTAAAGTATTTCTTGGGATTTCAAGTGAAACAGTCTGAGGATGGAATCTTCATCTCTCAGACGAAGTTCACAAATGAACTCCTCAAGAAATTCGACATGGAGAGTGCAACCTCTATGAGGACTCCAATGGGATCCACTATGTCTCTGGATAAGGATGAGAAAGGTAAACCTTTCGATGAAACCAAATACAGAAGCATCATTGGATCCTTGCTCTACCTTACTGCGAGTAGAACGGATATTATGTTCTCCACATGTGTCTGTGCACGATATCAGATGAACACTAAGGAATCTCACTATGTCGCTGCAAAGCGAATTCTAAGATACCTTAAAGGTACTCCCAATCTTGGCTTGTGGTACCCGAGAAACAATGATGTCGAGCTAATAGGTTTTTCAGATGCTGATTTTGCAGGGAGTAGGGATGACAGGAAAAGCACTTCCGGGACGTGTCAATTCCTCGGAAGAAGTCTTATCTCATGGAACAGCAAAAAGCAGAATTGTGTAGCTACCTCCACAGCAGAGTCTGAGTACATCTCGGCTGACAGTTGTTGCGCACAACTCCTATGGATCAGAAACCAGTTAGCCGACTACGACCTTCAGTTCAAGGAAGTACCAATGTATTGCGACTCCTCCAGTGTAATTGCGATTGCCAACAATCCGATATCGCACAACAGAACGAAGCATATTGAAGTGCGCTACCACTTCATTCGGGAGTACGTGGAGAACAAGGACATCTCTCTCTATTATGTCCCCACGGACAAGCAGATTGCAGATATATTCACAAAGCCCTTAGACGAAGCCAAGTTCAGTCTTTTCAAAACTGAATTGGGGATGCTAAACTATGAGAAATGAAGACCACAGCAGCTCCAAGCTCGTGCAAGAACTGAGGGGGAGAAAGGAACTCAAGTGTGAACACAGGTGCAAGAACTGAGGGGCAGCAAGAGGTCAAATGCTACAGACCCAGATTTGCAGAAGCCGAAAAGGGGGAGATTACCCTCTCGGCTAAGGCTAAGGTGGCTCCAAGTTTGCTCTCAAGAATTTGGTATTGGTAATGAATATCTCTCTCAACTAAATTTCAAGGTTATGATTTTCATTCCCATACGCTTTATTCACCTTAGCTTGTAGGGTTTAGGCTTCTTCAAATAGGGGGAGATTGTTGGGTATTGTATCCACAACGTACCTGATTTGAAGAAGCCCCTGGACAAGCTAAGGTAAATAAACAATGTATTTGACAAAATATTTCAAGTTGTGCTTGCAGGTTTTCCACGCTAAGTGCACACCAATGTCAGGGTGCAGTAGGTCAATATACACGGGTCTGCACGACGTAATCCCTCGTTGAGCAGATCAGTGTGTTGGCCTACATGTACTCTCTCTATTGGAGTGTACTTAATTTCAAGTACAGGGCTGTGATTATGCAAGAGCAGACAAGGAGCAAGGATGGGTCAAGGAGCACCTCATGGGTGGAAAGACGAAAAATCGTCTAAGTGTAAATCGACGAGAATCACCAAGTGATTCTCGCCGATTCGGCGAGAATCATCTTTGATTCTCGCTGAATCGTCGAGAATCATTGGCTGATTCTCACCGACTCGATCCATCTACTTCAAAGCGAGCAACTCTGATGCTAAGCAATAATCGACGAGAATCACCAAGTGATTCTCGCCGATTCGGCGAGAATCACTAGTGATTCTCGCCGAATCGTCGAGAATCACTGGCTGATTCTCGCCGTGTCTTTCCAGCTTTCTCTGAGCATGCAAACAAGTCTACTTCGTCGAGAGTCACCTTTGATTCTCGACGATTCGACGAGAATCACCTCTGATTCTCGCCGAATCGGCGAGAATCAACTTTGATTCTTGTCGATTTTGACTTGGGTGATTTCTGGATCCCGCTGGACCGGACTCTGCCGCTGGCACTGGTTTGAACCGGGGTTAGGGTTTCTTCAGGTGGGACCCATAACAGTTATAATGGAGTATTTCCACCGTATAAATATACGAGTATTTTGAACAGTAAAGATACACAGAAAGAAATACGCGAGCCGCCGACAGTGACCTAGTTCGCGATATCTGCTCCGCCGCCGTCCCCGCTCGTGCAAGTCGATCGCCGGCCGTTTGATCGTGGTTTCCTCCAGATCTCCCGGCGATAGAAGCATAGCCAAGCATAGAGTCTCACCCGTCTAACCAGAGATCCCTTGTCTCTTGATTTGTTGATCGGGAAAACCTTCCCTGTCCGAATCGATCGAGACGACCGATCCTAGTGTGACCGTTGGAAGACCTTGCTAGCTTTGCTACGAAGTTTGGATCTCCAAAGTATAGCAGCCGCACACCGTTGTCACCGCCGATCCCGTGAACCAAGCCGCCGCCCATCTTGCCGCCGCCGGTTCCGGGGAGATTCTCTCTAAGAGAGATCTAGGGTTGTGGACTCTTCGTGGACTTCAAGAACACGTCGTCAACGAAGAGGGATACCTTAGTCTCCAAAAGTAGTTTGTATTTCTTGTACATTCTAATTTATTTTTGTTGTAAAGGAACGTTGGTTCCTAGTTGTAAGGGTTGGGTGCAACCCGTGTTGTGGGAGTGTTGACTCCGACGTGTGGAAGGGTTCCTTCCGATAGTACAAGGATTGGATTTCAATCCTGTTGGTGAAGTGACCGAGTCGTCCCTTGTTGGGAGATAGGTCGAAGGGGGAAAGTGGATGTACCCAAATCGGGGAACCACTATAAATTGCTTGTGTACCTTCTTTGCTGTGGTGTTTTATTTTCATGTGCAGGTACAATTTTAATTCCGCAAAAACGCTGCACGTCACCTATTCCCCCCCATAGGTGAAGCTAGTTGACACTAGGTGGACTTTCAACAACTTACTATTTCGGTAAAATAATAGTGCTTTCGGAGCAGTAGGGATAATCAACCCGTTCCAGAGAAATTTACGATCTGGATATTCCCCCAAATATTATGTATTACTTGCGATAGGTGCACTTGCCTACCTAAGCAAGCCCGCGGCGAACGACTCATCGAACCAACCACCCACATAAGAGTCTGTTCGCGAGCTCCATCAAGTTTTTGGTACCGTTGCTGGGGAACTCTTTGAGTTGTTATTTCGAATCCGAAGTTTATTACTTTTGCCTTTATTTATAAAAAACTAAAAAAAACTTAAAAACTCTTCTTCAAAACCCCCCAAAAGTTAATTTTCTAAATTATATTTTAGGGTGTATGACCTGTGGACAACCTTCGGAGTCCGAAAATTTGGATTTTGATTCTGAGATCGAACGCTCGCTTGCGTGTATTCGCTCTCAATGCCGAAATCCCTCTTTGGATTTCGAAGAATCCGTCGGAGAACCCTCTGCCGTTGCTATGGCCGACCCCAATCCGAACGCGGCCGTCGAGCGTACAATGTCATATTACGCCCGACCGAATTTGGACGATATTGGGTCCAGTATTGTTCGCCCGACCGTGGCGAACAATAATTTTGAGATCAAATCGAGCGTTATTCAAATGATCCAAAATGCCGTGCAGTTCGATGGACTGTCGGATGAGGACCCAAACGTTCATTTGTCTAGTTTTTTGGAAATCTGCGATACCTTTAAGATTAATGGCGTCACTGATGACACCATTCGTTTGCGCCTTTTTCCATTCTCCCTCAGATCCAAAGCTAAGGCGTGGCTGAATTCCCTCCCATGAGGATGTATCACCACCTGGGCCGAGCTTGCAGAACGGTTCTTGACGAAGTATTTTCCGCCCGCCAAAACTGTAAAGTTGCGGGCGGAAATTTCTTTGTTCGTGCAGAACGATTCCGAGTCTCTATCTGATACTTGGGAGCGCTTTAAAGAATTTCTCCGCAAGTGTCCGCACCACGCACTACCTGCGTGGTTGCATGTCCAAATCTTCTACAATGGGCTTAACTATCAGACGCGTCAAATGATTGACGCGGCTGCCGGGGGTACCTTGAATAATAAGACCCCCGAGGCTGCCCAAGCTCTTTTTGAAGAGATGGCTATGAACGCCTACCAATGGAACGTCCCGTGGTGACGTCCCAAGCAGGCGGCAGGTCTCTTCGAAGTGGATGCCACTGCCCACTCAGCCCTTCAAGTTGAACGGCTGACGAAGCAGGTGGCGGAGATGTCTGCTGCCTCCACCACTCCACCTTGGGAGATTCCCCCTAATGATGACATCGTCAATGAATTCGTGGACTACGTGGGAAATGCTGGGCGACCTTCCTTCAACCCCAACAACAACCCTTATAGTAATAACTATAATCCAGGTTGGAGGAACCACCCCAACTTCTCATGGAGCAACGCGAATAATGCGCAGCGCCTGCCCAATTCTTTCGCGACCGGATTTCTGCCACCTCCCCCTCTTCCAAAACCCTCCCCGATGGAGGAGAATTTTTCTAAATATATTGCTTCCAATGAGTCAAATATCAGGAACATCACCGGATCGCTAAAAAACTTAGAACTCCAGGTTGGACAGCTCGAATGATGTCCGAGCGCGCGCTCGGGGCATTGCCGGGAAACACAGAGCCCAATCCGCGAGAGAATATCAACGCTATAACCCTCCATAGCGGAAAGGAGGTGATCGATCCAAAACGGACCGATCCACATGTACATATTTCACCTCCGACCCCTCTTCCCTCTTCTTCGATTACGCCGCCTTTACAAATTTTAAATGAAAAAATTATTAAAATGCCCTTACCATATCCACACAAGCTCGATAGTGAGCGTAAGGACGCGCAATATGAAAAATTTATTTTATTGTTAAAGCAAATTCATATTAATGTTTCATTCTGCGACGCAATCTCGCAGATGCCTAAATATGCGAAATACTTAAAACAACTTCTTCCCAATAAACAAAAATTAGAAAATATTTCGCATATTTCTCTGAATGCTGACTGCTCAGCAGCTCTTACGAATAAATTTCCCCTTAAAAGAAATGACCCGGGACGGTTTTCCATCCCGTGCCTTTTTGGCAATATATTCGTAAAATACGCTCTTGCAGATTTAGGCACGAGCATTAATTTGATGTCGTTCTCACTCTTTCAAAAATTAGGTTTGGGCACTCCGGCCCCTACTAGAATGCGAATCCAACTAGTAGATCGCTCGGTTAAGTTTCCCGTCGGGGTAGTGGAGGAAGTACTTGTCCGAGTTGATAAGTTTATCTTTCCGGTAGACTTCGTCATCTTGGACATCGAGGACACCGATGTACCAAATATACTCGGCCGCCCTTTTCTCGCCACCTCCCGTGCATTAATTGATGTCAGTAACGGTTGTCTCCTCCTTCGGGTAGGAGATGACGAAGTTACTTTCTCGATTAATCCCTCCATAGGGGACTCGTCATCAAGCGACGATTTCTGTTATAATTTAGATACCTTTTTTGGAGATCGTTCTTCTCCCATTTTCGAGTCCGTATTTTTAAACGACGATATTTATGCACTTGAAAATTTTAAATGCGATGAGGATACCTCTATAGACTTGCCTTTCGAACCAATTGGTAAGAAAGACATAGGAATTAAAACCTCCCTAGAAGAACCGCCCATCCTAGACCTCAAACCCCTACCCGATTCACTCAAATACGCCTTTTTGGGAAAAGATGATACCCTTCCCGTTATCATTTCTTCGTATTTGAGCTAATCGAAGACTTTCGATTTATTGGAAGTTTTGCTTAAACATCGCCACGCAATTGCGTGGCAAATTTCCCATCTAAAAGGGATTAACCCTTCTTGCTGCACCCATAAGATTTTCCTTCTCGATAATTGCCGCAAAACCATTCAGCCGCAGCGACGACTTAACACAAACATGAAAGACATCGTTAAGGCCGAAATTATTAACTTATTAGACGCGGGAATTATTTATCCTATATCGGATAGTACATGAGTTAGTCCCATTCACGTGGTGCCCAAAAAGGGCGGTCTTACCGTAGTAGAAAACGAGCATAATGAACTTGTCCCAACTGGTACTATTACGGGTTGGCGGGTGTGCATCGATTATAGAAAACTAAATGATGCCATCCGAAAGGATCATTTCCCACTACCTTTACTAGACCAAATTCTAGAGTGTTTGTCCGGTCATCCTTATTTTTGTTTTCTTGATGGATTATCGGGCTTTTTCCAAATCCCCATTTCCCCCGATGACCAAGAGAAAACAACTCTTACCTGCCCGTTTGGCACCTTCGCATATCGAAGAATGCCATTTGGCCTCTGCAATGCGCCAACTACATTCCAACAATGTATGTTGGCGATCTTTGGCGAGATGGTAGGAGACATTATGGAAGTCTTTATGAATGACTTCTCTGTTTTCGGAAGCTCTTTCCCGTCCTGTCTTCGTAATTTAGATCGTGTCCTTCAGCGATGCGAGGACACGCATCTTTTTTTAAATTGGGAGAATGTAACTTTATGGTTCGAGAAGGTTTGGTTCTCGACCATAAGATTTCGTCTAAGGGGATGGAGGTCGATAAGGCCAAAGTTGAAATTATCGAAAAACTTTCCCCGCCTTCTAACGTTAAATCCATTAGGAGTTTCTTAGGCCACGCGGGCTTTTATATGCGTTTCATTCAAGATTTTTCAAAAATAACAAAGCCGCTTACTCGACTCTTAGAAAAGGAATCAAATTTTGTCTTGGATAGCGAATGCGAGTCTGCCTTTAATTTCATAAAACAAAAACATATCAATTCACCCATTTTAGTTACGCCCAATTGGACCCTTCCGTTCGAAATTATGTGCGACGCTAGTGATATTGCAGTAGGAGCCGTTCTTGGCCAACGTGTAAACAAATATTTTCATCCTATTTATTACGATAGCAAGACACTCACTTCCGCACAAGTAAATTACATAACAACGGAAAAGGAACTTTTAGCCGTCGTTTTTGCTTTTGATAAGTTTCGCTCGTATATAACACTATCTAAAGTTATCGTATTTACCGACCACTCCGTCTTAAAATATTTGTTAGCAAAAACGGACGCCAAGCCCCTTCTTCGATGGATCGTCCTCTTGCAGGAGTTCAATTTAGAGATCCGGGATAAGAGGGGCGCAGAAAATTTAGCCGCCGATCACCTCTCGCGCTTCGAAAATCCCGGTGCGGAAGCGCTCGTCGAATATGATATAAATGACAGATTCCCCGAGGAACGCCTCCTAGCCGTATCTGCTTGTTCTTCTTCTCCGCCTTGGTTCACAGATTTTGTGAACTATTTAGTTGCGAGGGTGTTTCTAAAAGACTTTTTGAGCCAGCAAAAGAAGAAATTCTTTTCTGACTTGAAATATTTCTTTTGGGAGTACCCTTTTCTTTTTCATATCTGCGCGGACCAAGCGGTCCTAAGATGTGTCGTGGGTGTGGAGTGCATATAAATACTTAGGCACTGCCATGAGGGTCCAACTGGTGGGCATTATCAAGCTAACCGAACCGTGCAGAAGGCGCTGGAGGCGGGCTTCTTTTGGCCCACTCTATTCAAAGACGCTCACAATTTTGTGCGCTCCTGCGATAGCTGCCAGCGGTCGGGTAACATCTCTCATCGTGACGAGATGCCCCAAAATTTGTTTTTAGAATGCGAAGTCTTCGATTTATGGGGCATAGATTTTGTTGGCCCCTTACCTCCGTCTTTCAAAAATATGTATATTTTAGTAGCGGTCGACTACGTATCGAGGTGGGCGGAAGAGCAAGCTCTCCCCACCAATGATGCGCGAGTCGTCGCTACTTTTCTTAAAAAACTATTTTCCCGCTTCAGCATACCTCGCGCGATTGTAAGCGATAGGGGGACGCATTTCTGCAACACCTAGATGGCTAAGACGTTAGCTGAATACGTCTACACACATAAACTTACCACCCCCTACTACCCGCAAACTAGTGGCCAAGTAGAGGTAGTCAATCAAGAGATTAAGCGTATATTAGAGAAAACCGTTTCACTTAATAGAAAAGATTGGTCCATCAAACTCGACGATGCGTTGTGGGCTTATCGTACCGCATACAAAACCACAATTGGTTGTACGCCGTATCGATTAGTCTACAGCAAAGCGTGCCATCTCCCCATAGAACTAGAACATCGCGCACTTTGGACTTTAAAACTTTTAAATCTCGACGCTAACTTAGCCGCCCAAAATAGACAACTACAACTCAACGAGCTCGATGAATGGCGTGCAAACGATTACGAGAGCAATAAGTTCTATAAGGAGCGTTCTAAGTTTTATCACGACCGAAAAATCAAGACCCAAAAAACTTTTTCTCCGGGTGATCTTGTCCTTCTATATAATTCACAACTTAGACTTTTCCCTAAGAAACTTAGATCATGTTGGTCCGGCCCCCTTCAAAGTTGAAGATGTTTGGCCATATGAGACCGTACTCGTCTCCCACCCAGATAAAGGCTCGTTTAAGGTGAACGGTCATCGCTTAAAATTATACATAACAGGCGATCCTGTGGGCGGTAATTTCGAATCAATAACCCTCCTCGATATATAAACCGTGAAAATAGTCAAGCTACACGACTATAAACAAAGCGCTTCTGGGAGGCACCCCATGTTTATCTTTTTTGCTATTTCTTTACTTTTTCTTTGCTATTTTCTTAATAATGCAGAGTTCCTAAACTGCGCCTTCCTAACCTCCTTTCACGGAAGCTTCTACCCCCCCTTCTCTTTATTTTCTTTGTACATATTGCCTTTCCTATTTGTTCCGCATACTTACATTACAACATTGAGGACAATGTTGGACTTAAGTATGTGGCTTTTTTCTTGTTTTATTTTCCAAACTTCTATTTTTTGCACTGTATTTCTATTTTCTGCACTCCAAAATTTTAAAAATATATGAAAAAATATATAACAACAAAACAATACAAAAAAATTTTAAAATAAAAATTCAAAAAAAAAAATTTCTTTTCCTTTCTTTTTATTACAAAAATTCCAAAAAAATTATAAAACAAAAATTCCAAAAAAATTATAAAATAAAAATTCAAAAAATATTTAGTTTCATTTTGTAAAAATCTTTGTAAATATTTTTGTAAATAATCTTCTCTCTCTCCCCCTTCCTTTTCACCAACATTCTTGTAAATAACGTCTCTTTTTCTCTCAATTTTCGCAAAACTTAACAATCTAAAAAAAAGATAATAAGTTAAAAAATTCAAAAGAAGAGCAAAACTAAACAAAAATTCAAAAAAAGATAATAAATCAAAAACACAAAAAAATGATAAAAACTCTAAAAATCCAAAAAAATGTTTTGAAACTAATAAATCAAATATTCCATTTCTTGATCTTCTTGCAATCCAAAAATTTTGTTTTCAGTTTATTTATATGTGAATTTTATTAATTCTTTGTTTGCTATTCGTTTGTTAATTATTGATTGAAATATTTAAATAACTGGGGTTATGTTTTAAAGAATTCATTATGCTTTGTTAAAAATAGCGAACTCGTTTTAGACACTACTTCTAATTTTTCATTGATAGGAGCACGTATGTTATGTTAGAAAATAACGACTATAGGATTCAATTATGTTTACTTTTAGCTTTCTGAAAAATTGAAACGTACAATTTATTAAGGCTGCTCTCAAAAAAGTTTTTTAAATAAAAATCTAGTTTTCTTTTCTTTTCTTATCATGCTTTACTTGGCATGATAAAATTTTTATTCTTAAAAGATTCTATGTCAATGGAAATAAGATTTCGTTCCATAAACATAGGCACCCAATAATTTAAAAAGATTATATGTTACGGAGTAAGAAGATAAAATTCATTACTCCTACACATATACATTGGGTCAATTTTATCATTATGAAGTTAAATAAAAAATGATATTAGGAAAATAAGATTTCATTTTCCTAATAATCCAATAGAAAAAAATGGAGGTTCGAGAAAAAATTACCCCACCTCAATTTCAAATCCTCTTCATATACCAACATCAACCCCCTTGGCCAATTTCACGATTCTAGAATTAATTCAAAAATCTTTTTGAGAGCATAATTTGTAAATTACATTATTTCCAGTAAAACTCCTATAAGATAAAGTTCATATAATTCCAAACTATTTTCGTTAATCTAACCATTACAATTTTTGCTTTCTATTTGATTACATCAAGAAGTCTTTTGGCCAAAACTTTTGCGCTATTTAAATCATCTTCATAATTTTAGGACTTAACTCTTACACCCCGTATGTTTATTTAGATCTCTCTTATAATTAGTTAAGCGGTAGTTAAACTTAAAATTTTTTCTATTCCTTATAAGTTCACCTCAAACTTTTGCTCTAGAATAACAAAAGCCTAAGTATGGGGGTATTTGATAAGTTGCAAATATACCTATTTTTATGTTCATTATTTAAGTAGTTTTCGTTTTCTTTTCTTATTTTAGGTTCAATTTCTTTAATAAAATGCTCCTTTTATTGTATATATTTTGCTAACTTAGTTTATTTTATGTTTCAGAAATTTTCAGAATTTTGCCAGAAAAATCATGTGTCACGCCCGTGTACTGTCGGTCACGACCGTGATATGGGCGTGGCACATCAAAATCCCGTGAAATTAGCGCATTTGAAGAAGAAAAGTTTGACATGCCCGGGGTCACGCCCATGTCATTTAACACGCCCCATGACCATGGCCGTGACCACTCAAGCTCGACGAAATTCTCTCGACGTTCGTCGACCAACCTGACACGCCCGTGTCAGCCAACCCGACACGCCCGTGTCATTCCCGATCGACGATCAAGGCTCCCAGTCTTGACACAACGCTCTCGAAATTCGTCGAGACCAACCCGACATGCCCAGCGTCACGCCCGTGATTGAGGGCATGACCGCCACGTGACTCCTCCATCTGGCCCGACAAACTGCCGCCGGCGACTTTCGATGCAGACGACGCACAGTTCAAACTCCCCGACATGCCCATTGTCACGCCCGTGACCGGGGGCGTGACCGCCGCGTTTTCAGCTGCAATGTCAAATCGTCGTCAAGTCACCAAAATCAGATGATGAATAGTGTTGACACGCCCCCTGACACGCCCGTATCAGAGGGCGTATACTTGGAAAATTTTGCCTATAAAAGGCCAGCTTCTGTATGAGTTCAGGGTTCCAAATTTTTGAACCATTTTGTTGACAAGGGCTGCAGTTTGGAGCTTGCTTTAGTGCTATGTAAGGACTTCCCCCCTTCTTCTTAAGTTTGTTTGTTTAGGCACTTGTAATCAACTTATTTTGTAATAAAAATTGTTAGTTTTTCATCCTTACATGCTCTGAAATGTCTCTAATGACCTCCTTTTCACCAATCTTATGTATTTATGTTTTCATTTTCATATTGTGTGTGTGCGTGTATGAGTTCAAATTGCAAAATTTATGTTCTAAAATGCAAAACTTTTTGTTTTACTTTCATTTATGTCCAAATTTCTAGCCGTTATTATAGCCAATTTTGTTATCATACTCTTTAGAATTGGTTAGACTTAGAATTTTTATGCTTCCAAATTCATTCTTATGAACTTGTAAAACAATAAAAAGGTGGTTTTCATTTCTCTTAACTTAGATTTTTCTTCGTTCTGATTATAAAACTGTTGCTTCTTTTTAGCTTTCTTCCACTTTTTTAACTGTTTTACAAAGATATAAGAATGTATAATGTGTTATTTTAATTTTTCTACAACTTTGATTTTCACAATTACTTAAAAAGATTTTTGCTCAAACAATTTTTATTTCCAATTTTTATGCTTTTCTAGCAAAAACTAACGGTAAAAATGCAAACGTTTTAATTTTTTCAGGCACTTACTTTTCTCACTTTAATTTGAAAACTCTTTGCTCAAACAATTTTTATTTCAACTTTTTATGCATTTCTACGGCATTCTAGCAGTAGAAATGCAGTTGTTTTAATTTTTGGATAACTTTAGTTTTCTTAATTTTTTCGCCTGCGTGCATTCGTGTATGAGATAAGTTTATTTCTTTCTCCAACTATGTAGAGTGTGTGCGTGTGAGCATTTATTTTCGCCTACTCGTTAAGAGTTAAATGGCATGTCTTTAATTTTTCACCTACTCATTTCAGTAGGATTTGCAAGTGTGAGTATCTCATTTTCTATCATGTGTGTGTGTGTGTGTGTGTGTGTGTGTGTGTGTGTATTAATGCAAGTGTGTGTTTTAATTTCAGCAAGTGTGTGTTTTTTTTATTTACCGCCTACTCATTTGAGTTAAATGACAGGTTTCTATTTTTCGCCTACTCATTTGAGTTAAATGGCTGGACTTTATTTAAGTAGGACTTGTTGTTTTTATCTTCCACCTACTCGCTAGGAGTTAAATGGTCGGACTTCATTTCCCTCCTATTCGTTTGAGTAGGAATTGTAATTTTCAGCTTTTATTTACCTCCTACTCATTTGAGTTAAATGGCAGGTTTTTATCTTCCGCCTACTCGCTTGGATTTAAATGGTCGGACTTTATTTCCCTGTAAATATTTGAGATGGACTTATAATCGCATTTATTTCCGCCTACTCGTTTGAGTAGGACTTGCTTTCATTCCAGTCCTACTCGTTTGAGTAGGACTTGCAAATTTTCAGCTTATATTTCCCGCCCACTCGTTTGAGTGGGACTTACAATTTCAATTATGCAATTTTCTCTTACTTGTAACTTAGTTTTATTTTAATCTCTTTATTATGTGTTTGGATGAGTGCAGTTGTGTTTATTAGTAGTAACTTTTCTAATATTAGGTTATCTTGCTTTTCTTCTTATTCTCTTTATAACCCTTCAGCGAATAGTTTAGAATGCCCGCCTAACAAAACTCATAAGCTATCCCCATTCCGATGAGTGGCTAATCGCTTTTAGCCCTCGGTATCGAAGAGCATTGAGATATAAAAAATGTTTTAAATAACTAAAGGTCTTATTTTTCTATTTAATTAAAAACTTAAGGTTTACCCTGGGTTAATGACACGTAGAACCACATATCGATGTGTGGGCTCTATTTCCTTTATCCATACGCTAGCTAGCCGAGAGGCCGTTCGTATGGACTGATCACCCCTGGGTAAATATAGTTCCACACTAACCCTCGAGAGAGGAGGCGGGCTAACTCTACCGGATTGGGTTCCCCACCCAATAGCGGGGTTCTTAGCGTACTGCGGGCATTAAGAGGAATCCTTCATCGGACGAGAGCCCGGTCGAATAGTCTTAATGTTCAGGTGAGCGATATTTCTAGAGATAGGTGAGCTCATTATTTTGGAACCTCCACGACCAAGTTTCCGCTTTAATTAAATTGAAACTTTAGATCTCTAGTTATTCAAATATATTTTTAATCCTAACGTAATTCGATACCGAGTGTTATCTCTTCATAGTCTTTAATCTTAATCTATTTTCATTCTATTTTAGTTTAAATCAACAACTTACTATTTTAGTAAAATAATAGTGTTTTCGGAATAGTAGGGATAATCAACCCGTTCCCGGAAAATTTACGATCTGGATATTCCCCCGAATATTCTGTATTACTTGCGATAGGTGCACTTGCCTACCTAAGCTATCCCGTGGCGATCGACTCATCGAACTAACCACCCACATAAGAGTCTGTTCGCGGGCTCCATCACTAAGCTATATGATGTACATGACAAGAGGTACTCCAAATTTTCTTCCAAATGCCCTAAGATATTTATTGGAGGTCTATCATGACACATTTAGCCTAAATCCAGAAACTTATAATTTTCCTAAATAATTTGGAATTTATTAAATTTTCCCAAATGTTAGGCCATGGGTATCTTTGAACATGAAGTACTAGATTTCCCTAAGTTACGGCCACCCAAAAATTATGAACACTATATAATAGCAAAATATCAGTGAATACCATGTCTCACTGATTTTAATAAAATTAATAACCTCTAAATAATTAATTCAAGGTAATTCAAATAATTAGAGGTAATGAAGGGAGTGCCAAAATTCTTTGTCCAAAAATAATATTAAAATTACCAGAGCTTTATTCTGATCGTAAAACATTACTGACTAAGGTTCATGCAATTCTAAGTTAAGTGAGCTATATAGAAAAATACCTCAAATAAATCCATGATAGTGCACTTTGTGAAGAAATATTCTTGTAAACACATCCAAATAACATGTAAAACTTTTCTAAGTTTTATTATGCCATACAAAGTTCTCTGGCCAAGTAACATAATTTTCCAACAAGATATAATATTTATTATTTATTTATCAAAATAAGGTGCACTAGTTCACTTTACACATGAAGTACTAAGAGGAAATGCCCATTTATTCCCAATAATTTATCAATGCATACAAATGGTATTTGATTAACTTTGACAGAGTTTCATGTCATTCTAAGTTGATTTAACCATGGTTACTTCAATATAATCACAAGGGGCAAGATGAAGGTTATAACTACAAGTATGAACAACTATTATCTAAATACACTATAATAAATCTCAGAGGTTAATATTACTATAAAATTACCCCTACCAAAATCTCATGAAGATACAAAGTCATAGGACCCCTTAACTATTCCATAAGTTGTATAGACCTAAATAATTTCCAAGTGATTAATGTGGGGTGCATGTGTCCAAATACTACCTGATGTTTTTAGCTGTCTACCTAAATCACCTAGAGGGGGGGGGGGGGTGAATAGGTGAGGTCTGCGTATTTTTGCGGATTAAAAACTTGAACGAGCGATGCACAAAAAATAACAAGATATCACAAACGACACCAAAAATTATAGTGGTTCCCCAAACTTAGGTACATCCACTTTCCACCTCACCGATCTAGCAACGAACTAGACTCAGCTACTCCACTATTCTCTCGGATTGTAAACAATCCTACAACTCGAAGCAACGCCCCTACAACTCGGAGTCAAACACTCATAAAAAAATCTTGGAGAACAAAACTCCTACAACTCGGAGAAGAATCTCCTACAGGAATAAAATGTTGCACAGAAAAAATATACAAACACAGATATTTCAGATCTGACTCTCAGCCCTTCTTCCCTCTTAAAATTTGAAGCACTGTCAGAAATGGATCAGAGAAGACAAAGGCAAAATCTCTGGATCAGAAAACTTTAGAATCAACACGATCAAGGAAAAGTTCTATTGATGTTGAAAGTCTTGATCTGTTGAAACTTCTTGTTCTGAATCTCTTGAATCGGAGAATATCAGCGATTAAGAAGACGACGAACAGTGGCGACACTTCCTGATTTCGAATGAAAATTGCGATTCAGAAAACTTAGATTTCTCTTGTTATTAGGGTTAGTCGATTATGATAAGACCTTTTATAGGACTTGCCTAACGGTCATAATCATTAATGACAGAACACATGGACCAATAAGAAGATAGATCAATTTGAAATTACTTCTATCGGGTACTTTAGAAAATTTTAGAAATCTGTACTGCATTTCTTGAGAGAGGTAATTGTACTGGTGAAGATGTTTTCTATTTCTCGAGAGGAGTTATGAAGTTCTCGAGAAAAGTACTTAATAAAAATGTAAAGGTGGAATTTAGGTATCTCAAGAATGCGAAGAAGTACTCGAGAAAAATTACTCTGTTACCCGAGAGGAATAATGTATCACGAGAAAATATATTTGTTACTCGAGAAGAGAATCTGTTACTCGAGAAATGACTTCTGGTTCTCGAGAAGTAATACTGGTCTTCTCGAGAAATAACTTTGGCTTCTCGAGAAAAAGACTTAGAAAGATTTTGACTAGAATATGAGGTAACTCGAGAAGGAGAATCATGGACTACTCGAGTACACATGGATTTCTCGAGAACCGCACTAAGCTTTCTCGAGAATAGCTTCTGCTACTCGAATACATGACAAAGTTTACTCAAGTACTAACTTTAGTTCTACTCGAGTACAAAAGGTCCTACTCGAGAATAATACTTAGAAAAATTTCTTAACAGAATTTTTAATTCTTCTTCTTGGAGATCAGCGACCTAGAGTTCCTTCCATATCTTTAGCATTTGAAAAAGAAGTGTGTCCAAATAGAGAGGCTACACATGAGTCAACACCATGGATCACACAATGAGGGATTACATTGTATGGTCCTATATTTGGCGACTCATTGTAGACTGACATTGGTATATACTTGGCAATTATATCCTGCAAACACTCAACTTGAAAAGACATCAAATACAAACTTAATTCATCTTAGATTAAGGATGACATCATACAAATCTTGGTTATTGTGGATACAATACCCAACAATCTCCCCTTATTTGTAGAAGTCAGAACCCTCTAAACTAAGGTGAATTACATCAATATAAACAAGTAAAGTAACTAACAAATAGAGTTATAATGAGAAATGCTATGTTATAGAAAAATCAGATCACCAAAATTAAAAGATTTATGTTCATAGATATTGTCCAAGAAAAGTCCATTCTACAAAAGTTTCCATATATAAAACTTTAGTCATCTTCTTTCCCTTCTTGGTCTGTTGCTGTTGCTGCTTCTGAAATTTGTCCTCTTGTCTTTGAAAATAAATATATGGCTTTGGAAAGTATTTGTCTAGTCTTGGAGGAGCAGTTGGATCATCTTGTCTATACTTTCTATCATGTAGTCTTCTGAGAGTCATGGATTTTTCATATTGCATTTATTCAGTATGTGAGTAGTAGTTATCCTGTGTCCACTGAATTCCACAATAAGTCTCAAAGTATCAAGGATGATAGATTTGGATGTAGGACTCCATACTTCAGCAAACTCTCTTTCAACATGCTATGACATGGGAGTGGACTTGCTAGCAGAGGTACCATCACCATACTTTCTTCTTTTAGATTTCTGTATCTCAGGTGGTGCTTGAGGAGGCACATAAGCCTATTTAGGATCCCATACTGTTCATAAGTCTTAGGAGGAAGTGGAGCTTCAAAATATTCAGGAGCTGGAGAGAATGTAAGCCTATTTACATCCAGACTTGCAGGAGGGGGTGCAGAAGGGTCAATAGATAGGTAAGGGAAGAGCTGATTGTGCACCCATATTATAGTATCATATGTCTAAAGCTTTGTGCTCTTAACTTACTTTAGCACTGATGCTTTAATTTCTTTCATTTGACCATCCCATTGATGTTTCATTGTTTGCACTTTCTTCTCTAGCTGTTCTTTCACTAAATCCTCCCCCTTTCTGACTTCTACAGATAGGCTGCTGATGACTCCTTCTTTGAATGTCCCTACTTCTTCATATGTTTTGAAGTTGCATTCTTGAGCTTTCTTTTCTAATTGTATCTGATTATTGGTTAGAGTGACTGACTATTCCATTACCTCTCCAATGGTGGTAATGGTGTGATCTATTACTTTCCCACAATTTGTAAGAGTCTTTTACACTCATTAGTATTGTTTTGGATTTCTACAAATCCTCGGCTCATCTCTTTTACTAAAGCAGTGACTTTATCAGTGACAGTTTGTATGGAGGTGTCAAAGTACTTTCTTTGCTCAGTTAACATAACTTCTATCTTACTTAAGATGGTACCTTCAGGAATAACTTCAGTATGAGAAGGAGGAGGAGGTTGAGCTAGGGCTTTCCATGAAACTATCTCTTCAATTTGTATAGTAGAGGTAGAAATTTGTTTCCTTCTTGCAATGGTTAACTCATCTTCATCCTCACCACCCAGGAAGGTGGGAATGTTGAAATGTAGGCTAGGAAGAGGAGGTTCAGCAGCTTCAGGATGTATGTCTTCTTCAAAGTCAGGAATATAAACAACCTCTTCATCATATACATCTTCAAGAGGAGTTTGGGGCAGTGATGGTTATGGTTTAGAAGATTTTTTAGGTTGAGGGGATTTTTCTGGTGGAGATGGATGATCTTCAGGTAGAGAGGATAGAGGCTCTTTGGATGTGAGCTCCTTTATCATCTTGTTGATGTCATCATCTATAGACAAAATTTGTTAATTTACCAAAGCATCCGTCAGGATTTCTACATCAGGTAGATCTGCAGCAATGAAATCTGAATTTTCTGCTTGGAGAGAGGTGGCCTGAGCAGCAACAAATGGGGCTAAATCTTCTTCTAGAACTGTATTTGCAGCAGCAGGGGAAGATGTATATGTAACTGTATGTACAGTAGCAACAGATGAGGTGACTTGGGCAGGAATTTCTGTATAGACTAAAGCAGGAGTTGGAATTTGAGTAGGCTGAATTTGCACAGATAGAGCAGGCTGCCCCTCAATAACTGGATTAGTTATTTGATGAGAAGGGGGAGATGGAGTCCTGTCCACATCCACTTGAGATCATGGGCTTTGGCAACTTGTGCTAGGTTCTGAATCTTGAGGTCCCATCTCTGAATGGAAGAAATAGTGACTTTCTTCATATGATGCAATGAAATAACTTTAGAAAGATCAAAAATTTCTGGCTGGAGCTCATGAAGAATAAGAGAAACTATTCTGCCAAAATTTGGTTCCTTGATATTGTCTTTGATTTTGTCAAAAATCAACATACACCACTGAAATTTCTTTCTGCAGATAACAATTGTCATCATGTCAAAGACGTCATTTTTGATGTAGCTAATCGAATTGGTGCGACACAAGAGAACTTTTCTGAGAATGTCCACAAGCAACTTGCTCTCTACATTGAGATTAGGACGGTGAGTATTGCTCACGGCAACGGAGATACCACAGAATCTGCAGGCGCGATCATAATCCTCGCTAATTATGTAACCTTCCTCGTCAATGAGAGGCAGCCAAAGGAGCATGTAGGCGATTGGGGATGTCAGCTTGATCTTGATTCCGTGAACTTTGCTCTTGAGAATCCTCCCATTTCTCTTTATTTTGGCATTCTGAAAGAATTCCTTGACTTCAGGAAGTAAAATCTTGCACGGATGTTCCAAAACGAAAGAAAGTCTGGCGGCTTCTAGTAACAACAGAACATTGTGGAAATCATTAGAGATTTCAGCAATTCCTGTGGAGACTAACTCACTCCCAATTCCAATCTTCGACGGATGAGCCATCGATCAAGATAGATGAGCAGATGTCTGGCCTTCTGAGAGAAAAAGCTGAGACAGTACAAGGGGAATGGCGGCGACAGGGAAGATGAAAGGTTTCTTGTTCTCAGGAAAAGTTTTGAGATTCGGGATTTGGGGCTTTTCTTGGACTTAATCTATTTATATAACTCTTAAATTATGATGATTAAGGGAATAATAATACTAAAATAACTGGAATATGGCGGTGAAGAGCTCGGGTGCCAAAATTGAAAATTTGAACTTGAAGAGATATTTGGCATCAGATTTCTCGAGTGAGAAACTTAGTTCTCGAGAAGAAGAAAATTATTACTCGAGTAGAAGCTATCTTGTTCTCAAGTAGAACTTTCCAAGTTCTCGAGTAGCGCTATTATTCTCGAGAAGTAAGTCCATTGTTCTCGAGTATAAATGATGTACTCGAGAAATAAACTCCACACTTTGATGTTTCTTGATTTTTGAGAAGTAATCCGATCTTGAACTTTGCTTGAGACCTTTTTCTTCATTCTTCCTTGTTGATCATGCCAAGTTCTATTTTGAAGATCGAGAACTTGGCCTCATCCAGTGGCTTCGTGAAAATGTCTGCAACCTGCCTGTAAATTGGAACATATTGGAGATTGATGTCTCCATGCTCCACATGCTCCCAGATGAAGTGGTACCGCAGCTCTATGTGCTTTGTCCAGCTGTGAGAAACTGGATTGTTGGCTTTTGTAATTGCACTGGAGGAGTCGCAAAACATTGGAATGTTCTTGGACTTCATATTGTAGTCTTCACATTGGTTCTTTATCCATAATAATTGTGCATAACTGCTGACAGAAATGTATTCTAACTCAGCCGTTGAAATTGCGACACAATTTTGCTTCTTGTTGCTCCATGAAATGAGCCTCCTTCCAAGGAATTTGCAAGTCCCGGAAGTGCTCTTTCTATCATCTTTGCTTCCTGCAAAATCTACAACTGAAAAACCATTTAGTTTGCTATCATTACTTCTTGGGTACCATAAGCCAAGATTTGGTGTACCTTTAAGGTATCTCAAAATCCGCTTTGCAGCAACGTAGTGAGATTTCTTAGAGTTCACTTGAAATCTAGCACACACACATGTTGAAAATATTATGTCCGGTCTACTAGTAGTAAGATAGACCAAGGATCCAATTATGCTTCTATACTTGGTTTCATCAAAATGTTTCACTTTCTCATCCTTGTCTAGAGACATAGCTGAACCCATTGGAGTCCTCATAGATGTTGCATTCTACATTCCGAATTTCTTAATTAACTTCTTGGTGAACTTCGTTTGAGAGATGAAAATTCCATCTTCAGATTGTTTTACCTGAAGTCCTAAGAAATACTTCAGCTCTCCCATACTGCTCATTTCAAACTTCCCTTGCATAAGTTTGGAAAACCTTTTGCAGAGGTTGTCCTCAGCATAGCCAAATATGATGTCATCGACAGATTTGCACTAACAAAATCTTGCCTATTATTTTCCTAATAAATAATGTCTTATCTATCTTTCCTCTTGTGAACTACTTCTCAAGAAGAAAGTTAGACAACGTCTCATACCAAGCACGAAGAGCTTGTTTCAAACCATATAAAGCTTTAAATAAAAGATAAATGTGCTCAGGATAGTTAGAATCAACGAAATCTGGAGGTTGTTCCACATACACTTCTTCCTTTATGTCACCATTAAGGAAGGCCGACTTCACGTCCATCTGATAGACAGTGAAGCCCTTAAGTGCTGCATATGCTATGAACAACCTGATTGCCTCTAGCCTTGCCACGGGTTCATACGTCTGATCGAAGTCGATTCCTTCTTCTTATCTGTATCCCTTGGCAACGAGTCTAGCCTTGTTCTTTATAATTGTCCCATCCTCATCCATCTTGTTCCTGTAGACCCACTTTGTTCTGATAACATTCTTACCTTTTGTCTTGGAACAAGCTTGGCAACACTTGAATAGATTCAGTTCTTATTCCATTGCCATTACCCAAGATGTGTTTGAGTTTGCTTCCTCAAACTTCTTTGGTTTGACCAGTGAAAGAAAGCTCTAATATAAATTTTCATTAGCTGTACCTCTACGAGTTCTGACACCATCCCGGGGATCTCCTATGATTTGATCCATTGGGTGATCCTTCAAGTGTCTGAGCTCTAGAGTTCTTAGATCTAGAGCTTCCTCTACTACTGGAGTGACTTCATCAACTTGAATGATATCTTCATCATGGTCATCAACCTCTCCAATTGGGGTTGGAGTGGTGATTTTGATGAACTTTTGAGCTTTTTCTTCAGTTGGCTTATCCAAGTTTAATTCCTTTAGTCTTGAACCTGCATCTTCAATAAACACACTAGAAGAGCTACCTTGTAGCAAACTCATCTTATTAAATACAACATTAATAGATTCTTCTACAACCAGGGTTTTTTTATTAAAATCATATATGCCTTACTATGGCTACTATAACCTACGAAAATACCTTCAAAGCTCTTTTCACTAAATTTAGTGGTGTGATACTTACCATTATTAAGGATGAAGCATTTACTACCAAAGATTCTAAAATATGAAATAGTTGGTTTCCTGCCCTTTAGTAGTTCGTAAGGTGTCTTATTATGGTTCTTATTTATTAGTGCTCGATTTTACACGTGGCATGCAGTGTTGATGCCTTCATCCCAGAAATATTCCGGTAGTGAGGCATCACTCAACATGGTTCTGCCGGCCTCTATGAGTGTTCTATTCCTTCTCTCAGTGACTCCGTTCTGTTGAGGAGTACGAGGAGAGGAAAACTCATGAAAAATACCTAGGCTTTCACAGAATTCGGTCATTTCCCTTGATTTGAACTCTGTTCCATTGTCACTTTTGATTTTGACAACTGAATAGTTATATTCATTCTGGATCTGCCTGACAAAATTAGTGAAAATATTGAAAGTATCTGACTTATGTTTTAGAAAGAACACCCACACAAAGCGAGAGTAATCATCAACAATAATCAATGTATAATCCTTACCTCCCACACTTCTAATTTGCAGTGGACCGAACAGGTCCATATGAAGTAGGTGTAAACATCTATTAGATTCTTTGCCAATAATGCTTTTAAAGTTAGCCCTTGTTTGCTTGCCTTTTACACATGCGTGACAAGGTTTACCTTTGACACACTTAACATTAGGGGCATCACGTACTAAATTAAGAGAAAATAAATTATTAATAGTTTTATAATTTATATGTGCTAATCTCTTGTGCCATCGGTCACCAATAGACACACTATCTTTTACCAAAAAGCACACTGACGTAGAAGAGTCTATGCAAATAAAATTCAAATAAAATATATTCCTACTATGAGTGCTTGATAGAATCGTTTCTAAGTTATTTACCGATTTTATCAAGCACTTGTCTACATGAAATTCTGATATGTATCCTTTATCATAGAGCTTACTTATGCTTATAAGATTATGTTCCGACCTTTTAACATAAGCCACATCTGAGAAAGATACACTACAATTAGTAATCATACCGTAGCCTTTTGTAATTCCTATGTCAGAACCTCCAAAGATGACCTTTGGCCCATTCTTGACTGGAGAATAATTCTGGTGTAGGCTTCTAGTACCGGTCATATGCCGAGAGCATCCACTGTCCAAATACCAGATAAGATTTTTGGTGGCCTTTGGACATACCTGCATTCACAAATCAATTTGCCTTAGGAACCCAAACTCGTTTGAGTCCTTGGTCTCTAGTTAGCATACTCCCCTTACGTGTGTTAACATTGTGAGTGGTCTTTCTCACATTATTAACTTGAGGAGTTACATAATATCTGAGGTTAAACCAACAATCTATAACAAAGTGACCAACTTTGCTACAGTACCAACAGTCAAACCAGTTGTATCTTTGCCTAAAGTTCTCCTGCTTGACCTTTTGAGAGTGTGGTCTAGCAGGGGCAGCAGACTTGGAGGTAGAAGATTCGTGGTGATATCACTCACATGACTTCTTCTCCTTAAGAGGATTTTCCACAACGGGTTTAACTTTTGGAGTTTTCTTGATGTTATAACCATGACTATAAGGGCCATAGCTCTGAAGAGTGATCTCCTCATAAGGTGTCTTGAAGACACTTTCACCAAAGTTCCGGGGATGAGTCCATCCTTGGTACTGAGACTTGGGCTCTATATTAGTAGGCCTAATAAAGTGATCGCAGGATGAATCAAGATCAAACTCGTTAGTTGGAAAGATAACCTTTAAATGAAGTTTGACCTTTAGGAGCTTTCTCCTTCTCCTTGGCTAGAGCTTTCTTGGCAGCCTTATTTTTTTGTTGAGCTTTATTTCTCCTAGAAGATTTACTAGGAGCATCCACATGGCCTAAGCCAACACCATTACCCTGAACAGAGAATTCAACAACAAACAGAAGGATTTTCTTGGGCTTGGAGAAACTTTCAACAAGTTTCTTTTCAGCTGCAAGTTGTTCTCCCAATTCCTTGATGATTTTCTCCTTCAAATTTAAGTGCTCGAGAGATTTATTATATTCTTCAATTGCAGCATTGAAATCCTCTCTGAGTGAGTGTATCTTAGCGGCTTCCTCTCTTAGAGGGCTCTCCTCAGCTTTGAAAGAATTGATCTTCTTGGCCTGAGTTTTCAAAACTTTTCGACATTTGTCGTAAGCCTTGATTAACTCTTTGTATTGAGTCGTGAATTTAGACTCATCATAAGAAAAGCAGTCCTCATGTACTGGGGCTCTTCTTCCTCGTATGCCTATGCCATTAGCCCAAAGTAGGCTTCCTCTTCCTCACTTAACTCAGATGAGTTAGATTCGCTAAGAGTCTTGGCCTTCTTGTCTACCAGTCTTCTTTTAGTTTTCTTCTTATTATAAGAAGCTTTCTTCTCCTCTCTTCTTCAACCCTCCTTCTTCTTGTGAGCGCAATTAGCTATGATGTGTCGTGGCTTATTGTAATAATAACAAACAATGTCAGAAGAAATATATTTGTTCGGTGTTGAGTGGTACCTGTCTTGGATACTTGAGCCTTTCTTGTGACGATCACTATCGTGACATGATCTTCTGGACGAGGCATCTTTGCCTCTCCATTGTTTATTCTTGTTAAAGAATTTCTTGAACTACCTTGAAAGAAGAGAAAACTCTCTTTATGATAGCTATGAGCATGAGGTACTTAGTTCTGAAGCTTCTTCTTCACTCTCTTCCTGTGCGGGGGCAGTAGATGCAACTTTTGATTTCCTCGAGATGTCTGCCTTTAGAGCGACAGACTTCTCCTTGGATGACGACCAGTTTTTCTCTTCTTCAGCTTTTCTTGAATTTATTTGGAGATCATATGACATAAGCTTTCCAAAGAGATTCTGAGGGTCAGTCTTAACCAGCTTACCAAACTCCCGGATTGCACAGACTTTATTGTCTCATTCTTTAGTCAAGGATCTCAGAAATTTGTCATTCAGTTCTCCAGTAGTGAAGATCCGGCCATAGACTCTTAGGCCATTGACAATCTTGAAGAAGCTTTCAAAAGTATCAGCAATAGAATCCTTGGGGCCTTATCTGAATGCTTCATATTTCTGATTTAGGAGGGATCTTCTATCATCCCTTACCTCTTCAGTACATTCTATCAGGACGATGAGAGACTGCTACATTTCCTTGGAGGATTGGCAGTTAATCGGATTCTGTAACATAGAATCATCGACTGCACTTGCTATGATATTCTTGGCTTTCTTGTCTAAAGAGACAAGTGCAATCTCATCTTTGTCAAGATCCATAAGCTTCTTTAGAACCTGCTTTGTTGGATCAATAGTGGAGACTGTCATTGGAACAGAGGGTCCCTCTTCCACAATCATAAAGATCCTTGGATCCACAGCTTCCATGAAGAATTTTATTCTTTCTTTCCACATGGGAAAGTTGGTCTTTATGCATAAGGGAGGCTTAGCAAAATCCTTGGCTCTGTCCATGCTTGTATCCTCTTTAGACAACTTGGGGCAGATCTATTCAAGGTGTTAACCTTTTGATGAACAACCTCCCTCTGATACCAATTGATGTTTTTAGTTGTCCACCTAAATCACCTAGAGGAGGGTGAATAGGTGAGGTCTGCATCTTTTTACTGATTAAAAACTTAAACGATCAATGCACATAAAATAACAAGCAATCACAGACGACACCAAAAGTTGTAGTGGTTCCCCAACCTTGGGTACATCCACTTTCCACCTCACTGATCTAGCAACGCACTAGACTCGACGACTCCACTTTTCTCTCGGATTGAAAACAATCCTATAACTCGGAGCAACGTCCCTACAACCCGAAGTCAAACACTCCTACAAAAATATTGGAGAACAAAGCTCCTACAAGTCGGAGAAGAATCTCCTACAGGAATAAAATGTTGTACAACAAAAAAATACAAACACAAATATTTCAGATCCGACTCTTCAACCCTTCTTCCCTCTTAAAATTTGAAGCACTATCAGAAATTGATCGGAGAAGGCAAAGGCAAAATCTCTAGACCTGAAAACTTTAGAATCAACACGATTAAGGAAAAGATCCGTCGATTTTGAAAGTCTTGACCTGTTGAAACTTCTTGTTTCGAATCTCTTGGCTCTGAGAAGATCAGCGATTAATAAGACGATGAACATCGGCTGCACTTCCCGATTTGGAATGAAAATTGCGATCCAGAAAACTTAGATTGCTCTTGTTATTATGGTTAGTTGTTTATGATAAGACCTTTTATAGGACTTGCCTAACGGTCATAATCATTAATGACAGAATACGTGGACCAATAAGAAGAGAGATCAATTTGAAATTACTTTTGCCGGGTACTTAAGAAAGTTTCAGAAATCTGTACAACATTTCTTGAGAGATGAAATTATACTCGAGAAGAAGTTTTCTGTTTCTTGAGAAGTGTTATGAAGTTCTCGAGAAAAGTATTTAATAAAAATGTAAAGGTAGAATTTTGGTATCTCGAGAATGAGAAGAAGTACTCAAGAAAAATGAACTTCTGTTCTCGAGAAAAATTATTCTGTTACTCGAAAGGAATAATGCATCTCGAGAAAATATAATTGTTACTCGAGAAGAGAATCTGTTACTCGAGAAATGACTTCTGGTCCTCGAGAAGTAATACTGGCCTTCTCGAGAAATAACTTTGGCTTCTCGAGAAAAAGACTTAGAAAAATTTTGACTAGAATATGAGGTAACTCGAGAAGGAGAATCATGGACTACTCGAGTACACATGGCTTTCTCGAGAACTGCACTAAGCTTTCTCGAGAACAGCCTCCGCTACTCAAATACATGACAAAGTTTACTTGAGTACTAACTTTAGTTCTACTCGAGTACAAAAGGTCCTACTCGAGAATAATACTTAGAAAAATTTCTTAACAAAATTTTTAATTCTTCTTTTTGGATATCAACAACACAGAGTTCCTTCCGTATCTTTAGCACTTGAAAAATAATTGTGTCCCAATAGAGAGGCTACACATTAGTCAACACCATTAATCACACAATGGGGGATTACATTGTATGGTCCTGTGTTTGGTGACTAATTGTAGACTGATATTGGTATACACTTGGCAATTATATCCTGCAAACACTCAACTTGAAAAGACATCATATACAAACTTAATTAATCTTAGTTCAAGGGTGACTTCTTACAAATCTGGGTTATTGTGGATACAATACCTAACACCACCAAATTCCTTCCTAGGGCATTTCACCACCCTAAGATCTCATGAACTAAACACCAAGTCCATATAAGGACATATCACCCCTTGTCCTTCACAAACCCCCAAAGTTCAACCTTAGGGTTTGAACTAGGGTCCTAGGGCAAATACACCGTAATCCACCCCAAACTCCGTGTGAAGGTGTTTATTATCATAATAAATTAGTGGCCCAAGTTTCAACCTTTGTTGAGGTGATTTGGTCACTCAATACCCACAAGGGACATTTTAACCCATTTAACCCTTTTTGGACTATGCTAGGGTTTACCAAATTACACATCAAATCATTTCCAAATGGGATGAAATTTTATACAGAGTCCTATATTGACACTAAGGACCTGTCACCAAAATTTGGGAGGATTTGAGGTCATTAGACCCTTAAATTAGACCTTACATGAAAAATGAAATAATTTCCAAAATTAGTAATTTTTTTCCCAAAAATTACCATTTTGGATATGTTATAGATCTAGATATAAATGGATCATGCTTCAAATTTCAAGTCATTTGGAGGTCAGGATTGATGGGGGAACCCCAAAAATTCTGTGATCAACCCTAAGTATAGACCTCACAAAAATGAGTACTGTGGTCTGACCTTTAATTCTAATTGGTCCAAATCAATTTTAAAATAAACTAGACTCTTAGGGCTACAGGTTTCATGTTTGCCACTTTTTCTGAAAAGTCTTCTACATATTTTTAATTTAATTTCTTATACAAGTGAAACTATGTGATAGAAAATACACAAATCAAAATTTAATACATCTATATCTGCACAGATCTTAAAGCAAGATTGGGTGAATCCTGGATTTCTTCTTCTTCCAGCCAACAGCCAGATCTACCCGACCTGGAGAAAACTCCAAGCCCAATTGCCGGCCCTCCGACCACCTCCCCGGCCAACCACCGCCACCACCACCTCCGTTGAGGTGAGGGCTATCGGCCGAAGGTGGATTGGCCGCTGGAGACGGTGGATTCCGGCGAACCCGACACCTTCATTTTCAAGGAAAACCAGTGGAAAAATTACACTGGATCATGCTCAATTGAGCCCGAATCTTATCTCTAAAGATTCCTAAGATCTAACCCATGAAGAAGGAGTAGAGGAGGACCTGGTTTGTAGCTTGAATGCGTGTGCTTTTCCTCCTCACCAATTTCAGCCACCGAGCTTTGGATCCTCTGCAACCTCTACACCAACCTCAATGGAATGGAAAAGTAATCGGGGGAAACACTTGACCTTGCTCTGGTGAAGGTCCTTAAAGAAGGAATTTGGGAGAGAAGGCTTGTAACTTCCCCAATTTTCAAAACTCCTTTAATGGCCATAAACTCCATTTTTCGGTTTCAACCAAATTAAGGGGGATGAGCCACCCCAAAGGCCGGCCACCTCCAAAAATCTTCTCCTCTCCCTCAGAGGAGTAACTGCCCCATAAAAGTGGGGGTTATGGAGCCTCCATGGCCATGATGGCCATTAAGCCCTAGTTTTCTCTCTCCTTCAAATTTGGGAAACTCCCATTCTCTCTCTCTTGTCACCAAACTATGAATTTGGTGGACCCCAAAGGTGCCTCTCCACCTCCTAGACCAATGGGCCACACTATTTTGGGCTTAGCCCACTTGGATTGGGCTCGGTTAGCCCAAATTGACCAAATTGAGCTATGGGTTGAGTTTGTCCAAATTAGCCACTTGGGTGACTTAGGCATGGGGCGTTTGGGGCCATTGGGTCCCTCATGATGCCAAGAGACTAAGGGTGAGTTCATTTGACACATTGGTGGTCAATTGACCCAAATTGAGCTAAGTTGACTTTCTTAGGTTTAAGGTTGACCTTAGTCAACTTGGCCTCTTTTGTTGACTCCAATGGGTCTCTATGGCACTAATGAACCCTCTAATGGGTTAGAGATGTTGTGGTGGGGTCATGAAGTCATGGTGAAGCCCTATGGTCATACCTAAGCTAGTAATTAAAATTCTACTATTTGCAGACCAAGGTAGTTCACACCCTAATTCCCATGCTCACCAAAACCTTTTAGTGCTTTCCAGGGTTTTGTCATGACCCAGTCATGGCAAAACCATCCTAGGGGTCTGGAAGTCTGAGGGATGTTACACTCACTTTTGCTCAAGCTCTTGCTGAAAGAAATAAGAAGAAGGCCTCAGTTCTTCCCACTGAACAGGAAGCCTGTAGTGGCTTGCACTACTCCAAGAGTGTTCCGAAGAGAAGGTACAACATCCATGAATGTGGGTGTTATGGCAAAGTGAGACACTTTACCATAGATTGTTGGCACAACCCCAGTGTGCCAAAGGCAAGGTAGTGTCTTCCTGAAAGGACTCCTGTAGGTAGGCTTATGCATCTTCAAGCTAATAGGAACATAGGACCCAAGTCATATTGGGTTCCTATGGTAAGTTAAATCTTCTTTTGTAGGATAATCCATGTGGCCATACCCACTTATGGTCCATGGACAGGCATGTACCAGCCCTAAGACTGGTACAAGGAATGGATGAACTGACCAACATGTACAAGATACCTAAGACTTGTGCAATTGTTGAGGGGGAGCTAGTAATAGAAAGGTTGATGCACATCAATGGCTAATGTTTAAGAGCAAGGAAGCTGGTGTGTTCCGGGACTGTGAATCCAGCATCTGATCCTAGTCTACCAGACAAAGATAAGTAGAAATCACCTAGCTCCTAATTCTATTAAACATTTGCTAAATTGCTAAAACTATGCATTTTAGAGAAAAGATAGTTGAAATTAAAGTCCGAGAAGAAGTTAGACAATTGTCTAAAACTTGTCTCAATAAATAAGTTAGTGGCTCTCATGCTCGTTATGCCACTAAATGCAACTATACTCAAAATCCTCAAACTTGACATAGGCATGTTAGATCTATGTTTAGTTGCACTCCACTAGGACACACATTAAAAATAAATATTGCAAGAAAATTTTAACCTTGCAAAATTGGTCAACCTAGTAAGACTCATGATTAAATGCAAAAGTTGTCTGTGGGCGGCTAAGTAAAATGACTTAATCCTGACCGTTGATCAAAATTTGATCACCAAATCAGGTAAGTGACTTTCTGCCTTCTTTTAAGAAATAACTATAAATAGGAGAGCTTATGCATAAAGCAAAGCCACTATTCCTTGCCCTTTCCTGCCCGCATTCGCCGAATCGACGGAAAGCTGTTCTCGCTGGGTATCAGAAATTCACAAACGAAATGGAGCCCAAGGGACAAGATTTCCTCTTTGAAGGATCAAAAGTAGTTCGAAATGGGTTCACTAATGTGCCAGAGGAAGTGCAACAGGCTCTTCATCATCTCCATGTGTATGACATTGGGTTCATCTTGACGGAGCCCTATTTACTATGGAAATGAGGAGTCTTAGAATTATTCTCCAATGTCAAAGCAGATGCATCTACAGGCAAACTCAAGACTAGGGTTAGTGGAAAGAAGATCAAAATCACTCGGTGGAGATTAAGCAAGACACTGCAGTTGCCTAGGTTCACTGAAGTTGATGAGGAAGATGAACTGATGCAGGATGACATAAAGTCTACAGTAAAATGGTACAGATTGTCTAAGCACGCCAGCGGCTCCATCTTGACAAAGGAACTGAACTTAAGGGGAAAGTTTCTGGCAGATATCATCTAGAAGGGTCTGATATGCAAACCAGGCTCACATGACAAAATATGGAAGAAGATGTTTGAGTTAATGGCAAGTGTCATTCTGTCCAAAATGACTTACTGGGGTAGAATAGTGTTTGAAAGGATAGTGGAATGCATTACTGAACCAAACTTAGGGAAAATTCTATCCCTATTTCTGCAGCAGACAGTCCCAGAAATCCTGAACATGAAGCTTGGGGCGAGAATACATCACATGCAAAAAATGGACATTAAGGTGCTAGAACGATTGAAAAGATTTCTTCAGCCTCATGGACCATCAGCAGCAGAGAAGAAAGGAAAGAAGGTTGCAGCTCCAGAGCTAAGCAGCTCGAGCAATTTTACTGAAGATGAGGGAGAGTCTCAAGATTCAAGCCCAACAGGGTCGGATGAAGAGATAAGGAAGGACAGAAGTGCACAAGTATCATTTTCCTCTGATAGTGTTGCTAGAAATCAGTTGAGTGGTGCTTAGTCTAAAGAAACTCCCGACCGAGATGATGAATTGCTCTCAGCTGAAGTTGCTGAGCAAATTGCTGAAACTATTGTTACCAAGATTTCAGCTATGATGGAAGGAGAGGATTTCAGGTCCGATGATGCAGGTGATAACCTGTCAAATCTTGATGAAGCTTATGTTCCCAGGCCTCAGAGTGAGGGGGACATCAATTTGACTTCTGAAATGGAGATTGTAATATCAGAAGGTAAGCAAATCCTGACACAAGTAATGGATGCTGTATTTGTTGAGAAAAAGAATCCACCAGTTGAGGGGGAGCAACTGACAGAAGATATAAGGCATGATACATTATTGTGGGGGTGCGACTACAGGTCCCTCCAAAAGTAGTTCAGACTGCGACAAGTTATACAGCTGCTACTGATGCTATACTGAATGCCAATGGAGGCATGGTAAATGTTGAGGGGGGAGATTCAATCTAAACTCCCTGCTCAGATAGATATTCACATCATTGATTCCTCAATGTCAGAAGAAGAGACAGATGCTCCAGAAAAAGAGTCAGATGAAAATGATACTGACTCTGGTGAGAAGGAAGAGGTCAGACAAACTCTAGACCTTATGTTGAAGGCACCTCTGCTCAAACAGACCAGATTCCACCTATCTTTATTTCCCAACTGAAAGGTATGCTGGATGAGCAGAGGAGGGCATTAGAAAAGTTTATAGATGATGCCCTTAAAAATATCAGAAATGATTTAGCCACAGAAATCAAATCGATCAGATTTGAAGTAAACTTGCTGAAAGGTGAAACTGTAAAGTTTTTCACTATGGCAACACCAGATATGGACTACACCATGGACAAGCTAGATTAGGCAAGCCAGAATGTTGTTACTGTCATAGAGAATCAAAATATCCAGGCTCATAACATGCTGGCCATTCATAATGTTGATAAAGTTCCGAGGGATCAATAGAATACAATAATGTTTACCAAGATGAACGCCTGTGCTAAGCTGCTTGATGACCATATGTTGGAAGTCAAGAATCATGTTACTGATGGAGTTAATGACCTAGAAATAGAAAGAAGCAAGGCAAGCACCTCCCAGACCATTCAAATAGTTGAAGAAGTCAAAAGGGGGAGAGTGAAGCTATAAGGACTAACACAGAAAATATGGTCTGGGCCACAAATGTAGTAAGAGTCTCATTGGGAATAGAGCTAGTGCAATATGATAACATCCCAATGATGCCTACTCAAGTACAAGATGCTTTGAACAGAATGTATGCACAGCAAGATAATCAGTGGGTATGGAGAGTACATAGAAGAAGGTGATAGTGTTGGTGATAAGTGGGGAGAGCAGTCTACTGCTATAGAGACTCCTTCCTTCAGCCCCAATGTAGACCAGGGACTAAAGACAAAAGAAATGGCTGCTACTAAAACTGAGGAGGAATTCAGGCTAAGAAAGAGGAAACATAGAGAAGAAATGGAAAAAATGACCTGATTTCGAACAGTGGAGCCCCGATTCCAGATCCATCATTCTGCTTGATTGGGATCAGGTCAAAAATAAGAGGTCAAATAGAGGAAAGTGGTACAAAAAAATGGAATGGGACAAGATGGAAAAGTGGGACACTGAAAGGAGAATTTATTGGAAGAACAAAAATGCTAACACTTTGCTTCCTGGTGCAGTTAAACCTTCCAAGTACTTCCCCAAGCCCTTCAGCTACTTTCAGGGGCAGAAAGATAAAGCAGAAGCTGAAGCTGAAGCTGAATCAGCTAAAGCAGACAAGAAAGATAACAAAGGAAAGAAGAAGGTAGTTGCTGAAGAGAAAGCAGTGAAGAAGCCAAAGGGCTGTGGGATTGTGATAAGGGAACCTGAAACTTGAAAAGTTTCAGGTTCTGCTTAAGGGGCTTAAGGAATGTGTGTTATTTTGTCAAATGAACAAGAACATTTGTTCATTAAAAGATAAATGAAAATCATTTTGTCGATAATAATTATTTTTGTTTGATGTAGTTTACTGGTTATTGCTTATATTGCGTAATTATGTTAGTGTATAAATTGTCATAGGTTTTGACTTTTTCAAATAGGGGGAGATTGTTGGGTCCATTGATCCCAATGTCCTGTATTTGAAAAAAGCCTAGCAAACAATGTATGCACATGTGATGATCTAACTTGTGCTCAAGTTTAGTGATTGCAGGATGTCTACTATACAATGATGGGACATGTAGCCTAAGTGGCTAGGTTAGGTAAACAATGACCTAAGATGTGGATAGAAAGAAGTTTGTCTAACTCCACAGGCGTTGAGTGAGAATGACTCACTCAGCGCCAGATGACTTATAACGCTGAGTGGAGCCTATACAGCCAAAACCAAAGTAGTGGCATGTTGAGAAATGGGCTAAGTCCACAAGCATTGATTGAAGTTAACTCACTCAACGCCATACAACAAAAGGCTATGAGACAGGCTAATACAATAATAGCCTACAAAGAAAAGGGTAGAAAAGTGGCGAAGTCCAAAGGCATTGAGTGAGTATCACTCACTCAATGCCATACTCTATATTCGTTGAGTATTGCCTTATAAGTCAAAGCCACAGAAAATCCGTGTTGATATTTGACTAAGTCCAAATGCGTTGAGTGTAACTTACTAACTCAACGCTAAATAAACAGAATAAAATCTGTTAAGTAGTTTGACGTTGAGTGGAGCTTACTCACTTAATGCCAAGGAGCAGAAAAATCTAGCTAAGGCAGAAACAGTTGAGAGAGACATACTCACTCAATGCTCTCAACACCAAGATTCAAAAAATCTGGCTAATACAAAAAGAGTTGAGTGAGGCGTGCTCCCTCAACACTCTCAACGCTTAAGATGCTGAAGAAGCAGAAAATTGATTAAGGCAGAAAGCATTGAGTGTGGCGTGCTCACTCAACACTCTCAACGCTTAAGATGCTGAAGAAGCAAGAAAGTGATTAAGGCAGAAAATATTGAGTGAGGAGTGCAAACTCAACGCTCTCAATGCCTAAAATAAAGATAACATGGCTAAGGCACAAGGCGTTCAGTGAGGCCTGCTCACTCAACGCACATAACACCAAGCATGCAGAAAAGGATGAAGAATAAGCTAAGACAAAAGGTGTTAAGTGAGGCTTGCTCACTCAACGCCATCAATGCCTAGATATACAGAATTCTATCTAAGTGCCTTGGCGTTGCGTGAAGCTCATTCACTCAACTCATATTCTACTGATGCTTGATTTTGGCTAAATCCACAGGCGCTGACATCAACAAGTCAACATTATTCAAACTAATAGCGGGAAGACTACAGTACATAATAAAAGGCACGGCATAGCGACTGTATGACAGTTGGCATTAAAATAAGGTTGTAGCTGGCCATTAATGGTGTGGGACCCACTGCTAAAAGATCTGTTGGGTTACAATCAATAAAAGGAGAAGCCTTTTTACAAAAAAAATGGTCGTTGGTGTTATTCTTCTTCATCGCCATTATTGCTGTGACTGAAGAACAGGAAGGTCAAGATAGCAAGTCTGAAGGCTTAGCAAGTTAACTGATCGTCTTCTCCATTGACATCAACAAGATCAGAGCAAATCTCTGACGGAAGAAAGCAGGATAGCTGGTGCCATTTTCCATTTGCACTAGCAAGTTCTTCACATATCCAACTTTACAACTCTGAAGAATATCTACTGGAGGCTGTGAAGAAGAAGTTAGAGCTTAATCTCCTCCGACTAGGAAAAAAAGAAGAATCAGAAAAGGTTGTCTGCAAGCTGCTTCCAGCACAAGTCAAAGTTAGATCTATATTCTTATTACTGTGATGAAGTTGGGCTGGGATTCTCTCTGCTCAGGTAGCAGAAAGTTTTGCTGCAGTCATTTCTCAGTCTCAACATGAAAAATCCCTAATGCTGTGAAGAACAAGCTAGGACTGAGTATATCTCAGTTCAGGTAAAAGTAGACTCAGGAAATATTTTCCTAGAGTCATAGTTGGGCTGTGTTTATCTCTATCAACAACCTTCGCACAGAGAAACATCTCTTGTGAAAAGATCAACCACACAACCCACTTCCATCTTGTAGGATCCTTTTGAATCTGAGTGGTAGGAACAAATTTGCTTTGAGGTAGGATTCTGTTGAGAATCTGAGCTGTAGGACTTGGTTTCAAGTCTGAGCCAGGTGAGTCACTGAGCTGTAGGGAACTTGTGTATGAGGAAGGATATGGCTGCATATCTGAGGTAGGGCCGTTGTGCTTGAGAATGTAGGAGAGTCATTATCTCCGAGGTAGGATCCCTAGTGGATCTGAGGTAGGTCTGTCCTCCCAGCCTGAGTGTAGGGCCTATGGCCTGAGGTTGGTGTTCTGCTGATTACTGAGTTGTAGGCCCTTGTGGTTGTATTGTAAGTCTTGGAAGAGACTTAGAGATCCTGAGGGATCTGAGTTGTAAGCTCTTTGGAGCATAATTTTGGAGAAGTGCCCAGTCTAACAAGATAGTTGGATAGGTGGGAGGGAAAGTGGATGTACCCTTGTTAGGGGAACCATAATAAATCTTGTGTGTGCTTTGTGTGTTTGTTGTGTTGAAGGTTGCATATCTTGAAAGAAAAATCCAACCTACTAATAAAGCTCCTAAAGAAAAGAAAACTAAAGATAAGTCACTAAGGACTAAGAAATCTATTCACTCCCCTCTAGGTGATTTAGCTATCCTTGAAATCAAATACTTTCAATTGGCAAGCTCTTTAGTGAAGAGCTAGTTAGGAAGGGTCCTAAGATGAAATGCACCAAGGAAAGCTTGTGCTCAGCATGCCAAAAGGGCAAGCAGACCAAGGCTTCCTTCAAGGGCATTGAGACCAAAGACTCTGTGAGGTGCTTATACCTCTTACATATGGACTTGGTTGGTCCTATGCCAATTCATAGTCTAAGTAGGAATGTCTACACCCTTGTGGTGGTTGATCACTATTATAAGTTTACTTGGGTGTTCTTTCTTAAGAAAAATAATGAAACCCTTGATGTCTTCATGAAGTTTGTCAAGCAAGTTCAGAATGAGTTTGACAGTATTGTGGTCAAAATCAGAAGTGACCATGGGAATGAATTCTAGTCTGATAGCATGACAGAGTTCTGTGAAGAACTAGGGATTCATCAAGAATTTTCTTCTCTAAGAACACCCCAGCAAAATGGGATTACAGAGAAGAAAAATAGAACTCTCATAGAGGCTGGAAGGACCTTGTTGAGTGACACATCTCTCCCAGAATATTTTTGGGCTGAGGTAGTGAATACTACATGTCATGTCCTTAACAGAGCCTCTATCAATAAGAGACACAAGATGACTCCCTATGAGATATTGAAGGGCAGAAAACCAAACTTAGGCTATCTCAGAATCTTTGGTAGTAAGTGTTATGTGCTTCATAATGGAAAGTCCCATGTGACTAAGTTTGTTGCCAAGTCCTTTGATGAGATTTTTGTTGGGTACAGTAATCATAGTAAAGCTTATAGGATCTACAACTTGAAAAGCCAAGTTGTAGAAGAGTCTATACATGTAGTCTTTGATGAGTCTTGCTTAATTAACAGTGAGCTGCCAAGCTCCTCTTCTATTATTGCAGGTACAGAGCAGATGATGGACAAGCTGACCATAAAGGAAATTGCTCCAAAAGTCCAGGATAAAGCTGAGGGAATGGACATTCTAGAAGATGTACGAGGTTCACTTGAAGTGGATGAAGATCAGCAATAAGCCGCTATTGAAGCAAATATTGAAAGATACTGCCTACTGCAGTCAGGCATCTAAGGGATCATCCAAGACACCAGACCATTGGAGATGTAGATCAAGGAGTGGTGACAAGAAGCAAGAGCTTTAATAAAACAATGTATGCAAGTTTCCTATTATAGGTTGAGCCCAATAAATTTGAAGAGGCCAACATAGATTAGTTCTAGATTGTAGCAATGCAAGAGGAACTGAACTAGTTTAAGAGATATAAAGTCTATAAGCTGGTTTGTAGACCATAAGGATATAATGTATTTGTAGTCAAGTGGATTTACAGGAACAAACTTGATGAAAATGTCATTATAATCAAGAACAAAGAAAGTCTAGTAGCTAAGGGGGATGGTATTAGAGGGAGGTTTAAGGTATCCACATTGATCAAACCATTGCCCATGTATCAAGATTGGAATCCATCAGAGTGTTCCTTGTATATACTGCATCAAGGGATTCAAGGTCTACCAGATAGATGTGAATTCAGCCTTCCTGAATAGTGACTTAAAGGAAGAAGTCTATGTTGAGCAACCTCCAGGTTTTGTTGTACCTAACTCATCTGATTCTGTTTATAGACTTAGGAAAGCTCTATATGGGTTGAATCAAGCCCATAGAGCATGACATGAGACATTGTCTAGCTTCCTCATTAAGAAGAAATTCTCAAGGGGGAAGATAGACAAGACCCTATTCCTAAGGGAATCTAAGGGTAAGATCATCGTACTCCAGATATATGTAGATGACATTATCTTTGGATTTATTGATGAAAACGTTTGCAGGAAGTTTGCCAAACTTATTCAAGGGAAGTTTGAGATGAGCAGTGTGGGTTAACTTAAGTTCTTCTTGGGACTCCAAGTAAGATAGACTGATGATGACTTATCCATATCTCAATCTAAGTTTACCAAAAAGTTTGGTAGGGAGAATGCATCCACCCTGAAAACTCCCATGGGGTCAAGAATGCCTATAGGAAAAGATGAGGTAGGGAAACCTATTGATGAAACTTTGTATAGAAGGATAATTGGCTCCCTTCTATATCTTACTGCAATTAGGACAGACATCATGTATGATATATGTGATTGTTCTAGGTATCAGGCTAGCGCTAAAGAATCTTACTACTCTACTGCAAATAGGATTTTTAAGTATCTTAAGGGCAGATCATGTAACACCCCAAACCCCAGATTTTGGCAAAATTGGGTGACATGGCCTGGGATACGGGCGTGTCCCAGGGCGTGTCCTTCTTGGGTCGACAAAATTCGGTAGACGATCGTCGAGTGCAGAGTACACGGCCTGTGACATGGGCGTGTCACAGGATGTGTCCTCGCGGGTCGACGAATTTCAGGTTGACGAAGTTGATTCGGTCGACGATTGTCGAGTACAGAGTACACGGCCTGTGACACGGGAGTGTCATAGGGCGTGTCCTCGCGGGTCGATGAATTTTAGCTCGACGAAGTTGAGCTGGGGCGTGTCTAGTGTCGTGTATGGGCACACGGCCTGGGACACGGGCATGTCACAGGATGTGTCCCTCTCAGGTTGATCTCGATTTTGTGCAACCTGAAGAATACAGCTACAGATACGGGCGTGTCTGTAGGCATGTCAGGTGACATTGCTCGCGACACGGGCGTGTCACATGGGCGTGTACTGGATTGGATAAGTCGATTGAGCACAAATTAAGGTACACGGCCTGTGACACGGGCGTGTCATAGGCCGTGTCAGGCAAAAAATATGATTTTGTGGCAAAATCGTGGCTGTCCATTTCTTCAGCTATGATCCAAGGACTGAGGTTCCTCCCTGCTTCCTTATGGCCGTGGATGAGAAGGAAATTCTCATTTGTCATTTGGCCTTCATCTTTCTAAAATCCTAGAGAGAGAAAGAGAGGAATAAGGAGGAGGAGGAAGAAGAGTTGGCCACTGGTGGTGCTGCGAAGTTCCGACGAGAGATCCGAGCCCAGCGTTGCGGGGGAAAAGCTGTTGCGGTTCTTTCCAGGCAGTTAGGAGCTCATGGCACCGAAGCGCACTTCGAGGGTAATGACCTTTCTTCCTTTCCATGTGAAGGATTACTTTTTGGCATGTGCATATGATTCCCCCACTAGAGGGTGGCGTGTTATGGGAGTCTCTTGGGTTGATTAATGGAATCCCCAATCATTTGGCATATAGATTTGGAAAAGGAGTACGAAATAGGAATGCTGTGTGAAACCCATCTGGACAAGTTGGTCTGGATTGGTGATGTTGCATATACGCACTAGAGAAGACTCCATGATAAACATGTAGTTTAAGGAGTCGATGGGTTAGACCTACGAAGGACAGTAATAGGAAGTACTGGAGTGGTAGTCTAGGAAAATACCCATATAATGATTGTGCCGTTGGGTTGTACCTGCGAAGGGCAGTACCAAGAAGTACCGGCGTGATAAGCCAGGAAATACCCTTGATGCTTGGAATGCTTGGTGGGTGGTGCCTGTGAAGGGGAGTAGCAGGAAGTACTGGTTTGGCAGTCCAGGAAAATACCCTCAAGTGATGTATGGTTAAGCCTAGGGATGGAAAGTGAGGTCTGTCGCTAACGCGAGGCGTGGCTCCTAAGTAACCAATGAATGTGAAGCCAGTTCTATGAGAATGGGCTAGTTATGAGTGAAATGATGAGTTCACCTAAAGGAAACAGGCAAGGTGAAACCGACCCGTGCCTTTTATGTTGCCGTGAGTACGCCGTACTCGGTGATGGAAAGGCGACTTGAGCAACGGGGGGTGGATGATCCGACTTGCACTATGTCCGTCCGATATGAGACCTGAAAGTGCGGTCTGTTGGAGAGCATAACAAAAGTCTTAGTCCTACGCACCATGACACAATGGGGGGCTACGAGCCAATCCTGGTGTATTAAGACTAAAGTCTCCGGCTGCACGACCTGGAGCAAAATGCTCAATAGTTACCGTTGGGTTGCGACCCTGATACGGTGGTGGGACCCTGGTTCGCCGATACACCAAGAATGTGCCATGAGTGCACGGATCGTCGGGCCGCGTTGCTGATGGTTATGATGGCATATATATGCGTGAAAGCACATTATATGATATACATATCTGCCTGTGAAATGCTATGCCTGCAGAGAAGGAATACCACCGCCCCGGGAAAGGGGTGAGGTCGTTATAATTTGGTCAGCTGAATGCTGACCGTTGCCTATTTGCCACCGTTGGGTGGGCTGTCCCTGTACAGGTGCTGGAGAGCCAAGCGGGACGCATAAAGGCTGAAGTTCCTGCTGCTGCTGCTGCTACTACTGCAAGCCCTCGAAGGCTAAATGAAAATACTATGTTTGATTTTACGTGGCTGGCCTGCGGCCAATGTTTGAGGCCACTATTGTGTAAAGCCCTGTAAGGCCATAAGGCCAGTTCACTTTGTATTTGCTATGATTCCTATTTTATATAAATGTGGAACTTTTATGAGGTGGACATTCATGTGTGTGAGTTCAGCTTTGTGCTATAGGATTCCTCTAGATTGCAATGAGTTAGGATGCGCAACTCTAGTATCACTACGTAACTTCCCTTCCTGTTTTATGGTATATGTTGTGGGGACCCGACCGGACCTTCTAGTATATACCTGTGAACAGATGGAGTCGTTACATTTTTGGTATCAGAGCCAGGTCATTCCCTTTTGAATTCGTGGTCGAATTCGTTTGTGGGGTGGCGAGCACGTGTCTGTGCGAACCAAGTTAACACTAATGAACTCCGGAATGTCCACCTTGGGATGTAAATACATGTGTTTGAGGAACCTGTGCGTTCCTATTTTGTTGTTATTGCTTGTGTGCGGTCGCTAATGTGAGTGTCTTGTTCACCAATATGTGACGCAGAGTGGTGCGGGGCAATCGGAGCCCCAACGTTCTGATGAAAGTACAGTACCAGCTGAAGTGCCTACACCTCGGCCTTCTGTGGAAACTGTGCAATTAGTTGCTGAAGCATTGTTTGCCATGATCCAAGCATAGCCGATTGTTCAAACGCAGCCAACATTGAGGCCAGAACCGGTTCCGGCGAGGCCAGAACCTGTAGCGGCTGTGGATCCTCGAGCAGCTGAGAAGCAGTTAAAGCAGTTCATGAGTTTCAACCCCCCTACGTTTACGGGCCTGGGATCCCCTACGCAGGCTGAGGATTGGTTATCGCGTGTCAAGAGGATTATGACGACAATTGGAACGGAGGAACATCAGAAAGTCACCTTAGCCACCTTCTTGCTGGAAGGAGAAGCTCGTTTATGGTGGGATGAGATGGAAATACACCACTTAGCGGGTCGACCGTTATCACAGTGTCAATTGAGGAATTCTCCCGCCTCTTCCTAGAAAAGCACCTCCTGGAGGTACAACGTATTACCGTGGAGAACGAATTTTAAAGGCTGATTCAAGAAGACGACAGTGTTGAAACGTACCTGCATGAGTTTACATGCTTGGGGCGGTATGCGGGTTCTATTTTTACTAATGAGCAAAGGAAGACTAATAGGTTCTATGAAGGACTGCAGGACGAGTTGAGGTTCCTGCTGTCTAGTTCTGTGAACCAAGGGTTCCAGGCATTGGTTGATACTGCATGCGAGCTAGAAAAGGATATGAAGAGGGTGTAGGGGAAGCGGGCCTTGGCTGTGACATAGCCGGAATTCAAGGTGCCCCGACCAGCGAAGTCATTTTTCAAGAAGAGATCAGTCAAGAGGTGCAAGTCAGATGGACAAGCCCCTTCTATCGTTGCATCGGGAGAAACGTCGGGAGACACTTCAAAGCCGGAGACTCGTACATGCTTTAATTGTGGATGGGTGGGGCATATAGCCCGTGATTGTCGGGTACCACCAAATAGTGAAAAGAAGGCAGGAGCGTTGTATGCGGAGAAAGGAAAGGCAGTCGTGGAGACTTCTGCCTCGCAGGCGTAGCACCGAGTCTACAATCTTGGCTTGTAGGAGGCCATTAAGTAGAGTGACGTCGTCACAGGTACGAGTTAAGTTATTGTATTGCTTTGCTTATTGCATGCTTTGTATTGCATATTTGTATGCGGCTTGTGTGTGTGACATGATTGTCACAGGCTTTGTGATGATTTAGAACACACTGGCGCGGGCACTGTTTGATACTGGTGCTTCGCATTCTTTCCTGTCTAAGGAGTTCATAGCGCGGCTTGGGATACCTAGTCGCGCGAAGACAGATAGCGTCAGGGTGGTGTTGCCGAATGGTTGTTTGATGCTCGCGGATCGAGCTTGTGATGTGGCGGTCCAAATAGGAAGTCGGGACTTCTGTTTGACTGCATCTGTATTGCCGATATTTGAATTTGACGTGATCTTTGGTATGGATTGGCTCGTGGAGCAGCATGCCTTGATTGATTTTAATGCCAAAGAGATCACGTTGGGCCAGAATACCTAGCAGGAGACTAAGTTCTCGGGGATGCGAGGAGTGGGCGGGACGTTGATGTCTGCACTCCAAGTAGTCAAGGCTGTTTGGAATGGCGAGGAGTGCTACTTCATGCTGATTCAGGCTGTTGAGCCTATGGCCGATGTGAGCGATGTTCCGCTGGTATCGGAATTTGCAGATGTATTTCCCAAGGATCTCCCTGGGCTACCACTCTCGCGAGAGATTGACTTCACGATCGAGTTGTTGCCAGGTGCGAAACCTGTGGACCGCTCGCCATATCGCATTGTGCCAAAGGAAATGGCAGAGTTGAAAATCCAACTACAGGAGTTGTTGGAGCAGGGTTATTTTTGCCCAAGAATGCCACCTTGGAGCGCACCTGTTCTGTTTGTGAAAAATAAAGACGGTGGTTTGCGGTTATGTATTGACTACCTTGAACTGAACAAACTCATCGAGAAGAATAAGTATCTGATCCCACAGATTGATGAGTTGTTCGATCAGCTGGTGGGATCAACCGTCTACTCCAAGTTGGATTTGAAGTCTGGTTACTACTAGTTGAGGATTCAGGAAGGTGACATTCCCAAAACCGCATTTGGAACACATTACGGGCATTATGAGATCACAGTAATGCCGTTTGGGATATGCAATGCACCATCGGTGTTCATGGACTTGATGCACCGAACATTCCGAGAGTACCTGGACCTGTTCGTGATAGTATTCATTGATGATATTCTGGTCTACTCTCGATCTGAAGCCGATCATGCAAACCACTTGCGGTTGGTGTTGCAGACATTGAGGAAGAATCAGCTCTACGCCAAGTTATCAAAGTGCGAGTTTTGGATATCGTCAGTGGCTTTTCTGGGCCATGTGATAAGCAGAGAGGGCATATCAGTGGATCCAGCAAAGATAAGGGCCATACAGGAGTGGCCAGTGTTGTCTTCTGTGGCTGAAGTCAGGAGCTTCCTTGGACTAGTAGGCTACTATAGAAGATTTGTTGCGAACTTCTCGCGAATCGCTTTGCCTCTAACCACACTGACGAGAAAGGATCAGAAGTTTGTTTGGACACCAGAGTGCGCACGAGCTTTTGAAGAGCTGAAGTGTCGGTTGACCACGGCGCCTGTGTTGACGCCGCCATGTGGTACTGATGGATTTGAAATCTACAGTGATGCGTCAGGAAGCGGCTTAGGCTGCGTTCTTCTGCAAAATGGGAAAGTGATTGCTTATGGCTCGCGCCAGTTGAAGGTTCATGAGAGAAATTATCCCGTCCACGACTTAGAGTTGGCGGCGGTGATCTTTGCACTGAAATTGTGGAGGCGTTATCTGTATGGCGTGAAGGTGGAGATTTATATGTACCATAAGATCCTAAGGTACCTGTTGGAGCAGAAGGACTTGAATATGTGACAACGAAGGTGGTTGGAGTTCCTTGGGAACTACACCTTTACGATTCATTATACACCCGGAAAGGGAAATGTTGTCGCTGATTCCTTGAGTCGGGGAGCTCCGGCAAGAGCAAGCTGGGTGCAGATGCATGATGAACGTCTAATCCAGGAGTTGGAAGCGTTAGAGATTTCTTGTGTTGACAAGAATGCTACAGCCAATGCATGTTTGAACTGGACGGAGGTGTAGTGTGACCTTGCGGACAGAGTGCGACGAGTAACAGAGCTAGATGAGAGTCTCCAATGCCATGCCAAGGATGGGCCAGAGGGCAAATTCTCCTGGGATGATGGGCTTTTACGAAAAGAAGGCCGTTTGTGCGTCCCATGTTTGGGCAAATTGAGGGAAAAGCTGATGTATGAAGCGCATTACACGAAGTACTCAATTCACCTTGGGAGCACAAAGATGTTCAAAGACATAAAAAAGCTGTTCTGGTGGCCAGGACTGAAGAAAGATATCGCTCACTATGTGGCCAAATGCCAAACTTGTGCTATGGTGAAGGAGGAATGCCAGAAACCTAGCGGTTTCTTGAAGTCGTTGCTGATTCCAGAATGGAAGTTCGATGATATTTCTATGGATTTCGTGCACGGGTTGCCAAGATCTCAGCGCGGAAATGATTCCATCTGGGTGATTGTGGACCGGTTGACAAAAGTGGCGCACTTCCTTCCGAACAGGCTGGATGCTTCAGTATAAAGTTTGGCAAAGCTTTATGTTGAGCAGATTGTGCGGGTACACGGTGTTCCTCGAAGCATCGTGAGTGATCGAGATGGGCGGTTCACATCGAAGGATTGGAGGCTGGTTCATCAGCTGTTGGGTATAAAGTTGATGTTCAGTACGACCTTTCATCTCCAAACAGATGGCCAAATTGAAAGGACCAACAGAACGATGGAGGATAAGCTCCGAATGTGCGCCCTGGATTTTGGGAAGAGATGGGAAGATCATCTCTACATGGTGGAGTTTGCCTACAATAACATCTACCAAGCGAGCATCGCTATGGCACCACATGAAGATCTATATGGAAGGAAGTGTCGTACTCCTTTGGCTTGGGTAGAAGCAGACGAATCCAAGTTGTATAGGCGTAATGAAGTCGATGAAGCAAACTCGACGATACGCACTATTCGAGAAAGGCTACTGATAGCTCAAGATCGTCAAGCGAAATACTACAATGCCAAGCACCAAAATGTAGAGTTCACGGTGGGAGAGTTGGTATACTTTGTTAAAGTAGCGAACAAACGACCAAAAATAAGCCGGAGTTTTGAATAATTGAAAGTTTTATTATCCAAAAATATATCTATTACAAAGGTATGCCCTCCCTTATATAGAATGAAGGAGAGATGAGAGAATACAAATAAGAGATGTGAGACTAAAAATTTACAGGACTAAGCGGACTATACAAAACAAACTGCACAAGCCGCGCGGTTAGACAGAAGGGCTAACCGCACAGCTACCACCACAGAGAAAGAGAGATTGCCAGGGTAGACCGCTAGACCGCCCGGTCTCCAAGCCGGCTGAGACAAACTGCCAGACCGTGCGGTCTTCAACCCGCCAAGACAGACCGCCAGACCGCCCGATCAACAACTTCAACACTCCCCCTCAAGCTGGAGCATATATATCGATCATGCCCAGCTTGTCACAAACATGAAGAAACGAGGCAGAAACTGGCTTGGTGAAGATGTCAGCCAGCTCTTTATCAGAAGTGACAAAGGGAGTTCAAATTTGTTCCTTTAAGATCTCTTCATGAATGAAATGACAGTCGACCTCAATGTGCTTTGTTCTTTCATGGAAGACCGGATTTTTGGAGATGTATATGACGACCTTGTTAACACAGAACATAGGTAGAGGATGGTTGTAGACCTCTCCTAAATCTAGCATGAGAGCCCGCGGCCATTTTAACTCACATGTGGTTGACGCCATACTGCGATACTCAGCTTCTGCACTGGACCTGGAGACAACAGACTGCTTCTTGCTCTTCCAGCTCACCAAATATCCCCCAACAAAGGTGCAAAAACCTGAGGTTGACTTGCGATCCCCTTTGTCATCAGCATAACTTGCATCTGAGTATGCTTCAATCCTCTGATGACCATTCTTCTGAAAAAGTAATCCTTTCCCAAGCGCTGCTTTGACATACTCCAAGATCCGCAAGGCAGACTGTAGATGGCACTCCCTAGGTGCTTACATAAATTGACTCACCTTGCCCACAGCATAGGAAATGTCGGGCCTGGTCACTGTGAGATATATGAGCTTACCAACCAGACGCCTGTACCGCGAACTATCTGAAAGAGGAGGCGAATCATCTGTCCAGGTTTTGTCTTCTCCAGTTGCCATGGGGCATCGGGCAGGTTTTGCTCCAGTCAATCCCGCCTCTTTTAAAAGATCAAGGGCATACTTACGCTGAGAGAGAACTAAGGAGTCGGGCTTCCGAGAGATTTCGATCCCCAGAAAGTACTTTGGAGAGCCCATATCTTTCGTGACCAGATGTTGGAGAAGATGTCGCTTTGTCAGGGCTACCCCTTCATGGTCATCGCCAGTGAGAAGAATATCATCGACGTACACAGCAAGAACAACTAGCCCCGAAGGAGTTTTGCGAATAAATAGAGAGTGATCGGCAGAGCTTCGCGCAAAACTAACGGCCGCCACGATGCCGCTGAACTTGTCAAACCAAGCTCGAGGGCTCTGCTTGAGGCCATAAATTGCCTTCTTCAGCCGGCATACTCGTGTCTCCCCCGGAGCAACATACCCAAGAGGTTGCTCCATGTAAACGGCCTCGTGAAGATCACCATAAAGGAAGGCATTCTTGACATCCAGCTAAGAAATCGGCCAATCCCTATTTACCGCCATAGAGAGAAGGACCCGGATAGTGCTGAGACGAGCCACGGGGGAGAAGGTGTCAAAGTAATCAACCCCATAGGTCTGAGTAAAGCCGTTAGCAACAAGGCGAGCCTTATACCGATCCACAGTGCCATCTAGGCCAAATTTGACCACAAATACCCAGCGACAACCAACAACATCAGTACCAAAGGGAGGAGGAACAAGAGTCCATGTACCCCGCTCAGTTAGGGTCGCCATTTCCTCATCCATCTCCAGCTTCCAATGAGGAATAGCAAGCGCCTCCTGGTAGGAGCGGGGTGTGGCAGTGGCAGAGATAGCCAGTGCAAATGCCCTGCAATAAGGGGTAAGACGATCATATGAAACAACAACAGCAAGGGGGTGTAGGGTGCACGTCCGCACCCCTTTGTGAAGAGCTATAGGAAGATCCAGGTCAGCGGGTCCCTCAGCATCCGGAGCATCCGTGACAGAGAAAGCTGGCCCAGGAGTAGAGAGCGACGGCGGCGGAGATGAGGGAGACGGTGGCGGAGATGAGGGAGACGGTGGTGGAGAAAGAGGAGTGGGTGGAGACAGTGTAGGGGTGGAGATCGTAGTAGGAGAAGAGGGAATGAAGGGAACGGAAGGAGAATCAGAAGCGAGGAGAAGAGGAGAGGAGTCATCCGAGAAGTAGGAGGTATTCTCGAAGAAGGTGACGTCAGCAGAGATGAACTGCTTACGAAGGACGGGATCAAAGCAACAATAGCCTTTCTGAGTGGTGGAGTATCCCAGAAAGACACATTTGGTGGAGCGAGGGGAGAGCTTATCAATGGTGGCCGAAGGGGTATGCACAAAGGCAGTGCATCCAAAGATTTGGAGAGGGAGAGGAAACGGCTCCTTGCCCGGATACAGAATGGAGAATGGGGTTTTTCCATGGAGAACCATGGAGGGAATGCGATTGATAAGGTAGCAGGCAAGGAGAACAGCATAGCCCCAATAGGAGCGAGGAACATGCATCTGGGTCATCAAGGTGAGAGCGACATCGAGAAAGTGACGGTTTTTGCGTTCTGCCACGCCATTCTGCTGTGAAGTATAGACACAACTAGTTTGATGAATAATCCCATTTTGCATGCAGAATGTAGAGAAGTCATGACTGATATATTCTTTGGCATTATCAGATCGAAAAACTTTGATATAAACATTAAACTAAGTTTTGATCATGAGATAGAAGGACGTCCATACAAAGAATAATTCGGAGCGATCTTTTAACAGGTACACTCACGTACAATGAGAGAAATCATCAATGAACGTGACAAAATATGAACTACCGCGACCAATGGTAAGTGTAGGAGAAGGACCCCAAATATCGGAGTGGATGAGATCAAACGGACGGTTAGATCCACGAACGTGCTTTGGAGGGAAGGAGGAGCGGAGATGCTTGCCAAGCTGTCAGGCCTCACAGTTGAGCGGAGGACTGTGTGGAGGAAGTAGGGGCAGAAGTTGACGAAGAAGACGTGGAGGAGCATGACCAAGGCGGAGATGGCATTGGAGAATATCTGGGGATGTGGAGGAGAAGGTGGAGAAAGCAGAAATGTTGTCCAAGAAGTATAAGCCGCCACTCTCAGTCCCAGTAGCAATCGTCCATTGGGAGTCCGGATCCTGAAAAGACCAAGAAGTAGAAGTAAATATGACGGAACACTGTAATTGCTTGCATAGAGAGGTAACAGATAATAAGTTGCACGAGAACTTGGGCACGTATAGAGTATCCGCCAAGTGAAGAGACAGAGTGACATGAACTATCCCCGTCCAATGGACTGATGATGAAGAGCCATCAGCGAGAATAACCGGGGGCAACCGATCATGTGTTTCTAGGAGAGAAAAACACTGGAGAGTGCCGGTCATATGATTTGTAGCACCGGGTCGATCAGCCATTTTCCTTGAGTAACAACGTGGGCACGACCAAAAGACGTGACCACCGAGGCGAATGACTTGGAGGAGGATATGAAAGCCATAATGGGGAGAAGAGGGAAGCACAAGCCGCGCGACTTAACAGGAGGTCGCGGAGACTAACAGGCAGGAGCAGCTAAAGGAAGAAAGGCAGAGAGGCCGCCGAAACAAGGAAGAACCCGCGCAAACAGAGAGAAAACGTAGCGGTTAGCAGAAAGAGATCTGTAGCGGCCACGATGATAGATACCAGCGGCCAGAAAAACCACGACCAAGCCGCAGAAGCAAGCAAAGGAAAAGAAGTCGAGCGGCTAGAAATCAGCCCGCGCGAACAGAAGAAAGAGACACCACGCAGACAGAGAAAAGTCCGCTGGGAGGCAAACAGGTCGCAACAAGAAGAGGAAGAAACAAAGAGGTCGCGCACACAAAGGGCAACGACAAGGAGAGAAGAAGCTGCGCGAACAGGGCGCAAGCAGGCGGAAGAAACAAGCCGCGAGGACAGGCCGCGAGAAGAAGAAGCAAGCCACGCAGATAGGTCGCGAGGTCAGAGAGGGCGCACATAATCAGGAGGAGAAAATCGAGTCCTCTGATACCATGTTAAAGTAGCGAACAAACGACCAAAAACAAGTCGGAGTTTTGAATAATTGAAAGTTTTATTATCCAAAAAGATATCTATTACAAAGGTATGCCCTCCCTTATATAGAATGGAGGAGAGATGAGAGAATACAAATAAGAGATGTGGGACTAAAAATTTACAGGACTAAGCGGACTATACAAAACAAACCGCACAAGCCGCGCGGTTAGACAGAAGGGCTAACCGCACGGCTACCACCAGAGAGAAAGAGAGATTGCCAGGGTAGACCGCTAGACCGCCCGGTCTCCAAGCCGGCTGAGACAAACCGCCAGACCACATGGTCACCAACTTCAACATACTTGAAGATCAAACCATTCAAAGGCGTATCCAAGATTCGACGTCTGAAAAAGTCGAGTCCACGGTACCTTGGTCCATTTGAAGTGGTGGAGCGAGTAGGGGAAGCTGCATATCAGCTAGCTCTGTTGGCAGACTTGAGTGGATTACATGATGTGTTTCACATCTCAGTGCTGTGGAAAGCTGTGAAAGATCCAGCTCAGGTGATCGAGAATGATCATGTGCTGATGGAGTATGGGCTAATGACAAAGGTTAGGCCCATTCGGATCGAGGATCGTGCTGATAAACAGTTGCGAAAAAAGATGATCGGGATGGTCAAAGTCCGGTGGGATAATTGTGACTGTGAAGAACTCATATGGGAGCGAGAGCAGGCCATGCGAGCTGAGTTTCCCGAGCTCTTTGTGTAACTGTTATGCAGTGTATATCGAGTTGTAATGAACGTTTGTGAAATGAAATCCTTCTATTTGAATTCCTTACTTTCTGCAAATTTCGGGGATGAAAGTTTTGTAAGGAGGGGAGGGTTGTAACACCCCAAAGCCCAGAATTTGGCAAAATTGGGTGACACGGCCTGGGACACGGGCGTATCGCAAGGCGTGTCCTTCTTGGGTCGATAAAATTCAGTCGACGATCGTCGAGTGCAGAGTACACGGCCTATGACACGGGCATGTCACAGGGCGTGCCCTCACGAGTCGACGAATTTCAGGTCGACGAAGTTGATTCGGTCGACGATTGTCGAGTGCAGAGTACACGACACGTGACACGGGCGTCTCATAGGGCGTGTCCTCGCGGGCCGATGAATTTTAGCTCGACGAAGTTGAGCTGGGGCGTGTCTAGTGCCGTGTATGGGCACACGGCCTGGGACACGGGCATGTCACAGGCCGTGTCCCTCTCAGGTTGATCTCGATTTTGTGCAACCTGAAGAACACGGCTACATACACGGGCGTGTCTGAAGGCGTGTCAGGTGACACTGCCTGCGATACGGGTGTGTCACATGGGCATGTACTGGATTGGATAAGTCGGTTGAGTACCACTTAAGGTACACGGCCTGGGACACGGGCGTGTCATAGGCCATGTCAGGCAAAAAATATGATTTTGTGGCAAAATCTTGGCTGTCCATTTCTTCAGCTATGATCCAAGGACTGAGGTGGCTCCCTGCTTCCTTATGGTCGTGGATGAGAAGGAAATTCTCATTTGTCATTTGGCCTTCATCTTTTTAAAATCCTAGAGAGAGAAAGAGAGGAAGAAGGAGGAGGAGGAAGAAGAGTTGGCCACCGATGGTGCTGCGAAGTTGCGACGAGAGATCCGAGCCCAGCGTTACGGGGGAAAAGCCGTTGCGGTTCTTTCCAGCCAGTTAGGAGCTCATGGCACCGAAGCGCTCTTCGAGGGTAACGACCTTTCTTCCTAGCCATGTGAAGGATTCCTTTTTGGCATGTGCATATGATTCCCCCACCAGAGGGTGGCGTGTTATGGAAGTATCTTGGGTTGATTCATGGAATCGCCAATCATTTGGCATATAGATTTGGAAAAGGAGTAGGGAATATGAATGATGTGTGAAGCCCATCTGGACAGGTTGGTCTGGATTGGTGATGTTGCATATACGCACTAGAGAAGACTCCATGATAAACATGTAGTTTAAGGAGTCGACGGGTTATACGTGCGAAGGGCAGTAGCAGGAAGTACTGGAGTGGTAGTACAGGAAAATACCCGTATAATGATTGTGCTGTTGGGTTGTACCTGCGAAGGGCAGTAGCAGGAAGTACCGACATGATAAGCCAGGAAATATCCTTGATGCTTGGAATGCTTGGTGGGTGGTGCCTGTGAAGGGGAGTAGCATGAAGTACTAGTTTGGCAGTCCAGGAAAATACCCTCAAGTGATGTACAGTTAAGCCTAGGGATGGAAAGTGAGTTCTGTCGCTAATGCAAGGCATGGCTCCTAGGTAACCGATGAATGTGAAGCCAGTTCTGTGAGAATGGGCTGGTTATGAGTGAACTGATGAGTTCACCTAAAGGAAACAGGCAAGGTGAAACCAACCCATATCTTTTATGTAGTCGCGTGTACACCGTACTCAGTGATGGCAAGGCGACTTGAGCAACGGGTGGTGGATAATCCGACCTGCACTATGTCTGTCCGATATGAGACCTGAAAGTATGGTCTATTTGAGCGCATAACAAGAGTTTTAGGCCTGCTCGCCATGACACAATGGGAGGCTATGGGCCAATCCAGGTGCATTAAGACTAAAGTCTCCAGCTGCATGCCCTGGAGCAAAATGCTCAATAGTTGCCGTTGGGTTGCGACCCTGATACGGTGGTGGGACCCTGGTTCGCCGGTACACCAAGAATGTGCCCTTAGTGCACGGATCGTCGGGCTGCATGGCTGACGATTGTGATGGCATGTATGTGCATGAGAGCACATTATATGATATACATATCTGCCTATTAAATGCTATTCCTGCAGGGAAGGAATACCACCGCCTCGAGAAAGGGGTGGGGTCGTTATAATTTGGTCAGCTGAATGCTGACCGTTGCCTGTTTGCCACCATTGGGTGGGTTGCCCCTGTGTAGGTGCTGGAGAGCCAAGCGGGACACATAAAGCCTGAAGTTCTTGCTGCTGCTGTTGCTACTGCTAGCCCTCGAAGGCTAAATGAAAATACTATGTTTGATTTTACGTGGCCGGCCTGCGTGCTAATGTTTGAGGCCACTATTATGTAAAGCCCTGTAAGGACATAAGGCCAGTTGACTTTGTATTTGCCACGATTCCTGTTTTATATAAATATGGAACTTTTATGTGGTGGACATTCATGTTTGTGAGTTCAGCTTCATGTTATAGGCTTCCGCTAGAATGCAATGAGTTAGGATGCACAACTCTGGTATCACTACGTGACTTCCCCGCCTATTTTATGGTATATGCTATGGGGCCACGACCGGACCTTCTAGTATATACCTGTGAACGGATGGAGTCGTTGCACACCAGATCTTGGCCTATGGTACCTTATAAATGGGGAGTTTGAACTAATATGATATTTAGATGCAGATATTGCAGGCTGCAAAGAGGACAGGAAGAGCACTTCTGGCACTTGTCTGTTCTTGGGAGGAAGACTAGTGTATTGGAGCAGTAAGAAATAAACAAGTGATGCAATCTCAATTGCAGAGTCAGATTACATCTCAGCATGTAGCCGTTGTGCTCAATTGCTGTGGATCCATCATCAGCTCAAGTATTATAACCTCGAGATAAGTAGAAGTCACTTATATAGTGATTCTACTAGTGCCATCTCAATTACTAAGAATCCTGTCTCATACATCAGGACTAAGTATATTGAGATAAGATATCATTTCATTAGGGAGCATGTGGAATGTGAAGATATTAACCTTGAGTTTGTTCCTACAAACAATCAAGTGGCTGACATCAAGTTTGAGTTGGGTATTTGAACATGGTATAGCTTCAATTGCTCCTCATGTTGTTTCTTTGTTGCAGGTTGTACTATTTCTTGCAGGTGAAAAAGTCCTTTAGTGGGATGAAGATTTTTTAAGTGCTATACCTTCAGTGGTATGGAAAGGAGCAACAATTGAGGGGGAACAAGTCTACCAGGAAGTATGATAGAGGATGCTTTAGTTGAGGGGGAGCAATTTCAACACTTACTGAGATAGATTCAATTTCTTGTAGAGAAGGAGCAGCACACCTCCCTGACTATTTACAAAAGTCATAAAGGGGGAGGAAAAGGAAATGAGAAGGAAATGATAAAGGATAGGTAGAAACAATTCAGGGGGAGTATGGAGTGATGATGATCACCCTATATACAAGGAGAGGATGGTAACCTATAACTTGTTATCTTGTTATAAGTCTTCTTATTTAATGTTTTATTGTTGCGTATATTAGTGTATATCATTGAATCAGGATTTTGATTGAGGGTTTTGACTTCTGCAAATAGGGGGAGATTATTGGGTCCATTGCCCACAATGTCCCAGATTTGTAGAAGTCCAACATGTCAATGATATACATATTTTTATATTTAATATATGTTCAAGTTCATGGATGATGTTTTGTCCTTATAACATTTACAGGACATGTATTCCAAGTAGTGTGACATGTGCTCACAAAGTAAATATGTGTAGAGATAGAAATCTGTCTATGCCCACAAGCATTGAGTGAAGCTAGTTCACTCAACGCTAAATGCCAGGGAGGATGCTGGATAGGTTGAGAAATCGCCTAAGTCCACAAGCATTGAGTGAAGCCAGTTCACTGAATGCTAGTTGCCAAACAACGTTGATTTAGTTGTGGACAGTCAAAGCCATATAGTCTACAAAGCAAATTCGGTGGCTAAGTCGACAGGCGTTGAGTGATGGCAGTTCACTTAATGCCATATATCAAGAATCATCGAGTATAGGTGAATTTGTAAAAGCCTCAGTATTGGCATGATGGATATTCGACCAAGTCCATAGGCATCGTATGATTACAGCTCTCAATGCCATACACCAAGTAGTGTTGAGACAAGCTCAAGCTGTTAAAGATTCTATCAAGAGATATCTGGCAAAGTCCCGAAGCATCGAGTGAATATAGCTCACTCGATGCCAAAGCAGAGGACTTCGTGTTATGATAAAGCCTAAGATGATGGAAAGCTAAGTACAAAAGAATTGAGTGATGAAGCTTCAATTAAAGGTCTTAATACCAGACAGGAAAAGCATTAGGTCATGCTACTGCAGTCAAATGCTAAGAAGAAAGAAGATGGAAAGCAGCTAAGTACAAAAGCATTGAGTGATGAAGCTTCACTCTACTCTCTCAATGCCTCAGCAAGCTGGCAGACTTCATAGTAGCAACTAAATATAAAAGCATTGAGTGATGAAGCATCACTCAACGCTCTCAACTCCTGGCATATAAAAAGTTTCAACTACATCCAGGGGCATTGAGTGATGCCAACTCACTCCGCACTCAATGCATGACAGTGTAGAAAAGATTGATTAAGTCCAGAGGTATTCAGTGAAGCCAATCTACTCAACGCACTCAACGCCTGGTGGTGAATTTGAAGATTTGGCTAAGTCCACACCTGCTGTCGTTAGCATAGTCAACAAAGTCAACAAAGTTCAAATTTGGTGCGGGAAAGCAACAGAACACGATAAATTGCACCAATGCTCTTCTGTATGTCTTATTTCGTTAAAGCAAGTTACAACTGTCAACTGCAGGTGGTCCCCACTACTTCTTGGAGCGTTAATCGGTGAAAGATAAAAGGGTCAACTTCAAAAGGAATAACTTAACTTTTAGGGGATTATCCTTTTCACAAAGTTGTGGCTGAACTTCATCTTCCTCGCCATTTCTACCGAGCTAGAAGCTTGAAGTCGATTCAGCTGATATAAAAGTTCATTCTAGATAATTGTAGAGATTGCTTCTGCTACATCAAGGTTAGATAAGAATTTGATAAAGAAAGAGAGGCAGAGCTTTCAAGTGTTTGCAGGTTCAGGTTAGCTGATTGAAGAACTCAAGACCTAACAAATCTTTAGTCTTCTTCAGCAAGTTCAGAAACAAGTTTCTGAGGTTCTTCCAACAGAGGTAGTTACTTATTGACGATCATTCTCTTGCTGCTGAAAGATAATTGGGGCTGAGATAACTCAACTCAGGAAGCAGACAGAGAAAAATCTCTGTGTCAAATCAATACAAACAAAACCCCTTTCATTTCTGTAGGATCCTTTTGGATCTGAGTTGTAAGGCCTTTATTCCTGAGGTAGGGCAGATTTACTTGAGTGTATTGTATAGTTTTGGATCTGAGTTATAGGACCTTTGGGTCTGAGGTAGGATCCTTTTGGATATGAGCTATAGGGCCTTTGTTCCCGAGGTAGAGTAGTTTACCTATGCTGTAGGAGTGTCATCCTCTCTGAGTGTAGGATCTTTAGGTCTGAGTGTAGGATCCCGATTTGGATCTAAGGTAGGGCCTTGTGCCTGAGCTATAGGAAAGTCATTCTATTTGAGGTGGGGCTATCCTCCATAGCCTGAGTTGTGGAACTTGGTTTCAAGTCTGAGGTAGGTGATCTTTTTATCACTGAGTTGTAGGATCAAATTTACTATGAGGTAGGGCTTTGTGCCTGAGTTGTAAGTCTTGGAGCACATTGAGAGATCCTGAGAGATATGTGGTGAAAGCTTTAAGGAGATGAGTTTTTGGAGAAGTGCCTTGTCTAACAAAAAAGTTAGAAAGGTGGGAGGAGAGTGAATGTACCCATAATTTGGGGAACCACTCTAAATTCTGTGTGTATTCTTTGTGGTTTCTTTTGAAAGAATCTAACACTAACTAACTACACACTATGTTAAAAGATAATAATAAAAGACTAGAAAACCTATTCCCCACCCCAATAGGTGTTTAGCTACCTTGAAACTAAAAACTATCACGAACTCGTAAACCCTTAGTTGAGGTGCAAACTTTCTCGTAAATCCTCATGAACTAAAAACTTCTACTGATGCACCAATACCTTATTCATGACTTTAGGTGGTTGCGTAACACTTTCATGTGGATTGGATGACCTAAGCCAATGTATCAATTTTGCTAAATGTAGCCCAAAGTCTATCCTTAGCCCATATGAGGCGACGTCCAATTCCTTGGGACAAAGGTCTCCAAATTTATTTCATGGGTTCATCATATGGTAATTAGTGGGAAATCAGAAATTCAGAATTTTTCTAATTATTTTTGAACAGTATTAAAATTATTTAATTACGTGACCTAAGTCATATTGAACATAAACTACCAAAACTAGAGCTCCTCTTGGTCTAATTAATTTATATGGTGTTCAGGTTGGTAAAAAATATCATTGTACAAAATTTCCTAATTTTCTAGATTAATTTGTCCCATGTTTTCATTTATGAATATTAATACCATACTACCCATTTCTAAAAGAAGCACCAAAAATAATATACCAATAATTCATTGAAAATTTCTAGATGATCAAATTATCTTGGTAGTGGCCAAAACAAATTTTCTTAATTATCCATAGAGTGTTAACTTAAGATTTTCACAATTTAAGATATTTACAAAAATGTCACTATTCATATAAACATCATTTCTATCCATCCAAAAATGTTAATAAAGTTTACAGAGGTCCATAGTACTGAAATAATGATCTAGTTAAAATTTCATAATTTTACAAGGCTCATAATTAACATTTTTAACCAAAGACATTTAAGGGCATAAAAGTATTTTGTACTAATATCCACATGAAATAAATTCCAAAAATCTTAATAAATTTTCCAGAGAATCAAAATAATAGTTTAGGGCTTGTGTCATTGATCTAGAAATTTCTAAGTTAAAATTCCCATATTTCCTATCATGACATAAATGTGTGCCATAATTAAAATAAATTGAAACTAAAGGATTTTTTATTCCAAAAATCCTAACTTCTCCATGGATGATTTATTTCATCTCCATAAACTCCTAACCATAGTTTCATTGACATGCAATGAGTCAAATGGGCTTAATTCCCCATATTTGCCCTTTTTGCTAACAACACACCAAATACACATTCAACTTGCAAGTTGGATCCTCCAACATACAGAGGTCCAAATGACAGTTAATTTTTACCAGGGTCCTAAAATGACATTATTGTCATTGCTCCCAAATTTAGCGGCATTTAGAGTTGTAATACTCCCTAAATCACATTAATTTGAAAAAGCAAATAATGGAAAAACTATAGGGAAATATTCTCCCAAAATTATGATTTTTTGGAACAAGCTAGGACTTGTATATGCACATGCATGGTCCAAATTTCATTACATGTGGAGTTGTAATCTATCATATATAGTCATTTTAATTTCTGACCTAGGCTAGGAGCAGTCCTAGGAAAATAGATCTATAAGGAGCTACATTAATCCAAATGACTTGATTAATATTCCAAATAAAAGGTAAGCCAAAGGGCTAAATTTTTCATGTTGGTAACATTTTCTTACTCTACCCGTAAAGGGCATAAATTCAATTAAGCATGGCCCTAGGCTTAGTAACTCAACAACACTCTTTCCAGCTTTCCTGCTCTTCACCATTTACCTTTCAAAATTTTTGAGAGCCTTTAGAATGTAGTTGGATGGTATTATAATGGGGGTCTACGAACTCATGTTCTCTTTAATAGACTTCTTCCCGAGATATCTCCTTTCAAGGTGTTTGATCTATTCTTTAGAGGGATAAACTTTGTCAATGCCTTTCCTAATCTCTCTATGGCTCACCCAGGTCTGCATAATGATAAAACTAGATTCATCATTCCATTCCTCATGATCAGGATGATTGGCCTTTTCTTTCATTTTCTTAGGCATGAGCTCCTATGGGTCCATAGTTCCATCTCTTTCTCTTCGGTTGGAATTCTGAACATCCTGAGCATCACTTTTTATAACCGCAAAGTCAAACTCTTATGGTTTATGTGGATCTAGTAGGGGCAGGTCGAGTGCAAGACTTGTTCCTTGAAGTACCCATAGGGCTTGATCAGCAGTTACATTCTCCCCCCTTTCTGGCTTCTTCAAATACTTTGTTTTGAATATCAATGGTGCTTACTACAATTTTGCTTGAAAGGGTCTAAAAGACATTTTCATTCTCATCAAGAAGAACATCCCTTACCTCATCAATCTGCTTCATAACTTCATTTTTTTGTGGCATACACATAGTTCTTTATATGGTTTACACCCTGTTCATTTGTTTGATCAGTTTGGCTGACATATTGCTTGATTCGAATGAAGTCCTTAGTGTAGAAGTAGAGATTTTCATTCATTGTTGTCATCACTTTTACATTGATGTCCATAGCTTTAGCAGCTTTAACAAACCATTTGTTGATCTCACTATTCATATGGGCAATTTCTTCCTTGATTACCTTTATTTTTCACATAAAATGTTTACTAACTCCTTGAGCTATGCATCATGTGATTCCTTGGAGAGATACACTTCTCATCCCACATCATTTTTTGAGCAGATTGTATTGAAGATGTAGAATATAAAGGACGGATGTTGTGGGCCCTGAGATGTGAGTAGCTTCTTCAGAAGGTAGATGAGACTTGTTCCTTATCTCACTAAGGTCCCTTTGGGTAGTCAACTCAGTTTAATTTGCATCCTCAGCCTTTTTAGTAACAAGAAATTGAACATCTAGAGCAGGGTGCTCTGTATGAATCTCCCCCTCAGTGTCAACAACTATTCCCAGTGAATCATTTACATCATCATCCAGGAACCTGTCAAGGATATTTTTAGGTTCCTTATCATATTTATTCACTTTAATTGTAGTGAAATATTCTTGAAGATCTTTTTTTGCCTCCCCCTAAGATGAGGTATTTTTCCCCAGGTTAGATAGGATGTCATCAATTTGAGTGCTCACATCTTTATTTTAAATAGACTCACTTCTTTCACTTTCTCCACTTCCTATCTCAAGGGATTTGATTAGTGAGGCAGTTTCTTCCTCTGAAAATTCTTCTTCACGTTTTGTATCCACAACAATAGTTTTACCCTTTTTCTTATACAGACTCTTCTTCTTTGAAGGATTTACTAGAACCTTCTGCTACCTTTCTAGTGTCTTCACATCCATCCTTCTCATATGATGGATCTTTGTTCCTTTCTTCTTTTTGAATATGTCTGGTTGTTCAAATTGGAGATATAAAGATAGAATCCTTCCCAGAATAGGAAGCTACAAGCTTTCCTTAATTCTCTTGAAGACCAGTCCAGCCCAATCTATTTTCTTCATGAGACTAACTCTGGTCATCCATACAAACCTCATTTTTGAGTTTTTATCAACCCTACCTTGCATAGGAGGGCCGTCCCAATAATGTTTGCCAAAAACTTTCCTTTCAGGTTGAAGAACTTCCTTTCCATAGAACCATAGGGCTCTCCATTATATTGACACCAATCCATAACATATATAGTCTGCTACTATATGATTTCTTGAAAGATCTCTGCTTGTGGAAAGTGCAGAGAGTTTGCCATTCTCTTAAAGCTTATCTGAACATGGACACTGCCAATCTTTCTTTTGATGGAACTTCCAGAGGGATACACCATAGAATTTGCGTATTGTTCCAACACCTCCTTCTTTAGAATAATTGTTGGCTCTTATAAGGCAAAATCTAAGCAGACGACATCTAGTTTCCTGATAACAAACATGATTTCTTTTATTGCTTCATGAAAGCCATTCCTTACTACCTTACTTCCTTCATACAGATAATAATTCTTCTTGGGAGCAATTTTTTAGCACCTTGGAGATTCTAGCTGTCGCGAGAGCTGGAGAGTGCTGGACAGAGACTAGGGCAAAGTTTTTTGTGTACTTTAAACCTAAACACTTTGGCCTATTTTATATGCTTTTATAACAAGAAGGAAATGAAGTGTTGCGTACCTGCATAAGTGTCAAGTTTATATCTGATTGAAGATATTCACGTGGCGATTGACGCCTAGAACAAAAGTTTTAGCGTGGTTACTTCCTAGGAAATCTCCATTAAACTCCCAAATCAAGCTCTCTTGAGCCGATTTATCTCCTAAACATTGGATCTAAAGATCTAGCAACAAGGGAGAGGGTAGGAAGCTCACTTGGTTTCTGGCCATGGATCGTGTCCTCCTTGGCTGCTTGTCGTGTTCGAATTTCTGGCAATATTGTGTTCGGTTTGTCGTTCTTCAGGAAGAGGGAAAAAGTCAGCTGATGAGAAAGCCTTTCTGAGTTCGGTTATCCTTATAAAAAAGTGGCTGGTGATTTTGGGTTAAAAGTCTGCTTGCCATGTGTCACTCTCCCATAGGACCGCACTTTTTATAACATAAAATAAGTTTCCGAAAAGATAAAATGTTGTCCTGTACAAATTTATAAGTACCATAAATGACTTGGCCGTGCAGAGAAACTACTAAGTCCATTCGTCGTGTATACTCGATGAATTTTCGGAATCACTCAATGAATCACCGAGTGCATTAAGTCCGTTACACGAGTCATCTCGATAAGTACACGTGTCCACTCAACGAATTTCATAAGTCAACTCCTGTTCACTCGATGATTTGTGGAGTCCTCTCGACGAATTCTCAACTCTTTTTGACCAATCATTTTGAAAAATTTCACAAGTCCACGCGAGTTCACTTGGCGAATTCGTCGAGTCTTTTCAAGTTCACACGAAGAATTCATCGAGTCATCTAGACTAATTCACGAGTCTTCTCGACTATTTCTCGAGTCATCTCGCCAAATTGACGAGTATTCTCGACTATTTCTCATTTAATCTCGATGAATTCATGAGTCTTCTCCACTATTTCTTGAGTCATCTCAATGAATTCACGAGTCTTTTAAACTATTTCTTGATTCATCTCGACAAATTCACACCAGGCTTGTTCTAACTGCCGTCCTTGGACTTGGGGTTCTCTCCCAACACTTTCTACTGGTTCAAGTCACCATAATGACCCCTAAACACACACGAGGGGGTATAGCTCGAAATGGTACGTTATAAATCCTATAAACAAACAAAAGATTTCGTCCACGAAATCGAGCTAAGTCTACAGATAACAAATTACAAAGCATACAAGGTAAATGTTTTAAATTTACCGTGTGGAAACAATGCCGGGTAGCATTGCTGCATAATATCTATAGGTTCCCGTGTGTACACCTCTTTTCCCTAGTTGGACCACAAGACCTTCACCAATGAAACACTTTTACTCCTCAGCCTTCGTACATCATAATCTATTATCCGCACCGGCTCTAGTTGTACAGACCTATCAGGTGCCATAGGGCCAGATGTAGCGGTGAAAAATTTCTCAGGATGAAGTAGTGCTTTCCTAAGTGAATACATATGAAAGACATTATATAAGTTCTCCAATTCATGTGGAAGCTCCAGCCTATAAGCTAATGGACCAATCTTCTCCAAGACGGTGTAAGGCCCCATATACCTCAGGCTGAGCTTTATCCTCCCATGAATACACGACACACCATCCATTGGCCTGAACTTTAAAAATACCTTGTCACCACTTGGAAATCCACCATCATGTGTTTTACATCATAGTACTTCGCTTTTCGGCTCCGAGCCTCTAGTATGTGATCTCAGATCAATCTAATCTTAGCATCGGTGTCATCGATGTACTCTGAAAGTGCAAGTTAGATCTGATATACTCTAGAGGGGGGGGGGGGGGTGAATAGAGTATGGTGCTTGCTAAAAACTTTTTACAATAGTTGTTGTATTCCTAAGTGAACAGGGAAGCAAATGAACTACAACAACTATTTAATCAAAAAGCAATCACAAACCACAGCCAGAAAACAAAAGAAAGTAAGCAACCAGATGACACAAGGAGCTATAGTGGTTCCCCAATCAACCTGGGTACATCCACTCTTCTACCACCCTAGGTAGGAATCCACTGCAGGATGAGTTGATCAGGTGTCCTGGGCACCAATGAGCTTTTGATAAGGTGCTCAAAAACCAAACCAGATTTTTTGATCAGGTGTCTTGCCACCATTGAGTTTTGACAAGGTCTCAGAAACCAGCACAAACTTTTGAAGGGAGTTTGATAAACCCTTTACAACAGAGAGAGAGGGATGAGATGATCTTCTCTGTCAACAATCAGAGAGAAGATAGTGGATGTTGTCAAAGCTCCCCCTGATATCTTGAGTTGTTCAGGAAGTGAAGCTTTGCAGTAGGGTGATAGGCCTTCAGAAAATTTGAACTCCAGCAAAAGATGATTTCAGCAACAACTGAAATGTGTGGTGTCTGGAGTCTTGAATGATGATGGCCTTTGAACACTGGAATCAAAAGGGATCTGAAAATTTCAGTGTGTTGATCTCCTTTTATGATGGTGTTCCTGTATGAATTCTAAGACTGAGAATATCTGCAACTCTTTCTCTTTCTGTTGTTATGATTGTTGTAAGAGTTGTTGTTGATGATGTTATTCTTCTATGTTATTATGTTTTTTAGCAGAATATGAATATCTCTTTTATTTCTTGGATTTGAATGAATATTTCTCTGTCTAAGATAACCGTTAGCCTGTCATAAACGACTTCCTTAACTGCATTTGTCTTCTGGAGGAAAGTCCAATAAAAATATTCCTTTGAAAATCCCTTGAAACTTGCTCCAGATTAATTGAAAACGGCTACAAGATCCTTGAAATAAATGCTGAGAATAATTCCATAAATATCTGAATTTGAATCTTGAAAAACGTCGATCTCACCAAAAAAACGTCGAACTGAGCTCCACTATCATCGAACTAAGCTCAGAGAATGGACTTATACTGAAATAGAGATTGTCGATCTGAGCTCAACTATCGTCAAACTGAGCTCAGAGATAGAGAAACAAACTGGAGACAAGAACGTCGATCTGAGCTCGAAGATCGTCGAATGGAGTTCGACGACTTGTTGAAGTTGAGCTCAGAGATCGTCGAATGGAGTTCGATGATTCGTCGAAGTGAGCTCAGCGATCTTCGAATGGAGTTCGACGATTCGTCGCACTGAGCTCGACGAAAGGACTTAGTCTCCTGAACTGAAATATCTGGTCTTGAGAGCAGCTTTCAAACCTAAATACTAACCCTTAGACTCAATTCTAATTGACCTTTAGATCTATACAAGGAGGTCAAAATAGATTTCCTAAAGACATAGTGATCCTTGCCCAAATCAGTAATAGGGTGTTCCAACAATCTCCCCCTATTTGGGTTAGGATTACTATTTACAGATATTGGAAAAATAAAAACATACAAAGCAGAGATATAATAAACAAGACATTGCAGAAACACAGACATTATCTCAGATAGTTCAGAAAACAAAATATACTGTCATCTTACAGAATCATTCTTTTTCCTTGCTCTTTATAAGAACTATTTCTCTGTTAGGATTGAGAGCTTACTTCTTAGATCTTCTATCATCAGCTGCACCTAAAGAGGTTTGTTGCTTTGGCCTGGGCACTACAGCTTCTGGATGCACCTTCATATAGCTTTCTGAATCAAAACATTTACTGGAGGAGTATCTCTCAAGCTCATTCTTTCTTTGATCTGATAAAGTAGTGATATTTGAAGTATCTTTTCCTTGTTCTCTAGCTTTCTTAATTTGGTCCAAAGCAGCCAATTCTTTCATTCTTGCTGTCCATGAGGTGGGGTTATTTTCTGGATCCTCAAATGGAATAGGAGGCTCATATCTATTTGAAGGATTATCTGGAGGAGCTCTGGAAGAGACTAGTTCTTTCAGCTTATAAGGGAAGGGACCAGAAGTTGTGTCAGATGGACCTTGTCCTTCCCTTGGATAAGGATGTTGCCTGGAATATCCTTTGGAGTACACTTTGAGTTCTCTCTGATATTCTCTATACTGTCCTCTTCTGGACTGGTAACCTCTAGATTGATTACCTCTATACTGGGATCTACCTTGAGGTTGATATGAAGTTTGGCTTCTGGCAGAGGATTGGAAAGCAGAACTACCACCTGCACCTGAATCAGGTGAGGGAGGAGGAGGAGGAGGATTAAAATGGGAAGATCCTTTGTCATACTTTCTTTTCTTTTTCATAGCCTTCAGTTGATTCCTGGAGTATTGCATCCAAGGTTCTGTGATAGGGCAATCATGCAGTATGTAGTATGGAATGTCATTTGTATCTTTTACTTTCTCTAGAGGAACTCTTTTCATAGCCTTGCTTCTGGCTTTCCTTTTCCTTGTAATTGTAGCAGAGGAATCATCTGAGTCAGTCCTGAACTGATCATTATCTGAGCTTGGAGGATTATCATATACTGCATCAATCCTTTTGAGATAATCTTTTTGTTGTTGAGACTGAACAGAAGAAGCAGCAGAGACAGCAATAGTAGCAATAGCAGGAAGTGGAGTAGAAGCAATACTGGCAGAAGGAGTTGTGACAGCAGATTCAGATACAACACTTTCAGAAACAGAGGCTACAGCAGCAGTAGTAACAAATGAAACTGGAAAATAAATTGTAGGAGCAATAGCAGCAGTAACAGCAGGCTCAAAAACAAATGCCTCTATCATATGCATGTCCTCAAAAACATCAATATCAGAATTAACAGAAACATCAGTAACAGCAGGAGGAGCAGCAGTAGTAGGACTGTCAACAGTGTTGAAGGAATTTATATAAGAGCTTATTAAGCTGGGGTCACATCTGGAAATAGGCACAATGGCCTTAGTCAGATCTTCAGATTGCTGGACTGGCAGGCAGTTGAAGTATATAGAATCAAAAATTGATAACAGTGACCTGAGGTCCACTGTGAGGAATGCAATAGATGCAGCTGGAGCTTGGACTGAAGATACAACAGCAGGCAATCTTTCAACTTAATGAGGCATCTCCCCCTGCCTAGATGCAGTGAGAACTGGATCAAGGCACCCATGAGAAGGGATTGCCTGAGAAGGAAGAATGGAAGAAAGCCTGGCAGACAGTTCCTGAACTGTTTTGAGAAGGAGAGCCAAAGAGGTCTCCAGCAAGAGGGATAGCTTTGGAGCTATCAGCTCATATAACCTGTCTGCAAGGGCTGGAAGATCTACTTGCTCAAGAGGTACTTGAGCAGAGGTAGGGATGGATGAGGTAGCAATGAAGGGTGGAGCAGCAGGAGATGTGGTAGGAGAACCCGTGGATTGAGGGAATGATGGTTGGGAAATTGGAATTGTGGAGATGGAAGAGAGTGGAATGGAAATGGATGGTGTGAAGGATGGAAGAGCAATGATGTCTTAAATTAGTTGTTGATAAGAGGTGGATGAGGATGGTGGCTCAGGAGGGGATGAGGGAGAATCATCCATATAAGAATCATCTATAAGAGTGAAAGATGGAATATGAGAGGATGAATCAATATCTAGGTGTGGGTAGTGATGTAGAGGATGGAAGAGTTCTTTAGTGAGTGGTGGAGTTTGAGAAGGAATTGAAGTTGGAGATTGGGTGGAGATTATGATGGTGGATGTGACTGTGGTAGATGAAACAAGAGGTGAAGGAGGAGGAGAAGAAACAGGCAAGTCTTCTACAGGGGCAGAAACCTGAGGGGAAGAGACTGAGGCAGTCCTAGTGCTTGAAGTAGAAATTGCAGAGGGCCTGCTGGGCTTGACAATCTGCCTGTCCCATTTTCCAAATAGGGCACAAGTAAGCCTCTTGGAGGCATTGATGTGCATCCCACTGGAAACAAGCAGTGCAGGGCATATGTGGTGAAGGAACGGCCCTAAAATTCTTCCAAAATTAATAAAGTTCTTGTTAATCTTTTTCTTAATCAAATCAAAGAAAACTTCTCCCTAGTTGAGTTGTTTCTTGTCCACTAGGGCACCCATCAGACAGAGTTGATACCTAGATATGGTATCATGAGCTGAGTGTTTGGCCAACAATACCTTGCCAACAACATCAGCTAGAAATCTATATTCAACAGACTGATTTTTCTTCAGCAATTTGCTAAGGTTTGCTTCTGAGTGTCCCATCCTTTCAAGCATATTAGAATACTCTTCTCCAGAAAGTTCAACAGAATCTGCTCTAGACTTTAATTGAAAAACCTTTGTCAATGCAGCAGGTGTTAGAGATACCTGGTTTCCTGAGATGCTTCCAACCACTGTATTCTGATCCAGTTTATGGGCAGTATACACCCATTCCTTAATCTCATCTGCAGCTAATTTGATCCTTGTGGTCATGATGGTAACTAGCTGTTGTTCTTTGAAAAGTTCCAGAATCTCCTTGAAGATTTGATCACTGTTGTTGAAAGAATCCATGTCGATATCAAATCCAGCATCAAATTTCATTACGGCCAAGATGGCGACTGAGACTGCCATTGATTACTGCAAAAACGAACAAACAAACGACCAAGTGTAGAGAAGTTTGGAGGGAAAGAGAAAATTTGCAGAGAGTATGAAAGCGCAAAGGGAGAATGACGGCCGAAAAAATGAGTTTTATATTAGGGTTCGACGCAGAAAAGGAAAGATCGTTGAACTCTGTTCGACGATCTTGGCTTCTAAAGGAAACTGAAAGGTCATCAATAGCATCGATCTCCGTTCGACGATATTGGAGAGCGTCGAGCTCCGTTCGATGATAGTTCAGAAAACAAAATCGTCGAGCTCCGCACGACGATCGCTGACCTGAAGAAGGATAGTTAGCACTATCTGAGAAGCGCTGAACTCTGGTCAATGATTTCGGAAGTCGTCAATCTCCGTTCGACGATCTGGGGGAAATCGTCGAGCGCAGTTCAGAGACCAGAAACACTCTATACACTAGAAAAAGCACTTTGATTTGGCTATTCTTGGTCATTTTTAGATTTTTGAAAATCTTGGATATTATTTTAGACTTCCTCCAGCTAACGTTCCTAACTGATTCAGGAAGAATGTATGTTTCTTTTCATCCAAGGGTTTGGTGAAAATATCTCCCCTTTGCAAATCAGTTGAGATATATTGAAGTTCAATTTTATTTTTCTCAACATTATCCCTTAGAAAGTGATGCCTAATTTCTATGTGTTTTGTCCTAGTATGGAGGACTGGATTTTGTGCTATAGAAATATCACTGGTATTATCACAAAATATTTTAGACTTTTTTAAGTTGTAGCCATAGTCTAGGAGTTGGTTTTGAATCCACAATATTTGTGAACAACAACTACCTGCAGCCATGTATTCAGCTTCAGCAGTTGAAGTTGACACAGATGTTTGTTTCTTGCAAAACCAGGAGACAAGTCTGTCATCAAGAAACAGACAAGTTCCACTGGTGCTTTTCCTGTCTATTCTGCATCCAGCATAATCAGTATCTGAAAATCCAGTTAAGTCAAATGCTGAGTCTTTTGGATACCAGAGACCTAGATTTGGACAACTTTTTACATACCTAAGAATCCTTTTTACTAAGGTTAGGTGTGACTCTCTAGGGCTTACTTGGAATATAGCATATAGGCATGTAGCAAACATTATGTCAGGTCTACTAGTTGTAAGGTACAATAAAGAGCCAATCATTGCTCTATATGTTGTCTGATCAATAGGTTTCCCATGTTCATCAGCATTTAATACAGCATTGGTAGACATAGGTGTTTTCATACATGATGCTTCAGACACACCAAATTTCTTAACCAATTCTTTTGTATACTTGGTTTGAGAAATAAATATGCCTTCAGCATGTTGTTTGATTTGCAATCCTAGAAAGAAGGATAGCTCACCCATGCTACTCATTTCAAATTTAAAATGCATTAGGTTGGAGAACCTTCTGCACAAATTTTAATCAGTAGAGCCAAATATAATATCATCTACATAGATTTGTACTAGTAGGGTATGGGACTTATGGGTTCTAATAAAAAGAGTTTGGTCTACTCTACCCCTTATAAACTCATTTTTTAGAAGAAAACATGCTAGGGTCTCATACCATGCTCTAGGAGCTTGCTTTAGACCATATAATGCTTTATGCAATTTGAAAACATAATCAGGATGAGTTGAAGAGATAAAACCTGGGGGTTGTCTGACATAGACTTCTTCTTTGATATCTCCATTGAGAAAGGCACTCTTTACATCCATCTGGTATACTTTGAATCCTTTGTGTGCTGCATATGCTAAGAAGATTCTTATGGCCTGTAACCTTGCAACTGGTGCAAAGGTCTGGTCATAATCTATCCCTTCTTCTTGAGAGTACCATTAAGCAACTAACCTTGCCTTGTTCCTTACAATGACTCCTTGATCATCTAACTTATTTCTGAACACCCACTTTGTTCCAACAATATAGTGATCCTTTGGCCTTGGTACTAGTTCCCAAACTTTGTTCCTTTCAAATTGATGCAACTCTTCTTGCATTGCAATGATCCAGTGTGGATCTTGCTCAGCATCTTGAATGGATTGAGGTTCAATTTGAGAAAGGAAGCAAGTGTGCATCAGGTTTTGCTTGACCTGATTTCTAGTTTGCACACCAGCTAAGATATCTCCAATCACATGGGAGATTGGATGGTCTCTTGATGTTACTAAATCAACAGGAGATGTTGATTGTTCACCAACCTGTGTTGTTGTTTCCTCTAGTGGTACAACAACTGGCTCTTCAAGAAGTTTCTCTTCAAGATGTTGAATGTCTTCTTCATCTTCACTGCTTTCCTCTTTTTGAATGATTTGTAACTTGTCCAAGTCTTCAGTAAGAAAGTGTACCTGCAAAGGTTCTATGGTAGAAGTATTCTTCTCCTTGAAAGACATGTTAGATTCATCAAAAGATATATGAACAGATTCTTCAATTTTAAGAGTTGATTTATTATATACCCTATAAAATTTACTGATCATGGAGTATCCCAGAAACACTTCTTCATCAGCTTTAGCTTGAAATTTTGCTAAGTATTTCTTGTCATTATTATGAATGTAATAAATACAACCAAAAATTTTAAAGTAATCTACTTTAGGTTTCTTCCCTTTGAGTAATTCATAGGGAGTTTTGCCCTTCAGTTTATGTATTAAACTTCTGTTCAACACATAGTTGGAGGTGTTCACTGCCTCTGCCCAAAAGGATAGAGGAAGGTGAGCATCTGACAATAATGTAGTGGCAGATTCAATAAGGGTTCTATTTTTCCTTTCAGCTACCCCATTTTGTTGAGGAGTTTTAGGAGCTGAGAAAGTATGCCTGATCCCTTCACTCTGACAGAACTCTTGCATAAGAAGAGAATCAAACTCTGTCCCATGATCACTTCTGATCAGGGTAATGTGAGTATTGAACTCAGTCTGTATGCATTTGAGAAACTCTGTCAAACAATTAAAGTTATCAGACTTCTTCCTCAGAAAGAACACTCATGTGAATCTAGAGAAGTCATCTACAACCACTAAAGTATAAGATTTCCCTCCTAAGCTTTGTACTGTAATGGGTCCAAAAAGATCCATGTGTAACACATACAAAATCCTAGGTGAATCACTCTTATTAAGTGACTTGAAACTATTTTTGGTTTGCTTGCCTAATTGACAAGCTCTGCAGAGTCCTTCCTTCTTGTAGGGGCCAGAAGGTAGTCCTCTAACAAGGTTGTCCTTGGATAGCCTAGCAATGGTTCTAAGGTTTATATGTCCTAATCTCTTATGCCACAGTTCATTAGGTCTACTAATAGAGTAAAACAAGCAAATATCTACTTTAGTTAAAAGAAAGTCTACTAAATAGATGTTACCTTTCCTTTTACCTGTCAACACAGTTGTGTTGTTCTCTGATTTGATCTTGCATAAGGATTTGCTGAAAGTCACTTGGTAGCCTTCATCACATAGTTGACTGATGCTGATCAAGTTGTGCTTTAGTCCTTCCATATAGGATACTTTCTTGAATGTGACTGTGCCAATCTGGACTGCACCATATCCTTTTGTTAGTCCAAAGTTTGAATCACTAAATATTACTTTGGGTCCAAGCTTGGCTTTGAAGGATGTGAAGTTGTCCTTGGTTCCTGTCATGTGCTTTGAGCACCCACTATCCAGATACCATTGCTGGTTTGATGTTGGATAGGTCTTCACCTACACATAAGACAATTTACTTATTTTTGACCCAGTTTACCTTGGGCCTAGGTTGATAACCTTTGAATTTAGAAATAAAAGATATCCCTGGTTGACTCTTATAGCCTTCAGGATGATATCTCCTTGGAGGTATTATCCATTCAGTATAAGGGTTAAATCTTTTGGATGAAGGACCCCTAGGTTTGGAATTTCATTTACCTTTGAAAAAGTTTTCAAAACTCTGATCTCTGCTCGACGATCGCTGAGCTGAGTTCGACGATCTTGGGTCAGATCGTCGAGCTCCGTTTGAAGATCGATTGTGGCAGAGTTCAGTGTTTAGAGATCGTCGACCTGAGTTCGACGATTTAGCCTGAGATCGTTGATCTGCATTCGACGATCGTCTAGCTCCGTTCGACGATTTCTGTTGAACTCTTGTTTTCTTGGGTAAGTCAGAATTCTTCCTAACTACCTCTACAACTCCCTTACCTTTATCAGAGATAAATTTAATTGGGGTTGATAATACTATAGGTTGGCTGGATGAAGCACCCAAGCCCAGTGTACTATTGAATCTTGAGTTCACTGTGCTTGGGATGTCCATTAGCTTGATACTTCTCCCATTGAGGGATTCTTCAAGCTTTTTGGCCTCTGATAGCTCACTTTTCAGTGAAGCTATCTGCTCCCTACAGCACTCCAACTCCTCAGAGAGTTTGATGTTTTCTGATTTTAAGGTACTGTATTCAGATAATTGATTTCTGAGAGAAATGATTTTCTTCTCAGATTTTAATAAATCTAAACATAGTGCTTTAAATTCACACTTACAGTCCTCAGAATTAAAATCAAAAGAACTTATTACCTGGTCCTCTTCAGATTGAGTCTCTGATTCAGATTCTGACTCTTCTGCATCAGAATTTTATTGTGAGGCATTGATAGCCATCATGCAGAATTCTTTTTCTTCACCATCATCCTCATCATCACTTGAGCTGGATGAAGCTTCAGATTCTTCTTCTGTCTCACTCCAAATTTCAGCAACAAATCCCTTCCTTGTATGTTTGTTCATGCTGGAGGAGGGTTTGCCATTGCTGTTCTTCTTGAAGTCTTTTTCTTTTCTCCTTTCTTTCCTGTCCTTTTTGTCCTTGTTTTTGTTTTCTGGACAGTTAGGCACAATGTGGCCTGGTTTCCTGCAACCAAAGAAAATAATTTCGTTGTTATTTGATTTGTCATACCTTGGCTTGTCATGCTCTCTGTATGATCTTTTCCTGAAATCCTTCCTGGCCATTTTGTAAAACCTTTTGGCCAGAAGGCTTAGCAGCTCTTCATTGGGAACCTTGTCTTCAGGCTGATCTTCAGTGGCTTTGAAAGCTATTGATTTCTCCTTTCTTATAGCTGGTGAGGCAGCCTTCTGCTCTTCTTCTCTATTCTTGATGAGTAGCTCATAGGACTTGAGCTTGCCCAAGAGAGCTTCAATTGTGATCCCATTTAGGCTTCTGGCATCCTTGATTGGCCAGATCCTTGAGTCCCAAGTGCTTGGGAAGCACATTAGGATTTTATCATTTAGCTCAATCAATGAGATCTCTTTGTCCAAAGTTTTCTGCTCATTGACTATGAGACTGAGTCTATTATACATGTCTGCTACTGACTCAGCTTCTCCTTTCTTGAAATTCTCATACTGGGTTATGAGATGAGATCTTCTATCCTTTCTCTCATCAGCAGATCCTGAGACTATCTCAGATAACTTGTCCCAGATGTCCTTTGCTGAGTTGCATTCAGCTACCTTTTGGAATATCTCATCAGACATAGTCTGGGCTAGAATGTTCATAGCTTTTGCATCAGCCAATTTCCATTTCTTTATTTCTGCATCTGTTCTTGAAGGAGGTGGAATAGCACTTGTACTTGTATTCTCTGGAGGTCTTGGACACACTGTCAAAAAAGAATTGAAAATGTCCTCATCATTAGAGTTCATGTACAGTCTAATCCTTGCCTTCCAAAGTGCAAACTTAGATAGATTGCACACTGGAGGTCTGGTGCTAGCATAATCTTTGTTTTGGGCCATGTTTTGTGAAGATTTAATTCTAATAACGAAATCAAAACAAGCAGATCTAACTAGAGGGATCTTTGGGTTCAGGTGTTAGCCTGTGCAACCACTAAGGTGTGGTATTTTTAACCAACCTCGCTCTGATACCAATTTGTTGAAGTTGGTGACCGGGCGGTCTGGCGGTCTGTCTTGACGGGTTGAAGACCGCGCGGTCTGGCGGTTTGTCTCAGCCGGCTTGGAGACCGGGCGGTCTAACAGTCTCCCCTGACATCTCTCTTCTTCTCTTGTGGTAGCCGTGCGGTTTGCCCTTCCTCTGTCTAACCGCGCGGCTTGTGCGGTTTGTTTTGTATAGTCCGCTTAGTACTGTAAATTTTTTAGTCGCACATCTCTTATTTGTATTCTCTCATCTCTCCTCCATTCTATATAAGGGAGGGCATACCTTTGTAATAGATACATTTTTCAAATAATAAAGTTTCAGATTAAAACCATTTCTGCTTGTAGTTTGTTCGTTTCTAACATGGTATCAGAGCACACGGTCTATTCCTTCTAATTGTGTGCGCCCTCTGATTCTCGCCGCTTGTTTCTGATTCTTGCGACCTGTCTTTGCGGCTTGTCCTCTCTTCTGCCCGCTGCTCTTTTTCGCCGCGACCTGCTTCCTTCTAGCCGCCTGTTTGTTCCCTAGCTGTGCGGCCTGCTTCTGTTCGCCCGGATTGCGACTTGTTGTTGTCGTTGCTGCTTCTTGCTTCCTCTTCTCTTCTGTTCGCACGGACTTTTTAGTACGCGCGACCTCTTCCCCGCCGTGCCTTGGTCTGCTTCCTAACCGCTGCGGTTTCGCGCAGGTTGCTCTCTTCCTCTCCCTGCGGCTTTCCCCTTCTTTTTTCGCGACCTGTTTTCGCGATCTCCTCTATTTGCCGTGATTTCTTCTAAGTCGCCGCGACTGTTGACTTCTACCCGCTCCTTCTTGCTAGTCGCTCCGGCCTCATCTTTAGCCGTGCGCCTTGTTCTCCTCTGTTCGCCCGCCTTTTTTTCAAGCCGTGCGACTTCTTTCCCTTTGCTTTGCTCTGCTTCTTGGTCGTGGCCTTCCTAGCCGCACGACCTGTTCTCTGTTCGCCTGCCTTGGTTTTCTCTTCTCCTCTTCGCTTAACCGTTCGGCTTCTTTCTCCTCCTCGCGGCTTGTTCTTATCGCCGCGGTTTGCTTCCATGGCTTCCCCCTCCTCCAGACTGTCCGCCTTGATGATGTCGACACCACTCTCATAATGTCAACACAACCCTTCTTTATCTTCTCAACACAGCTTTTGCGGAATGTGTCGACACAAGTCCTATGTGTCGACACAATAGCTTCTAGTCTCGACAAAGTTGGTGTTGACAGAATTCTGGCGTATGTCGACACAAGTCCTTTGTGTCGACATAATTGTTGTTGACAGAATTCTGATGTGTGTCAACACAAGTCATATGTGTCGACACAATTACTGTCGACAGAATTTCTGTGTGTCGACATAAGTCCTTTGTGTCGACACAATCTGGCTCCCGGTGTCAACACCATTCTACTCAAGTGTTGTCACTTGTACTTAGAAACCTTTTTTTCATTTCCTTAACCTGCACTGTTGGAACACCCTATTACTAATTTGGGTCAGGATCACTATGTCTCTAGGTTAGATCTGATATACTCTAGAGGGGGGGTGAATAGAGTATGGTGCTTGCTAAAAACTTTTTACAACAGTTGTTGTATTCCTAAGTGAATAGGGAAGCAAATGAACTACATCAACTATTTAATCAAAAAGCAATCACAAACCACAGCCAGAAAACAAAAGAAAGTAAGCAACCAGATGACACAAGGAGCTATAGTGGTTCCCCAATCAACCTGGGTACATCCACTCTTCTACCACCCTAGGTAGGAATCCACTGCAGGATGAGTTGATCAGGTGTCCTGGGCACCAATGAGCTTTTGATAAGGTGCTCAAAAACCAAACCAGATTTTTTGATCAGGTGTCTTGTCACCACTGAGTTTTGACAAGATCTCAGAAATAGCACAAACTTTTGAAGGGAGTTTGATAAACCCTTTACAGCAGAGAAAGAGAGGGATGAGATGATCTTCTCTGTCAACAATCAGAGAGAAGATAGTGGATGTTATCAAAGCTCCCCCTGAGATCTTGAGTTGTTCAGGAAGTGAAGCTTTGCAGTAGGGTGATAGGCCTTCAAAAAAATTTGATCTCCAGTAATAGATGATTTCAGCAACAATTGAAATGTGTGGTGTCTGGAGTCTTGAATGATGATGGCCTTTGAATACTGGAATCAAAAGGGATCTGAAAATTTCAGTGTGTTGATCTCCTTTTGTGATTGTGTTCCTGTATGAATTCTAAGACTGAGAATATCTGCAACTCTTTCTCTTTCTGTTGTTGTGGTTGTTGTAAGAGTTGTTGTTGTTGATGATGTTATTCTTCTATATTATTATGTTTTTCAGCAGAATATGAATATCTCTTTTATTTCTTGGATCTGAATGAATATTTCTCTGTCTAAGATAGTCGTTAGCCTGTCATAAATAACTTCCTTAACTGCATTTGTCTTCTGGAGGAAAGTCCAATAAAAACATTCCTTTGAAAATCCCTTGAAACTTGCTCCAGATTAATTGAAAACGGCTGCAAGATCCTTGAAATAAATGCTGAGAATAATTCCATAACTGTCTGAATTTGAATCTTGAAAAACGGCGATCTCACCAGAAAAACGTCGAACTGAGCTCCACTATCGTCGAACTGAGCTCAGAGACTGGTCTTAGACTGAAACAGAGATCGTCGATCTGAGCTCAACTATCGTCGAACTTAGCTCAGAGATAGAGAAACAAACTGGAGACAACAACGTCGATCTGAGCTCGAAGATCGTCGAATGGAGTTCGACGACTTGTTGAAGTTGAGCTCAGAGATCGTCGAATGGGGTTCGACGATTCGTCGAAGTGAGCTCAGCGATCTTTGAATGGAGTTCGACGATTCGTCGTACTGAGCTCGACAAAATGACTTAGTCTCCTAAACTGAAATATCTGGTCTTGAGGGCAGCTTTCAAACCTAAATACTAACCCTTAGACTCAATTCTAATTGACCTTTAGATCTATACAAGGAGGTCAAAATAGATTTCCTAAAGACATAGTGATCCTTGCCCAAATCAGTAATATGGTGTTCCAACATACTCCATTCACAATGCCTTAGGATCCTCATCTTGAACCCATGATAAAGTATCATTCTGATGCTTTCTTAGCAGTTATTATTATATGAGAACTCTACCAAAGGTAGAAGTCTCTCCCACGACTCTGTCCTATCCAAAACGCATAACCGTAACAAATCCTCCATTGTTTTGATTGTTCTCTCAGACTGGCCGTCAATCTGGTGGGTGAAAAGTCGTGCTAAATGTAAGGCGAGAACGAAAATATGCCCGAATTGCCTTCCATTCCTTATAGGTGAAGCGACCATCACGGTCCGAGACTGCTATCTTGGGAACCTCATGATACCGAACGAACTGCTTTACAAAGAGACGCATAAACACATCAACATGTGACTCCTTCCTCATCAGGATAAACCTGGAAACCTTTGTCAAGCGATCCACAATCACCAAAATTGAGTCACTCCCTGAGCGAGATCGAGAAATAAAGTGTATAAAATCCATAGAAATATCCTCGAACTTCCACTTTAAAATGGGCAGCGATTGCAACAATCCACCAGGGATCTTGCACTACACATTTACCTTCTAACAGGCCTCAAAGTGTGTAACACAGTTCATGATGTCTCTCTTCATTCCCTACCAAAATATGGTCCTCTACAAGTCAGTGTACATTTTGGAAATTTCAGGATGCACCGAATACTTGGTGCAATGAGCCTCTGATGAGGGATTTATATAGTTTTAAATTATATCCAAACTAATAATCTCGAAATTGGCAAGTGCACCTATCGAAATATAGTATAGGAAATGTCGTATTCAAACTCAGGGACCGTTGAGTACTTGTACTCACAATGAAGAGCTATTATTTTATCGAATGGAAATTGGTTTTGCGAATTTGGTAAAGAAAATGTTAAACAAAAAGGAGAAATACGATGATAGGAAAGCTAGCACTTGATCTAGAATCCCTTTGGGTTAGAATAAATTTCCATGAAATTAGAAAAATGCAAGCATCTAAATTATTAACTTCGACCGCGAAGGTTCCATAGCTACGAATCACCTCTCTTGAGAATACACATTCGACTAACCTTAGGTTGATCGATTAAGGCCTCTCGGCCAGTAGAAAAACCTAAGCTTGCTTTAGGCGGTGAACCTCACTAATGTAATTGACTCCAATGCGGAAGAATTTTGCCTTCCTCTCTCGAGGGGTGCATGAAACTCCATTTATCCTTAAGTGATCTACTCGTATCCACAATCTCTCGGTAAATCTAGGATACGGATATGAGATCTAATAAACATAATTTGCAACTTATGAATTCGATGAAATTAAAATCAAAGATAAATCAAAGTACATAAAAATAGAGTGCTTGATAATTCGTGATAAAAAGAAGAAATTTATTCCATTACAAAGTTAATCATGATCAAGTGCTAATTGAAAATTAGCTACTTATCATGATGAGAGAATTACATGAAAGGTTGAAGAGAGACATGATTAAAAAAAGAATTGAAATAAAGAGTTACACTATGAATTGAAAAATACAAGAAATAAAGTAAAGAAAACAGAACTAAAGCTCCCAAAAATCTCCTACTCAGCTTCTGGAATTGCCTGGATTTTATAGGCAAGTTTGCTGGATGGTCATGCCCCTAGGTCACGCCCGTGACCTAGGGCGTATAAGGTTTGAAACCGTCGTCTTCAAGTCCTGAAAACATTTGCGCGAAATCGCCAAAAATAGTTAATTGGCGGGTCACACCCCTAGGTCACGCCCGTGACCTAGGGCGTGACTTGTTGGTTGCTGAAAATGACGGGAAGCAGAAATGGTGGGAATATCTCCGGCCATTGTTGGAAGGGTCACGCCCATGGTCATGAACGCGACCAAGGGCGTATAAGGCAAAAACCACTAGGCCTTGAAACTGCTGCATTAAACTTGGCATGCCTGGATGTCACGACTCACAGTCACGCCCATGACCAAGATGTCACGCCCGTGCCCGGGCGTGTAACTTTAATCTGATGTGGAGTGGAGGCCTGGATCATCATCTGCATGTCACGCCTAGTTGACACGCTCGGGTCAGCATGGTCACGCCCGTGACAAATGGGCATGTACTTTTAATTGATGTGACACTGAGATCTGGAGCACGCGATGGGGACACGCTTGGATGTCACGCCCATGACCTGTCAGTCACGCCCATAGCCGGGGTATGTACTTTGAATTTTTTTGGCTTTGTCCAGCTTTGTCTCCTGATCAATCCTGTAAACTCCATATTGAAATTTGCAGCCCAGATTGAACCTAAAATAAGAAATTAAAGAAATTAGATAATAAAATCATAAAATATATTTATAAACTAATTAATTATTAAATAAAAAATATATAAAAATATGAATAAAATTATAGTTATCAAATACCCCCATACTTACTCGTTTGCTCGTCCCGAGAAAACAACTTTTCATAAAGCGTAGAAAAATTTTAACAGTAGAAACGAAAATTGAACCTAAGGAGTAGAATGCGAAGTCTTATGCCTATGCATGTAGTTATTTTTGTAGAAAAACCTACTCAGCATACAAATTAGTTTTTACTTTTCTAAAATATGTTTTCACTTATTATTTTTACTTCGAAAATGAAAACCCGGTAAATCTTAAAATCACATTTAGGGAGAAAGTAGCGTGCTTACTAAGATAACATTGCACAAATCGAAGATCGGGATACCCTCCATAGAAATCCATCAATGTCGATGGCCATAGGCTTGCCCTTTCACACTCTCGCCACGACACTATTTAACTTATAAGCACAAATCAGTAGGGCTTAACTAGGTTGAAATGTAGGTTTATGTTTTTTTTTGGTTTGGAAAATCAAATATAAAAACGATGGGTAGACACATCAAAACCTAGTGGGAGCTTGCACAAAAGAAATAAATTGAAGAACTCCGCCAATTCCTAAATTCCTTTGTTTCTTTTTCTTAACATGTTGGAGATTTTTTCAACTTCCTCTATTTATTTTCATTTTTATTATCTATATTTTTTCTATTTTTTTGAGGAGGAATGAAAAATAAAACAACTTTTTTTTAATTAGCCACCAAAATAAAATGGCTCCTAATCACTCATAAATCGGTTTTGTATATATAATTTCAAGCTCGGTCTTAGGTGTGTAATTAGGATGCTTTTTAGGCTTTGGTGAAGTTTTGGTGGAGCTAAAACAAAAGGAAGGGTATATGCTCAAATTGGCTTAGCAAAGATAAAACATTAGGTACGGGTGCAAAGGCTCAAACTGGCCAAAAGAAATGCCTAAATCCTTTTCATGCTAATGAGTTTAACCTATGTAAAGTCTTGAGAATAGCTAGAGGGAAAGTTCTAGACATCGAGAAAGAATACCACTTTCTTGATCCGCGAAATATCTCTCTAGTAAACTTCTACACACTCTCATAAACTATTCTTAGATTTTACCGATTTCAAAGTAAAAGTAAAATAAACTATTTCTACGCATTTAGAAAAATTAAAATCTAATTATATGCTGAATGTTTAATTCTACTTAAATTCTACAAACATGTGCATTTGACTAGAAACACAACATGACCAATAGTTCTACTCCAAAATTCAAAATTCAATTAAAGTATCAAAAATCTTCTAAACACTATGTAAAAGTTGAATACTATGGATGTTGCATGTGAATAAATATAGAAATAAAGATTTCTCTAATTTTTAAATTAACCCTAATTTTTTTGTTATTTCTTAGACTTCCCGAGGTATACCCTGTGAAGGGCTCTCACCGGTACGAGGAGGTAAGATGTGGTGATATCCCAAACGACCCTTTCTAAGAAATTTAATTTCGATTTTCTAATTTTTTTTGAATATTTTCATATTTTTGTTTGTTTTTGTTTTGTATTTTTGTGAATACTAAGTAAAAATAAAATTTAAAAATGGAAATTTTTTATGATTTTTTGGAAAATTTTTATGATTTTTTTGTATGTTTTGCTTGAGAAATATCCCCACATACTTAAACAATACATTGTCCCCAATGGAAAAAACAAAGAAAAGGCAAGGAGACTTCCCTAAAAAGGTCCATTCAGTACCAAAATGTACCTGTAAGACATGACTGAAGCAAAACATATTTTTGATTTTTTGTTAAATAAAAGAAAAGATACAGGGCAAGTGAAAAGAAAAGATACAAAGAAAAAGATACATGGCAACCGACTACAACCCCAAAGAAAAAGAAACCTAATCCTCCTCACTATGGTGTCTCGTCCGCTGATAGTATGTCCGTAGGTCCTTAAACTCACGCTCAATACGTGCTATAGAAGAAGCTTAACTTTCCTCCAGCGTGGTAAATCGACTGTCAAAACTCGCAAAACGAGCGTCAAAATCGGTCTGCATCACGTCTAAGCGTGTGTGAATAGACCCAAACTGACGATCCCAATATCTTTGAGGACCGGGCTCTGAAGAAGGATCCTGTGGTGCTGGTGGATTCTGGGGATAGTGTATAGTTCCACTAGGACCGCCACCGAAATCAAGATCAAGATCCCCGCCACTGACCGCTGGGGGGATAGCCTCAAACTCTCCATCACGTCGTCGCGCAAGGCCGAGGGCCTGGAGGGTCTGGAACTGGATGACTTGCGGCGTCTGGACGCAGCTCAGTCGCGGAAGAGTATCACAAAGACCGATCTGCTTGGTGAGATAAGTGATGAAGTTCCCGTCGTGTACCGCTCCCAATCTCGCATTTTCGGCCTGGTGTCGAAAGAAAATTGCGAGCAAATAACCAAGGTTGAGGGGGACCCGGTAAAACATAATATATAAATATAGTAAATCCGCCCGAGTCACCACTCCATGGCTGTCGCCGCGACCAGCAATAGTAAAGGTGAGGATGTTGTGGAGAATGCGCAAAGCAGGAGAAATGAGGTGGCTGCCTTTAGATTTCTTAGCGGTATAGGGCGCGTTGTCATTACTGAGTTCCGCCCAATAGGTGAGAAGGTTGACATCGGGAGGGAAATCAGTAAGGAGACCGAGGTAGGCGGGAGATTGGGAGAAGGCCTCCGAGCAAAATCCCATGACGACATTGAGTTGTCTGATGGTGAGCTGATGCATCACCCCACACACGCGAAAGACGATGAAATCGTCATTCGCCACCCAACGGAACTCAAATGATGCCAAGAACTCGACGGTGAGCTCAAGGAAGGCGTTCTCCGAAATGGAGAAGAGGGAACTCCATCCAGGGGTGGATAGGAATTCCCTAACCAAATCTGCTGCTCCAAATGTTGCAAGGATCGCCCATTCCAAGATGCGGAAAATGCCAAGGGGTTTGACGCGTAGGCGATCGCTACGATCTTGCTGGGTTTGGTTTTCAAATAGGAGCTTGGATTCCACCATGGTGGGATCCGCGGGGTGTTCGGAGGAGGAAGCGGTGGAGCGAGGGTGGTGGCGAGGCCTTGTGGAAGGAGGAAAGAAAATAGGTGCTCGGGTTAGCTAGGGAAAAGAGGAGGGCTGGAAGGTGTGGATGAAGCTTAGGGGGAGAAACCCTATTTATAAGGTGTTTTTTGTTGGTCACGCCCCACGTCACGCCCGTGACAGGGGGCCTGTACTTAAAGAAAAATAAAAAAAGGAATCCAATGCAACCTGCCTTGGATTCGCTGGTCATGCCCCAGAGTCATGCCCGTGACTCTAGGGCGTGTCACACAAAAAACACAGGCTGGCTGGAATCTGAGGCATTGACCAAGTCAATGCCTCGAATTCGCTAGACACGGCCTAGGGTCACGTCCGTGACCCTGAGGCGTGTAACTAAAAACGTTTAAAAAAACATTTGTTTTTTTTCATTGGGGCTTGGGGATTCCCGGGTCAGTTACGGCCGTGACTATCCTTTGTCACGGGTGTGACATGGATCGCCACGGGCATGACTAGGCAAAAAAAATTGTTGTTCCTAGTACATTTCGTCGAACGGGATTATGCTTTTGTCACGCCCGTGACCATTTAAGGTCACGCCCATGACTGTAACATAAGTTTGAATGGAGACCGGCGTTCGACGAAAACAACAACAGTGCTCGTGACCCACAGGTCATGCCCGTGACCCACAGGTTACGCCTGTGACATCAACGAGAGACGAATGAAAAACTGCTCTCGACAAAACCGCTCTCGAGTTTCGCAAGATGAACTAAACACGGTTCTGTCATGCCCGTGACCCATAGGTCACAACCGTGACAGAGGCATGTGCGAACAGAAATTTTTTTTTTGTTCCTCTTTTTTTCAAATATTTTTTTAAAATATTTTTTGACAGAAATAGAAGAAACAAAATAAAAATTACCAACATGAAGAACTCGCATGAAGTTGACGTTCGAAGCCGATCGATCATCACGACACAAAGATTCTTCAAACATGCAAAAACTCAAAGATAAAAAATGAAAAAAAGGATAACTATGGGGTGCCTTCCACAAGCGCTTTGTTTATGGTCCTTGAGCTCGACCTTTGTGGTGTGTGCTTACTATGTTATGGGCTTTTCAGATAGATAAGCCGACACAAATACCGGAAGTTTGGAACCCTCCGCTAGAGATAAAAATTGTGAATGATCTAACACGTGTTCAAGTTCTAAAGTTGGAGGTTCCACAAACGAAGTTCTTAAGGGGTCACTACCTAATCTAAGAGTTTCTAAAATAGGTGCGCGTGTAATCAAATGGTTATTACTAATTTCATGAGAAATTAAATTTAAAGTTTCAAAATTGTCGTCATGAAAAATAGGCGAATAAAATTTTTCAGAAAATAAGATGGAGTCTTCTTCGAGAGAAGCCTTCAAATAGTAACATGAGTCGTCATTTGAGAGCGAATTTTTCATAGACAAGTCAATAGTAAAGGTAACTTCTTCATCTCTGACTCTAAGGAGAAGTTTTCGGTTACTAACATCTATAATGGCAAGCGCGGTGGCGAGAAAAGGGCGACCGAGAATGAGTGGTACCGCGGTGTCCTCTTCGATGTCAAAGATGACGAAATCTACCGCAAAGAAAAATTTGTCAACTTTGACAACCACATCCTTAATAGTACCTATAGGGAGTTTGACAGACCGATCTGCCAATTGAATAAACATTCTTGTGGGTTTAGGCTCTCCTAATCCCAATTTCTTCACTAAAGAATACGACATTAAATTAATTAAGGTGCCTAAATCGGCTAATGCACGTGTTACTAATAAATCCTCAAATAAACAAGGAATAGAGAAACTACCCGAATCGGGTAATTTCCTAGGAAATTTATTAAGTAAAACTGCCGAACACTCCGCGTTCAACTGAACCGTGGAGATATCTTCAAGTTTCTTTTTATTGGATAAAAGATCCTTGAGGTACTTGACATACTTTGACATTTGTGCTATTACATCGCAAAACGGTAAATTTATTTGAATTTGCTTAAACATATCTAAAAATTTACCGTAATGCTTATCCACCCGGTCTTTTAGTATTCTAGAAGTATAAGGAAGAGGCGGTTGATAAGACTTTGGTTTATTATCATTAGAAGGCTTAGGGTGAGGAGAAGGTGAAGAGATTGTTACCTCCGTATCAACTGGAATTGGAGAAGTAGTTACCTCCTTCCCGCTTCGTAGAGTGATGGCTTTGGCTTGCTCCCTTGGGTTGGGCTCCGTGTTTCCCGATAGCGCTCCTTGTTGGCGATCAGAGAGCATTTTAGTGATTTGCCCAATTTGGTTCTCCAAATTACGAAGAGATCTGGTGAGATTGAGGATGTTGGCATCATTTGTAGTTGTATATTTGGTGAACAACTCCTCAAGATTAGGAGCTTTTGGAGCCTGTGCTGGAAAATAACCGGGTGGAATTGTGTTTGGTGGGCGCGTCGCGTTCCCCGGATTACTCCAAGACAAGTGGGGGTGATTCCTTATACATGGGTGATAAGTATTACCAAAATTATTACCCGAATTATACGGTGGCCGATTCGAATTACCCATGTAATCCACATGTTCGGCAATGGTGGAAGGTTCCCAATATTGGGGTTCACTGGTAGGTGTAAACAAGGAAGAAAACATCTCGGCTATTTGTTTTTGTAGTTTCTCAACCTGGAGAGATAAACTTGAAACCGTATCGATTTCGTACATCCCGGCCGGCTTAGGTAGATGAGACCGGAGTGTACTCCACTGATACGTGTTCATGGCCGTACCTTCTATAAGTTCTTAGGCGGCCGCCAGTGTTTTGTTGTTTAACGTTCCACCGGCGGCGATATCAATATGTTGTATCGTTTGTTGATTGGGACCATTATAGAAGGTTTGGATTTGCAACCAATCAGGGATTTCATGATGCAGACAACGGCGAAGCAATTCCTTAAATCGCTCCCAAGTATCATATAACGTTTCCGTATCAACTTTGGGAGAAATAAGTAATATCATTGCGCAACTTGGCCGTTTTTACGGGCGGAAAATATTTCGTGCGAAAGTTTTCCGTCATCTCGGCCCAAGTAGTGATTGAGCCTCTTGGTAGAGAACCCAACCACTATTTGGCTTTGGTACGCAAAGAAAAAGGAAAAAGCCTTAGCCGGATGGCATCATCCGAAACCCCATTAATTTTAAAAGTGTCACATATTTCTAGAAAGTTAGAAATATGTGCGTTGGGATCCTCATCTTGAAGCCCATCAAATTATACATATTGTTGTACCATTTGGATGATGCTTGGCTTCAATTCAAAGTTATTGTTCGCAATAGTGAGACAAACAATACTTGATTGAGCATTATTCAAATTTGGTCAAGCATAATAAGACATAGTCTGTTGATCATCCATATTTGGATTTTAGTCACCTAAAATTGAAGAAAATTAAAAAGATGAAGAAGTAGAAGAAGAAGAGGAAGAAGTAGAAGAAGAAGAAGAAGAAGAAGAAGAAGTGTCACCGATGGATTTCTCAACCAAGTCTGGAGAATTGAGATCGCAGAGTCTTAGACGTCGCTGTAAGCTTTGCTCGATCTCCGGATCCAAATCAAGTAGATTTGACGGATTCCTTCGGGTCATACACCAAAATAAAACAAAATAAATTTTTTTGATTTTGATTTTTTTAAAAAAACAAAAAGAAAATGATAAAACTAATAGATCCTTGCTTTCAAAATATCAACAAAAACTTCCCCGGCAACGGTGCCAAAAACTTGATGAAGAATTTATATAGTTTTAAATTATATCCAAACTAATAATCTCGAAATAGGTTAGTGCACCTTGTTGGATCCCTAGTTTGATTTGGGCTACGTTAACTAAGTCACTAAGCTAGCATCATTTGACCCAACATGTATAGCCAGGGTCATAGTTGTGTCCTAGAGTCTAGGACAAGTCCTTAGAGTCAACAACACATGGACCAGCTATCAACAAGACTGCCAGAGACTCAAAACTTAGAAGAATTCAAAGACTGTAAAATGAATTCGACGTTCGTCGAACTCAGGTCGACGATTGTCGTGCTCAGCTCGACAATCTCAGAGAAAATTCTCTGAGCTGAGCTCGACGAACTCTATTTTTTGGTCGATGAAAACTTGGACACTACAACAACACTTCAAGTTCAGAAAACATCAAGATATTCTAAGTCCTTGGAATCAGACTTTTGTCGACGAACTTAGTTCTCAGCTCGACGAACTCTATTCTTTGGTCGACGATCTTTGGTCTACCTTCTGCATTCTGTCCAAGACTATGTTCTCTAGACTCAGGTCGACGAACTTAGTTCTCTGCCCGACGATTTCTAGATTCTCTACTTCAACTTCTTAAAGCCAGAAGCTTTTCATATTTTTCTAAGTCCAGATTCATCTTCAGTCGACGAATTACAGATTCTCAGCTCGACGAACTTTGACCACTTTGGCTAGAGTTATCCAGCAACAATAAATGGTCCTCAGCTCGACGAAATCAAATTCTTAGGTCGACGATTTCTGGATACTTCAACTCTTTCATTTCAGAAGCATCTGTGAATATTCTAAGTCCATAATCAACTCCAGTCGACGAAGCCAGTTATCAGCTCGACGAACTTTAGACACAGAAAAGGCAAAGTTTCTTAAGCATGTAGTTCTGTTATCAGATCGACGATCTTGGAACTCAGCTCGACGAACAGAAGTTATCTGATCGACGAACACAACAACTCAGCTCGACGAACTGTGGACTCAGCTCGACGATTTTTGTCATCTGTTCGACGATTCCAGACTTAGTATTTCTTTCCTCTGTCCTCATTCTATGACAATAATTTCAGAATGATTAATGATAAAATATTATCTGAATATTACCGTTGGACGGTGCATTGATCACCACTTTCCTCAGAATTATTGCTTTCCATTTTTCCAAGGGACAGTTGGGGAAATAAATCAATGCAGTTTATTTTCAAGGCCGCCATCATTGATTGCAGTAGAGGAATTCAAATTTCGAAAGACAAAGTTCTTCAGAAAATATAAAAGATATTTTTTTTCTTTTCTTGCAGAACACAGCATACATAGAGACACACAGACACATAGAGAATTATAGTCAGTCTATCTTCAAGAGTTTCTCTGCTCCATCATTCTTTCACAGCTTTCTGATACAGAAAAGAAGCCCTAGGCCAGAGGCAGATCAGCTATTGAAAAAGAAGAACAATCAATGTAATTTAGGAGTCTTCTTTCTTTATCACTCCAGGAAACTTCAAAGGACAACAAATAATCCATCTGTTAAGAAGTTCCTGGAGATTTCTCTAGTCAAGGCTGCAGTTTGAAGGCCTACTCACCCTGTGCAAAGCTTCCTAGCCTAAATCCTTTTAAATCTCAGGGGGAGCTTTGACAACATCACTGAATCCACATAGTCTTTTCATTGTGATTAAGAAAAGAAGACTTTCATCACTTTCTCATCCCCACCTCTGTACAGGGTTTTAATTCCCTTCAAAATTATTCTGGTTCACAAGTCTCCTTCCAAAAGACTTGAGGATTGGTTTTTGAGCACTTGATCAAAAGCTCATTGGTGTCAGACACCTGATCAAAAATCTGAGTGGATTCCTACCAGGGTGGTAGAAGAGTGGATGTACCCAAGTTGGGGAACCATTATAAACTCTTGTGTTGTCTGGATGCCCATTTCTTTTATGTTCTTGATGTGGCTGTGATTATTAGGATTGCAGTTTATATTTAGTTAATTTTATTCCTGCACTAGATTAAATCAGAAGAAAATTTAATAAACCCTGAATACTCTATTCACCCCCTCTTGAGCATTCCTGATCTAACAACTCACTTTTAATTGGTATCAGAGCAGGTTCCTTTGATTGTACAAGCTAACACTTGAACCAAAGATCCTTTGTTAGATCTAAATTTTATTTTTATTTCCATTTAGATTTATATACACAGCTATGGCACAGAAAAATGACTATGCAAGCACCCGACCTCCAGTTTGCAACCTAAATAGGTTTGCCATCTGGAAGGAAAGAATCAAATTGTACATGAACTCTATTGATGAATATATCTACAATTCCATCTTGACAGGTCCTCCTCAAGCCACTGCATCTACCTCTACAGCAACATCTTCAAGCACAACTGCAGTTCCACCACCTGAGTGGACTGAGGCCCAGAAGAAAGCAAAGATTGCTGATGCCAAGGCAATGAACATACTGGCACAAGCAATGTCTGATGACATTTTTCAAAAGGTGGCTGAGTGCACGTCTGCAAAAGCAATCTGGGATTCACTCAACCAAATGGTGGCTGGCTCAGTAGATGAGAGGAAAGATAGAAGATAAAACCTCATCACATAATATGAAAACTTAAAAAAGGATGAAGCAAAAATAGTTGAAGTGATGTACAACAGGCTTAGCTCCATCATCAATGAGCTAAGGACCTTAGATAAAGAAATCACCTTGACTGAAGTAAATTACAAGATCCTTATGTGCTTCCCAAGCTCATGGGATTCAAGGATCTGACCCATAAAGGAGGTCAGAAGCCTAAATGAGATATCCACTAAATCTCTATTAGGCAAACTAACGTCCTATGAACAGCTGATTAAATCCAGGGAGGAAGCTGAGCAAAGAACACCCCCTCCAGCAAGAAAAGAGCATATCATTGCTTTCAAGGCAGCTGAAGAGATAGAGACTCCTTCAACAAATGAAGAACTGATGAGTTTATTTGCCAAAAGATTCTACAAAATGACAAGAAAAGATTTCAGGAGGAAGTCATCAAGGCAGGATGACAAGCCTAGATATGATAAGACACCAACCAAAGAAGTTGTGTGTTTTGGATACAGGAAGCCTGGGCACTTCATCTCTGAGTGTCCAGAGAATCAGAAGAAAGACAAGAGAAGAGAGAAAGATACCAGGAGACAGCACAACAACATGCCATCTTACAACAAATACAAGAAGAAGGAGAAGGGCTTTGTGGCTGAAACCTGGAGTGAGACAGAGGATGACTCTACTTCTTCCAGCTCTAGTGAAGATGAGGAAGAGGTAAGGGCCAAGGAGGTTTGCCTTATGGAAATTGATGCTTCTAGGAGACACTCAGAAGAAGAAGATTCAGAAAATGAAGCAGGTTCTGAGTCTGAGGCTGACAAGGTATTATCCTCTTTTGATTACAGTTCTGATTCCTTTAAATTTGAATTCAAAACAATGTGTATAGATTTAATTAATTCAGAAAAGGAAATCAAAACTCTTAGGGAAAAATTAGGAAACCTAGAGAATGGTAACTCTGAAAATAATAGGTTAAAGGATGAATTGTGTTTAGCTAATGAACAAATAATACTGCTAAAGACTGAGCTTTGTGAGGCTAAACAACTTGAGGAAACTCTTAATGGAAGAAGCCTCAAGCTGATGGACATCACAAGCACTGTAAATGCCAGACTCAATGGCAAGCTAGGCTTGGGTGCTTCATCAAGTTTGCCTCGCATCCTCAAGAAAAATATCCTGACTACCCCCATCAAATTTGTCTCTGCTAAGGGGAAAGAAAAATTAAAGAAAAATTAAACAATAGAAAATGTTCTCAAATCAATAGGTTTGAAAACCAAAAATCAGAAAACCTTAAGTAATAACAAGGTTCAGCAGAATTCGTCGAACTTAGATCGACGAAATGCAGCCAGTTCGTCGAACGCAGATCGACGAACTCTGAACGAAAACTATAGTTATAATTATTCGTCTAACTGCAATTGACGAACTCTGTATGGTTCGTCGAGCAGAGGTCGACGAACGTGGGGCACAAAAAATGAACATGTTCATTCTCTGGGCAGAGATCGACGATCTCAACACAATTCGTCGAACTCTTGTCGACGAACACACAAAAATTCGTCAAAACCAGAAAGACTTAACCAAAATTTTAACTATAACAACAACTCAAATAATTCAAGGAAAGCATTCAATCCACTAGCTGATTGGGTTATACCACCTAGGAGATATCACCCTCTAGGATATAAATCCCAACCTGAATTTTCTATAATCTCTAGCTTTTCATTTCAGCAAAGCAAAGGACCCAAGGTAACCTGGGTCAAGAACAATTAATTATTTTCATTGCAGGTGAAAAGTTGTCCAGGAGTGAATCAACCATGGTACCTAGACAGTGGGTGCTCCAATCATATGACAGGCAGCAAGGACAATCTAACTAATTATAAGTCCAAGCCAAGACCAAAGGTTATCTTTGGGGACTCCAAATGTGGCCAGTCATAAGGCTATGGAGTAGTGAAGATTGAAGCAATTACTTTCAAGAAAGTTACCTATGTCAAAGGACTCAAACATAACCTCATCTCCATAAGTCAGTTATGTGATGAAGGTTATCAGGTACACTTTAACTCATCCTCTTGCATTATTTCTAATAAGAAAAATCAAATAGTTTTAATTGGAAATAGACAAGGTAACATATATTTAGTTGATTTTCTATCTACCACTTCTGATATCTGCTTACTTGATATATCTAGTAATCAGAATGATTTATGGCATAAAAGGATAGGTCATGTAAACTTGAAAAATATTGCTAGGCTATCTAAAGACAACCTTATTAGAGATCTACCTTCTGGCCCCTACAAGAAGGAAGGTCTCTGCAGTGCTTGTCAACTAGGCGAGCAAACTAAATCTAGTTTTAAATCTGTAAATAAAAGTGATTCACCTAGGATTTTGTATCTGCTACATATGGATCTCTTTGGACCCATTGCTGTACAAAGCTTAGGAGGGAAATCCTATACCTTAGTTATTGTGGATGACTTCTCAAGGTTCACTTGGGTATCCTTTCTGAGATCTAAGTCAGATACCTTCAAGATTCTTACAGATTTTCTCAGGACCATATAGATTGAGTTCTCTACTCATGTTGCATTGATCAGAAGTGATCATGGTACAGAGTTTGAGTCTTTTCTTATGCATGAGTTCTGTGTGAAGGAAGGTATCAGACAATGTTTCTCAGCTCCTAGAACTCCCCAACAAAATGGGGTAGCTGAAAGGAAAAATAGGACACTCATTGAAGCTGCATGTACATTGCTTGCAGATACTTACATGCCACTAACATTTTGGTTAGAGGCTATAAACACTGCAAATTATGTCCTGAATAGAAGCCTGATACATAAACTGAAGAATAAGACTCCCTATGAATTACTTAAAGGGAAGAAACCTAAAATCAACTATTTTAAAGTATTTGGATGTATATGTTATATTCACAACAATAACAAAAGATACATTAGAAAGTTTGAGGCTAAGGCTGAAGAGGGAATTTTTCTAGGATATTCCCAAGTAAGCAAAGCCTATAGGGTTTTTAATAAATCATCATTAAAAATTGAAGAGTCCATTCATGTTTCTTTTGATGAAACTAACATGTCTTGCAAGGAGAAAGAGATTTCTACCAATAGCCCTTTGCAGGTACCTCACTTGTGTGAGAGATTGCATGAACTAAACCTTACCCAAAAGGTTCCAGCACATCCTTCTCCACAAGTTAATGAAGAGAGTGAAGATGAAAGCATTGAAGGAATTGAACTTCCTCTAACAGCAAACACAATTCCACAAGAGGAATTATTCCAAGATGTTGTTGCACAACCAACTCCACCCACTGATTTAGTCACACTTAGAGATCACCGAAGATCTCAAGTGATTGGAGACATATCAGTAGGTGTACAGACAAGACATCAACTCAATCAAGATGTGATGCATGTCTATTTTCTCTCTCAGGTTGAACCTCTATCCATCCATGATGCAGAGCAAGATCCCCACTGGATCATTGCAATGCAGGAGGAATTAAATCAATTTTAGAGATGTAGAGTTTGGGATTTGGTTCCAAGACCCCAAGAATATCCAGTCATTGGAACCAAAAGGGTATACAGAATGTTGAGGTCCAGCAACGCCCCCCGGTGTTGGGAGGTACGGCGCGAGGCACTATGGCCCACACTAGTCGAACAGAAGGGTGTGTCCCTGGGCCTAACTGGCTGCCCCGTGGATCCTGCTGTACAGCTCTATAAAGGAGCGGTAGCGCCCTTCCTAACAGTCTGGGCTTTTGGGAGAGTTGGTTGCGCCATGTTCCCTAACAGTGGTATCAGAGGAGGTCACTGGTTCGAAACCCCGGGGTCGTTTCTGAGGGGGGGGGGATTATTGAGGCCTAGCAACGCCATCGGTGTTGGGAGGTATGGTGCGAGGCACTATGGCCCACACTAGTCGAACAGAAGGGTGTGTCCCCTGGGCCTAACTGGCCGCCCCGTGGATCCTGCTGTACAACTCTATAAAGGAGCGGTAGCGCCCTTCCTAACAGTCAGGGCTTTTGGGAGAGTTAGTTGCGCCATATTCCCTAATACACCTATCGAAATATAGTATAGGAAATGTCGTATTTAAACTCGAGGACCGTTGAGTACTTGTACTCACAAGGAAGAGCTATTATTTTATCGAATGGAAATTGGTTTTGCGAATTTGGTAAAGAAAACGTTAAACTATAAGGAGAAATACGATGATAAGAAAGCTAACACTTGATCTAGAATCCCTTTGGGTTAGAATAAATTTCCATAAAATGAAAAAAATACAAGCATCAAAATTATTAACTTCGACCGCGGAGGTTCCATAGCTACGAAGCGCCTTTCTCGAGAATACACATTCAACTAACCTTATGTTGATCGATTAATACCTCTCGGCCAGTCGAAAAACCTAAGCTTGCTTTAGGCGGTGAACCTCACTAATGGAATTGACTCCAATGCGGAAGAATTTTGCCTTCCTCTATCGAGGGGTGCATGAAACTCCATTTATCCTTGAGTGTTCTACTCGTATCCACAACCTCTCGGTAAATATAGGATACAGATATAAGATCGAATAAATATAATTTGCAACTTATGAATTCGATGAAATTAAAATCAAAAATAAATCGAAGTACATAAAAATAGAGTGCTTGATAATTCGTGATAAAAAGAAGAAATTTATTCCATTCCAAAGTTCATCATGATCAAGTGCTAATTGAAAATTAGCTACTCATCATGATGGGAAAATTACATGAAAGGTTGAAGAGAGACATGATTAAAAAAAGACTTGAAATAAAGAGTTACACTATGAATTGAAAATGCAAGAAATAAAGTAAAGAAAATAGAACTAAAGCTCCCAAAAATCTCCTACTCAGCTTCTGAAATTGCCTGAAAGTTATAGGCAAGTTTGCTGGATGGTCACGCCCCTAGGTCACGCCAGTGACCTAGGTCGTGTAAGGTTCAGAACCGTCGTCTTCAAGTCATGGAAATGTTGGCGCGAAATCGCCAAAAATCATTAATTGTGAAGGATCAAGCGTATACCCAACTGCACCAAAAGCACGGACTGTTGGAAAGGGTGCTACTTAATTTCTTAAATAAGTAGAAGAGCGCCACGGGTCAAGTGAAGGAACGCCGGACCCAACAATTATCAGGATTTAATAGCGCTCCCCCGGTCTTGAACCCATGACCTGCTCTGATACCAATTGAAGGATCAAGCGCATAACCAACTGCACCAAAAGTCCGGACTGTTGGAAAGGGTGCTACTTAATTTCTTAAATAAGTAGAAGAGCACTACGGGTCAAGTGAAGGAACGCCGGACCCAACAAATTGGCGGGTCACGCCCCTAGGTCACGCCCGTGACCTATGGAGTGTCTTGTCGGTTGCTGAAAACAGCGGGAAGCAGAAATGGCGGGAATAACTCCGGCCATTATTGGAAGGGTTACGCCCATGGTCATGCCCGTGACCAAGGGCATGTGAGGTAAAAACCGCCAGGCCTTGAAAATGCTGCATTAAACTTGGCAGGCCTGGATATCACAACGTGCAGTCACGCCCGTGACCAAGATGTCACGCCCATGCCCGGGCGTGTAACTTTAATCCGACGTGGAGTGAAGGCCTGGATCGTCATCTGCGTGAAACGCCCGGGTCAGTATGGTAACGCCCGTGACCAATGGGCGTGTACTTTTAATTGTCATGGCAGTGATCTCTAAAGCACGCGCCGGGGTCACGCTTGGATGTCATGCCCGTGACCTGTCGGTCACGCCCGTGGTCGGGGCGTGTACTTTGCATTTTTTTGGCTTTGTCCAACTTTGTCTCCTGATCAATCCTGTAAACTCCATATTGAAATTTGCAGCCCAGATCGGACCTAAAATAAGAAATTAAAGAAATTAGATAATAAAATCATAAAATATATTTATAAATAAATTAATTATTAAATAAAAAAATATAAAAATATGGATAAAATTAGAGTTATCAGCCTCTCTCAGGATGTCTTCCCGGATCCGACCACCTGCAGGATTGTATAGTCAGTCATACAAATGAATGAGGTCATCTTTTAGTGTATATCCTTCCACTGATCCTCCTATAATTGCTTGGAACACAGGGGCCAAAGTAGCTTCCTTTCCTTGCTCTACCCGCATCTGGTCTTGAATGTCACAAACTATACTCATGGTGGTCAGATACTCCGTATAGGCATTAGGATAAACCTTAGACACCAGCGTAATCTCCATCTCTTCAAGTACTCTAGCCAACTTCACAACCATTAATTGGGACTCTGGGCTTGATAAAGGTGCCTTCTTGCTTACAGCATCCGCCACTAAGTTCTCTTTTCCAGGGTGATGGTTCAATGTAAATTCAAAATCACATAAAAACTCCAGCCACCATCGCTGCCTCATGTTCAGATCCTTCTGGGTGTAGATGTACTTCAAGTTCATATAATATGAAAATATCTATCTGTGGATGCCATATAAATAGTGTCTCCAAATCTTCATGGCGAATAAAATAGCTCCCTACTATAAATCATGCACTGGATAATTCGCGTCATGTTTCTTAGGCTGTCTAGAAGCATATGCAATCACATGTCCTTGTTGCATCAACACCCCCATGCCCTAATATGATGCTTTAGTATAAATTTAGAATTCTTCCTTCACGGATGGCATGGTAAGGATTGGTGTGGAGGAAAGACGGTCCTTCATCACTTGAAATGCAGCTTCACACTTGGGTGCCGACGCAAAAAGGTACACACTTCTTTTTCAGGGCAGTGAGGGGATGAGCGATCTTCGAAAATCCTTCAACAAACTTGTGATAGTACTCAGCAAGTCTGAGAAAAATTTGCACATCGATAGTTGACCATAAATGCAACCACTCCTTCATGGCATGCACCTTGGCCAGATCTACTGCTAATCCTGCACCACTTATAGTATGGCCCATGAAAGCCACTTCTCAGAGCCAAAACTCACACTTGCTGAACTTAGCAAACAAACAGTGCTGCTTTAGTTTCTTCAAAACTAAGGTCAAGTGCTCGGCATGTTGCTCCTCCGTCCTTGAGTAGACCAAAATATCATCAATAAATATGATGACAGAAGCATCCAAATACGGCTCAAACACCCTATTCATCATACCCATGAAGGAAGAATGGGCATTTGTGAGCCCAAACGGTATCATAGTGAATTCATATAAGCCATATCTCGAGCTAAACACTGTTTTTTGAATATCCATATCTTCAATCCTTAATTGATAATATCCCAAGCACAAATCTTGTTTGGAGAACCAATGAGCTCCCACCAACTGATCGAATAACTCGTCAATTTGAGGCAAAGGATAAGTGTTCTACACTGTTAATTGGTTGAGCTCCCGATAATATATTCATAATCGTAGTGATCCGTCCTTCTTCTTAATGAACAAAATAGGGGCTCCCCAAAGTGATGAACTTGGATGAACAAAACTTGACTCCACTAACTCTTACATCTGGACCTTAAACTCCACCTATTCCTTTGGAGCCATCTTTTAAGGGGTTCGAGAGATAGGCTTAGCACTCTACACTAGCTTAATCTGGAAGTCTACTTCCCTAGGCGGTGGTATTCCAGGTAGCTTTTCAGGAAAAACCTCAAGAAAATCCCGCACTAGTGGTACATCCTCCATTATTGTCAACATCTCTTTATGCTAAAAACATATCATATACACCTCATCCCTAGTTTATGGGCCATAATGGCCTAAATTGAAGACAATATAATTCGGGGTGTGAATCTAATACCTTGAAAAATTAGCTCAGAATCTCCATGTATCAAGGTGATCTGCTTTGTCGCACAATCAATCCTAACATAATACAAATCCAACCATGCCTTTCCCAGAATAAGATAGAATTCTGGCATCCCCAACACTGTTGCAAGGTTCTCGAAAAGCTTCCCTCCTATATATACATCCAAGCCACACTTGGCGGATGAGGTCATCTCGGAGCCCTCTAAGAGGCGTACTCTCTGAGTAACTCCAGTGAAATATTGCACGCCACTTAAATCCTTTACGAAGTCCGTTGGGACAAATGAACGGGTGGCACCGGTATCAAAAAGAGTGAGGGCTTCTCTCCCACTAACAACCACGATGCCTAAATGTTAAGTTATAACAATTTCAAAGCTTGGTTTTCAGCACAATCTTAGGCAAGCTAAGGATGAATGCTTATAAACATATCAATTGACTACAAGATACCTGCAATAACGACCTGCGGGTTCCCCTCTTAAGTCATATCCAAAGCAAACACCTGCTCTCGTGTACGTTCAGGATTCCTTCCTTGTATTCCTCGTCCTCGACCACATCCTTGTCCTCCCTGAGCTGCTGGAGGAAACATCAGATGATTTAGAACATTCTAAATTACTTGCGGGCAAACATGCCGAATGTGGCCCGACTGGTGACACTGGAAACAAACTTGCCTGATTGGCTCTCTGATTTGTTGATAGAGTTGAATCTGCCGTAGAGGATGCAGTGCTGGCTATGGGGAAGGATGCTCCATGTGCAAACAAGAAAAAGAAGACCAAAAATTTCGACTAACAAAATTTTATTATCCAAAAAATGTAATTATTACAAAGGTATGACGTCCCTTTTATATAATAGAGGAGAGAGGAGAGATTACAAATTATTTTATGTGGGACTAATAATTACAGGAACAAGCAACTATACAATCCGCACAAGTCGTGCGATTAGACTAACTGCCCGACAACCACAATGAAGAGAAGACAACCCGACTCTGTCTTCAAGTCGCCTGTGTCAAGCCGCCAAACCTCCCGGTCACCAATCAGCAACAACCAGCTAGTAAACTGCTAGAGAGAGACCTCCATACTGCGTGGTCTCCAAGCCCCCATGGGCAGACCGCCAAACTGCCCGGTCTCCAAGCTGCCAGGGGCAGACCACCACACCGCCCGATCACCATACAACAACACTCCCCCTCAAGATGGAGCATATATATCAATCATGCCCATCTTGTTGCAATTGTGAAAAAAGGAAGCAGACACAGGCTTGGTGAAGATATTTGCTAACTCATTGTCAGAGGTAATGATGGGAGTATAGATCTGTTTCTTCAGAATCTCTTCCCGAATAAAATGGCAGTTGATCTCAATGTGCTTTGTCCTCTCATGGAAGACCAGATTTTTGGAGATATATATAGCATCCTTGTTGTCGCAAAACATAGGTAGAGGATGGTTGTAGACCTATCCTAAGTCAAGCATGACAGCCCGCAACCACTTTAATTCACATGTGGTCGACACCATACTTCGATATTCTGCTTCTTCACTAGATCTGGAGACGACAAACTATTTCTTGCTCTTCCAGCTCATAAGGTTTCCCCGCATAAATGTGCAAAAGCCCGGTGTGGACTTGCGATCTCCTTTGGCATCAGCATAACTAGAATCCGAGTATGCTTCAACATTCAAATGACCATTCTTTTGAAACAGTAGTCCTTTACCTAGTGCAACTTTAACATATTCCAATATCCTCAGGGCAGACTGCAGATGACACTCCCTAGGAGCATGCATGAACTGGCTAACCATGCCCACAATGTAGGAGATGCCAGGTCTGGTTACCGTGAGATAAATGAATTTGCCGACCAGATGCCTGTACCTCGTAACATCTGATATAGGAGACGAGGCATCTGTCCAGGTTTTATCTTCTCCAGTAGCCATGGTGCATCAGGAATGTTTAGCCCCAGTCAATCCTGTCTCTTTAACAAGATCAAGAGCATACTTACGTTGGGAGAGGACCAAGGAGTTTGGATTTCGAGAGATTTCTATCCCCAGAAAGTTTATTGGGGAACCCATATCCTTCACGACTATGGGTTGACGGAGATGTTTCTTTGTCAAGGCTATCCCAGCCTAGTCATCTCTAGTGAGAAGAATATCATCCACATATACGACAAGAACCACCAGACCCAAGGAGGTTTTGTGAATGAATAATGAGTGATCGGCTAAACTACTGGTAAAACCCATGGCCGCCATAATGCCACTATACTTGTCAAACCAAACCTGATGGCTTTGCTTTAGGCCATAGATGGTCTTCTTCAACCTGCATACCTATGTCTCCCCCTGAGCAACATACCCAGGAGGTTGATCCATGTAGATAGCTTCCTTAAGATCACCGCAGTGAAAGGCATTTTTGACATCCAGTTGGGAAATTGGCCAATCCCTATTGACAGCCACAGACAGGAGAACTCGAATAGTGCTGAGAAGAGCAACGAGAGAGAAGGTGTGAAAATAATCAATACCATAAGTCTGAGTGAACCCTTTAGCGACAAGGCATTTCTTCTAATGATTAACACTGCCGTCTGGACTCAACTTTACAATAAAGACCCATCGACAATCAACAAAATCGATGCCCAACGGAGGAGGAGCAATGGTCCATGTACCCTGCTCAGTGAGGGTTGCAATTTCCTCATCGATGACCTTCTTCAAATGAGGAATAACAAGGGATTCCTGGTATGTGCGGGGAGTGGCAGTGGCAGAGATCGCCAATGCAAAAGTCCTACGAGAATGTGTAAGATGAGCATAGGAAATAACATCAGCTAGAGAGTGCTGGGTACATGTTCGTACCCATTTGTGAGGAGCAATGAGAAGATCCAGGTCGGCGTGTTCCTCAGGTTTTGGTGCATTCGTGGTGGAGAGAGCTGGCCCGGGAGTATAGAGAGACGACTGTGGAGAAGAGGAAGATAGCAGAGGCGGGGAGAGAGGAGGAGGGGGTGGTGTGAAAGTTTTGATTTCAAGAACAGCTAATCACCTGGGGGGGGGGGTGAAAAGGTCCAATTCCAAAAACTTATGCAACTAATCGATTAATATCACATCATAGCAATCTCATCACAATCAAAACCAGCACAGCATAGTACACAAAATTTTATAGTGGTTCCCCAATTGATGGGTACATCCACTTTCCCCCTTCACCTATCTAGTAGTATACTAGATTCAGCCAAACTTCCTTCTATCCTTCTCAGATCGTCAGATCTTATAGCTCAGAGCCCAACCGGCTCCTACAAGTCGGGCACAAGCCCTATCACTCAGATCACCAAGATCCTACAACTCAAGTTCTTCCCAAGAACTCTACCACAGAGTGACTCCACACTCCTACAGCTCAGGCAATCCTGCCCTACCTCAGTGAGAATCCACACACCTATAACTCAGGTAACTCCTGCTCTAGCTCAGCCTTTATAACACAGGCTTACAATTCAGGCCTTAGCCTTACAACTCAGATTCAGAATTAATCTTACAAAGAAATATTAAAGATGATGAATTACATACACCAGAGAAAATTGTATGTGCCTATCTAGCTGCACTGAGTAGATATCAGCCCTAACTTCTTCTTCACAGCAACAAGATGATATAGAGATCTTAAAATGATGCCCGGCTTATTCTGGAATCAACTAGCAGATGAATCTGCTTCTTCTTCTTCAGGAATATCCTGATCTGGACTGAGCAGATTCCAGCCCTTCCAACTTCTTTGATCCAGCAAATTGATCTTCAAATTCTGGCTCGGCTTAGATCAGGAAGATATCTTCAGCTAGGGCATGCCTACGCTGATTCGTCTCTCTCAGAGTATTACTCTAAACCTGCTAGAGTAGATGTTTATTGCACCAGAAAACTCAGAAGCCCTTCAGATTTGATCTTGAAGTTCTTGGCTTCTGCAATAATGGTGGAGGAAGACGACGAACTCCGCTTCTCATTGTAGACTGACGACGACGTTAATGTCGATTTGCATCGAACCTGAACTTTGTTGACTTGTTGACTTTGCTGAGTCAGCATCATTCTGGTCTTAGCCAAAATCAACTAACCTTTTTGAAATCCTGCTTTCGACAAACTTCAAGCTTAGCTCGAGAAAATCTGAACACTGCTTGACGAAACAGTGGAGCTGAGATCGACGAATTCTTTTAGATCAGTTCTTTCTTCACGTGAAGGCTGATGTCGACGAACTTCGAGCTCAGCTCGACGAAATCTGACCTCTGGTCGACGATTCTAATAGCTGAGTCCTTCTTATAGGTAAAAGCTGAGATCGACAAACTCTGTACTCCGGTCGACGAAAGCTAAGCTCAGCTCGACGAATGGTAGAATCAACGATTCTGTACTTGGAATTTTTTTTTGCTTTGCATGATGGCGTTGAGAGCGTTGTGTAACAGCCCATTTTTCAGGCAAAGTTTTTGGGGTGATACGGCCTGGGACACGGGCGTGTCCCAGGGAGTGTCCTGCGTTCGACGAAGTGTTCGGGAGGAACAGTCGATGAGTGGTCGACAAAATTTGGTCGATGATCGTCGAGCGCTTAGGATACGGACTGTGACACGGGCGTGTCACAAGGCGTGTCAGCGCGGTCGATGAACTTAGCCCGACGAATTTGAGCTGCGGCGTGTCTAGTGTCGTATTATGGGCACACGGCCTGAGACACGGGCGTGTCATAGGCCATGTGAGTCTCGGGTGATTTTGAGATTGTGCACCCTGATGAACACGGCCACAGATACGGGCGTGTCTGAAGGCGTGTCGGTTGACACGGCCCGTGACACGAGCGTGTCACATAGGCGTATCACTGGATTGGGTAAGTTAGTTGAGCACCACTTGAGGCACACGGCCTGGGACACAGACGTGTCACAGGCCGTGTCATTCAAAAATTGGGCTTTTGTGGAAAAATCGTGGTCGTTCGTTCCTTCAGCTGGGATCCAATGGCTGAGCTGCCTCCCTACTTCCTTAAGGCTGTGGATAAGAAGGGAAATCTCATTTTGATTTTGGTCATCTCTTTCAACATTCCTAGTGAGAGAAAGGGAGAGGAAGGGGGAGGAGGAAAGGGGCTGGTCACTGGTGCTGCTGTAGTTTTCCGACGAAAGATCAGAGGCCGGCGTTACGGAGGAAAAGCTGTTGCGGATCTTCCTAGCCAGTTAAGAGTTCATGTCACCGAAACGGTCTTCAAGGGTAATGACCTTTCTTCCTAGCCATGTGAAGGCTTCCTTTTTGGCATATGTATGTGATTCCCCCACCAAAAGGTGGCTGATTGTGGGAGTCTTTGGGTTGATTCATGGAATCCCCTTTGTTGGCATATAGATCCGGAAATGGAGTACGGAATAGGCATGCTGTGTGAAGCCCATCTGGACAGGTTGGTCTGGATTGGTGATGTTGTATATACGAACCAGAGAAGACTCTGTGATAAACATGTAGAGTAGGAGTCAACGGGTTAGACCTGTGAAAGGAAGTAGCAGGAAGTACTGGAGTGATAGTCTAGGAAAATACCCGTATAATGCTTGTGCTGCTTGTGCTGCTTGTGCTATTGAGTTCGACCTGTGAATGGAAGTAGCAGGAAATACTGGATTGGACTTCGAGGAAATACCATTTGTAATGCTTAATGTTCATGAGAAGTCCACCTGTGAAGATAGTAATAGGAAGTACTGGCGTGGTAGCCAGGAAAGACCCCTGACATTTGTGATATTTGCGGTGTCCACCTGCGAAGAGAGTAGCAGGAAGTACTGGTGTGCCCAGGAAAGACCCGCTAATATTGTGAGAGAATGGGTGTAAGAGTTATGCCCAGGCTTAAATGCCAGAACAGGATCCGTGAGACCTACCCGCGCCTTTATTTAGCCGCGAGTACGCCGTACTCGGTGATGGCACGACGATTTGAGCAACGGGGGGTGGAGGATACGACCTGCGCTATGTCCGTCCGACGTGAGATCAGAAAGTGCGGTCTGTTGGAGCGCATAGCAAGAGTCTTAGGCCTACGCGTCGTGATACAATGGGGGGCTACGGGCCAATCCCGGTTCACTAAGACTATAAAACTCCGGCTGCACGCCATGGAGTAAATGCTCAAGGGAGTTGCCGTTGGGCTGTGACCCTGATACGGTGGTGGGCAACTGATTTGCAAGTACACCAAGAATGTGCCCTGAGTGCACAAACTATTGGGCTGGGTGGCTGAAGGTTGTGATGACATGTGTGCGTGAAAGCACATTATATGATATATACATACATGCTTGTGATATGCTATGCCTGCAGGGAAGATTACCGCTGCCCCAAAAAAGGGGTAGGGTCGTTATAATTTGGTCAGTTAAATGCTGACCGTTGCCTTTGTTTGCCACCGTTGGGTGGATTGTCCCTATACAGGTGCTGGAGAGCCAAGCGGGACAAAAAAGGGTTGATGTCCCTACTGCTTTAGCTGCTGCTGCTGTTAGCCCTCAAAGGCTCATTTTGATAAATATTATGTTTTCTTTTGATGTGGCCGGCCTGCGTGCCAATGTTTGGGCCACTGTTTGAAAGCCCTGTAAGTCCATAAGGCCAACTCTTTATGTGTATTGTAAGACATTCCAATGATGTATAAAATGTGGAGTTTTATATATTGGACATTAAAGTGAGGAGTTCAAATATAGTGTTATAGGCTTCCGCTAGAATGCAATGTGTTAGGTGCTCTGCGCTACTCTGGAATCACTCTGTAGCTTCATCATCTGTTTTGTGGTATATGCTGTGGGGCTCCGGCCGGACCTTCTAGTATATATTATATGAACGGATGGGGTTGTTACACGTTGAGTGAGTTTGCCTCTCTCATTGATTCTGGACTTGGCCGATTTTTTGGATTCTTTATAGTGAGGCTATGACAGAATAACCTTGACTCAACGCTTCTAGCTGCATGGCATTGAGTGAGTTTAGCTCACTCAACGCTTCTGGACTTGGCCAATTTTCTCAGGCTTTGTCACAGCGATCTCAACTCTTTCTTCTCAGCGGTCTCAGCTGTCTCAGCACTTTTTGCTGAATGGAATTGAGTGAGCTTGCCTCACTCAATGTATTTGGACTTAGGTAATTTTGTCGCATGCCTTCTCTCAGCGCTATTAGCTGGATGGCTTGAGTGAGCTTGCCTCACTCAACGCTTTTGGACTTAGGTAATTTTCCTACCTACCTTCTCTCAGCGCTATTAGCTGGATGGCATTGAGTGAGCTTGCCTCACTCAACACTTTTGGACTTAGGTAATTTTCTGAGTTTCCAGCTCCACCTTGAGTCCACCTATCATTTTCTCAGCGCTTTTTGCTGAATGGCGTTGAGTGAGCTTGCCTCACTGAATGCTTTTGGACTTAGGTAATTTTTTGAGTTTCCAGCTCCACCTTAAGTTCACCTGTCATTCTCTCTTGGACTAGCTGTCCAATCATTGTGACAAAGACTAACCTGTATGCATAAACTTAACCATACATCAAATACAACTATGTCTATCTCATTGATATATTTGACATCATCAAATCAGGGCCATTGGGATCAATGGACCCAACAATCTCTTCCTATTTGAAGATATCAAAACCACTGATCAAGCTTCTTTAGTCAATGAGATACACATTACATAGGCAATAAAAAAATATTTATATTAAATTTAGTGAAATGAATTTTACCTACTCCCCCTGGATTTCTGCAGGGTGAGTTACACCTTGGAGGATTACCTCTTAGCTTGATCTCCCCATGACTTTCTCCCCCTGTGTTTCTGCCATTAATGAGCTTGATCCTTTCTGATATTCATCTTCTATCTCTCCCCCTTGAGCTTGAACAACCAAAGTTAAACATGACCTCCATCTATCCTCATTTTTGACCTCTTCAGATAGTTAGGAAGGAGCATCAGGTATTTTTCTCCCCTCGTTTTCTCCCCCTAGCTGATGTAAATGAAGCCAGGATTGAAGCTGCCAACATGCCCCTTATACAAGACTGACTTGTATATCACTTGATACTACTTGACAACACTTGAAATTCAGTATCACTGGAAACTCTCTACACCACAAGAGAAGACTACTTGAAAGTCTCTAGTCCTGCAACTGCTGATACCACTTGAGAAGAAGCATCTTCTCTCATCTTGCTTTCCACTAGGTCTGCAGGACCTGTAAAAAGAACAAACCTGTACCAAGCATATTACCTTAGGGAGTACCTGAAGCTATTCTAAGTTCAACATACCCAACTCAATTTTGAAGGTGTTGTACTTGGCTTCATCTAGAGACTTAGTGAAGATATCTGCAACTTGCTTATCAGTGGAGACAAACTCTAGGCAAATGTCTTCTCTCTCAACATGCTCCCTAATAAAATGATACTTAATTTCTATATGCTTAGTCCTGCTATGTGAAACTGGATTCCTAGCAATAGAAATTGCACTAGTAGAATCACAGTATAGAGGAGTTCTACTTATCTTAATGCCATAGTCTTCAAGCTGATGCTGTATCCATAGCAATTGAGCACATCAGCTACCTGCTGCAATGTACTCTGACTCTGCAGTGGAGATAGCAACACTAGTCTGTTTCTTCTTTCTCCATGACACCAATCTTCCACCTAGAAATTGACATGTACTAGTGGTACTTTTCCTGTCTTCCTTACAGCCTGTAAAATTTGCATTTGAAAATCCAGTTAGCTCAAAATCTTTATTCCTAGGGTACCATAGACCAAGATCTGGTGTCCCCTTAAGATATCTTAAATTTCTCTTTGCAATAGAATAAAGATATTCTTTAGGGCATGCCTGATACCTAGCACAGATACATAAAGAATACATGATGTCAGACCTACCAGCAGTCAAGTATAGAATGGAGCTAATTATCCCTCTATACAAAGACTCATCAATAGGTTTCCCTGCCTCATCTTTGCCTACATGCATACTTGACCCCATTGGAGTTCTCATGGTTGAGGCATTCTCCATACCATATTTATTAATTAACTCTCTTATGAACTTAGACTAAGATATGGACAAGCAATCATCAGTCTGTCTTACTTGGAGTCCCAAGAAGAATTTTAGCTCACCCTTGGTGCTCATCTAAAACTTCCCTTGCATAAGTTTGACAAACTTCCTGCAAAGGTTATTTTCAGTAAATCCAAAGATAATGTCATCGACATATTTCTGGAATAAGATGACCTTGCCCTTAGATTCCCTAAGGAATAGGGTCTTATCTATTTCCCCCTTTAGAATTTGTTCTCAATGAGGAAAGTAGACAATGTTTCATACCATGCTCTAGGGGCTTGTTTCAACCCATATAGAGCTTTCTTAAGCTTATAAACAAAATTAGGAAAGTGAGGTTCTACAAAACCTAGTGGCTGATCCACATATACTTCCTTTTTTAAGTCTCCATTCAGGAATGCTGACTTCACATCCATCTTAAAGACTTTGAATCCTTGATAGGCAGCAAAAGAAAGGAATAACCTTATTGCTTCCAGCCTTGATACTGGGGCAAAGGTTTGGTCAAAATCTATTTCTTCTTCTTGCCTATAGCCTTTTGCAACCAATCTAGCCTTATTTTTGACAATAATGCCATTCTCATCTAGCTTGTTCCTGTAGATCCATTTTGTTCCCATGACATTATGTCCCTTTGGTCTGGGAACCAGCTCCCAGACTCTACATCTTTTGAACTGATTCAGCTCTTCCTGCATAGCTTCAATCCAGTAGGAGTCTTTGATAGCCTCTTCAAGCTTTTATGGCTCTATTTGTGATTGGAAGCTTGAACATAGAGCTGTGTTGATGCTCTTGCTCCTTATCTGGATACCATGTCTTACATCACCAATGATTTAGTGTGCTGGATGGTCCCTCAAATGTCTCAAAGCTGGAGGCATTCTTGCTTCAGCTAGCTGTTATGCATTGTTTTCAGCCGGCTGTTCTTCATCCTCAGCTTGTGAGTCTTAAGATCCCCCTAGACAACACCCATCTTCTTCCTTATCTTGTCCTGCTTGATCCATTTCCCTGATGGTAAGCTTGTCCATCACATCCTTTAAACCTACAAAACTAGAAGAGGTACTTGGTAGCTCTCAGTTAATTAGGTTTGACTCATCAAAGACAACATGTACTGATTCTTCTACAACTTGAGTAGTCAAGTTATATATCCTATATGCCCTACTATTGTTGCAGTATCCAACAAATATCCCTTTTTGGGACTTGGCAGCAAACTTAACACATAGGACTGACCATTGTTTAGAACATAACACTTGCAATCAAAAATCTTAAAGTAGGATATATTTGGTTTTCTGCCTTTCAGAATCTTATAGGGAGTCTTCTTGTGGCTTTTGGCGATGGAAGCCCTGTTAAGGACATGACATGCAGTGTCCACTGCCTCAGCATAAAAATATTCTGTGAGAAATGTGTCACTTAAAATGGTTCTACCAACCTCTATGATAGTTCTGTTTTTCATCTCAACAATCCCATTTTGTTGGGGTATTCTAGGAGAGTAGAACTCTTGATGAATCCCAAGCTCTTCATAGAATCTTGTCATGCATTCAGACTGAAACTCAGTCCCATGGTCACTTCTGATTTTGACTACAGTACTGTTATGTTCATTCTGAATTTGCCTAACAAATGTCTGGAAGACATCAGAGGATTCAGATTTCTTTCTTAGAAAGAACACTCAAGCAAATCTGGAAAAGTCGTCAACAACCACAAGGGTCTAGACTTTCCTACCTAGACTATGAACTGGCATAGGACCAAATAGATCCATATGCAGGAGGTATAAACACCTCACTGAGCCTTTGGTATCAAGGCTCTGAAAGGAGGTCCTGGTTTGCTTGCTCTTTTGGCATGCTGTGCAGATACCCTCCTTGATGCACTTCACCTTAGAACCATTTCTCACTAACTTTTCATAAAAGAGTTTGCATATGGTCTTGTAATTTAGATGAGCTAGCCTCTTGTGCCATTGGACACAATGTGAAGCTTCCTCATCTACAACTAGGCATATAGGAGAATCCTTACTCTCACAAACAAAATTAAGATAATAGACATTTCCTCTCCTAGTGCCCGTCAAGATGACCCCTTGGTCACTTGACCTCCTAATTTGGCACTCATCCTTGATGAAACAAATGTCATAGACAAGATCACAAAGTTGGCTTATACTTATCAGGTTATGTTGCAAATCTTTCACATAAGCTACTTGTGTGATAATGATTATGCCATTAGATATCTTACCAAACCCTTTGGTTACTCCTCTTTTTGAACCACCAAAGATGACTTTGGGTCCATTTTCAACTGGAGTGAACTCCTTCAGCATGCTCCTTGTTCCATTTATGTGACTGGAACATCCATTATCCAAGTAACATATAGGGGTATTACCACTTGGACTCACCTGCAAAAATAGATCATCTTTCCTTAGGACCCCAATTCTTATTGGGTCCTAGGTGCAGGTTAGACTGAATTTGAACATGCCTACCTGCAGCTCTTCTGACAGGTAAACTGGCATTATTTCTCTGGACACTCTTATTGTGACAGCAATCAATAGCATAGTGACCCACTTTGCCACAGCACCAGCACTCATAAATATTGTACCTTCTTTTGAGGGCTGGCTTTACAGCATAACAGTATGCAGCTCTCATTCCAGCAGGTACAGTAGCCTTTTTCTTAAGTCTTCCAGCCACAGCCTGATTTGGGATTTGTCTGGCAGTATAGGTACTAGGGATATCTTGGACCCTATCAACAGCTGCCTTCTTTTCAGAGTGCAAGCTCCTAATAGCATCAGATATACCCAAGTCTGGTGTGCTGACAGACTTTCCTTTAGTCTGATTGTGGACTGGCAAACTTTGAGAATGGGCTGCAACCTTATTTTTGAGTGTTGGGGCTGGTACACCAAACACAAATGGTCCAGGATGGGCCATTTGGATTTCTTCATGGGCTGCCTTGTAGGCACTAGCACCCTTACCATCCCTAACACCCTTGCCATTCCTAACACCATATTCCCAGTGACCATGAATGTTGTCATGGTCATACCTGTTAGATGGTAACACCACTTTCCTGAAAGGAATTGAAGGCTTGGAGGCTAGTGGCTGCACTGGAGCATTGCCCTTCCTTTTGGAATAGGCAACTCTAGTTCTCCCTTTGAATCCTAACACCTTCTTACCCTTTTGGGAGGAGAATGAATCAATCAAAAGCAATACTGAACATGGCTTTGAGAACTTAGCCACTAGCTCCTCCTTTTGGAGTTTACCTTCAAGATTCCTAATGTGGTTTTTTTTGAAGATGATTGTGCCCATCTGAATAACAGTGATGTTTTTCAGCTTGCTGACTTCTTGTATCTTTAGGTTCATCATTTTTGCTGAGTCTGAAATAGCCAAGTTCTGAGAGGCAATCTCCTCAGTCTGTTTTTTGGCTAGAAGCTTGATTCTCTTTAGTGCTTGCAGGAGTTCACCATAATTATCAATCAATTGATTGACATCTCCCTCAGATTCAGAGTCATCTTCATCTCTTGATGTAGATTCTTCTGATTCTGGACTAGTTAAATAATCTGACACAGAAGGTGTATAATGTAACTTATTAGGGCCAGGCTGCTCCTGGCTAGGTCCTTCCTCAGTCAAAGCCATCAGCCCAAGACAATGGCTGGCTTCTTCTCCTTCTTCAGATTTGACAGCATCATCCGCATCTCTAGTGAATGCAGCCAGCATCTCTAAGAAGTCTGCTTCTATATATTCTTCTTCAGTAGTAAATAGCCCAATGAGGGCTTCGTCTTCATCTTCCTCTTCTGACTCTGATGATGAGGAGTCAGTCTAACTCTTTTGCTTCTTGGAAATAAAGGACTTGTCCTTCTTGCCCTTTTGTGGATGTTCCTTCTTTCCACCAGCATCCTTTCTTTTGACAGTGCAGTCGGCTATGACATGCCCTAGCTTGCTGCAATAATTACACACCAGTTTAGAAGAAGTATGTTTACTAGGATTAGAGCCATACCTGTCCTATTTAGAGGATTTCTTTTTGCCCTTGTAGTAATCTTCTTTGGGATGAGAAGAAGAGGATGGCCTGCTTCTCCAGTGCTTCTTCTTCATAAATTTCTGAAGTTACCTAGAAAAGGCAGCAAAGTCTTCATCTGAAATGTGGCAGTCTGATGTGCTGGTATATGAGCTTTCTGACTCAGAATCAACAACTCTCCTTGGTGGAGAAGGAATATTTCTCCTGCTCTTCCTTGTGGCTTCAGCTTTGAAGGCAACTGACTTGTCTTTGACTGTAGGCTTGCTGATTTTCTCCTCCTCCTTTCTAACAGTCTGCTGCATTTCATAAGGCAGCAGCTTTCCAAATAGTGTTGGTGGTGGAGTGTCTGTAAGTCTGTCCACTTCTCTGATGGCACAGATTTTTGTGTCCAAGTCTTTAGTTAAAGACTCAAGGAACTTGTTATTCAATTCATAAGTGCTAAAGACTCTGCCATATGTCTTCAACTCATTCACAATTCTGAAAAACTTCTCAAAGCACTCAACAATGCAATCTGACTTGTCCTGCTTGAAGCTTTCATACTCTTGATTGAGCATGGACTTCCTGTCCTCCCTCAATTCTTTAGACCCCTCCAGGTAGACAACAAGTGTGTCCCACATCTCTTTAGATGTCTTATAGTGGACTAGATTTTGGAAGGTTGAGTCATCTATGACACTAACAATAATATTTTGTGCCCTCTTATCCATTGTAGCTAAGATGATTTCATCTTTAGTCATCTCAGAATTCTACTTTTGACTTTTCAGATTTTCATCAAGAACTGATGTCTTCATTGGGATGAAGGGCCCTTCCTGTACTGTGATGTATATCCTAGGATCAGAGACTTCTATGAAAAGTCCGACCCTTTCCTTCTAGATGCCAAAGGTCTCCTTCCTGCAAAGAGGAAGTTTCATGGATCCAAGTTTTTTATGATTCTCACCTGAACCCATCTTGGCCTTCTGATAGCTGCCCCAGGCGATCAAATCAGACTGTTAAGTCTATCTTGAGCAACCTCCCTCTGATACAACTTGAAAGTTTTGATTTCAAGAACAAATAATCACCTAGAGGGGGGGGGGGGGGGTGAATAGGACCAATTCCAAAAACTTAAACAACTAATCGATTAATATCACATCGCAGCAATCTCATCACAATCAAAACCAACAAAGCACAACACACAAAAATTTATAGTGGTTCCCCAATTGATGGGTACATCCACTTTTCCCCTTCGCCTATCTAGCAGCATATTAGATTCGGCCAAACTTCCTTCTATCTTTATCAGATCCTCAGATCTTACAGCTCAGAGCCTAACAAGCTCCTACAACTCGGGCACAAGCTCTACCACTCAGATCACCAAGATCCTACAACTCAAGTTCTTCCTAAGAACTCTACCACAAAGTGACTCCACATTCATACAGCTCAGGCAATCCATCCATACCTTAGTGTGAATCCACACACCTACAACTCATACAACTCTTGCCCTACCTCAGCCTTTATAACACTGGCTTACAATTCAGGCCTTGGCCTTACCACTCAGATTCAGAATGAATCTTAAAAAGAAATATTAAAGATGATGAAATACATACACCAGAGAAAACTCTCTGTGCCTGTCTACCTAGACTGAGCAGATATCAGCCCTAACTTCTTCTTCACAACGATAAGTTGATACAAAGATCTTGAAATGATGCCCGACTTGTTCTGGAATCAACTAGCAGATGAATCTGCTTTTTCTTCTTCAAGAATATCTCCTGATCTAGACTGAGAAGATTTCAGCCCTTCCTTCTTCTTTGATGCAACAAATTGATCTTCAGATTTTGGCTCAGATTGGATCGGGAAGATATCTTCAGCTAGTGCAGGACTAGGCTATTTCGTCTCTCTTAGATGATTACTCTAAACCAACTGGAGTAGTTGTTGATTGCATCAGCAAACTCAGAAGCCCTTCAGATTTGATCTTGAAGTTCTTGGCTTCTACAACAATGGCGGATGAAGACGACGAACTCTGTTTCTCGTTTTTTTAATCAGAAATTAATCCAATTAATTCATTGATTATTTAGAACTCGATCTCTTTTGCTATTTATAATCCCATCACATTGGCGAGATGATCGACACGTGTCTCAGTTTTAACGGTGGTTAAAACCTCAGCTATATTAACTTGAGATTCACTGTAGACTGACGACGACGTTAATGTCTATTTACATCGAATCTGAACTTTGTTGACTTGTTCACTTTGCTGAGTCAGCATCATTCTGGACTTAGCCAAAATCAACTAACTTTTCTGAAATCCTGCGTTCGACGAACTTCAAGCTTAGCTTGATGAAATCTGAACTCAGATTGACGAAACAGTGAAGCTGAGATCGATGAATTCTCTTAGCTCACTTCTTTCATCAGGTGAAGGCTGAGGTCGACTAACTTCGAGGTCAGCTAGATGAAATCTTAGCTCCTATCGACAATTCTGATAGCTGAGTCCTTCTTATAGGTAAAAGCTGAGATTGATGAACTCTAAACTCCGGTCGACAAAAGCTAAGCTCAGCTCGGCAAATAGTAGACTCAGCGATTCTGGACTTGGAAATTTCTTCAGCTTTACTTGATGGCGTTGAGAGCGTTGAGTGAGCTTGCCTCTCTCAACGATTCTGGACTTAGCCGATTTTCTAGATTATTTACAGTAAGGCTATGAAAGGATAACCTTGACTCAACACTTCTAGCTGTATGGCGTTGAGTGAGTTGAGCTCACTCAACGCTTCTGGACATGGCCGATTTTCTCAGGCTTTGTCACAGCAATCTCAATTCTTTCTTCTCAGCGGTCTCAGTTGTCTCAAAGCTTTTTGCTGAATGGCGTTGAGTGAGCTTGCCTCACTCAACGCTTTTGGACTTAGGTAATTTTCCTGTCTGCCTTCTCTCATCGCTATTAGCTGGATGGCGTTGAGTGAGCTTGCCTCACTCAATGCTTTTGGACTTAGGTAATTTTCCTGCTTGCCTTTTCTCAGCGTTATTAGTTGGATGGCTTTGAGTGAGCTTACCTCAGTCAACGCTTTTGGACTTAGGTAATTTTCTGAGTTTCCAGCTCCACCTTGAGTCCACCTGTCATTGTATTAGCGCTTTTTGCTGAATGGAATTGAGTGAACTTGCCTCACTCAATGCTTTTGGACTTAGGTAATTTTTTGAGTTTCCAACTCCACCTTGAGTCCACCTGTCATTGTCTCTTGAACTAGTTGTCCAATCATTGTGACAAAGACTAACCTGTATGCATGAACTTAACCATACATCAAATACAACTATGTCTATCTCATTGACATGTTTGATATCATCAAATCAAGACTATTGGGATTAATGGCCCCAACATGGTGGATACGGTGGAGGAGGAGAAATCTTGGTAGGTGTAAATGTGATGGAGGGGACGGTAGGAGGAACATGAATATTAAGAAGAGAAGAGGAGACGGGAGAGAAATAGGACACATTTTTGAAAAAGTTATGTCCGCAGTGACGAACTAATTGCGAAGAACAGGGTCAAAACAACAATAACCTTTATGAGTGGTAGAGTAATCGAGAAAGACACATTTGGTGACACGTGGGGAGAGTTTATCATGGGTGGTTGAGGGAGAGTGCACAAAGGTCGTACACCCAAAGACACGCAGAGGGAGAGGAAATGGATCCTTACCCGGATAGAGGATGGATAATGTGGTTTTACCATGGAGAACCGTGGAGGGAATGTGATTGATAAGATAGCAGGAGATGAGAACAACATAGCCCCAATAGGAGCGAGGAACCTGCATTTGTGTCATCAGAGTGCGCGCGACTTCGAGGATGTGATGTTTTTTACGTTCTGCCACGCTATTTTGCTTTGTGGTATAAACACAGCTAGTTTGATGAATAATCCCATTTTGCATACAAAAAGAAGAAAAATTATGACTAAGATATTCCTTTGCATTATCAGAGCGAAAGATTTTAATAGTGACATCAAACTGAGTCTTAATCATAAAATAAAAGGATGTCCATATAGAGAATAATTCAAAGCGATCTTTTAAGAGATACACCCACATACAATGGGAGAAATCGTCAATAAATGTTACAAAATATGAACTACCCAGACCTATGGTGAGGGTAGGAGCAGGACACCAGATATTGGAGTGAACTAGATCAAATGGATGGGAAGATCCACAACCTTGCTTCGGTGTGAAAGAGGAGCGGTGATGCTTGCCAAGATGACATGCATCACAGTTGAGAGGAGGACTCTACGGAGGAAGGTGGGGCAGAAGCTGACAAAGAAGCCATGGAGGAGCATGACCGAGGAGAAGGTGTCACTGGAGAAGATCAGTAGAAGAGGAGGAGAAGGCGGACAGAGCAGAAACATTGTCGAGGAAGTAGAGGTAGCCGCATGCGGTCCTAGTAGCAATCGTCCATTGGGAGACCGGATCCTGAAAAGAACAAGAAGTAGGAGTGAATGTGACGGAACACTGTAGTTGCTTGCACAGAGTTGTAACAGATAATAAATTGCAAGGAAACTTGGGCACGTAGAGGGTATCCAACAAGCGAAGAGACGGAGTGAATCGAACCACTCCCGTCCAAATGACTGGTGAGGGAGAGCCATCCGCAATAAAGACCGGGGGCAACTGATCATTTGTTTCTAGGAGAGAAAAAACACCGAGGAATGCTAGTCATATGATTGGTAGCTCCAGTGTCGATCAACCATTTACCTTGAGTAACAACGTGGGCACTACCTGAGGACGTGACCACCGAGGCAGATTTCTTCGAAGAGGATGTGAAAGCATCTCCAGTGGGTCGAATATGAGGATGCTTCTTCCAACATCAATCAACCGTATGGCCGGTGCGGCTACTGTGAGAGTGGAGAAAACAGGAAGGACCGTGCTCGCCGTATTGATGGTTGCGGGCACCAGAGCCACTCCGCTGAATTTGGTGAGCATAGTGGTCCGGTTGAGGAGGGGAGAATAGCAGCTGATGTTGTAGCAGAGAGGTAACCAGGGTGATGCAGACATCAGTGGCATCTAAGGTGGGAGAACCCGTCTCGCTAAGGATCTTTTGACGGATCATTGATGCGTGTAAATCGGCAAGCGCACCGGTCGCACAAGTAATAATGTTTGGGAATAAATCCCCGAGTGTCGGTCTCTTGAGGAATGCAATTAGCATAGAGCGGCTACAGTTCAAAAAATATTGTTATGAGGGTTATACTTAGAAACGAGTAAAAAGGGGGCTTGAGAGATTATGGTTTCTTGATCTACTAAACTAATTAAAGCATGCGGGTCGAAGACACCGCTTCGCAAGGTGAGGTGAGAGTATCAGCCGCAATGCCGAACTTCGGTTGGGCGAGTGACCGGAAAGCTAATGGGTGGAAGTGTTCTTGTGCGGAGTGCAATCGGGTGAAACAAGGGTATGAAGTGGATGTGGAGTGGGCGAGGCGTATTCACACACACAACTCACAAGCATAAGAAAACTACAAACATCCCATTAGATATAGAATAGAACATGTAGTTCATTACAATGTTATATCATTCCATACAACAGAGGAAGTGGAAGAAGTGTAAACCAATAGAGGGTGAAGATCCACCGCAGGTCGTGGCCGGAATAGCGAGTTGTCAATCTGCTTCCGGGCTCAGTCCGAGGAGGCTTCCGGTACCAACGAGCTGTCACCTCGAAGTCCTTTGAGTCCGTTCTTTAGGTTGTCTTCTTCTCCAACTCTGGTGAAAAGTTTGGAGTTGAGGTCGTCAATGGCTGGGAGCATTGCCAGAGGGTTTGGAAAGCTTCGGAATCGCCAGCTATGGACTCCCGATGAAGTTGGAGGTGATGGAGCAGTTGGAGAAGTAGAATGACACTTCCCGCATACTCCCTGATCACAGAAAATGATGAGTGTTGACCTAAATCGTGGAGCGGGCCCTTAAATACGGAGGCAGCAAAAGTAGAGCACACGATCAGTGGCGCACGACCAGTGGTCGTGCGCACTGTCGGTCGATGATCGTGCGCAATTTCCAATTAAACCTGCAACTTGGAAAGAAACATCAATAGAAATGCGCACGATCAGTGGCGCACGACCGGTGGTCGTGCGCACTGAATCCACTGATCGTGCGATTGGTTAAGACAGAACTGCAGAAAGCAAGAGGTAAATGCGCACGAGCGGTGGCGCACGACCAGTGGTCGTGCGCACTATGGCCAGTGCTCGTGCGATTACCCGAGCAGAATTTGGCAAAGGAGAATGTAATGCGCACGATCCGTGGAGCACGACTAGTGGTCGTGCGCAGTGAATCTAATGATCGTGCGCAGTGTTCCTGTATCGTCGGGGTCTCCCGAGCAGTTCTGGAGCATGCACACGACCCATGCACCAGCAGAATAGGCAGATAGGCCACCAAAAGTGCACACCACATTCTCAAGACATGGTTAAAGAACAAGTAAAACAAACGGAAATACCGAAACAACTAAAGCACACCGAAAACGGGCCGAAAGTGCACTTACTCATGAAACAGACATAATAACAAATATGAACAAATAAAGATCTAAAGTGTAGTGCATCAATGAGAAAACTAGCCCGGATGAGTCCAAAAATAAGTATAAAATATGGACTCATCACACCCCCAGACTTACCCATTTGCACATCCCGAGCAAATCATCACTCCGTGGACTAGAAAATAGCTAGCTAGCTCAGAAATTTCAAAGAAACGTAAGACGAGAAATCAAATACATCATGGGCATAGAAGATATAATAGAAAAACTTTTTAATTATACTACATAGTTTAAACTATTCGACATGCGTAAATAAATATTATATTTGCTTAAAATTAGAATTCTGGAGAATCTTGCGGTCATGTGTAGGAAGAAAGTAGGCAGGCCACTAAGGTGAGCATTGCCAAAGATCGGAGCTCGTGATCACCTCCAAAGATATCCATCAACGTCGGGGACCATACGCTTGCACGTTCACACTCTCTCCACGGCGCGTGTTAGACTCAAGCGTGAATCAGTAGGACTTGTAGGAGAGAATGGGGCTTAGGCTAAAGTTTGGTAGTCAATGATAAACATGAAGGCTACACACAACCAAAGCGAGCAAACAAAAACCTAAACCAATATAGCCACTTAGGAATGTACGTGTGACACACCCCCAGACTTAGCTTGAAAACCGGGCGTGTACACGACCTAACCCGACCAAAATCAATAAATAGGATGGGGATTTAATTCTCATAGCAATTCTTTCAGATTTTTCTTTTTCGCTTTTCTTCGTTTGCAATCCACAAACTTAGAAAGCAAAAAGTTTACGAATTCATCACCACATTACCCGATTTCCACATATCACAACATCATCAAAATAGTAAATTAAAACACGCTCAAGCATTTGATTGTGATGGTTGGTTTAGCTTCAGGCTCTGGTGAATGTGAGTGGAGCTGAATCAAAGAAGGGGTAGACACAAATTTGGTGTGCAACGGTTAACGGGTAGGAAATGTTAAGCAATGCTCAAACTAGCCAAAATGATGGCCTACGTCATGCTCACTCTTGACTAACCGGGCACTAATGCTTCAAGAGTAGCTTAGGACAAGTTCTTAGCCACCGAGAAAGATGATCCTTCCTCCTGACTCGAGCAATACAAGTCTAGTGGCGGCTACACACATTCCTACATTATCGTTCGATTACTCCATATTCATATTTTTGAGTAGTACAAACAATATTTACATCTGCAGAAAAATATAAATCTATGAGCATAAAGAAAAATTAAATCTATACCATTTCTACAGAAACCATGATTACTCGATTAGTAGCACTGCATGAGTTTCGAACTACTCTATCCTGAAATCATAAGCCAGCACCACTATTTTAAAGTTTGCACAAAAATAATACATTTGACTCGAGCTGCACGCGTGGGTAAGATCGCACTCGTGTGGGTGATTCAGTGTGTGCTACAGAGATTATGAAATAACTAAACAACGGACTGGTATGCAACAAAATGTGTTGTGTAGTGACCATAGGCATGTTCTCCCCCCAGACTTAAATTCGACAACTAGAAAAAATGAGCATTCCAAATGTGAAAAAGAGCTAGGGTAAGAAGTATCTATGCTCAAAATTGAGCATACCGGTCGTGCGACGAGATGTCCAAGTGCGGCCAAGTTGCCGCGCCTCAAAAACTCCGGCACCTGTGATTTAAATACATCCGCAAAACAAAGTATGGAACACACATATATATAAATAGAAGAAGAGCTCAAAAAATAGCACAGGACCAAATGGTCCAACATGGGTTGTCTCCCGAAAGCCCTTTTGTTTACCGTCCTTAAGGTGGACCACATACCTGTATTAGCAGTTATAATAGAGAGTTCTTTGCAGTTGAAAAAAAAGAAAGAAGAAATAAAAACAGAGCGAACCAGCATTCCATACACAGCAAGAAAACAGAAAGAGGAGGGTAAGTGGAATGAAGGTGTGGCAATCAACTATAAGCAGATTTGTGGTAAGTTTCTCCGGTGGGGTGCGAGGGGACAACAGATTGTCTTTTTGCGTTGGGGGTAGGGGTTTTCCCTTTACTTCGATTGCACTCTTTCTCGGGTCGGAAGGCAGTGTAGCTCTCGTCGCGTAAATGCTTTGCCTCTTTCAGTTTGTCCACTGTGGGAGACTTCCAATGGACGTAGTCTATGGGTTTTCCTATTTTTGTGGTTTGTGGCATCCTGTCCGGTACCATGTCGGTGATCGGATCTGCCCAAGCTACTGATCGCTTAACAGAGTTATCAGCAGTGTTATACAAATAAGTGTCAAGGGATTTCTCCCGAATAAAACTCGGTTCGCCATGCTCAAAAACAGAGTTGGCTGGAAGTAGAAAGACAGCTGTGGCTTTGGCGTACTCGATCTCTTCTTTGACCAATAGCTCTTAATTCTCATCGATCTCTTGGGAGAGTCCTTTCTTTGTCTTCTCTTCCAGATGTGCTTCTTCCAATGTTGGGAGTCCTGAATCTATCTTGGTATCTGTGACACTCAGAAAATTGTTATTTTGGATGTGAGAGAAATGTATGGATGTGTTATCGAGGGTGGAATCTTCGGTCGGCCAAGTGACGCGTCCTTTGGAAAAGTCGAGGGATTCGCCGCTGGCCGTCAGGAATGGGACTCCTAATATAAGAATAGAGTTATTTTCCATTCGTCCCAAAACCTGGAAGTCAGTGGTTATACTTTTTCTGTTGACCTCGATTTCGACTTTCCGAACACCTCCCTCGGTGTCAACCAAATTTCCATTTGCTAAGATAAGCGACTTTCGGTTTTCAGTGTCAACTTGTAGGTGCATCTTCGCAACATCTTGCAGGGTGAGGATGTTGCTGGACGCCCCAGAGGCGCATAATGCTGGGGTTTCGAAGTTGTTTATTTTACAATTGATGACGAGTTTGTTGCTTTTTCCCAAATTTTCCTCCCCAAGGCTTTTACCTTGTTCATGAGGGTTCTTTTCAGTGTTACAAGGTAAGGTGCCTTGGGTGCGCTCGGAGACCACTTGGGCCAATTGGCCCAATTGTGCCTCCAGTTTGCGCATCGAGGCGGCTTGATTTGTCATGTTTGTTTGGGAAATTTCAACGAATTTCTCGAACATCTCTTCCAAAGAACCTTTTTTAACGGCGGGGGGCCCTTGAGAATAATTTGGTTGAGGCGGCCGCGGTTGGCTTCCGGAGGCATACGCATCGTTTTGATGCTGCCCCGGTGCCATCTTTGTCCAGATGCGTTAGGATTCCAAGAAAAGTTGGGGTGGTTTCTCACCCCCGGGTTGTATGTGTTTCCGTAAGGCACTCCCCTATTTTGATTTGTTACAAAATTGACTGACTCATTCAGAAAAGAAGATTCATCTGGTACCTCAACTCCTAGGCATTCAAAGCTGTGGTGGTCGGTACTTCCGCAACCTTGGCATGAGATTGCCATCACTGGTTCGGTGGGCTTGGGGATATCCACGGCGAATACTCTGCTTGTGCTTCGTGGGATGTTTCTTCTAGTGGTCCAGTAAGCGCTGTGGGTGGCGATGTCTTGTAAGATTCTCAGAGCATCATCTGGAGAAAGGTTCATGATTGTTCCTCTGGAGGCGGCATCGATCATGGCTCAGTGGTGAGGATCAATAGCGAAGTAGAAATTCTCGACCAGGTTCCACGTTTGGAATCCATGGTTAGGGCACTTCCTCAGCAGCTCGTTGAAATGCTCCCAAACTTCAGCTAAACTTTCTTGATCGGCTTGCCGGAAGTTGGCTATTACTCGCCTCATGCTCACGATCCGATCTACCAGATGGAACTTAGCTAGGAATTTTGTGGTCAAAGCCTCCCAGGTGGTGGCTGTTCCAGGTGGGAGGGAATGAAGCCATGTCTTTGCTTTGTCCCTTAGTGAAAAAGGGAAGAGGCGAAGCTTAACTGTGTTGTCCGGGATTCCAGCGTAGCGGAACGTAGCGCAAATTTCGGATAATTCCACCAGGTGTAGATGGGCGTCTTCAGTAGCCATTCCTGAGAACTGAGCGTTGTTCCGAATGATATTCAGGATAGCTGGCTTAATCTCGAACTGTTGGTTGGTGATAGCAGGTCCGAAACCGGGGTATATGCTCCCGATGGTAGGTGTAGTGTAATCCCTCATGATGCGGATCTGGGGAGGGTTCACTTCATTTTCATCGCCATTTCGGTCGCCAGGAGGTATTCCTCCAACTTGGTTGCCGACATCGATATTCAGCTGGTCTCCCATTGGGGATAAAGTGATGGCTGCGGCGTGTCTTCGTGCTAAGATAGTACGTTCGATCTCTGGGTCGTAGGCTACAAGATCTCTTGTGGCTCGACCCTGTATTCACTGCGGCAAACACTACAAAAGGAAACAGCAATCAAAAACACTAACTCTTATAACAATATTTTTAGTCATCCTGAGTCGCTCTATAGTTGCATTCCCCGGCAACGACATCAAAAACTTGATGCGTGTAAATCGGCAAGCGCCCCGGTCGCACAAGTTATAAAGTTTGGGAATAAATCCCCGAGTGTTGGTATCTTGAGGAATGCAATTAGCATAGAGCGGAAACAATTCAGAAAATATTGTTATGAGGGTTATACTTAGAAAAGAGTAAAAAGGGGGCTTGAGAGATTGTAGTTTATTGATCTACTAAACTAATTAAAGCTATGCGGGTCGAAGACACCACTTCGCAAGGTGAGGTGAGAGTATCGGCCGCGATGCCGAACTTCGGTTGGGCGAGTGGCCGAAAAGCTAATGGGTGGAAGTGTTCTTGTGCGGAGTGCAATCAGGTGAAACAAGGGTATGGAGTGGATGTGGAGTGGGCGAGGCGCATTCACACACACAACTCACAAGCATAAGAAAACTACAAACATCCCATTAGATATAGAATAGAACATGTAGTTCATTAATGTTATATCATTCCATACAACAAAGGAAGGGGAAGAAGAGTAAACCAATAGAGGGTGAAGATCCACCGTAGGTCGTGGCCGGAATAGCGAGTTGTCAATCCGCTTCCGGGCTCAGTCCGAGGAGGCTTCCGGTACCAACGAGCTGTCACCTCGAAGGACTTTGAGTCAGTTCTCTAGGTTGTCTTCTTGTCCAACTCCGGTGGAAAGCTTGGAGTTGAGGTCATTAATGGCCACGAGCTTCGCCGGAGGGTTTGGAAAGCATCGGAATCGCCGGCTACGGACTCCCGATGAAGGTGGAGGTGATGGAGCAGCTGGAGAAGTAGAATGGCACTTCCCGCGTAGTCCCCGATCGCAGAAAATGACGAGTGTTGACCTAAATCGTGGAGCAGGCCCTTAAATACGGAGGCAGTAAAAGTAGAGCGCACGATTAGTGGCGCACGTCCAGTGGTCGTGCGCACTGTCGGTTGATGATCGTGCGCAATTTCCAATTAAACCTGCAACTTGGAAAGAAACACCAACAGAAATGTGCACGATCAGTGGCGCACGACCGTTGGTCGTGCGCACTGAATCCACTGATCGTGCAAAATGGTTAATACAGAACAACAGAAAGCAAGAGGTAAATGCGTACAAGCGGCGGTGCACGACCAGTGGTCGTGCGCACTATGGCCAGCATGCGATTACCTGGGCAGAATTTGGCAAAGGAGAATTTAATGCGCACGATCCATGGCGAATGACCAGTGGTCGTGCGCAGTGAATCCAGTGATCGTGCGCAGTGTTCCTGTATCGTCGGGGTCTCCCGAGCAGTTTCGGAGCACGCACATGACCCATGCACCAGCAGAAGAGGCAGATAGGCCATCAAAAGTGCACACCACATTCTCAAGACATGGTTAAAGAACAAGTAAAACAAACGTAAATACCGAAACAACTAAAGCACACTGAAAACGGGCCGAAAGTGCACTTACTCATGAAACAGACATAATAACAAATATGAACAAAAAAAGCTCTAAAGTGTAATGCATCAACAAGAAAACTAGCTCAGATGAGTCCAAAAATAAGTATAAAACATGGACTCATCAATCATGTCATAAGACTCGGGAAGTCGTAGAAGATAGCACACAACCAGAAGCTCCTAGAAGTGCTTGTATTTCTTAGTCAGATCCACCGATAAGGGGAGATTCTGGAGAATCTTGGCTCCGAGAGCCTGAACTTGTTGTTAAGCAACATCAGGAGGTGTGGAGGGACGAGCAACGAGGTCCACATACAAAGTATAGATGCGAGACGTCTGAGCCACCTTTGAGTAGAGAGCGGCAAGATGAAGCCATTCTTGACTCTTTCATCATGATGGATGATGGGGAGGCACTCATCAGAAAGGCTGTTAGCCACCCAAGTGTAAATAAGAGCGTCTCTAGCGTCCCAATCATCAAAGTGAGCGGAGTCTGGAGGAGGAGGGTCATTAGTGAGATGATGGTGTTTGCGTTGTGAGTGGAGAAGAAAGGTGAAGGAGACACTCCAGTCCGGGTAGTTAGGACCGATGAGTTTGGAAACAGTGCCAAGGTTGCCCGAAGGAGTATGAGGAGTAGGAGGAGGAGGAGGAGGACTGGCGACAGGAGTAGTAGTGGTAGAGGTATCGGAGGGAGCGGCGAGAAGGTTAGGTCACGACGACTAAGAGTAGGGAACGACTAGACAAACAGGTCGTGGCGAGAAGAATAAGTCATGACGAGAAGAGGAGGCATGGCGACTAGGAACAGGTCGCGGTAAGAAGAACAAATTGCGACGACTTAAGAGCTGGTCACAGTGATAATAAAGGGTAATCGAAGAGGTCGCGCGCACAAAGGTCAACAAAAAGGATGAGAAAGAAAACACACGAATAGGGCGCAAACAGGAGTGCGAAACAAGCCGCGAAGACAGGTCGCGAGAAGGAGCAAGCCATGAAGACAAGTCTCAAGAAGGCTGGTTGCGCGGATAGAGGAAGCTCATAGAATCAGGTGGAAAAGATCGAGTCCCTCTGATACCATGTTCAAACAAGAAAAGAAGACCAAAAATTTGAACTAACAGAATTTTATTTTCTAAAAAATGTAATTATTACAAAGGTATGACCTCTTTTTTATAGAATGCAGGAGAGAGGAGAGATTACAAATAAGCAATGTTGGACTAATAATTATAGAAACGGAAAACTATACTAGCCGCACAAGCCGCGCGGTTAGACTAATCGCCCGACAACCACAATGAAGAGAAGATAACCTGACACTATCTTCAACTCGCCTATGTCAAGCCTCCAGATCACCCGGTCGCCAATCAGCAACAACCGGCTAGCAAACCGCTAGAGAGAAACCGCTAGAGCGCGTGGTCTACAAGCACCTAGGGACAGACCGCCAGACCGCCCGGTCTCCATGCCACCAAGGGAGGACCGCTACACCGCCCGGTCACCATACAACAACACTCCATTCTAAAATTCTAACGGAAGCATCCGCTGCCTCTTTGGTTTCCTTGTCCACCTCTAGTATTCAATCTCCTTCTGAAGCTGGGCCTGCTTCCATCACACCCTCTACAGGTCTCGTACCACTAGTCTGGACTGCAAGATGGTCCACCTCTAATCTTTTTGCCCTATCTATTATCCGAGAGAGGCTAGAGTCAGCTATAAATAATAAAGCCTACCTCAGGGGGTCTCGTAAACCTTTGTAAAAATGCTTCGCGTACCCAGAGTTATCTAAATCATAGGAATCAGAAAACCTAACAAGTTGCTGGAACTCTCGTTGGTACTCCACAACTGATTTAGGTCCTTGTTTTGACTGCAAAAACATTTCTTCAATTTCATCTCGAGCAGTAGAAGGAAAAAATGCTCTAAGAAGGCATCAAAGAACTAATTCTAGCTGATGTTAGTGTATACACATCGTTCAAAATAGGATCCTATATGGGACTTCTGCCACCTCTTTGCGTGTGACTCTAGGACGGACACAACTAAAGAAACAACCATAATGACTAGACATCAGATTTTGGCCATCAACTCTTGCATAGAATCCAACCATTCTTTTGTGTGGACAGCTGACTATGTCTCATGGTAAGTAGGTGGAGAAAGAGCTCGGAAGGTACTCAGCTAATTGGAAACGGGGGCCTGTTGTTGCACCGGGGCCTGTTAAGACTTGAAGGCATCTAAAATCGTAGTTATAGTCTGCCCCAGCTCCGACTGCTAGAAGGGAGTAGGGATTAGAGGAACAGGAATGCCTGTAGCTGGCTCCATATGTACCAAAATCTACTAACAAAATATGGATTTTGGGTTAGGTTTTCTCAACTTTGTGTAACGGGTGGACATACTTACTATGAATCACAAATGGGCATACCACGTCTTTTGCTAATCCTGTTTGTCCGCAAACCGAATATTCAAGCGGGGGTAACACCATGTTCAATGACCTATTAGTCGCAGGATCAGTGCAAACTGATATCAATTATAAAACCCCCCTCCCGGAACACAAAACACAACCGAGGGGAGTTTTATGGCCAAAACAACCTCTTTGTGGTAGCATCAGTGCACGAGCTAATCTGTACAAAAAGTCGCCTATTATGTCGGCTAATATGATATCACAAATGCCAACCCAACCAAATGAAGAACATAGAAATCATATTCCATAATAAGTAAATGTCCAAAATAGTACATCAATAATAAGAAGCTACATCAGCTCCTCAAATATCAGAGTACAAAAATCGGACCAAGGCTACTTCACAATGCTCACAACTCACATTAGTCATAGAAAGAAGTGTGGGTATTATCGTATCAGGCCTAGTCCCCCTGGCCTGGCTATCCTCCTACATAGGGCACTGCTGGTATACCGCTTGCGGAATATCCTCCAAAAATGCTAGATGTAGCAACTGTTAGTCAGAAAGAATAAGTGGCTATGACATCTGCTCACCCCGACGATGCTTAGGCACTGGATGGAGGAAGAGAAAAAGGAGCACAATATAATAGTAATATATATATAACAAATCAAATGACAAGAGATCATTAAATATTCAATAGTACATGTATAAATAGTACGTCAATAGTAAGCAAGTAACAATGATAGTAATCAAAATATTAAAAGGTACATCTACTCTAACAGCATATTAATCAAAAGTATAGAATTTAACTCAACTTATAAATATGCCCATATATATTTATAAGTTATGGATTAGGTACGTCAAAGTAACTGATGATATAAAAGTGACCATACAAATTTATATGATGAGGATCTTTTGTGGTGCAATACAATGTTATTAAATGTATGCAATATGTTGACTAACCCACCTAGACACACACAAACACTAGCTTTGTCGACATAGATCTTTAGTTCCCACTTTTCGAGCATGTAGCTAACCTCCCAAGCATCACTTGTCTTGGACAAACGGTGACAGTGGAGCAAACATCTCCACTACTAGGCGGGCATACACACTACCATGCCTAGGTCTTCATACGCCTCAACGCTAAAAATATAATATCATAGCCCCTGTGTACTACGACTCAAAAGAGGACTTGGGTTGATGTGCACCAAGAGCTCAGTCCAACTGGGCTAAAACTGACACAAATGGGGTATTTGGGAGTGAATTCCAAAGAACCTAGCCTAACCATCCACTGGCACAGAAGGATCCTTTGGAAGTGAGCACCAAAGGACCAAGCCCAACCGCCCAAGGTCTAGCTGCCAGCTCTTGTCGGTGTGATGACTGGCGAGCCCATAGACCTGCCACCAAAAAATCAACGCAGGATCATATACCGTGTGTCAACACAGACACAAACCCATGCAAATCACATTTAACATGCCATCATTCATTATAGGGCTCCAATCGAGTCCCTTCATATTTAACAAAGGATGACAAACTATCTTAATCACTACACCAATCCCTCACTACTACCTGTAGGGAGTTAACATAACTCTAAGTAGTGAACTACACTTATCTTCGCTTAAATGCTTGAGATCAAGGGTCAGCTTATCATGTGGCCATGGGTGTAGACCTTATCCAACCCTTTATTTAATTTATCCTAAACAAAAACATTATAATTATTCAACCATCTCAACCGAATTTCATTTCATAACCTCTATGTAATCACATCAAGTATCCTTCCCCAAGCTTATTAATCATTCAAGGGGGTGGTCACATTTGTACAACCCCATATCTGACGAATTGTGGTCAACAGGAGCCAGATCCCAGGAAGCCCATGTGGCTCGCCCAAGTGGGGTCGATCGTTCGAGGGGCGAGTGGAGCAGGTTGGCTCGCACTCGCCTAGATGCTCGACGAGCAGCGAGTGAGTGGGGCAGGCCGGGTATGCACTCGCCTAGGCCGGGCCAACATTCTCCCAGGCATGGGGAGAGGAAGCGAGTGCCAGCTCCATCGAGCACTTGCCACCCATAGCGAGTGAAGGCGATATGGGGCCATTCACCCTATTTTGTGATGTATCTTTACTATTTTGCCCCTGTTGGCCTGCCCATAGCCTATGAGAACAACTGATGGATAAAATTCATGCAAGCACGCGATTCTAAATCGAATAGGCAAGTGTACCTATCATTTTAGAGTATAGGATCAAGTGTCGTATTAGACTCGGGGCCTGTTTAGTACTTCTACTCAGACAAATTAATATTATTTTATCGGATAATAAAAAGAGTGAAATTAAACTCTAACTTGAAAATAAACTAAAAGATAGCACTTGATCTAGACTCACTTTGAATTAGAATAATTTTTTCATGACAAACAAACTTCTAAATTACCTACTTCGGCCATGGAGGTTCCCAATTTACAAGAGCGTATCTCTCGAGATTACACTCTCGTTTAAACTTAGGTTGATCGATTAAGACCCCTCGGACAATCGAAACCCCATAAGCTTGCTTTATGCGGTGAAACCCGCTATTGGATTTGACTCCAATCTGGAAGATCCAGGTCATCCTCTCTCGAGAAGTGCATGCGGCTACTTCTAGCTTTGAGTGATCAACTAGTATCCACAACGTCTCGGTAAATCTAAGATACAGACATAATATCCACACAATTGAAATCAAAGGTAAATCAAAGTAGACATATAGAGAGTTTGATAAAGAAAAGAAATTTATTTAATTTCAAAGGTTGTCATGACCAAGCGCTAATGGGAATTAGCTAATTGACATGATAAAGAAGTTACATAAAAAGATAAAGAGTGACATGATTAAAAAGAGTAGTACATGTATTGTAAATTGCAAAAAGTAAAACTAAATTATGAAATGAAACTACAATAAAGAAAATGTAAGATCAAGTGGAAATAAACTACTAAAACAGCCTAACAACTAGTCCTAGATGGCTCCTAGATCCCCCCAGCTCCTGCCTCGATCTGGAATTTATAGGAAAAGTTTTGGAAGGTCACGCCCCCTAGGTCTCGCCCGTGTTTAGGTGGCGTGTCAGGTGCGGAACCGTCCTCTTAAAAGCTCGGGAATGTTGGGATAAAACCGCCAAAATTCATAATTCTGCGGGTCATGCCCCTAGGTCATGCCCGTGACATACGGCGTATCTGTACTGTACTGGAAACATCGGGAACTGGGAACAACGGTAATTAAATCAGGCGTTGTCGAAGTGGTCACGCCCCTATGTCACGCCAGTAACCTAGGGCGTGTAAGATTGAAATTAGCTGTATTTGAAACTGGCTTCATAATGCGCGGCACTCCTGGATGTCACGCCTCGAGTCATGCCCGTGACATGATTGTCATGCTCGTGTCCTGGTCGTGTAACTTTAATCCGACGTTGAAATGAATTTTGGAGCTCCTTTATGGGTAGAACACGTGACCTGATGACCGTCTGTGACTGGGGCGTGTAAAATGCGATTTCTCCAGATTTCTTCAGCTTCTTCTCCTCATCAGTTCTGCAAGCTACAAATTAATATTGGCAGACCAAATTGACCTGAAATAAGAAAATAAAGTAATTAATAACAAATATTAATAAAAACTAAATAAAACATAACTATTTATTAAATAACAACTATATTACAATCACTATAATAATAGACTTATCAAATACACTCATACTTAAGCATTTCCTATTACGTAGCAAAACTATGAGAAGTACTTATAAGAAAATTATTATAATTTTTTAATCAAACAAAAAATTTATTAAATCAAAGGAAATTTAAAAATAAACTTTAGGGATTTAAATATTGAGTCCTAAGATATGAAATTAAAATGTAAAGAGCGAAATATTTACCAAAATTTTCTCAAATAAATTAATTAGTGTTCAAAATTTTGTAGTTTGCAAACAAAGTTAGATTAAAATTTATTAACACTTTTAACTAAAAAGAGACTTAAAAGTAAATTTAAAATACAACTTATTCTCTCTTAGTATTTTAATTTACATCTAAAGAATTTTTTTTAGGTTTTGGTAACAAGGACATTGAAGAGGTTTTTGATTAGAGGTGATGAGTTTTATCCTCTCACCTCACATAATTTTTTTCTTTTTGATATTTGCATATGTTTACCAAGAAAATGATGAATTTTATACCCTCATTTTCCATGACATGAACAAATATTTTCCTCTCTTCAAAGATAAATTGGGAGTAATGAATTTTATCCTCTTACTCATCTTTAATTTGGGGTTGCATATGTGTACCAAGGAATACTTGATTCCCATGATATATGATCAAACCAAAAATGAAAAAATGCATATGTGTATCAAGGGATAATGAATTTTATCCTCTTATCCCCATGACATGATCTAACAAGAAAAATTAAAAATCAAAGAAAAGGCTTAACAAAATTTTAAATTAAATTAAAATAATTAGCGAGCAACTATAGTAAATTAAAATTTCATAAGAATATTAAAGCATAATTGACAATAATTAAAATCTAAAAATTATTGAACTAATTACTTCAAAATTGATACTAATTAGAATTAGAGAGAATAAGAACTAAATAAATTACTCTAAACAAATTTAATTCATAAAATATTACTTAAAATCAAATCACCTAAAAATTAAATTTAACTAACAATGCAGAAATAAAAGATTAGAAAACCAAAAATTATCAAAATTCTTATAAATAAACTCAAAATAAATTTCTAAAAAACAAAATAATTAAGAAGGGGTATATTACTTTTTTTGATTTTTTTTAAAAAAAAGAAAACCAAAACAAAAATCCTTTTTTTGTATTTTAAAATATTGGTCAAGTTTTTTTTCCTTTTTTCTTTATTTTAAATAAAAATAACAAAAGACATTCCACCCATATACTTAAAAATTAACATTGCCCCCAATGTTTATATGCCAAGTAATAGGGGGAAGAGAAAAAAATAATAATTTTCTTTGTAAAAAAATGAAAGGATAAGCAAGGGGTGTCTTCAAAGAGTGCTTTTCTTTTTCCCGTCTTTAAGCTAGACGGTTCTGGTTAAAAAAGGAAAATAGAAGTTGAAATAAACGGGCAACTCCCTTAATTCTCGTTTTAGCGAGGATACCAAAGTTGCTCGCCCGACGTCTCCTCCGCTTTCTTCTTGACGTTTCTTCTTTGAATGGTCGGCTTGATAATGTAAATTCTAATCACTTATCTATACCTGAGGTGATTTGAACCTTTATAGAGAACCAACAAATGGATAATGAAAATTGTTTAATTGCAATGGCTCCTCTTCTACTTGAAATTCGTTAGTAAAAGAAAAATAAAAAAGGAGCACGTCAGAAAAATATTCTCAAGGAGGAGATTCTTGCGAAGTTATATGATTGGGCTAAGGTTGTTTATTTTCTAAAATAAAATCTTTATCTAAAAATTCATTTAAAGAAATATTATCGGCCTCGTTATTTTCATAAACTTCAATTTGTAAATATTTATTTTGGATTCTTGAAAATTCATGAAAATAAGAGTCGGTTGTAGTAGGAGAAGAAACATGTTTTTCTTCTAATTCACCCGGTGTGCCCATAATATTAATAAATTATTGATATAATAATTCTTCTTTCTCTTCAAATAAGACACTAAAGGGGCACATGAAGGTTCATGTTCCTCCGTAAGTGAAATATTTGAAGAGGGAGAAGAATTTTTAAAAAACGTTTTTATAAATTCTTGATATAATAATTCCTCTTCCTTTTTGGAATAAGACACTAAGGAGGCACATGAGGATTCATGTTCCATCCTAGGTGAAATATTCGAAGAGGGGGAAGAATTATTAGAACAAGTACTAATTTGTTCTAAATTTTGGGGAGGGTCAACTATGAATTGTATCAAGTCCCCAAAAATAAAAGAAGTTTTGTGTGAAGCGATAGAAGAAGAATAAAAATTCGCATCTAAATAATTATTCTCATTACTCGGGAATCCTTCCGGTTGATCTTGTGAACGAGAAAAACGAACATCCAAGGTGGAAGAATTATTATTTACATCAAAATAACTATTCGCATTAAAATTCAAAAATGCATTTTCATGAAAATTTAAAATATTGGAAAAATTAATTTCATGAAAAATGGAAAAAGAGTTATCATAAAAGTAAGAATAATTATTTTCATTGTTATTATCAAAATTAATTTCATAAGAAAGGTTTTGATAATAATGATAATGATAACAATACTCAATTTAATGAGAACCACCACAATAATAACAAGAAATTTTACGCTCACGCACGGCTTCCAAAAAGTTTAGTGTATTTTTGAGCTTAGCAAGCGTGGCGGCCAACTAAGATGACATTTTTTTATAAAAGAAAATAAAACATCCATTTACTAATGAATTGAAATTGAAAACAAAAAAAGAATTGGGGTAGAGAAAAAGAGTGATAAAAGTAATAAAATCTACACTTTCAAAATATCAACAAAAGTATTCCTCGGCAACAGCGCATTAAACTTGATTGATAAAATTCATGCTAGCGCGTGATTCTAAATCGAATAGGCAAGTGTGCATATCATTCTAGAGTATATGATCAAGTGTCGTATTAACTCGGGGCCTGTTGAATATTTCTATTCATGCAAATTAATATTATTTTATCCGATAATAAAAAGAGTGAAATTAAACTATTGCTGAAAAATAAACTAAAAGATAACACTTGATCTAGATTCATTTTGAATTAAAATAAATCTTTCTTGACAAGCAAACTTCTAAATTACGTATTTGACTGTGGAGGTTCCCAATTTACAAGAGCGCCTCTCTTGAGAATACGCTCTCGACTAAAATTAAGTTGATCGATTATGACCCCTCGACCAATCAAAACCCATAAACTTGCTTTATGATGTGAACCCCGCAATTGGATTTGACTCCAATCTGAAAAATCCATGTCATCGTCTCTCGAGGAGTGCATACGGCTCCTTCTACCTTTGAGTGATCAACTAGTATCCACAACCTCTCGGTAAATCTAATATACAGACATAATATCAACATAATTGAAATCAAAGGTAAATCAAAGTAGAAATAAAGAGAGTTTGATAAAGAAAAAAAAATTATTTAATTTCAAAGGTTGTCATGACCAAGGGCTAATGAGAATTAGCTATTTGACATGATAAAGAAGCTACATAAAACGATAAAGAGAGACATGATTAAAAAGTGCAGTACTTGAATTATAAATTGAAAAAAGTGAAACTAAACTATGAAATATAAACTACAATAAAGAAAATGCAAGAACAAGTGGAAATAAATTACTAAAACATCCTAACAACTACTTCTAGATGGCTCCTATATCCCCACCCAACTCCTGGCTCGATTTGGAATTTATGGGAAAATTCCTGGAAGGTTATGCCCTTAGGTCATGCCCGTGACTCGGGGTCGTGTCAGGTGTGAAACTGTCCTCTTAAAAGCCCAGGAATGTTGGGAGAAAACTGGCAAAATTCATCGTTCTGTGGGTCACGCCCCTAGGTCATGCACGTGACCTAGGGCCTGTTTGTACTGTTACTGAAAATGACGTGAATAGGAAATGGCGAGAATTAAATCTGGCATTGCTGAAGTGGTCACGCCCATACATCACGCCCGTGACCTAGAGCATGTAAGCTTGAAACTTGCTGGATCTGAAACTTGCTTCATAATGTGCGGCACGCCTAGATGTCACGCCTCAAGTCATGCCCGTGACATGATTTTCACGCCAATGTCCTGGGCGTGTAACTTTAATCCGACGTGGAAACGAATTCTAGAGCTCCTTTATGGGTCACGCCCGTGACCAGATGGTCACGCTTGTGACCGGGGCGTGTAAAATGCGATTTCTCCAAATTTCTTTAGCTTCTTCTCCTAATCAGTTCGACAAGCTCCAAATAAATATTGGCAGCCCAGATTGACCCAAAATAAGAAGATAAAGTAATTAATAATAAATATTAATAAAAACCAAATAAAAATAACTATTTATTAAATAACAACTATATTAAAATCATTATAATAATAGACTTATCAATAGCGGAGTTACACTATTGGCTGACCTAGGTGGGCTGCAGTTGTTCGTGTACAACCCATATTTGTCGAGGATGAGTCCTACCACAACCAGGTCAGCAGAAGTCAAGGTCAACAAGTCAAGATAGAAGTCAGAGTGAGCGCACAAGACCGCGGAAGGCCTGGGCGAGTATGGCGAGCTCCCCTCGCATACTCACCAGGTAGGAGACTAGGCGAGATACTCTACAAGCCTGTACGAGATCCCCTTCGAAGTCACCTAGTTGTCAGGGGGTGGGGGTATAAATATGACCCCCCTCCTTGGATTACCCTATAAATAGGACCCAAGGGTACGAGGTGAAGGAGGGAAAATCCTCTACAGGATACTCACGAGCTCTCCTTTTCGGATACTAGCCGAGCCTTTGAATTCCTTTTCCTTAGAGGCCAGGGCGCAACCTTGCGACTTAGTCATCAGCTAGTCTCCCTCGTACCTAGTTCGACCATTTTTGGTTGAGAAGGGGCTGCTCCTTTCGAGCATCCGAGTACGTGGTGGGACCTTCCTGCCACAACATCTGGGGTCCTGTTTGCCTTCATTCTTCATCCTAGTCATCCTAGTCGTCTGATCTTACCCCTGAACTGGTAACCTTAGGCAGCTTTGGTCCGAATTCTGAGGTTGGGAATCTTCCCGGCTTCAACACTTGGTGCAGTGAGCATGGATTGCATCCAAGGAGGAAAATTTGGTTGTTTAGTAAGATGAACAATGGTGGCGAGCATGGAGAGTTGGCCGGTAACTCGGTGGGAGTTAGTGATCTCGCGCGAGGAGGTGAGTTCGTGACGGTTGCTGCATTCGAGGAGTTCGCGAAGAGGATTGAGAAGACCATCCAGGCCGTGTTTTCTCATCACCCCGATGTGATGGCGACATCCCCTCGTCGCGTGACACCACTAGATGAGGAAGCGCTACCGAGGCGAGCTGAGAAGGATCCCGCTTGGGCAAGAGAACAGCGAACGATGCAGTCGCGACATCATCCCGCAGGCAGCCAAGTGGTCCATTTTCGGGATCCGATGTCGCCGGCGAGATACCGTGATACTTGCCAGTGGAGCGAGTATGATGTCTCCAGTGAGGATGAAACTCACCACCGCCAGGGAGGGAGAAGTGTAACGCCCCGAAACTCAAAAGAGCGACGGGAGGTGTTTTGGGCCATATCTGGAATTTGGCGGGGGCACACGGCCTGGGACACGGGCGTGTCCCAGTGCGTGTCAGGCCCGAGTCGACGATTTGGCCGCGATGTCGATGAAATTTTGAGTCGACAATCGTCAAGCAGCGAACACGGCCTGAGACACGGGCGCGTCTCAGGGCGTGTCGAGCCCGTGTCGACGATCGGCCCGGTAGTCGACATTTTCGCTCGACGATGTGTCGAGGCAAGACACACTGCATAGGACACGGGCGTGTCCAAGGCTGTGTCGGGTGGTCGACGAACTTCGCTCGACGAAGTGTCGAGACCGCGAAAACGGCCTGGAGCACAGGAGTGTTCGTGTGTGACACGGGCATGTCACATAGGACACGGGCGTGTCCAAGACCCGTGTGAGTATCGGGTTGTTTTCAGGGTTGTGTCGATGGAGGCACAGGACCGACCACACGACCATGTCAGTTGGAACACGGACGTGCCAGGTCAAACACGGGCATGTCGGATGCCCGTGTATTTTTCGATACGCGTTGATTTTGACGGCGAATGAGGGACACGACCCTGGACATGGGCGTGTCGCAGGCCGTGTTTGGCCCAGGTTTTACTTTTCAGCTACGAATCGTAGCCATTCGTTTCCTTATTTTGGGATCCGACGGTTTGAGGGTTGTTTCTTCTGGGATATACCCGGGATTGGGCCCTTGAAACCCTCATTTCACTTGAGTGGTTCTCTTTCTAAAGTATAGAGAGAGGACAGCAAAGGAGGAAGAAGAAGCTTAGATCCGGTCTTTGGAGGAGCATCAGAGCTCCAAATCGCGAACCGACTTCGGATCTACGGAGGCAAAGAGAGTGCGGTGCTTTCATCCGCTTACATTTCCATGGCGCCAAGGAAGAACGCTAGGGTAACGATTCTCTTCTTGAGCATGTGAAGCTCTCCTTCTTTGCATAGGAAGCCCGCTCTTGCGAGTTTGCGGTGAGTTGGAGGCATTCCTTCGGGTAGATATGTAAAGTCCCCATTGTTTAGAGTACGTATTCGAGAACGGACATAGGCATGATGTGTGAAGCCTATCCAGACATGTTGGTCCGGATCGGTGATGTTGCATTGCATAAATGCCGGAGAAGACTCCGTGCGATTGTTTGTTTTTCGGGTTTTCTCCGTGGTAGATTGCAATAGGGAGCCTTGGGGATTAACCCTAAGGTGCACCCGGAAAACTGGGCGGATGCGTGATCTTGACAACTTGGTGGCCTTGGAGCCAACTTGAACATAACCGGGTTATGTGAAGTGTAATGGAAACGGGACTCGGGAGAAGTTTGACCTGCGCATATGGCTTAAATTGTCGTTGCGATGTGAGCACGGGTTAGATGGAACCGTACCCGTTCTATGTCGTTCGGTTAGAGCCGTTGGCATAGATGAGGGTCTTCGGAGGTCTATGGCTTAAAGTGACGTGACCCATGTGTTGGGTATTGTATCCACAATTACCTGGATTTGACGAAGCCACCTGTCAAGCTAAGATGAATTCATGATGTATTTGATAAAACCTTTTAAGTTGTGCTTGCAGTTATTCCACGCTAAGTGCACTCCAATGTTAGGGTGCAGTAGGTCAATATACACGGGTCTGCACGACGTAATTCCTCGTTGAGCAGATCAGTGTGTTGGCCTACGTGCACTCTCTCTATTGGAGTGTACTTATTTTCAAGTACAGGGCTGTGATCATGCAAGAGCAGACAAGGAGCAAGGATGCGTCAAAGAGCAGCTCATGGGTGGAAAGACGAAAAATCGTCTAAGTGTAAATCGACGAGAATCACCAAGTGATTCTCGCCGATTCGGCGAGAATCACCAAGTGATTCTCGCCGATTCGGCGAGAATCACCAAGTGATTCTCGCCGAATCGTCGAGAATCACCGGCTGATTCTCGCCGTCTCTATCCGGCTACATCAAAGCATGCGACTCTGGCGCTAAGTCATAATCGACGAGAATCACCATGTGATTCTCGCCGAATCGTCGAGAATCACTGGCTGATTCTCGCCGTCTCTATCAAAAAGGTTTACACCTTGAGTAGAATGCTGCCACCAGTGTCAGAAGCATGGAGCTGGATAATGAAATCTCTCCACTAAGACTTCCCACATGCACAAAGGAGTATTATCCCGTCTGGAAGATGAGAGTGTCGTATCACTTGGAGGTGCATCTTTCATCCTGGAAGAGGGTCCTTTTATTCCTATGAAGACCTCCGGCTCTGGAAAGAATATCCAAGTGCCCAAGTGTATTGCTGAGATGTCGGAGACGGAACTCTCATTATTCAATCTGGACAAGATGATTTGTTGGATTATCATGGATGTCTGGTCTGGACCTTCTCGCTCTAGATTGGAAAAATGTGGGACGGCCAAATCTATGTGGGTAATGATCTCAGAGCTGATGGGGGGATCAAAGAAAGCTGGGATCAGCTGTCAACTAGAGGATGAAGCCTATGTGGGGGTCCTCGCCTCTGAAGATGAAGGCAAGGATAAATCAGACAGCATCAGAGCTCCAGTGTCCTTGTCAGAGACTAAAGAAGAAATTGAGGAAAGCAGTTCTGATGAGGATGACACAACGGTCTCTGGCGCTAGTGATAATAACACTGAAGAGCAGGTAACTTCTTCATCTTGCCACGTCTCTCCTGAAGTTCCTGAAGACAGGAACTGTTCCCCTTCAGAAAATCCTGATTCTCTGAAGAGAGCCCTTCAGAAAAGCAACCTACTTGTTGAGGAGCAAGCTCAGGAGATTGCTCGGCTGAATACCTTGTTGGTTCTCCAATTGGCATCCAACAAGGTCAAGGACTCTAAAATCTCAGATCTAGAGAGTAGTCTAGAGAATGAGAAAAGGATAGTATCTAACTTTTCCAAGGTTGATGCTATGAAGAGAAAGGAAGAAAATGGGTGGATCTCCTGAAGTATCAATTCATGGAGAAATGGGGAAACGGTATTCCGACCCCCCACTCCAAGCAGGAAGGGTACTCATCATGCCTTCAGGTATGACCACAGGAATAATCGTGGTCACTGCAAGGGTGATCTGTCCTCATGTGGAGACACCCATAGTGCAAGGGCCGTCATTGCCACCCATGAGAGAATACCTAAGGCCCATTCTGAGCCCTTTGTATTCTCGGCCACTGCCCCTACTCGGTATGAATCTGATGGTATCAGCTCTCAGAACTCTTCTCTCCACCCAAGGACACAGGAAAGGGAGGTTAGAAGTCATGCTGTAAGTTCTCATGGGGCCTCAGGAAGGGGGCTGACTGAAAGGAAGGCACCACCTCCCAGGCCTCGTGACGCTCGCTACATGCATTCCTTCCACCCTTCCACGTGTCACGGTGGAAGAGGCAATTTTGGGAGCGGATCCAGATCTATCCCGTTTGGACCTAGGCTCATGACTACCTCAGTCACTAGATCAGGTCAGAAACAGAGATACAACATTCACACGTGTTGGTGCTGTGGCAAAGTGGGCACTTTGCCATAGACTGTTGGCACAACCCCTCTGTGTCATGGGCAAGGGCCTATCCACATCTTCTGGGCAGAGGTAGTCTTCCTGACAGGATTTCTGAGGGAAGGCATTCAAGTGTTTATGCTAACAAGAACCTAGGACCCAATATGTATTGGGTTCCTAAGGTAAGGTAACTCTCTTTTGCAGGGTAGTCTAGGTTCCCGTAAATATGATGGGAACTAGACAGAAGATGTTTCAGGACTAAATTGGAACAAATATATGGAATATCAGAAGTTCTATTTACAATGGGATACTCACATTGAACACCTGGTATGCCTCAACCTGAGGGGGTAAATTATGAACCTCATAATCCCAGGTATTTTTGATCAGCTCATATACTTGAGTCATATTGTATCGACATATACATATATATATATTTATATATATACACATATATGTGTGTACACCTAAGGATAGGTTATCACTGTAAACATAAACCTTAGATACATTAATAAAGATTTACCTGTAACTCCACTGGTAGATTCGAGAACTAACATCTATAGTCTTAAATCAGTTCACTGAAAACTAACGAAGATGCGTCATTGGAAATCACTACAACTTACAATTGACATCAAGAGATGTATGGAAAAACCCCGTTCAAACCCTAAATAGACTGGCATTAAGAAATATATATACATATTTAGAAGATTTTTTAAATTATCTTGATATCAGAAGACTTCGAGAATCCGACATGCCTCTTAACCCGTAGATTCCTATTAAAGAATTCCTTCGATTTCGAATTAGACAAACTGGAAACCCGCTAAAACCCGCCTAACCCGAAGACTTCTGTCGAACCTTAGCTTGTCGCTCTTCACACGGAAACCCGTTAAAACCCTTTTGAACCCGTCGATATCGCATAGTATCCCGCCGACCCTTCATATTCCGCAGGAAGCTCACCGAAGGAAACTCGCCGATTCTTCCCCTTCCGTCGATAACCGCAGGAATCCCGCCTTTTCCTCCGTTGATATCGAGCAGACAACTCGTCGATTCTTCCCTCAGTAGATCACTCCTCTCGCGTCCAGGGCGCTCGTCCAAGTCTCGGCGGGTTCGATCGAACAAAGTCGCGATCATCTTCCGGTTTCCCGCCGTTTCCGTCGATTCTCACCTTCTACGCTTTTGGGTAACCACTTTCTCACCCTTACAGTGACTTACTGTTAGTGTAGCTTCCATCTTGATTCCTGATTAGGCGTAGTCTTGGGATTTCAGTCTTGCTATGGCTCCAAGGACAACTGCCGGCCTGGTCACTGGTTGTGAGTTGGTCCGAACTGGGTTCTCACATGCTTCTGATGAATTCAGAAACATCATTATCATGCTTGAAGAGGCTGGACTCTCATTCATACTGGAGCACCCCTGTAAAATCTTGGACAAGGAAGTGATGGAGTTCTTCGCAACCGCCAAACTCCGGAATGAAGACTCTCTCATCAAGAGCAAGGTTGCAGGGACAAAGATCAAGATGTCTGCAAGCAAGCTGACCTAATACTTGCAGCTCACTAGCTCTGCGCACGAGGATTATCTGGAGAAACAGGATAAAAACAGGACATTATTATTCTGTGGACTCGCTCGAGGAACTAGATCGATAAAGCGAAAGGATATGAATGAGGAGGGGAAACTTCTGTCAGACATCATTGGGAAAGTACTCATTTGCAAACCGGGCTCTCATGACCACATCTCTGCGGACATGTTCAAGATCCTTGTGGCAATTTTCTGCAGAAAAAGATTCAACTGGGGGGCATTGCCTTTTGAGAAGATAAAGGACACTCTCAGGTCTCCTAGCTTTGGCTGAATCATCAGTCTATATCTCAATTAGTTAAACGGAGATAGGTATGACATGAGTAAAGGAGTTCCACTGCATTACTTGAAGAAAATGGACTCGAGCGTCTTTGACAGATGGGAGAGACGCATTGGGCAGGCTGCCGTGGTTGAACAACAAGAAGTATCTCCAGCCGAGGACGGAACTGTGGCTGATTCCATAGTAATCCCCAGTGAAATTCCTGATGCACTGACTGCAGGAATTGAAGGGGAGCCTCTACCCACTTATGCTAATATCGTATCTGACATCTCTCAGATAGCCAGAGATGCAGTGGCGGATATACAAGATGAAAGTGAAGCTGTGATGGAGAATGAGGCGGCCCTGAACGTGCATGATCAAGTAGCCGAAGGCAATATAGAGGAAAATGATGAGGGAAGTTTGAAAGATGATGCAGCTGAGAATGATCTCATGGATGATGAAGATGAGGAAGAAGGAAATGTGAGACAGGAAGCATTGGAGCCTCAGGACATCACTGAAGTTCCATCTGACAATCACGCTCCTGAGATCATTCCTGAGAACATTGGTGCAACAGTGGAGGGGGAATCCTCTCAGCAGAGACTGCTTAGTACTTCCGAGAAATCTACAGAGGCTGCAAGTACTCCCACCTTAGAGACTGTGCTAGTGTCCAGCTCTACAAGTGCATCTGCTGAAGAGCAAGGCCAAGGCATGCCTCAGGATCATCCACTACGAGCTGATCTAGCCAATCACACCGTAAATGTTATTCAAGGTATCGTGGATGAGCTCAAAGCATCTTTTGAGAAAGCTCAAAATAAAATGTTAAAAAGAATTAAGAAATCTGAGAATCTCATGCTCAAGAATGTGGTGGAGATCAATCACAAACTGGATGTGATGGAAAAGAAGTTTGAAGACAAGTATACAGCGGCCGGCCAAGCTGTTACTCTTCTTATGGACGGATTACAAAAGAACACCGATAATCTCACCATAGTGAATCAGAATGCTCATGTCGTAGCAAATAATATTCAAAAGTTTGATGGAAATATGGTGACTCTTAACAGCAATCAACAAGCCTTGGTTACCGAGTTCTCCAAGACTACAAAGCACATTGATGAGTCACTGCATTCTTATGCAAACTCTATTGCAGTCGAAGCCAAAAAGGGGGAGAAAGAATATACAGCTAAGATGGCCGTGCTTCAAGAAATCATAATCAAAAATTTTGAGCAGTCAAACATATATGTTTATGACAGTTGCTGGTGGATGCTCAAACAAGCGCTAGGCGCTAACATCCCTGAAAATCCTGAGGGTACTCCTGCTCCTGAAATTAATACTGCGGCTGATGAGGGACCAAGTGTTGAAGAAGTTCATTAAGTGAGCAGCTGATGCCCTCATAGGGCTGCTTAGGGCCACCTCCAAGGCAAAACTGATGACAATGTTTGACCAAGGAGCCCTAGCAAAAGCTAAGGACAAGAGAAAATCTCAAGAAGGGACTTCTAAGGAAACGCAAGCTGAAAAGAGAATCAGATTGAAGGAGGATGAAGTAAGGAACGAAAGGTGGAGTCCGGTATCAAAGAGTATCATCTTGGACACATTCTGGCTACAAGAAAAAGGGGAAATCAATCGGAACGAAGTATACAGCCAGCATGAGTGGGAGCTGCACAAGACATATGAAGCTAAACATAACATCTTGTTCAGGACCAACACGGCGGCAGATAAAGCTCCTCCTCCAAGATACTATCCAAAGCCCAAGGAGTACGTTGAGAGGCAAATAAAGAAGTTTTTGGCTCAAAAACATAAGGATGACCTATCCAAAGAGCAATAGACAGAAATTTATAGCTTGTCATTGTCTCATGAACATTTTTATCTTTTATTATTGTTATATGAACGATCTTGGGAATATTTATATATAGATATGTATATGACTTTATGATTGACTCAAGCTTTGACCTGTTTGCTTCTATTTCCTTGTGTCGTATCTTTAAATTATATATGATGTATATTTTGTCTGGATGGTGGTATTCATCTTAGCTAGTGGGATTTTGACTCCGTCAAATAGGGGGAGATTGTTGGGTATTGTATCCACAATTACCTGGATTTGACGAAGCCACCTGTCAAGCTAAGATGAATTCACGATGTATTTGATAAAACCTTTTAAGTTGTGCTTGCAGTTATTCCACGCTAAGTGCACTCCAATGTCAGGGTGCAGTAGGTCAATATACACGGGTCTGCACGACGTAATTCCTCGTTGAGCAGATCATTGTGTTGGCCTACGTGCAATCTCTCTATTGGAGTGTACTTATTTTCAAGTATAGGGCTGTGATAATGCAAGAGCAGACAAGGAGCAAGGATGTGTCAAAGAGCAGCTCATGGGTGGAAAGACGAAAAATCGTCTAAGTGTAAATCGACGAGAATCACCAAGTGATTCTCGCCGATTCGGCGAGAATCACTAGTGATTCTTGCCGAATCGTCGAGAATCACCGGCTGATTCTCGCCGTCTCTATCCGGCTACATCAAAGCATGCGACTCTGGCGCTAAGTCATAATCGACGAGATTCACCAAGTGATTCTCGCCGATTCGGCGAGAATCACTAGTGATTCTCGCCGAATCGTCGAGAATCACTGGCTGATTCTCGCCGTCTCTATCAGGCTAAATCAGAGCATGCAAACAAGTCAACATCGACGAGAATCACCTTTGATTCTCGCCGAATCGACGAGAATCACCTTTGATTCTCGCCGATTCGACGAGAATCACCTTCGATTCTCGCCGATTTTGACTTGGGCAATTTTCTTGAAACCGCTGGACCGGATTCTGCCGCTGGCACTGTTTTGAACCGGAATTAGGGTTTCTTTTGGTGGGACCCATAACGGTCATAAAAGAGTATTTTACTGTATAAATACACGCGTATTTTTGAACAGTAAAGTGTAGTGAAGAAGATTTGAAAAAGCCGAGCCACCGACGTGACCTAGATCATGATACCTCCGTCGCTGCCGTCGCCGCTCGTGCTGGTAGATCGCCGGCTGCTAGATCGTGGTTTCTTCCAGATCTCCCGGCGACAGAAGCTTAGCCAAGCATAGCGTCTCACGCGTCTAACCAGAGATCTCTTGTCTCTTGATTTGTTGATCGGGAAAATCTTCCCCATCCGAATCGATCGAGACGATCGATCCTAGTGTGACCGTTGGAAGACCTTGCTAGCTTTGCTACGAAGTCTAAATCTCCAAAGTACAGCAGCCGCACACCGTTGTCGCCGCCGATCACGAGAACCAAGCCGCCGCCCTTCTTGCCGCCGCCGGTTTCGGGGAGATTCTCTCCAAGTGAGATCTAGGGTTGTGGACTCTTCGTGGCTTCTAGAACACGTCATCAAACGAAGAGGGACACCTTAGTCTCCAAAAGTAGTTTGTATTTCTTGTACATTCTAGTTTTATTTTTGTTGTAAAGGAACGTTGGTTCCTAGCTGTAAGGGTTGGGTGCAACCCGTGTTGTGGGAGTGTTGACTCCTACGTGTGGAAGGGTTCCTTCCGATAGTGCAAGGATTGGATTTCAATCCTGTTGGTGAAGAGACCGAGTCGTCCCTTGTTGGGAGATAGGTCGAAGGGGGAAAGTGGATGTACCCAAATCGGGGAACCACTATAAATAGCTTGTGTACTCTGTTTGCTGTGCTGTTTTATTTTCGTGTGCAGGTACAATTTTAATTCCGCAAAAACGCTGCACGTCACCTATTCCCCCCCCCCCCATAGGTGAAGGTAGTTGACACTAGGTGGACTTTCACCATGCCAAGAAGACAAAATGCTCATATGTTTGGCCGTCGAAGTACGGTGGTGAGTCCAGAATGTCTATGGCTTAAATTGACGTGACATTGGCCGGTTCACCGAGAATGTGCCCTGAGTGCACGGGGTGTGTGGCCGTGCAATCCAATGCCTGTGATACAATGTATATTTATATACTGCTTGGTTTTTGCTAATAAGTGCAGGGAAGGAGCATCGCCGCCCCGAATTGGGTGAGGGATCGTTATAATTTGGTCAGCATTGCTGACCGTTGCTTTTGTTTGTCACCGTGCGGTGGTTTGTTGCTTGCAGGTGCTGCTGGACCAAGCGGTCAATAGCGGGCTAAAGCCCAAATTACGAAGCCGACCCTTGAAGGCCTAATGGAAGTGTTTACTTGCTTTTGTTCATGTATGACCGGCCTGCGTGCCGTGGTATGGAAAACATGTATTAAGAGTAAACCATTTGTAAGGCCTTAAGGCCAGTACTTGTGTATGTACTACATTCCTATTTGGTGTATTTGTGGACATTCGTGCTTGGTACTGGGTTCTTTTATTTGCAACTTATAAAACTGCTTACTCTAGAATGCTCTATGTAGGACGTTATGATTGGTTGAATGGTTTCCATTGAGTAACCACCCGGTCTGTCTGTGGTATATGACGTCGGGCCCCGACCGGACCTACTGCTATATGCTATGCGACCGATAGGGGGTGTGTTACAATTTGGTATCAGAGGGAGGTTTCGATCCTCCGACCTGTGTTAGCAGTGTTTGCCATGATTAATGCGCAGCCTGCAAGGAAAATGCAGCTGCCCGCTCCTGCGATGGAGCAGGTACCACTGCAAGCGGCTGAGCAGAGAAGAGTGGAGCAAGTAATAGAGGAACCATTAATGCCAAGGAGGGAAACCAAGAGACAACTCAAACATGTCATGAGCTTTAATCCTCTGATATTCTCGGGGTTGGGAACCCCATCTCAAGCTGAAGACTGGCTCTCCAGGGTGAAGAGAGTCTTGACAGCAACGGAGACGAAAGAGTGGCAAATGACCACCATTGCTACGTTCCTTCTGGATGGTGAAGCAAGATTATGGTGGGAAGGATTGGAGCTGCATCTATTGAGAGGTAGGCAACTTGTAGATGTCTCGATGGAGGAGTTCTCGAGATTATTCTTGGCTAGATACCTCCCTTCAGCGCAGAGGATAGCGTTGGAGAACGAGTTCCTGAAGTTGGTTCAAGGGGACAGAAGCGTGGATGAATATCTCCACGAGTTTACTCGTTTGATTCGATATGCTAGCTCCACCATTGAGGATGAGGAGCGCAAGACGAATCGATTCTACGAAGGGTTGAGGGATGAGTTGAGGTTACTACTCTCGGGGCTGATGACGCAGGGTTTCTTAACCTTGGTCAACACGGCCGGGTCCTTGGAGAAGGACATGAAGAATGTACAAGCAAATAAAAGCTTGGGTGATAAGAAATCTGAGTTCAAAGTGCTGACTTCTTCAAAGTCCGGCTATCGAAGATTCCATAAGAAGGCGAGGACTTCGGGTCCAGCTCCCTCCTCTGGTGCTTCTGTGGCGACTACGGGTCGAACCCCGGGTGCATGTTTTACTTGTGGAAAGTCGGGGCACTTTGCCCGCGATTGCTGGAGCGGACGTCCCAAGTACGAAACGAAGCCGGGAGCGACATACGAAGAGAAGGGCAAGGCGGTGGAGTCAACCGAATCCCACTATGCTCTGGCCCAACCAAGGGTGTATAGTCTTGGCCAACAGGAGGCCATCAAACAGGCGGATGTGGTGACAGGTACGGTTTAATTTATAGCAAGTTAATTTCTTTAAATACTTGTTATGCACATGTTACCTTATCACTGCTTATTTAGGATTTGTTTTGATTTGTGAAAATCCGGCAAGAGCGCTCTTCGATATAGGAGCTTCACACTCCTTTTTGTCCGAAGAATTTATATCACGCATCAAAGTACCTTCTTCGATTGCGAAGGACAAGTTGGATGTGTTGTTGCAGAATGGGTGTTCAATGCGCGCGGATAGAATCTGTGGCGTGATGATTCGAATTGGAAGCCAGGAGTTCGATCTGCAAGCATCGTTACTTCCATTGGTGGAGTTCGACGTTATATTTGGCATGGACTGTCTCTCGGAGCAGCAAGCCTATATTGATTGCGGTCGCAAGGAAGTCAAGCTGGGAGCAAGTCGTGGGACGAATTTTACGGGCTTGAAGGGGTCGAGAAAGACGTTGATGTCTGCTCTTCAGGTGGTGAAGGTGATTCGTGCCGGTGCATAACTGTTCTTTACACTAGTGGAGGTTGCAAAGCCGAAGCCCGCATTGGATAGTATTTCAGTGGTATCGGAGTACCCTGATGTGTTCCCTAGAGATCTTCCGGGAGCCCCGCCTCAACGTGAGATAGATTTTACGATAGAGCTCGTACCAAGTGCAAAGCCTGTGTCACGCTCTCCATATCGGCTAGTGCCTAAGGAAATGGCAGAGCTGAAGGTTCAACTGCAAGAGTTGTTGGAGCAAGGGTATGTGCACCCAAGTTCTTCGCCTTGGAGCGCACCGGTCCTCTTTGTTAAGAAGAAGGACGGAAGCTTGAGGCTATGTATTGATTATCGGGAGCTCAACAAGTTGACGGAAAAAAACAAGTACCCGATCCCGCGGATCGATGATCTTTTTGATCAGTTGGTTGGGTCGACGGTGTACTCAAAGTTGGACCTCATGTCCGGGTACTATCAGCTGCGAATAAGGGAGAGTGATATCCCGAAGACAGCGTTCAGTACGAGATACGGGCATTACGAGTTTACGGTCATGCCGTTTGAGCTGACTAATGCTCCGTTAGTGTTCATGGATTTGATGAACAGGACCTTCAGGGAGTACTTGGACCATTTTGTGATCGTCTTCATCGACGATATTTTGGTGTACTCGCAGAGTGAGGAATATCACTTCAAGCATCTTCATTTGGTTTTGGAGACCCTAAGGAGGAATTAATTGTACGCCAAGTTCTCGAAGTGCGAGTTTTGGTTGTCCTCAGTGGCATTCCTCGATCATATAGTGAGTGGGGAAGGTATTGCGGTGGATCCGACGAAGATTGTTGCGATACGGGAGTAGCCTAAGCTTTCTACGGTAGCGGAAGTCTGGAGCTTTCTAGGGCTTGCCAGCTATTATAGGCGTTTCGTAGAGAACTTCTCGCGGATATCGTTACCTCTCACTACTTTGACGAGGAAGGGGAAGAAGTTCGTTTGGACGCCGGAGTGTGCGCGAGCTTTTGAGGAGTTGAAATGTCGGTTGACCACGACGCCTGTGCTGAGTTTGCCGAGTGGGATCGAAGGTTATGAGATTTATAGCGATGTTTCGAGCAGCGGTTTGGGTTGCGTGCTACTGCAACACGGAAGTGTGATAGCTTATGGCTTGAGACAGCTGAAAGTGCACGAGAGGAACTATCTGGTCCATGACTTGGAGTTAGCGGCCGTGATTTTTGCCTTGAAGCTGTGGAGGCATTACTTGTACAGTGTGAAGATTGATATCTACACCGATCATAAGAGCCTGAGGTATTTGATTGATCAGAAAGATCTGAATATGCGGCAGCGTAGATAGATGGAGTTCCTGGGGGACTATACATTTAAGATCCACTATGTGTCTGGTAAGGGTAATGCGGTTGCGGATGCGTTGAGTTGCCGAGCCCCAGCTCAAGCCAATTGGCTATCGGTGCATGATGAGCGGTTGGTTCGGGAGTTGGAGGCATTGGAGATTTCTTGCGTGGATAAGCAAGCAAGTGCTGAAGCACTCTTGAATTGGACTGAAGTTTAATGACCTGGCGGATCAGATTCGGTAGGCATTGGATTTGGATCACCACATGAAGCAGTTCATGGTAGAGGCTCTGGATGGGTCAAATTCCCAATTCGTTGTTGAGGACAGATTGCTTTGGAAAGACGGTCGTCTTTGCGTCCCAAGCATGGGCAGTTTTGCGTGTGTATTTGTTGTACGAGTCGCACCATACCAAGTACTCGATTCACCCGGGGAGCACAAAGATGTACCGCGACATTAAGAAACTGTTTTGGTGGCCGAGTTTGAATAAGGATGTGGCACTCTACGTGGCGAAGTGCCAAACTTGCGCCTTGGTGAAGGCGGAATGCCAAAAGCCGGGAGGATTTCTGAAGTCCTTGCCAATTCCGGAGTGGAAATTCGACGACATCACTATGGACTTTGTGCACGGTTTGCCAAGGTCGCAAAAGTGGAATGACGCCATCTGGGTGGTCGTAGATTGGCTAACGAAGGTGTCGTATTTCATTCCGCATAGGAAGGATGATCCGGTGGAGAAGTTGGCAAAATTATATGTGGATAATATAGTTCGGTTTCACGGTGTGCCCCGCAGCATCGTGAGTGACCGAGATAGGCGGTTCACGTCCAATGATTGGAGGCTAGTGTAGCAAATGTTGGGAACAAAATTAAAATTTAGCACAGCCTTCCATCCACAAACGGATGGGCAGACCGAGAGGGTCAATAGAACTATGGAAGACATGCTTCGCATGTGTGTCTTGGACTTTGGAAAGCAATGGGAAGACCATCTTTATTTGGTGGAATTTGCGTACAACAATAACTACCAGGCGAGCATTCAAATGGCGCCCTTCGAGGCCCTTTATGGTAGAAGATGCCGCACGTTGTTGTCCTGGTTGGAAACAGGTGAGTCAAAGTTGTACAAGCATCAAGAGTTGTACAACCATTCGGTAGAGGTTGCTTATCGCTCAGGACCGGCAAGCGAAGTACTATAATGCTAAGCACAGAAACGTGGAGTTCGCTGTGGGCGACTGGGTGTACTTAAAGGTCAAGCAGTTCAAGGGTGTCTTGCGGGTGTGGCGATTGAAAAAGCTAAGTCCGAGGTACCTTGGACCGTTTGAGGTTCTGGAGCGGGTTGGTGAAGCAGCCTATCGGTTGAAGCTTTCAGTGGAGCTTAGTGGTTTACATGATGTATTCCATATATCGGTGCTACGGAAGGTGGTGCAAGAGCCTATGCAAGTGATCGCGGGCGATCAAGTGCCGGTTGATAGTGGGTTGACGACAAAGGTCAAACCTGTGCGTATTGAAGACTCGGAGGTCAAGCGGCTACGCAATAAAGAGATCAGGATGGTCAAGATCCGTTGGGACAATTGCGGTCGAGAGGAGCTCTCTTGGGAGCGAGAGCAGACTATGCTTGAGGAGTACCCGAAGTTGTTTCACTCAGGTACCATTTAAGTTTTATGTTCCGTTCCTTTATGTAATTTATAGGACGAAATTCTTTTAAGAGGGGGAGAGTTGTAACGCCCCGAAACTCAAAAGAGCGACGAGAGGCGTTTTGGGCCAAATCTGGAATTTGGCAGGGGGCACACGGCCTGGGACACGGGCGTGTACCAGGGTATGTCAGGCTCGAGTCGACGATTTGGCCGCGATGTTGACGAAATTTGGAGTCGACGATCGTCGAGCAGCAAACACTGCCTGAGACATGGGCGTGTCTCAGGGCGTGTCGAGCCCGTGTCGACGATCGGCCCGGGAGTCGACATTTTCGCTCGAAGATGTGTCGAGGCAGGGCACACGGCCTAGGACACGGGCGTGTCCAAGGACGTGTCGGGTGGTCGACGAACTTCGCTCGACGAATTATCGAGACCGTGAACACGGCCGGGAGCCCAGGCATGTTCGTGTGTGACACGGGCGTGTCACATAGGACACGGGCGTGTCCAAGACCCGTGTGAGTCTCGGGTTGTTTTCGGGGTTGTGTCGATGGAGGTACACGGCCGACCACACGGCTGTATCAATTGTAACACGGGCGTGTCATGTCGAACAAGGGCGTGTTGGATGCCCGTGTGTTTTTCGAGACGCGTCGATTTTGATGGCGAATGAGGGACACGACCCTGGATACGGGCGTGTCGCAGGCCGTGTTCGGCAAAAGTTTTACTTTTCAGCTACGAATCGTAGCCATTCGTTTCCTTATTTTGGGATCCGACGGTTGGGGGTTGTTCCTACTGGGATATACCCGGGATTGGGCCCTTAAAACCCTCATTTCACTAGAGTGGTTCTCTTTCTAAAGTATAGAGAGAGAGGAGAGCAAAGGAGGAAGAAGAAGCTTATATCCGGTCTTTGGAGGAGCTTCGGAGCTCCAAATCGCGAACCGACTTCGGATCTACGGAGGTAAAGAGAGTGCGGTGCTTTTCATCTGCTTACATTTCCATGGTGCCAAGGAAGAACGCTAGGGTAACGATTCTTTTCTTGAGCATGTGAAGCTCTCCTTATTTGCATAGGAAGCCCGCTCTCGTGAGTTTGCAGTGAGTTGGAGGCGTTCCTTCGGGTAGATATGTAAAGTCCGCATTGTTCAGAGTCCGTATTCGAGAACGGACAAAGGCATGATGTGTGAAGCCTATCCGGGCATGTTGGTCCGGATCGGTGATGTTGCATTGCATAAATGCTGGAGAAGACTCCATGCGATTGTTTGTTTTTCGGGTTTTCTACGTGGTAGATTGCAACAGGGAGCCTTGGGGATTAACCCTAAGGTGCACCCGGAAAACTGGGCAGATGCGTGATCTTGCCAACTTGGTGGTCTGGGAGCCAACTTGAAGATAACCGGGTTATGTGAAGTGTAATGGAAACGAGACTCGGGAGAAGTTTGACCCGCGCATATGGCTTAAATTGTCGTTGCGATGTGAGCACGGGTTAGATGGAACCGTCCCCGTTCTATGTCGTTCGGTTAGAGCCGTTGGCATAGATGAGGGTCTTCGACAGTCTATGGCTTAAATTGACGTGACCCATGCCAAGAAGACAAAATGCTCATATATTTGGTCGTCGAAGTGGCGGTGGTGAGTCCGGAATGTCTATGGCTTAAATTGACGTGACATTGGCCGGTTCACCAAGAATGTGCCCTGAGTGCACGGGGTGTCTGGCCGTGCGAGCCAACGCCTGTGATACAATGTATATTTATATACTGCTTGGTTTTGCTAATAAGTGCAGGGAAGGAGCATCGCCGCCTCGAATTGGGGGCGGGATCATTATAATTTGGTCAGCATTGCTGACCGTTGCTTTTGTTTGCCACCGTGCAGTGGTTTGTTGCTTGGAGGTGCTGCTGGACCAAGTTGTCAATAGCGGGCTAAAGCCCAAATTGCGAAGCCGGCCCTTGAAGGCCTATTGGAAGTGTTTACTTGCTTTTGTTCATGTATGACCGGCCTGCGTGCCGTGGTATGGAAAACATGTATTAAGAGTAAACCATTTGTAAGGCCTTAAGGCCAGTACTTGTGTATGTACTACATTCCTATTTGGTGTATTAGTGGACATTCGTGCTTGGTACTGGGTTCTTTTATTTGCAACTTATAAAACTGCTTCCTCTAGAATGCTCTGTGTAGGATGTTATGATTGGTTGAATGGTTTCCATTGAGTAACCACCCAGTCTTTCTGTGGTATATGACGTCGGGCCCCGGCCGGACCTACTACTATATGTTATGCAACGGATAGGGGGGTGTTATAATGAGCCCCATCCGGCGGTTCAGAGTGCCTGTTCTCACCTACTAATATGGCAGGGATGACCTTGTCAGGCATCTTTGGTGGTTTGAAGACGTTGTCTCCATCCGCAACATGTCCGACGCATTCAAGTGCCGGTTCTTCTACATCACCCTCAAAGGCAATGCAAGAGACTGGTTTCACAAGCTGCCAGCAGGTTCCGTCTACTATTTCACCGATTTGTGTCAGGGCCTCATGGCGAGGTCCGCGACATCCAAGCAGAGGAAGAAGGAGGCAACATCCCTCTTCAAGATTACTCAAGGGAAGCATGAGAGCTTAGGCCATTACATTGAATGTTTTCAGGAAGAGATCTTGGAGGTCGAGGAGGTGGATAGCTTCACTTTGATGGTGGCCCTGAAGTTCGGATTGAAGCAGGGTCTGTTCAGCATGGAGATGGGGTCCAATCCCCCGAGGTCTTTTGAGGAGATGACAGAGAGGGCAAATACCTTCGTTCGAGGAGAGGAGAAGAACAAATATTTCCTGACATGGCTGGACAGAGATGATCTGATGGAAAGGGGAGAACAGGACCTTCGGGAGGGAAAGATTGGAGGACGCCAGAGAGGTAGGTCGACAAGAGGAAGGAAGAGCCGGGGAGAAGAGAGGAGAGGAGGAGGAGAAAAGAGCCCAGTAGGGTGGAAGAGAGGAGGCAGGAGAGGCCTCAAAGGCAAGAGGAGAGGAGGCCGACGGAGGCGCAGGCAAGAAGAGGGTAAGATAGGCGGTTCCAGTATCCCGAGGATCGCCCCCAGTGGAGGCCACCAGTGTGACCACGTTTTCAAGAGGAGAGAAGGAATGAGAACCAGCAGGGGGGAGGTCAAGGAGGAGGAAGAAGGGAGGCAATGACAATCGCCCGTCAAGACAACAAGCGTTGCCGGAGGGAGCAAAGGGCGATACTTTAGGAGACAGAGATTCCAATTTACTACGACATCCATCGAGTAGAGGGGCATGTGACGCTAGCTTGCACGAAGTTCTGGGAAGTGAGGAGGTGGTTGGAGGCAGGAGTAGCAGAGAGGGAGCAGTAGAGGCAGGAGGTCCCGGTCGGACAAATAGCATTCCATGCTCCAGCGAGTAATAAACGGAGGAGTCGGGATCGGAGCTTCCCGTAAGGGAAGTCTCCATCAGATCTATAAGAGAAACGTCACCTCGACGTCACCGAACCAGCAACCATTAGATGAGATCACCTTCTCAGAGGAGGACATGCTAGGGAATGAGAACCCCTTCCACAACGCCCGAGTAATCCAGGCTGCCATCAAAGACTTCACCATCGACCGAATCCTCGCGGATAATTGGAGCTCGGTGAACGTCATCTTAAAGAGAACGTTTGTGGGGATTCAGGTGGAAGTGTCTCGGGTCCAGGCTGCGGATGGGCCCCTCTTTGGCTTCTCAGGAGAGAAGAAAGAGGTGGAAGGGGCAGTGGAGCTTCTAGTTACTCTCGGCGGGACTTCGATCCGATGCTGCTTCATCATCGCCGATGCGCCAAGCGGATACAATGCCATCTTCAGGCGGCCCCTCATCAATTATTTCAAGGTCGTTCCGTCATCATACCATCAATGCTTGAAGTACTGTCGGGGAGATGTCCAGATCAGGATCAGGGGAGATCCCAGGGCCTTGAGGGAGTGCTACCTGAATGTCGTTAGTACCATCAGCTGGATGGGGGACACGAAGAATTTGGAGGAGCTGCTGGAGAAGGAGAAGGGTTTATGTGCTGCTGAGGAGGTGGAAGAGGTGGAAGTGATCTCTCAAGGAGGAGAGCCTGGTCTGCTGAACGTTAAAGGATCCATACCGCTGGGAGGAAAGATAGAGATGGTCGCTTGCCTGCTGGAGAACGTTGACATTTTCGCTTGGAGCGCCGCCGAGTTGCCAGGTGTTGACGCCGGAGTTTCCTGCCATCACCTCAACCTGGATCCCGCGGTGGCTCCCGTTCGTCAAAAGAAGAGGAAGAGCACTGCCATGTTGGCTGGACAAATTAGGGAGGAAGTGGGGAAGCTACTAAAGGTGGGTTTTGTTTCGGAGATCCAGTATTCAGGCTGGGTCTCCAATGTTGTAATGGTGAAGAAGCCCGGAGGGGGCTGACGTCTTTGTATTGATTTTTCTATGCTGAATAAAGCTTGCCCTAAGGATTGCTACCCCTTGACTCAAATCGACGTGCTGGTTGATACCGCCGTCGGGTTTCCTATGATGAGTTTTCTTGATGGTTTTCAGGGTATCACCAGATCCGGATGCATCCCCCCGACTGCTGCGACGTCTCCTTCATAACCAGCGATGGTTGCTATAGCTACAAAATGATGCCCTTCGGGCTCAAGAACGCAGGGGCGACTTACAAGAGAATGATGGATCAAATCTTCAAGGAGCAGAAGGGGCGGAACTTGGAAGTTTATGTGGATAATCTCCTTATCAAGAGCAAAAGTGTTGCGGAGCACATAACCGATCTGGAGAAGACCTTCGCCACCATGAGGAAGTACATGATGCGACTCAACCCGGCCAAGTGCATCTTCGGTGCAGGAAGAGGGAAGTTCTTAGGTCACCTTCTCTCCCCCAGGGGGGGGGGGGGTGGAACCTAATCCAGACAAAGTGAAGGCCATTCTGGAGATGGCATCCCCAAGAGATTCCAAGGAAGTCCAAAGGTTGACAGGAAGGATGGCGGGCCTTAGCCGTTTCCTATTCAAGGCGGGAGAAAAGTGTTCTCCATTCTTTAAAACACTTCGGGGGAATTAGAAGTTTGAGTGGACCACAGAGTGTGAGGAGGCCTTCGGAAAGCTCAAGCAAGAGCTAACCCAAACTCCTCTCCTCCAAGGCCCACAGGGAAATGAAGATCTCCTACTCTATCTAGGAGTAGGAGCCGAAGAGGTTAGCTCGGTGTTGGTCCGAGAAGAAGGAAAGAAGCAACTCCTCATCTATTATGTAAGTAGAGTGCTGCGACAGGGAGAAACGAGATATCCTATTCTGGAGAAGTTGGTGTTTGCTCTGGTGATTTTGGCTTGGAGGCTCCGTCCTTATTTTCAAGCTCATTCCATCAGGGTCGTCTCCGATCACCCTCTGCGTAGTATCCTGAATGGGGTGGAGCATTCATGCAGGTTGGCTAAATGGGCGGTGGAGCTTAGAGAGTTTGACATCTCTTACTCTCAAAGGGAAGCGATCAAGGCGCAGAGAGTGGCAGATTTCCTGGCCGACTTCTCAGTCGAGGTGGAAGGAGATGAATGCTCTCCTAGCCCAATCTCTTGGAAGATGTTTGTGGATGGGGCTTCGGGCAGGCATTCTATGGGAGCCGGAGTCATGCTAGTAAGCCCCTAGGGAACCGGGATCGAGCAAGAAGACGAGATCCTCTTCCCCGTTACAAATAATTAGGCGGAGTATGAAGCTATGGTGGCTGGCTTGCGTTTCGCCAAGGAGTTAGTATTTCAGGATATCAGGGCCATCAACGACTCGATTGTAGTTGCGTCCCAAATCAGACGTGAGTTTGAAGTGAATGATCCGGTCCTGCAGAAATATTTAGTCAAGGTGAAAGGTCTGATCAGGGGATTTCAAACTTTCTTCGTCGAATATGTACCCCGAGAAGAGAATTCAGAGGCCGACTACCTCGCCAAGTACGGTCCTCGGGCTGGGGGGATCGTGACCAAACTATTTCGACCGTCCATCGAAGAGGGGGAGATGATGGAGATCGAGCAGAGGGCATCCTGGAAGGATCAATTTATTTCTTTCTTGGCAACAGGTCAGGTTCTTACCAGCGAGGGGGATCAGAGGAAGTTTCTCTACAAGGCTGCATATTACCTACTACAGGAAGGAGAGCTCTATCATAAGACTATCTCAGGCCCTCTGGCCCGATGTCTGTCAGTGGTTGAAGTGCCTCGTGTTCTGATGGAGATTCATTCGAGAGAGTATGGCAGTCACTCAGGAACTCTCACTCTGGAATAGAGAATTTTAAGGCATGACCCACCATTCGAAAGGATGCAAAAGCCTTCTCCAAGAAATGTCTGCAATGTCAGCTCTTCGCACCTCTTCAACTACAACCAGCTCAGCACCTTCGCTCGATCACTGCTCTATGACCCTTCTTTATCTGGGGAATGGACTTGATCGGCCCTTTCCCTCAGGCCAGCAGACATAGGAAGTTTGTCCTCATCATGATTGATTACTTCTCCAAATGGATCGAGGCGAAATCTCTGGCCATGACCACTTATCAGATTGTAAAGAATTTCATCTGGGGAGAGATTGCATGAAGGTTCAGGAGTCCTCTCTCCATCATCAACAACAATAGTCCACAGTTCGCCAGCTTGGAGTTAGAGGACTTTTGCAAGCAGCTAGGGATGGATCTTCAATTCACCTCTGTGCATCATCCTCGTAGCAATGGACAAGTGGAGGCCCCCAACAAGCTGATCGTCAACCTCCTAAAGAAGAAAGTCACCAACTTGAAGGGTAATTGGCTAGAGTAGCTCCCCTTAGTCCTTTGGGCTCTGAGAACAACTCCAAACTCGGCTACGGGGGAAACTCCCTTCAAGTTGTCCCACGGGTCTAAGGCACTCATCCCAATGGAGTTTGAGGTTCAGAGACCGAGAGTCATAGGAGCTGGAGATGACAACGAAGAATGACACTTGGAGAATGAAGACACTCAAAGGATCTCGCTGGATTTTGTTGAAGAGCATCGTGACTTAGCCTCTATCCCCAGGAGGAGATCAAGCGGCGCATGGCAAAGCACTTCGACAAAAACATCTTCCTAAAACATTTCCTCACAGGGGACCTGTTCATGAAAAATGTGGATGCCACAGGAAGGGGAGCAACGGTTGGCAAGCTATATCCAAATTGGGAAGGTCCATTCATTATCAAAGAGGCCTTGGCTACTGGGGGCTACTACCTTCAAGATCAAGTCGGGGAGCAGCTGGGAGGTACTTGGAGCGGGGATGACCTAAAGAGGTTCTATCCCTAGCAGTAACACTACATTGTCCTTGTAAATCCTATTTTCACATATATATACACATACAGTGGCGGCCATATGATTTCTCTTTATGCTATTTCATCTCAAGATTTTTGAGGCTTTAGTGTTCAGCTCCATGCACGATCTGAGAAACCGGCTGTCGACTCGTTCCTCCTAAATAGCCCAGTGCGGATGATGGGATGATGCCTCTGGAAGCACTCTTGTAAGACTGAGCCTCCGCACTGACGGCCGAGATCAGCTACCCCCTTGTATGTTGGCCTAGGTACCCCCGACTGCATCTCTCCTCCGACTAGAGGAACTATTAGGAACAGATTTGGACCCCAATCTCTCAGATTCGAGGAAGGATTGACCTTGCCAAGCACTCATTTGGGCAACAACCCTTCGATTATTTTTCAAAGGCAGGATAACCGGTCAAAGGGCAAGGGTAGGCCCAAGGGAAGATGTTGGTCACGAGTGCGTCCTGAGGGATCCTCGGGAGAACATTACCCCTAGCTCATACACTTGCACTCATAGCCAAGTGGAAGAGATGAAATTGATCTCCACGGTTGCGTTGGGAAACGAGCCTTCAATCTGCTTCTCCTAGATAGACCAGGGCGGATTATTGGACGATGCCTCCGGATGTAAGCGTTCTTGTAAGATCGAGCCCCTGCATTGACGGCCGAGATCAGCTCCCCCCGTGCATGTCGGCCTAGCTACCCCCGATTGCATCTCTCCTCCGACTGGAGGAACTATCAGGAAAAGGCCTGGACGCCAACCTCCCAACTCGACGGTTGCAGGATCATCATTCTCTTTCTAATTTCTTCTTCCTCAAAGGTATTAATGCATTTGACTTATTGACGATCTCTTAAGCAGCAGGGAAAAACTACAACAATGTTCAAAGTTCTCGAGTGGCAGTGTCATCATAAGTACAAGTCCCTGCACGAGTTCCTCTCCTGCATATTGGCCAATGACCTCCTCGGGTGAGACCAAGTTCCTCATTGGAGTGATGCCATAGTCCGTGAAACCTGTACGAGCTCCTCTCCTGCAGACCGACTACTTGCCTCCACGAGTCGACTTACACCACTCTAGTTGAGCAAGGCTCCTGAGAGCTGTCGACTCCAACAATGTTCAAAGTCCTCGAGTGGCAGTGTCATCATAAGTCCAAGTCCCTGCATGAGATCCTCTCCTGCATATTGGCCAACGACCTCCTCGAGTGAGACAAAGTTCCTTGTTGGAGTGATGCCATAGTCCGTGAACCCTGTATGAGCTCCACTCCTACAGACCGACTACTTGCCTCACCGAGTCGACTTACACCACTCTAGTTTAGCAAGGCTCCTGGGAGCTGTCGACTCCAACAATGTTCAAAGTCCTCGAGTGGCAGTGTCATCATAAGTGCAAGTCCCTACACGAGCTCCTCTCCTGTATATTGGCCAACAACCTCCTTGGGTGAGACCAAGTTCCTCATTGGAGTGATGTCATAGTTCGTTAACCCTGTACAAGCTCCTCTCCTGCAGACCGACTACTTGCCTCCCCGAGTCGACTTACACCACTCTAGTTGAGCAAGGCTCCTGAGAGCTGTCCACTCCAACAATGTTTAAAGTCCTCGAGTGGCAGTGTCATCGTAAGTCCAAGTCCCTGCACGAGCTCCTCTCCTACATATTGGCCAACGACCTCCTCAAGTGAGAACAAGTTCCTCGTTGGAGTGATGTCGTAGTCCGTGAACTCAATACGAGCTCCTCTCCTGCAGACTGACTACTTGCCTCCCCGAGTCGACTTACACCACTTCAGTTGAGCAAGACTCCTGAGAGCTGTCGACTCTAACAATGTTCTAAGTCCTCGAGTGGCAGTGTCATCATAAGTCCAAGTACCTGCACGAGCTCCTCTCCTGCATATTGACCAACAACCTCCTCGAGTGAGACCAAGTTCCTCGTTGGAGTGATGACGTAGTCCGTGAACTTTGTACAAGCTCCCCTCCCGTAGACCGACTAATGGCCTCCCCAAGTCGACCAATTCCTACCCCCAGTTGAGCTTGGCTCCTGCTAGGTGTCGACTGATTCCCACCCCCAGTTGAGTTTGGCTCCTGCTGGGTGTCGACTACTTCCCACCACCAATTGAGCTCGGCTCCTGATGGGTGTCAGCTCTGGTTTCGAAGCCAGTCAGGTTTAGCTTCGGTGAGATAAACAATTATGCAGGCACGAGTATGTCTTGGCGAGTATGCGAGTATGCCTTAAAAAGCGTGCGAGTATGCTATGGAGAGTATACGCACGGATACAAGCGAGCATCGGGATGCGAATTGCTGGAGCGACTATGGTCATACGAGTAATAATTACGCGACTATGACCGATGCCAACACGCCGGTAAAAGCATCACAATCTCACATCTTCCCCGAGCCTTTGACCCTAGCAAGCATCGTCAACCAACAAACATGCGAGCAAAGAATAACAAAGTGCGGTAACTTAAAATTGTATAAATATATATGTCAAAAATTTACAAGTTACAAAAATTTGTTAAAAATATGTTACATGCGAGCATGACAAAAATTGGCAAGCAACTAGGACTCATCGTCTCTGGTATCGGGCCGATATTCATCATCTCCAATGTCGGCATCCTCCTCTTCCTTGCCACCTTCCTCGATTTCCTCACCATCGGTGATTTCACCTCTGCCGTTGCTACTGCCGCAGCCAATGTTGCTGGAGCCCGATGTCGAAGAAGGGCGGCGATCGGGTGAGGTCGATTCCTCGGCGAGCAGTTCGGGAATAAGCTCGTCGACATTGAGCTGCTTCTTCCCCTCGACGAGTTGGCCGTTGATCCTCAGCCAGGCGAGCATGATGTTCCCCGCCGCTCGCGCTATCTCGCGGCGGACCGACTACCACTCTTTCCAAAGGATGCGAGATCTTTTAACCGCCCAATACGGGTCATCCTCCAGCCACGACACATCAGGGCGGGGAATAGAAGAGCTTACGCGGCCCTCGAAGGCTGTCAAGTGCGTCTCCATCTCGGCGGCGCGGACCTGGGCTGCCTCCAGCTCCGCCAGAGAGTTGGCATTTTTCTCCTCACACTCAGAGAGCTTCTTTGCATCCTCAATCTCGGTAGTCTGCGAAAAAGAACAGTCAGTCAGCAAAATAAATCCAAGTCCAAAACCATCAACGTCGCTTGCGGGAAGCGACTTACCTCACAGTCTCTCCAACGGACCGACTGCATATCGAGGTCGATGGACTTCTTGGTGAAGACCTTCAAGGCCTTGGTCGTCACCAACATCTTCCTGGATGAATAATGCCCTAGCTCGACAGCACGCGTGAGCGAACATGTGGTTTGCTAGGCGATTTCCTTCGAGCTGAGCTCCAACATGTACTCTGCGTTAGCCTGCTCGTATAGAGAATGGAGGATGGCAAAGGCCTCCCCCTTGTCCTCCCAATCAGCCAACCAGAAGGGGGGGGGGGGGTTGGTGCTCATCATCACCAAATGGTTATGTTTAGACCAAGTCACCAGCGGACGGCCATAAGCATCCATAGCTCCTCGCCCAAGGTTGAAATTTTGGTGGAAGTGGGGGTGGGGTGGGGGTGGGGGGGGGGGGGGGGGCGAGCATCCAGCGGCGACTCTTTATCGCTGGACCGGGGCGACGATACCTTTTACCTCTTACTCACAGGGCCCGATGACTTGACCTTCGCCTTCCCTTTAGCGAGTTTCTTCTTCTTGCCGACGTCGGGCGGGGGGTTGGCTTCCGGGAGGGATGTGGCGACTTACTTCACCGGAGGAAGCAACTTCTCTGGAAGCTCGCAAGCCACTACAAACATCGTGCAACATATCAGTATCAAGCTCTAATAAATTAAACTGAGCATGCAAGCAGATGTATTTCTCGCTCAAATCTTACCCTCGTTTGGATGGATCTCTAGGAGCGTGTTGACATTGATCCACCAGTGGATGACATCGAACCGACGACCTTAGAAGGACTCAAGCAGTTATTCGTGAGAACCTTCCAAGATCAGCTGGAGGAAGGTGACATCGGCAGGTTGATTCAGCCTTCCCAAAACGCCCGCGAAGTCGCCATGGACGACGACCAGCTGCTCGCTCCACCAGTGGACCTTATTCGCCATCCCCACTAGAGTGCAGACATGGATGCTGAAATAGACGACCCCCTCGGCGGTTGCGGCGAAGGCGAATATCTTGCGAAAAACTGAGAGGTCGAAGGCGACCTTCTCTTCCCGTAGGTAGCAAGGGAACCCCATAATGATCGCCACTCCATTGGGATTGATTTGTGCGGGGACGAACCCAAAATATTGTAGGATCTCGCGATATTCTATCCAGAATGGAAGTCGTAGGCCAGCGTCAAAGTGGCAGAGCGATAAGATCATCGCGTTAAGTCGCTCGCCACAAGCAAGGAGCCTAGCTGAGTAGCCATCTGGCAGAAGCCGCTCCCTGAACCTCTCCAAGTCTCGCTCTGAGGTTATAGATTTTTTGAAAGCCGCGTTGGCAAAGTTGGCACCATGTGACTATCGGCGAGCACTAGCGTCATCCCCAACCATTTTTTGCGAGCTAGTGAGTTAAAGTAGAAGTCAGACGAGAAGAGAAGAAATACAGAAACGCGCGAGTAAAAAAATATACTCGCAAGCTGGGGTTGAAAAATCGCTGCAACGTACTTATGTCCTACCTACCCCCTCTATTTATGGGCGAAGGCAAAAGGGAGGGGGGTATATATCCGTTCCAGTGAGTATCAACCTAAGACGCGGTTTAGGCGAGCATGCGGATCCCATCATTAGCCCTATCTCGCACAATGCAGAAGAGAATGTCGCGATGTTATCAGAACATGCATGCTAAACTCGGCATATTGCAGAATAACAGTGTGCAAAACAGCACAGGAGAAAAATTAAGGGTGAGATGCAAACTCGCTTATTACAATATAATATCGTTTATTATAAATAGTCGCCTGCGACAAGTTCAAATAAAGAAAAAGAAAAATCCTAAGTTCTAGGCGACCATTCTGGAGGATGAGGATGTCGCCCGACCCAGCCCACCTCTCCTGCTCGCCGGTAATGCTCTGTTGCCACCGCCATTGCGTCATCACCAAGGCGAAACTAATCCTCCATGCTCGTCAGGTGCCCCACGAAGCCCATACTCACCCGAATGCCGGCCAGCTCATCGAGAACGAGCTGAAGGAGATGGTTGTTTATCCCCAGCTGGCGATCGTTCTCCTTTATCATATAGAAGCGGGCTTCGTACCTCTCCAGGGTGGTCCGAAGCTCTTCAATACTTTCCACCCGCACCTCTACGGCTGAGATCTGGTGATGAGGCTAGAAGATCGCAAGCTTATCGAACTTGCTCTCCAGCTCCAGATAGGTGCGAGCAGCAGCGTGACGATACTCGCTCCTAGATAATCCAATGGCGTCGATGAAGGCCACCCTTGGAGTTGCCGGGCGATCTGTTAAAACAGATAGAAAGTCATCAGATCAGAAATGAACTCCAAACTCATCAAACGAAGTAACGGTGACGGAGGTTACCACGACGAGATGACCTTGTTTGACGAGGAGAAGGGCCGCGACCTGGGGCATCTCGCCGGCCAGAAGATGGGCCAACAACATGCTCGACAGATTTACCCTGCCCGCGACCTCCATGATAGGGGTCCCCGACTTTCGATGGGAAGTAGCTCGGTCGCGGCTTATCCTGTTTCCAGGACAAAGACTTCGACGGAGGCGGCAGAGGCTACAACGAACTTGCCGGCTGATGCGGGGTCTTCAGCGGAGGAGGCAAGGGAGGTCGTGACATGTCAGGTTGATGCTGAGCATTCAGAGGTGGCGGCGATGTCAATGGGGAACTTGTTACTGGCGGCGCAGAATCTCGCACAGGAGCGGGTGGGACCTTGCTCGCTAGAAGGTACTTACTCGTCGGAGCGACCTGCTTTGCCAAATGTTCCTTCGCTGGTATCTCCTTGCTCGCTGGGGGATTCTCCTTCGCCATAGGAGTCAGGGCTTCAGACACTTTGTTGGCGCCAAGATTAATCCGGACCGTGTGCGCGGTCCTGAGGGGTTTCTCGGCTACAAGGTCGAGTAGTGGTACGGAGTTCAGAGGGGCGACATTCAGAGCCGCGTTGGTGACATGCGATGGAGAGTCTGCGAGTAAATAAAACGTGTCAACGAGAATCGAATGGCGACCAACCACTTTAGAAGAATGGCTTGACAAAATGGCGTCCTGGCAGGGAAACGACTTCAATCTATTGTGGCGTCGGCGCATTGGCGACTTCCAAAATTTCTAGCGAGCTGAGGAGGCTCGAGTCATGGGCGGCCATGTTGGGGATGTCATCTAGCCCGAGGTCGCTGAGAAGCTTCAAGGTACTAGCAGAGCACGCAGGATTGCTTGTCGAAGCCGTGACTTGAGCAGGTGGTGGAAGCAGGTTGACCGCGTTGGAAGGGTGTATCTTCTTGGACTTCTTGGTCTTCTTCTTTTTGTGAGGGGGTAAGTCGGCCATGAAATATGGGGTTAGACCTGATTTACTCTAGAGGGGGTGGGTGAATAGAGTAATTAAAAATCTTTTTGCTGTTTTACAAATTATCAGACTAATAAAAAGGTGATACCAAAATTAATAGAGAAAAGATAATCTAAGCTAAACTACCACAACACAACTAGCCTAATCTATCACAGGCACACCAAGAACAATAAGAAAAAGGGCAACTAGACAACACAAAATATTTTATAGTGGTTCCCCAACCTGGGTACATCCACTCTTCTACCACCCTGGTAGGAATCCACTAGCAGGTTTTGATCAGGTGACTGCCACCAATGAACTTTTGATTAGGTGCTCAAAAACCAAAATAAACTTTTGAAGGGAGTTAATAAACCCTTTATACAGAGGGGGGAGAGATATTTATGGTGCCTTCTCTTTATCTATTCAACAGAGAAGACAAGTGGATTTACTGTTGTCAAGAACTCCTTTCAATATCACTTGGAGTCTTGCACAGGGTGTAGGTCTTTAGTCTTCAGTCTTGACTTAAAAATGTTGATCCAGGAACTTCTGACTGATATGAAGATGTTGTCCTTGAAGAATCCTGGAGTGAAAATTGAAGAAGACTCTTGATTTGTAGTTGATGTTTTTCTTCTTCTTCAGTAAGGTCAAGGAGAAAACAAACTATTTTCTATACAGAGAAGGTTCAGAATATTGTTGCTGTAGACCTTTTTTGTATCTGTATATCTCTCTGTGTCCTTCTTGTCGACTGAAAAGAAAAATTCTTTTTATATATTCAGTCGAATTCTCCTTTGAATTTCAAATTATCTGCATTAATTGCTGATGGCCTGGAGAATGAAAATCGGCTGGAGAGAATATTTTCATTAATGAATTTCCCCAACTGTCCCATTAAAAAGAGCAAGTAATTAACTTGATGAAGACCATAATCAATGCTGCCACTAACGGCTATATTCCGATAATATAAGCATTAATTACTCAGGAATTACTGCTAGAGAATAAGAACAAAATGAGGAAAATTCTAAGTCTGGAATTGCACAGAAATCGTCAACCAGAGAACAGATTTCTTCGACCTGAGATCATAGTTCGTCGACCAGAAAAATCATGTTCGTCGACCTGAGAATTCGTGTTCATCGACCTGAGATCCAAGTTCGTCGGCCTGAGTTCAGAGAACTGCATTCTGTGAATATCTTGCCAATACTGTGGTCAAAGTTCGTCGAGCTGATAACTTGTCTTCGTCGACTTGAGTTCAGAGAAAGTATTCTGGACATAATGTGTTGAAGTTGAACTACCAGAGTTCTTCGAGCTGAGCTCGAATATCGTCGAGCTCAACTCAGAGAATTTACTATGAGTTCGTCGAGCGGAGCACGAATTTCGTCGAGCTGAGTTCGACGAACGTCGAACTCACTTCCTGAACTTGATTTTCTTCTAAGTCTCGAGTCATCTGCTGTCTTCTGTTGGCTGGTCCATATAAGGTTGACTCTAAGGACTTAGCCTAAACTCTAGGATACAGATATGACCTGACTATACATGGTGGGTCAATCATCCTAGTTAGTGAATCTAGCCCAAATCCAACTAGGGATCCAACAATCCCCCCCACCTATTTGGGTGAGGTCACTAATACAAATGAAATAAAGACATTCACAAAGCAGGAAAAATATATCTGGCAGAAAAATTGAAATATGCAGCAGATATTTACATAGTTGCTTTGTGACAGTAAATAGATAAAGAGTTCAAACACACAGAAACAAAATATTCTCATTTCTTCTTCAGCTTTTCCTTTTGCTTGTCATCTTTCGCTTTGTTAGAAGGCTGTGTAAATCTGATTTCTCTATTTGGATTAGTTGCTTGCCTATTGGACATTGTCATATCAGCAGCTCCAATTATATTAAGAGATGTAGCTCTAGGCACAACAGCCTCTGGATGTAGATTCATGTAAGCATCTACATTAAAGAATTTATTAGCTTTTTCATACCTTTTTAACTCTTCCTTTCTGTATGTAGACATTGTTGAATATTGGGATGTAACTTTCCCTTCAGCTTTAGCTTTATTTATCAATGAAAGTCCAACAAGTTCCTGGAACCTGGCCATTCTTGAGGTTGTCTCAGTTTCTAGATCCACAAAGAGAATAGGTGGAGACTTTGGCCTTTTAGGATTTTCATTTTTATCTGTTTCAGTAGCTTGCTGTTGCTGCTGTTATTATTGATGTTGTTGTTGCTATTATTGATGTTGATGTTGATGATGTTGCTTGCTGGAGAAATGCCTCTGCTGGCTGCTTCCTTGAGATGTTGAGGATCTAGCATGATGTCTATGATAGGTTTGTGCATATGAGGTGGACCTCTGAGAAGTGCCACCTGAAGCACCAACAGCAAGTGGAGTAGGAGGAGGAGGACCTCTCCAGTTTCTTTGAGGAGGAGGAGGAGAGTACCTCCTAATTTTCTTCCTAGCTTTCTGTTCATTCTTTGAGAGCCACATCTAACCTGGCATCCCAGGATATGGAGTGATTTTTGGTAGAATATAGTATGGAGTATCATGTGTAGGATTTGGTTTGGGAGCAACAACTGGAGGAGCCTTTCTCTTCTTAGAGATTTTCTTCTTAGCAGTGGAACTATCATCAGAATCATCATTATCATCATCATCTTTATCAGAAGAGGATCCCTGAGTATTATCATATAAGTCATCCAAAGCTTTCAGAAGATCATTAGAAATCTTCTTTTCATCCTAACGCTGTACTGGATGTTTGGGAGCTTCTAGAACAACTGTTTCAGCAACTGATAAATTTTTTGCTTCTATATCTGCCATGATTATCTCATCCAAATCAGGAAGAGGACTGTCATCCATTTTGTATGTTGGAGCAGAGATAGCCTCTGGAGAAGAAATATCCTTGGGAGCTGATACTGTCTGAATCTTTATAACTGCAAAACTATCCTTAAGTTGCTTGGCAACTGTGGGACTTATTGGTTCAATGTATGGTACAATGGCCAAAGAAGGCATATAAGAAGAGCTGGGTAGATTGTTTCTATAGACAAGATTGAATTAATCTAATAAAGAATTCAAGTTAACATTGGGATTTAGAATATAATCACCAACAGTTTCAAGTTCAGTTATAATTGGCTCATCCATATCTGTATCTGAATCAATTAAATCTATTATATCCGTAGGAGTGGCTGTTTCCTCTAAAGAATCTGACATCATTGAATCTATTTCTGCTTCTACTGCTTCTGCTGCTGCTTCTGCTGCTCCTGTCACCACTAGAGCTTCTTCATCATGGAGCATCTCCCCCTGACTATCTGTAGGGGGTCCTGGAGCCAGTCCCCCAGAAGAAAGAACAGGGGATAGAGTAGTAATTTTGGCAGAGAGAGTATTGATGGAAGCAGAGAGAGGAGCTAGAGCATCAACTAGAAGTTTATTAAGGGTGGGAAAGATGAATGCTAGCAAATCTTTAGTAATGTCAGAGAAGTTGAGATAGAGGGATTCTGGAGCAGTGAAGTATGGATTGTGATGACCACAATTTGAACAGACAGAGAATGCACTAGACATATCTATGTGTGTGTAGTCAGGTATAGTAGATGGAAAGTCAGTTTGGATGAGTAGAGGGAAGGGAATAAAGGGATTTGCAGTTGTAGAAAGAGGAACTATTATTATGGTGGAGGAGATGGGTTCCTGATGTGGAGATGGTGGAGGAAATAGTTCATTGAAGGTGTGGGAGGAGATAAATGTGTCAGGGTGTGTGGCAGTTAAATGAGGTGGAAGTGGAGATTGAGGTGGAGTGATGTGCTCAGGAGATGGAACTGGAGTTGATGCTGGTGTGGGTTGATGTTGTTGGTGAGTTGGTGAGGTAGGAAATGGAGAGTGAATTGGTGATGGAGTAGGTGTGGGTAGATGAATTTGATGTTGTTGATGTTGTTGTTGAGGTAGAGGAGGAGAAGGAATGGTGGTGGTGGAAGGAACTTCTTCTAGGGGTGGAGGAGCGGATATGATGGCCCTGGTGCTCTCAGAAGTTCTTGAAGATGAGGAAGCCTTGGATGGTTTTGAGATTCTCCTCTCCCATCTGCCAAACAGGGCAGAGGTTAGCCTTTTGGAGGCATTTATGAACACTGTTGTGGAAACCAGATGTTCAGATGCCTTTTCTTGCAGAAAGATCCCCAAGACCCTTCCAAAATAGACCTCTTTCTTGTTGTTCTTCTTTTTATTCAAGTCAAATAATAACTTGCCCCAGTTTACTCCTTTCTTTTCAACCAAGGCACACATCACGAAGAACTGGTGCCTTGTGATGTAGTCATGTGCTGTGTGTTTGCCCAGAAGCACTTTCCCAACTACATATGCTAAGAATTTATACTCAGCAAACAAGTTTCTCTTCAGCATCTAGTTTGAGTTATCTCCACAATGACCCATTTTAATCAACATATTATTATATTCCTCATTGTCCATTTCTATCTCTTCATCACCATTTAGTAGACCGAAAATTTCGGTTAGTACAGTAGGGAAGAGGGAAACTTGATTACCAGAAATTGTTCCCGTCATATTATCTTCTTCTGATGTTGTATATGTATATACCCATTCTTTTATTTCAGTCATTGAAATCTTGATGCGGCGGGACATGAAGTTCTGCAGATTCTGTTGTGCAAACAGTTCCAGAATTTCGACAAAGATTAGGTCAGAATATTGAAAAGAGTTGAAGTCAATATCAAAGACCATATCAAATTTCATTGCGGAAAGAGCGCTCACCGGAATCGCCATGAGTTCCCCTGCAAGAGAAAAACAAAGATCAAGTGCAAGGGAAATGAAAGCGCGGGATGGAGCTCGAAGAAAACCTAGATTTAAGATTTTCAGAATATGAATCGGCAGACTCCGTTCGACGAAAAATAAAATTCTTCGATCTGGGGTCGGTGAAATATTTTTTTTTGTCTTAAGAATTCGTCGATCTCAGTTAGAAGATGTGAAAACATTTCATCGAGTTCAGCTCGACGAAAATTTTCTGAAGCAAATTCCTCGATCTCCGGTCGACGAAAATAGCTTCACTCACAGAGAGTTCGTCGATTTCCGTTCGACAAATTTCTCTAGAACTTTTCCCAGTTTGTCGATCTCCGTTCGACAAACTTTGAAAAATTCGTCGACCATAGACAGAAATGAAATTAAGTCCATTTATCATACCAAGCTGATTTATGAAGAACAGATGATTTCTCTCATCCAAGGGCTTGTTGAAGATATTTGCTCTTTGCAAATCAATGTAGATATATACAAGATTAATTTTATTTTTTTATACACACTCTCTAATGAAATGGTGCCTAATGTCTATATGCTTAGTCCTACTGTGATGGACTGGATTTTGTGCAATAGAAATTACATTTGTGTTGTCATAAAGTAGAGTTGAATTATTTAAGTTAAACTCATAGTCTAGAAGTTAGTTCTGAATCCACAGCATCTGGGAACAACAACTACCAGCTGCTATGTATTATGCTTTAGCAGTTGATGTAAACACAGATGACTGCTTTTTGCAAAACCAAGAGACTAATCTAGCTCCAAGGAATTGGCATGTTCCAGAGGTGCTTTTCCTGTCTACTCTGCATCCAGCAAAGTCAGCATCTGAGTATCCAGTTAACTCAAACTCTGACTCAGTGGGATACTAATGTCCTAGACTAGGACAACTCTTTATATATCTCAAAATCCTTTTTAAGAAAATTAGATGAGATTCTTTAGGGTTCACCTGGAACCTAGCACAAAGATATGTAGCAAACATTATATCTGGTCTGCTTACTGTAAGGTATAGCAGGGAGCCAACAATGGCCCTATATAACTTCTGATCAACAGGTTTCCCATGTTCATCAGAATCAATTACAACATTAGTGGCCATGGGTGTTTTCTTTGCTGAGGCATCAGCCATCACAAACTTTTTGATAAGTTCCTTAACATACTTAGCCTGAGATATGAAGATTCCATCAGGTAGCTGCTTCACTTGGAGACCAAGGAAGTAGGAGAGCTCACCCATGCTACTCATTTCAAACTTCGAATGCATGAGGTCAAAGAACCTCTTGCATAGTTCGGAATCTGTAGACCCAAATATAATATCATCTACATAAATTTGTACTAACAAAATTTGATCATTATGGTGTCTAGTGAATAAAGTTCTATCTACAATGCCTCTAGAAAATTTATACTCTATGAGAAAGCTTGCTAAGGTTTCATACCAAGCTCTTTGAGCTTGCTTTAGACCATAGAGAGCTTTATGCAATTTAAATACATATGAGGGATGAGTTGGAGAGATGAAACTTGGACGTTGTTCAACATAAACCTCTTCTTTAAGTTCTCCATTCAGAAAAGTACTTTTGACATCCATTTGATAAACATTGAATTTCTTGTAGGCATCATATGCAAGGAAGATCCTGATTGCTTCCAACCTTGCAACATGATCAAAATTCAGGTCATAGTCAATCCCTTCCTCTTGCCTATAACCTTGAGCAACAAGTCTTGCTTTATTCCTTATGATGACACCTTGGGCATCCAACTTGTTTCTATATACCCATTTAGTTCCAATGACTGGGTAGTCTTTGGGTCTTGGAACTAAATCCCAAACTCTGCATCTCTCAAATTGATTGAGCTCCTCTTGCATTGCAACAATCCAGTGAGGATCTTGCTCTGCATCTTTAATTGATTGGGGCTCAATTTGAGATATGAACCAGGCATGCATCAAGTCTTGGTTGAGTTGATGCCTTGTATATACACCAACTGACATGTCTCGAATCACTTGAGATATGAGGTGATCTCTAAGTGTAACAAATTCAGTGGGTGTAGTTGGTTGTTGAACAGCTTGGGGAATAAATTCCTCTTGTGGAATTATGTCAGCTGTTGTTGGTTCATCACTAATTACAGTGTCTTCTTCTTCACTTTCTTCAGCACCTTGTGGAGAAGGATGACTAACTGCTTCATTGGTGATGGTCATTTCATTTAATTTCTCACACAAATCAGGTTCCCGCAAAGAATTATTGATAGAATAAATCTTCTCCTTATAAAACATATTAGTCTCATCAAAAGACATTTGGATTGATTCTTCAATTTTCATTGTAGATTTATTTTAAACCCTATAAGCCTTGCTTATTTGGGAATAACCAAGAAAAATTCTTATTTCAACCTTGGCTTCAAATTTTCTAATGTGTTTCTTATTATTATTGTGTATATAACATAGACAACCAAAATTTTTGAAATAATCTACTTTAGGTTTCTTCCCTTTTAGTAGCTCATAAGGAGTCTTATTCTTAAGCATGTATATAAGACTTTTGTTCAGTACATAGTTTGTTGTGCTCACAGCCTCTGCCCAAAAGAATAGGGGCATATAAGCATCTGCAAGTAATGTGCCTGCTGATTCAATTAGTGTTCTGTTCTTCCTTTCAACAACCCAATTTTGTTGAGGTGTTATAGGTGATGAGAAGCAGTGCCTGATGTCTTCTTTCCTACAGAACTCTTGTATAAGAAGAGACTCAAACTCAGTACCATGATCACTTCTGCTCAATGCAACTGGAGTAAAGTACTCAATCTGTATGTTCTTGAGAAAATCTGTAAGAACCTTGAAGTTATCATACTTAGATCTAAAAAAGAAAACCCATGTGAATCTTGAGAAGTCATCTACAATCACTAAAGTATAAGAATTCCCTCCTAAACTTTGTACTACAATAGGGCCAAAAAGGTCCATATATATCAAGTACAGTACTCTAGGTGAGTCACTTTTATTTAATGATCTGAAACTACTTTTAGTTTGCTTGCCTAATTGACAAGCCCTGCAAAGGCTTTCCTTCTTGTAGGGGCAAGAAGGCAATCCTCTAACAAGGCTGTCCCTGGATAGTTTGACAATGTTTTTCAAGTTAACATGACCTACTCTCATATGCCAAAGGTCATTATTGTTACTAGTTGAATTAAATAAACATATTTCTGATTTAGCTGACTGGAAGTTAACTATATAAATGTTTCCTACTCTAGTGCCAGTCAATACTACATGATCATCTAAAGAAGTAATAAAGCACGAAGTTTTAGTAAGTGATACCTGATACCTTTCATCACATAATTGAATTATGGAGATAAGGTTGTGCTTCAGTCCACTTTCATAAGCAACATTCCTGAAGGTGACAGCTCCAACCTTGACCTTTCCATAGCCTTCAGTCTGTCCACAATTGGAGTCACCAAATATTACTTTTGGTCCTAGATTTGCCTTATAATTAGTTATGTTGGCCTTGTTTCCAGTCATATGCTTAGAACAGCCACTATCCAAATACAATTGTTGCTTTGTGGTAGGATAATCTTTCACATGCAATAAAACAGATTAGCCATTCCTGACCCAGGTTACCTTGGGTCCTTTCTTTACATAACTAAAGATGGAAATGAATGAATTTTCAGGTTGGCTTTTATATCCTAAAGGGTGATATTTCCTAGATAGAATGAACCATTGATTAAATTAATTATTAAATGTTCTTGGTTGGTTATAAGTTTTAGAAGAATTAAAATTTCTGTTATATTGAACCGCGTTCGATGAATTTTGGTGAGTTCGTCGACCTATGTTCGATTAATTGAGATGAGTTTTTTGAACTCCACTCAGAGAATGAAAGTAGTCATTTTCTGAGCCCCAAAATTGTTGATCTCTGGTCGACGAACCATACTAGTTTTGTCGATCATAGTTCAACGAATAATTATAATATAAATTTGCGTTTAGAGTTCGTCGACTAGAGTTTGATGAACTGTACACATTTTGTCGATCTGCATTTGACAAAATCTGTTGAATATTGTTATTATTTGGATTTTTCTTCTTGTTTTTCCTTGTCTTATTCTTAGATTTTAGTTCTGCTTGTTTATCACTATTATTATTATCCAACTTTTCCTTTCCTTTTTATGATACAAATTTTATAGGTGTAGTTAGAATATTTTTCTGAATTAGTGGGGGTTGGCTTGATGATGCACCTAAGCCAAGTTTGACAATTAATTTGGTATTTACTGTGTTTATGATGTCCATCAACTTGATACTTCTCCCATTTAGGGATTCTTCAAGTCTCTTAGCCTCAGCTAACTCAGATTTTAATGAAATTATTTGCTCTTGAGCTAATATTAATTCATCTTTAAGTTTAAGGTTTTCTGAAATAAGTTTTTCCTGATCAATTAACTTCTCCCTAAGTGATTTTATTTCCTTTTCAGAATTTATCAAATCTATACACATGGATTTAAATTGAATTTTAAAATTATCAGAATTATAATCAAATGAAGATAGTACCTAATCAGCTTCAGATTCAGATTCTTCATTGTCAGATTGTTCTTCATCATCTGATGGGCTGCTAGAGGCATTGATAGCCATGAGGTAGACTTCCCTTACCTTTGCCTCTTCTTCCTCTTCACTGGAGCTGGAGGATGTGGATTCATCTTCTATGTCACACCAGGTTTCAGCAACAAAGCCCTTTCTCCTTCTTTTTGTGCTTGCTGGAGGAAGGCCTGCTGTATTGCTGTCTTCTGGAGTCCTTCTCTCTTCTTCTTTCTTTCTTCTGATTCTCTGGACACTCAGAGATAAAGTGTCCTGGTTTCATGCACCCAAAGTGAAAGTGTGAGTTAGATCTGATATACTCTAGAGGGGGGGGGGGGGTGAATAGAGTATGGTGCTTTATTAAAACTTTTACAACAGTTGTTATATTCTAATGTGAAAAGGGAAGCAAATAGTAAATCTAAGCACAGAATAATCACAAACTATAAAAGAAACTAAACACAAGCCACAACCAGAAACAAAAGAAACACAAGCAACCAGAAGACACAAGGAGCTATAGTGGTTCCCGTAAACTTGGGTACATCCACTCTTCTACCACCCTAGGTAGGAATCCACTGCAGGATGAGTTGATCAGGTGTCCTGGGTACCAATGAGATTTTGGTAAGGTGCTCAAAAAACAAACCAGATTTTTTGATCAGGTGTCTTGCCACCAATGAGCTTTTGATAAGGTGCTCAAAAACCAGACACAAACTTTTGAAGGGAGTTTGAAAAACCCTTGACAGAGGAGGGGTTGAGAGAGTGGTGAAAGTCTTCTCTTTCTCAAAGCAGCTGAGAAGACTATGTGGATATTGATGTTGTCAAAGCTCCCCCTGAGAACTGTAGTTGTTCAGGAAATGAAGCTGTGCAGTAGGGTGATAGGCCTTCAGAAAATTGATCTCCAGCAAATGATGATTTCAGCAACAGCTGAAATGTGAGATGTCTGGAGTCTTGAATGATGATGGCCTTGAACACTTGAATCAAAAGAGATCTGAAGATTTCAGATGGTTGATCTCTTTTAGTGATGGTGTTCTTGTATGAATCTTGAGACCGAGAATGTCTACAACTCTTTTTCTTTCTCTTGTGAGATTGTGATTGTAAGAGTTGTTGCAGAAGAAGATTTGTAGAGAATGAATATTGCAAAATGTGTGTCTCTCCCTTGTTCTTCTCTTGTTTCTTTCTCAGAGTTCTCTACTGGATTGATGTTACAGAAGTTGAAGAAAAAAAATTGTATTTTATTTCTTCTGTCTGAATAGAAATTGTCCATTGTCAAGATAACCGTTGGCCTGTCATTAAATGACTTCCTTAATTGCTTTTGTCTTTTGGGGGAAAGTCCAATGAAAACATTCCTTTATAATTCCTTGAAACTTGCTCCAGAATAAATGAAAATGGCTACAAAATCTTCAGAATTAATTGCTGAGAATAACTCTTCAACTGTCTGAATTTGAATTTTGAAAAACATTTAACTCTTCCGCAAAACGTCGAACTGAGCTCTAATATCGTCGAACTGAGCTCAGCGATTTGGACTTATACAGAAACAGAGATCGTCGATCTGAGCTCAACTATCGTCAAACTGAGCTCAGAGATTGAGAACCAAACTGGAGTCAAGATCGTCGAACTGAGCTCGAAGATCGTCGAATGGAATTCGACGACTTTGATGAAGTTGAGCTCAGATATTGTCGAATGGAGTTCTACGATCCGTCGAAGTGAGCTCAACGATCGTCGAATGGAGTTCGACGATTCGTCGTACTGAGCTCGACGAAATGACTTAGTCTCCAAACTGAAAAACTTGGCCTTGAGGGCTGCTTCCAAGCCTAACTACTAACCCTTAGACTCAATTCTAATTGACCTTTAGATCTATACAATGAGGTCAAAAACAGGTTCCTGAGAGACATAGTGATCCTGACCCAAATTAGTAATAGGGTGTTCCAACAATCTCCCCCTATTTGGGTTAGGATTACTATTTACAGACATTGGAGAAATTAAAAGCAACATGCAAAGCAACAATACAGAAATGCAATAAACAAAGCATTGCAGAATCATAGATATAACTCAGATAGAGCACAAAATAACAAATATTGTCACCTTACAGAGTTATTCCTTCTCATTGCTCTTTATAAGTTTAATTTCTCTATTTGGATTAAGAGCTTCCTTCTTCGATCTTCTGTCATCAGCTGCACCTAGAGATGTTTGATGTTTAGGCCTTGGTACTACAGCTTCAGGGTGCAGCTCCATGTATCTTTAAGAATCAAAAATCTTGCTGGAGGCATATCTTTCAAGTTCCTTCTTTCTTTGTTCAGATAGGGTAGTAATGCCGGAGGTGTCCTTGCCTTGCTCTTTGGCTTTCTTGATCTGATCCAAGGCAGCTAATTCCTTCATTCTAGCTGTCCAGGAAGTTGGATTGTTCTCTGGGTACTCAAAAGCCACTGGAGGTTCATATCTGTTGGAGGGATTGTCTGGAGGAGCTCTGGAGGAGACTAACTCTTTGAGCTTATAAGGAAATGGAACTGAAGTAGTATCAGATGAGCCTGGTCCTTCACTTGAGTAAGGATGCTACCTGGAGTAACCTTTTGAATAGACTTGAAGTTCTCTTTGGTTTCCTCTATAATTTCCTCTCCTAGATTGAGAGCCTCTGGATTGGCTTCCCCTATATTGAGATATTCCATGAGGCTGATAGGGGGTTTGACTTCTGGCAGAAGGATGAACAACAGAGCTACCACTTGCACCTGCATCAGGAGGAGGAGGTGGAGGAGGATGATGGAACTGAGAAGATCCTTTGTCATATTTTCTTCTTTTTCGTAGCCTTTAATTGATTCTTGGAGTATTGCATCCAATGTTCAGTTATAGGGCAGTCATGCAGAATATAGTAGGGAATATCATTTGTATCTTTTACTTTAGCTGGTGGAACTCTTTTCATTGCCTTGCTTCTTGCTTTTCGTTTCCTTGCTATAGTGGCTGAGGAGTCATCAGAATCAGTTCTGAACTGATCACTTTCAGAGCTTTGTTCATCATATAAAGCATCAATCCTTTTCAGATAATCGTTCTGTTGTTGGGTTGGAGAAGATGGAACAGTAGTGACAGCGATTGTAGCAGCAGCAGTAGAAGTAGAAATAGCACTGGCAGAAGTTGTAGCAGCAGCAGTAGATACAGCAGATATAGAACTTTCATGAGCAACACTCTCAGAAGATACAGCAGCAGTAGTAACATTAGTAACTGGGGTAGCAGCAGATTTAGAGAAAATAGTTTCAGATACAAAAACATCAGCAGGAGCAACATCAGCAGTGACAGCAGACTCAAAGTCATATGCCTCTGTCATATGTGTATCCTTAGAAACAAAATCATCAGCATCATCATCAATAACAGCAGTAGGGGCAGCAGCAACAGAACCAGCAGCATAAACTGAATTTACAAAGGAATGTATAACACTGGTGTCACAGCTTGAAAAGGGCACAATGGCCTTGGAGAGATCCTCAGATGGCTGGATTGCATTCTGCTCTGGAAGACAGTTGAAGTATATATAATCAAATTCTGATAGAAGGGACCTGAGGTCCACTGAGAAAACTGCAACCTGAGGTGCTGTTGAAGCTTGAGCTTGAGTTGAAGTAACAGCAGCAACAGCATCTGCATGCAATCTAACATCTTCATGAGGCATCTCCCCCTGCCTAGATTCACAGATAGCTGGATCAAGGCACCCTAAGGAAGGGATTGCCTGAGGAGGAAAGAGGGAGGATAGCCTGGCAGATAGGTCTGCAACTGACTTGAAGAGTGGAGCCAAGGAGGTCTCCAACAGAAGTGAGAGCCTGGGAGCTATCAACTCATACAATTTGTCAGCTAAGGCTGGAATATCTACATGCTCAGTAGGGACTGGAGCAGAGGTAGGGAATGAAGGTGGAGCAACTGGTGATGTTGGTGGAGAGCTGGTGTATGGAGGAAAGGAAGGTTGAGGTGTGGGGATTATGGAAATGGAAGATAGTGGTATGGAGATAGAAGGTGTTAAGGAGGGTTTATCAATGATGTCTTGCAGTAACTGTTGGTAAGATATGGATGAAGAGGGTGGATCAGGAGGGGATGAAGGTGAATCATCCATTAAGGAATCATCTATCAGATTGAATGATGGGAGGTGAGATGATGTGTCAAGATCTGGTTGAGGGTAGTGATGTAAAGGGTGGAAGATTTCTTCTGTGAGAGTAGGGATTGGAGATGGAATTGAAGTAGGAGATGGGCTGGAAATAATGATGGTGGATTAAATTTGAATGGTTGAGGTGACTGGTGGAGATGAAATAAGAGGTGGAGAAGGAGGGGAAGCAGCAGGAAAGTCTTCTGCAGGGGCAGAGACTTGAGGGGAAGAGACTGTAACAGTCCTTGTGCCTGAAGTTGCAGCTGTAGAGGGCCTGCTAGGCTTCACTATCTGTCTGTTCCACTTGCCAAAGAGGGCACAGGAGAGCCTCTTAGAGGCATTGATGTGAATCCCAGTTGATACAAGCAGGGCACGGCATCTGTTTTGGAGAAACAGCCCTAGTATCCTTCCATAATTTACAAAATTCTTATTGACCTTCTTCTTAATCAGATCAAAGAAGATCTCTCCCCAGTTTAGTTGTTTCTTATCCACTAAAGCACCCATCAAGCACAGCTGATACCTGGAGATGGTATCATGGGCTGAATGGTTGGCCAAAAGAACGTTTCCCACAACATCAGCTAAAAATTTGTATTCAACAGCTAAGTTCTTTTTCAGCAGCTTGCTAGGGTTTGCATCAGAATGACCCATTCTATCAAGCATAGTAGTAAATTTTTCTCCAGACATTTCAACAGAATCTATTCCAGAATTTAATTGAAAAACCTCTGTCAGAATAGCAGGTGTAAGAGGTACCTGGGTTCCAGAAATTGATCCAACAACTGTATTTTGGTCTTGGTTGTGGGCAGTATAGACCCACTCCTTGATTTCATCAGCAGGCAGTTTTAATCTGTTAGTCATGATAGCAACAAGCTTTTGCTCCTTGAACAGTTCTAGAATGTCTTGAAAAACCTGATCACTGGTGCTGAAAGAATCCATATCAATATCGAAACCTGCATCGAATTTCATGGAGGCCAGAACGGCGACGGAGACGGCCATGGTTTCCTGCAAACAATAAATAACCAAATGACCAAGTGTAGAGATGTTTGGAGGGAAAGAGAAAGTTTGCAGAGAGATTAAAAGCGCAAAAGGAGAACGACGGCCGAAAAATGAATTTTATATTAGGGTTCGACGCAGAAAAGGAAAGATCGTTGAACTCAGTTCGACGATCGGGGCTTCTAAAGAAATATGAAGGGTGTTCAATATCGTCGATCTCCGTTCGACGATATTGGAGAGCATCGAGCTCTGTTCGACGATAGTTCAGAAAACAAAATCGTCGAGGGCCGTTCGACGATCGTTGACCTGGAGAGGTAGTTGAGCACTATCTGAGAAGCGCTGAACTCTAGTCGACGATTTCGGAAAGCGTCGATCTCCGTTCGACGACCGGGGGGAAAATCGTCGAGCGCAGTTCAGAGACCAGAAACACTCTAGACACTAGAAAAATTAATAGGTTTGCCTAGTCTTGGTCAATTTTTAGAGTTTCAAAGTCTTGGAACTTATTTTAGACTTCCTCCATCTAACATTCCTAACTGATTTAGGAAGAAGGTGTGTTTCTTTTCATCCAAGGGTTTGGTGAAAATATCTCCCCTTTGCAAATCAGTTGGGATATATTGAAGTTCAATTTTATTCTTCTCAACATTATCCCTTAAGAAGTGATGACTAATTTCTATGTGTTTTGTCCTACTATGGAGGACTGGATTTTGAGCTATAGAAATAGCACTGGTATTATCACAAAAGATTTTAGACTTCTCTAAGTTGTAGCCATAGTCTAGGAGTTGGTTTTTGAAAGATATAGTACCTAAACACCTAGAGGGGGGGGGGGTGAATAGGTGACCACATCCTTTTTAACTTTCTATGGCAGCAATCAGTATTTAACACAGAATCTAATCTACTATTGCACAGCAATCACACAGTTTTCATAGCAAATCACAGCACACAGAAGACACACAGTTTTATAGTGGTTCCCCAAGGATTGGGTACATCCACTTTCCCCCTTCGCCTATCTAGTAGTGTACTAGATTCGGCCAAACTTCTCCACTATCTCAGAACCCAAACTGGTTCCTACACCTCAGGCCCAAGGCCCTAACTCTCAGCTTTTCCACAAAGCCTACACTCAGCCACAAAGGCCTACACTCAGCCACCAAGGCCTACTCTCAGAGATTTCAATCTCCTACACTCAGGCTCTCAAGCCCTACACTCAGCCTTTATAATTACAGGCTTACAAAAACACAGATCCAAAGGATCCTACAAGATAAAAATGATTATACAATTGTTAACTCAGCAACCCAAAGGCAAGAGAGGGGAGTTGTGAGTTTCTTGATGAGTTCTTGGAAGAACTCAGCTGGAATCAATCTGACTTAGCTTTCTTCAAAGCTTCTTGAAAGTAGAACTCAATAAGATTGACTCCTTCTGCAGTTGATCCTTGATCTCTGCTTCTTAAGATCCAGAATAAATCTGAACTCTTCTTCTCAGCCTAGTTCCAACGGCTGATTTATTGGATGGAGCTCTATCTCTCCAACTTCTTAGATCTGCACTTTATTCTTCAAGGAATAGCTAGATCTACTTTGTTTGATACTTGATCAATAATGTGAACTTAATCAATCTTCAACTACTTCATTTCTGTAGACTATATAAGCCTATTTATAGGCCTTCTTCATGGTAATCGACTGGTCCGGTTCATAACTGAATTCTGACATCTCTGACAGGTGCTGTAGACCGGCTGGAACGGCAGCTGTCAAGTCATCCAGTCAGTTCTTGAAAATTCTCTAACTGTCTGTAAGTGTCGAGACTTTCTATCTTTAAGTGTCGACACTTATAGACCAAGTGTCAACACAAGATGTCTATGTGTCGACACTAGCCTATAAGGTGTCGACACAACTCCTTGTGTTGTTGATTCTTTATCTCGACACCATTTCTTCTTCATGTGTTGACACTGATAATGTGTGTCGACACAAGTACTTGATCTTCTGTATTTTGCTGAATTCTTCTAAGTGTCGACACATCTCCTTTGTGTCGACACATCTTCATGTGTTGAATCTATTAAGTGTCGACACTGCTTCTTGGTGTCGACACATGTCTTCAGTGTTGATACTTGCTGAGTGTCGACACAGCTCCTTGTGTCGACACTTGATTCTTCTGTTGAGACTTCAGCTGAGTGTCGACACATCTCCTTTAGTGTCGACACTTGTACTTAGAATATTTTGTTAATCTTGCTATTCTTTATTAAGTGTCGACACAGCTCCATGTGTCGACACTTTCTTCAAGTGTTAAGTCTTCAGCTAAGTGTCGACACATTGTTCTGGGTGTCGACACTTACTTCAAGTGTTGACTCTTTTGTTGTGTGTCGACACATTGTTCTGGGTGTCGACACTTATACTTAGTCTCTGCTGACTTTTGCTGAGTGTCGACACAGCTCCAAGTGTCGACCCTTTCTGGTGTAGACACAGTTCTTCTAGGTTTCAACACAACTGTTAAGTGTCGACACTACTTCACTGGCTTTTCTTCATTGAGTGTCGACACAGCTCCTTGTGTCGACACTTTCTGTCTGGTGTCGACTCTGCATCCTTAGTGTCGACACAATGACTCCAAGTGTCGACACTGCTTGCCTGGGTGTCGACACAAGTCTTCTTAAGTGTCGACACTTTCTCTCTGGGTGTCGACACATGGACTTAGAAACTTTTTGCTTCAGTCCTGCAAATACTTAACCTGCACAAATAACTCAAAAACACATCAAATACATTTTGATGTATATCATTGAGTTGGGTGAGGCTTCTTCAAATCAGGTACATTTAAACCAATGTACCCAACAATCTCCCCATATTTGGAGAAGTCATAACCCTTAGTCAATGATATACACCAATCATAATTAAATTACAAAATGATGTAAAGCAGGATTATATACAGCAGGGTAAACATAAATATGTATCAATTACACATGTATACAAATACATCATCACAGAACAAATATGAAATAGACATAGACATCATCACAGAACAAATATGAAATAGTTTTAACATATAACACATTATTCTAATAGCTGTCAAATTCATTTCCAGAAGTTCACAAAATGTTTTACATCAAATAGATTACAAAGTAAACTTCAAGAAAATTCTAATTCTATTTCAGTACTGGCTCCTTAATCACAATTCCTTTTCCAACTTGAACTTTAGCTTGAACAGGAGCATCAGCAACCTCAGCATCAGCAGGCTTCTTGCCTTTCAGATCTTTCTTCTTAAGCTCTTCTGCTTTAATCTCCTGCCTTTCAAAATAATGGTATGGCTTTGGAAAGTACTTGCTAGGCTTCAGAGCAGTAGGAGGTAGCTTTCCCATCTTGGCCTTCCTTCTGTATTGAACTATTGCCTCCTGTCTAGTTTCATGTTTTCTCCATTCAGCCTCAGAAAACCATTTGTTCCTGTCATGCACATTATCTTTGGCAGCTTTCCAGGCAGTCAATATAATGTTTCTTGAGGTAGGGCTCCACTGCTCAAAGTCTGGTCTCTGTTCAGCTTGTTCCCTAAACCTCTTCTTTGACAATCTAGTTTCTTCTTCTTTCTGCAGTGCCTCTTGCATGGCTTCAGAAATAGGCTGAACAACTTTCTCAATAATAACATTGTCCTTACCCCCCAGGTGGGCTATACATGGACTGTACATCTGCATGAATCATGTCAAAATCTGGAAGAGGATAAATGACTTGAGCCACTTCAGGTTGCTCACCTCCAAGATAGGCAGGATGAATTCCAGATTCAGCCACATTATCATCATCACAAAGTGGAGGATAACCCAGTGTAGCTCTGATGGAATTATATATCCACTTGGCATGATCAGAGCTAGCTTTGACTAACCCTCTCCCCCTTTATGACTTCTCATTCTATGTGATCTCTCACATCATCTTTTTGAAATCTCACTTGATTATCCAAATAATTGACTCCATCCTTAAAGAAAGGTTTTAACCTTTGGAGTTTGTCAGTGATTAGATTTTGTGAATCTTGAATGGCAGTCTTAATAGCAGTGAGTTCTTCCTGGAATACTTTGTCAAATTCAGCTTTAACAGTAGCAGTAGAGGTAGAAGGTCCAGCAGCTATGTTCTTTAATTCTGTGACAATTGCATTATGTGATGCTGTCAGATTGTCATTCATACTTATTTGGTTTTAAAGTACATATACTTGCTTCAGGGCTATGTCGTCTACTTGTGTTTTTATCTTCTCCTGGTGTGTAGCCAAGTACACCATTGCATTTCCACCCTTGTGGAAACATACAGTCATCTCTTTCTTGTTAAGATTCATCTCAAATCTTATTGACTTTATGTCCTGGGCAAGATCAAATTGCAATGATTTCTGCCCTTCATCCACATACTTCTCTATTGCCTTTCTGTGCTCATCCAACTTAATTTGCATGGCCACCATTAAAGCACTATAATCAACTGATGGTGTTTGCTGAACTATAGGCTGTGGAGCAACAGTTTGGAGAGCCTTCTTGTAACTCTGGCTTCTTCTTCTGAAGACCTGAAACTTCTTCTTCTTTGCCCTAGCAATCTCCTCATCTTCAGAGGCAGAGGTGCTGGCTATATCCACCCTCTCCTTAGGGCTAGGAGGCCTCTCAGTTTGCACATCTGGTGCCTTCTCAGTTTCTTGCCTCACAGGCTCTTCCAGACTTTGCATGTGCTCCCCCTCAACTGGAGCATTTTCTCCTTCAGCAGCAGTAGTTTCTTTTCCAAAGTCTTCTTGATCTAGATTTAGGAAAAGATCTTCCATGGTATACTCTTGTGGAGAATTGGCAGGAGAAATTCTGGTCTCTTCAACCACTGGATTAGGAACTATTGGAGCTGCAACAGATGTGTCTTCCATGACAGCATCTGGGACTTGGTTATCCAGCTGAGTTTGCTGATGAATATCAGACAAATCAGTATCTTCCATAGGAAAATCTAAAGTATTGAGTTCAGTGATTACCTCTAGGATAATGTTGGTTGCTTGTTCACTTTCTAGTGTAGTGGGTTTATCTACAACTGGAAGCTCTCCTTGGCTTTGATCCTTGTGTATGGGGCTAGCTTGAGGTAGCTCCCCCTGGATCTCAGCATCATCTTGAGGAGCAGGAGAGTTTACAGCAGGCTATTCCTCATTCTCATCTGGAGTGAAGACAACTTGTTCTTCACTGTCTGAGCTGCTAGTGGACTCTTGAGCCACTGGGGCAATTTTCCTTTTCTTCCTTTGAGGTGATACTTTTTCAGGAGCAATCTTCTCAGGGGTTGGCATTTCCTTAGTCAACACCCTGTCCCATCTAGAGAATAACCTCATGTCCATTTTTCTCATATGATTTATTTTTGTTCCAGCAGCTGTACTCATTACCTCTAGAATACTTCCAACAAGGTATAGACTTATGATCCTGCCCAGATTGGGCTTCTTCAAGCTTTCTTTAATCTTCTCATAAACTACCATAGACCAGTCAGTTTGCAGAGAGAAGATTATCCTTGTCATAATACTAAACATATAGGCAGACACTCTGTCATGCCCTCCTGGCTTGCTGAGTTTGACTTTGCCAACAATCTCTGAAAGGAATTTCCCTTGATTGTCCATGCCCTTTCTTAGAAACACTGATCCAAGCTTCATCTTAGGATCCAGTCCACACCAGGTTAGAGCTTCCCTGGTCTTTGAAGCAGTAACCTCAGCTTCTTCTTTAATTCTTGGCAACTGAAGTACCTTTCTCAGACTTTTAGGTGAAACCTTAACCTTTGCTCCATGAACTCTGGATTTGATCTTGTATCCAGATTCGTCTATCTTAGCTCCATTGAGCAATTCTAGTACCTCTTTCTTCCAGATTTTAGTAGGTTCAGAAACAAGATATTCTAACCCTGAATCGGCTACTAGGGTTACGACAGCCTTGATTTCTTGATCAGCATCATCGAAAGCATTGCGCACCAGCTCGTATCCTTCGTTGACATTCTCCTCTAGCTTAGGCGCCATTAGGGTTTGTAGAATTTGACTTGAGAGAAGAGAGGTGTCGACACAGAAGTTTGGTCTCGAAACTTTTGAAAGCATGTCGACAACCTAAGGCAAAATTTTATTTATACCTTTCTAATTTTGAAGATGAACAGGCGGGACAGCTAACTTAAATTGTGTCGACACTGGCAATAAGTGTCGACACTGACTTATAATGTCTCGACACATATGTGTCGACACAAGTTTAGTCAACAGATTTTATGTGTCGACACTTGTTTATGTGTCAACACCACTCAACTCGACACATAGTCGAGACTTTACTTAGAAAATTCTGAGTAAAACTTAAGTGTCGACACCACCTTGGATGTGTCGACACCTACTTGACATGTGTCGACACTAATATTCTGAAGTGTCGACACCAACTTCCTAGATGTGTCGACACCGTTTTCCTGATGTGTCGTCACCTACATTCTGTGTCGACACATAGTTTTCTGTGTGTCGACACCTTTTTACTTAGCCATATCCAATTCTATAAACTTACTCTAAGTTTATCATTCCTAGTTCAATTTTAAATCTATTGAACTTAGCTTCTTCTAGGGGCTTAGTATACATATCAGCTAATTGATTACCAGTTTTAACATATTCTAATAAAATATCTTCGCTTTCTACATGCTCACTAAGAAAATGATATTTAATTTCAATATGTTTTGTTCTACTATGAGATACAGGATTATTAGCTATTGAAATAGCACTAGTAGAATCATAAAAGAGTGGAGTTCTACTTACCTGAATTCCATAGTCCTCAAGCTGATGTTGTATCCACAGAAGTTGAGCACAATAACTTCCTGCAGCCACATACTCTGACTCTGCAGTGGAGATAGCCACACTTGTTTGCTTTTTGCTACTCCATGAAATTAGTCTCCCACCTAGGAATTGACAGGTTCCAGTAGTGCTTTTTCTATCTTCTTTGCATCCTGCAAAGTCTGCATCTGAATAACCTGTTAGTTCAAAATTCCCATTCCTAGGGTACCAGAGGCCTAGATAGGGAGTGCCCTTTAGATATCTCAATATTTTTTTGACTGCTGTCAAATGAGACTCTTTAGGGCAGGCTTGATACCTTGCACAGACACATGTAGCATACATGATATCTGGTCTACTTACAGTCAAGTATAATAGGGAGCCAACTATCCCTCTATACAAGGTTTCATCTACAGGCTTCCCTGCATCATCCTTGCTAAGAGACATACTTGACCCCATAAGAGTCTTCATGGTACTGGATGAATCCATACCATACTTCCTTATGAGTTCTAGGGTGAACTTGGACTGGCGAATGGATAAACCATTCTCAGTCTGTCTTACTTGGAGACCCAAGAAGAACTTTAGCTCTCTCATACTACTCATCTCAAATTGACTTTGCATTAGTTTTACAAACTTTTTGCAAAGGCTACTTTCAGCAGACCCAAATATTATGTCATCTACATATATTTGGACAAGTATTACTTTGCCTCTAGATTCACTTAGGAATAGAGTCTTATCTATTTTCCCCCTTGAGAACTTGTTCTCAATGAGGAAACTAGATAGGGTTTCATACCAAGACCTAGGGGCTTGCTTTAACCCATATAATGCTTTCCTAAGTCTATAGACATGATTAGGTAAAGTTGAATCAACAAAACCTGAGGGCTGTTCCACATAGACTTCCTCTTTAAGATTACCATTTAGAAATGCTGACTTGACATCCATTTGGTAAACTTTGAATCCTTGAAAGGTTGCATAGGCCAGGAACATCCTTATGGCTTCCAGTCTGGCTACTGGTGCAAAGGTTTGATCAAAGTCAATACCTTCTTCCTGCCTATATCCTTTAGCAACCAATCTTGCTTTGTTCTTAATGTTGACACCTTGTTCATCCAACTTATTCCTGTAGATCCACTTGGTTCCTATTATATTGTGATCTTTAGGTTTATGAACAAGTTCCCAGACCTTGCACCTCTTGAACTGATTTGGCTCTTCTTGCATTGCTTCAGTCCATTGTGGATCTAGAATGGCTTCTTCAAACTTCTTTGGTTCAACTTGAGATAAAAAACTGGAGTAGATTGCTGCATTCAAATTTCTGCTCCTTGATTGTACCCCTTGTCTTGGATCTCCAATAATCTGCTCTACTAGATGATCTCTAAGATGCCTATTGGCTGGAGGCATCCTGACTTCTGGTTGAACCTCTTCAGTTTCATCATCTTGCTGTACTCCTTGTACTTCTTCTGCATTAGGTACATGTAGTACTCCCCCTGGACAGTAGCCACTGTCTTCTACTTGCTGTCTTGCAGTAGATTCTTCTTCTAGAGTGAGCTTGTCCATCTTCTTTGTTAAACCTGTGGGGCTGCATACACTACTAGACAACTCATTGTTAATAAGCCTAGTTTCATCAAATACTACATATACAGTCTCTTCTACAACTTGAGTAGACAAGTTGTAGACTCTATAAGCCTTACTATTGTTGCTGTACCCAACAAAAATTCCCTCTTGGGACTTGGCAGCAAACTTAGTCAAGTAAGACTTTCCATTGTTAAGTATGAAGCACTTACAACCAAAGATCCTGAAGTAGGATAGGTTTGGTTTCCTGCCTTTCACAACCTCATAAGGGGGTCTTATTGAGGTCTTTAGTAATGGTAGCCCTATTAATAACATGGCATGCAGTATTAACTGCTTCAGCCCAGAAATATTCTGGTAGTGATGTGTTACTTAATAGGGTTCTACCTGCCTCAATCAAGGTTCTATTCTTTCTCTCAGCAATGCCATTTTGCTGAGGTGTTCTAGGTGAAGAAAACTCTTGAAAGATCCCAAAGTCTTCACATAGTTTTGTCATACTCTCAGACTGAAATTCAGTACCATGGTCACTTCTAATCTTGACCACTGTACTGTCTAGTTCATTCTGAATTTGCTTGACAAAGTTATAGAAGACATTAGGTGTTTCAGATTTCTGTCTTAAGAAGAACACCCAGGAAAACCTTGAGTAGTCATCTACAACTACAAAGGTATAGACCTTCCTACCTAGGCTGTGAACTGGCATTGGACCAAAGAGATCCATATGCAAGAGGTATAAACACCTCACAACATCTTTGTTTTTTATGCTTCTAAAGGTGGATCTTGTCTGCTTGCCCTTTTGACAAGCTGAGCAAATACCATCTTTAACACACTTAACTTGAGGACCATTCCTCACTAACTCTTTGCTAAAGAGTTTGCCAATTGTCTTGTAGTTTAGATGGGCTAGCCTCTTGTGCCATTTGACACAATGAGAGACTTTCTCATCTGCTACAAGACATACTTGAGAACCATTGGCCTCACACATAATGTCTAGGCAGTAGACATTCCTCTTCCTATAACCTGTCAAAATGATCTCTTGATCACTTGACCTCTTGATATGACAACCATTCTTAACAAATGAGATGTCATACCCTACATCACTTAATTGACTTATACTTATTAGGTTGTGTTTCAACCCTTTAACATAAGCCACTTGAGTAATGGTAACCAAGTTACTAGAAATGTTACCAAACCCTTTGATGATTCCTTTTTCAGAACCACCAAAGGTTACTTTTGGACCATCTTTGATTGGAATGTAGTCCCTTAGTAGTCCCCTAGTTCCAGTCATATGTCTGGAACATCCACTGTCCAAGTACCATATTGGGGCATGGCAACTTGGACTCACCTGCAAAACAGATTAGTGAACCTTAGAACCCAAAGAATTTTTGGGTCCTTGGTACTTATTAGTTTGCATCCTGACAAAGCTACCTACTGGTTTTCCAATAGGCAGTTTGTTACTCACTTTGACACTAGCATTGTGCCAACAGTCCATTGCAAAGTGGCCTATCTTGCCACAACACCAACACTCAAACTTATTGTACCTTTGCTTAGGTACCTTCTTAGCTGTATCATCCACAGCTGGCTTGATGAGTGTTGGGGCTTTGCCCTTGGACTTGGACTTGGACTGCTCAGTCCTTGCAGGTCTAGTAAATCCCAGTCCAGCTTTACCCTTGTGATGAACAAATTCATCAATTATGGGTAACACTGACTTAGGTTTAGAAAACCTAGCAACTAAGTCCTTCTCCTTCTGAAGATTAATCTCCAGACTCTTGATTTGATCATTCTTAAATGATATAGTTCCCATCTGAATCACTGTTATGTGCTTCAGTCTGGCTATCTCATTAAGCTTTTGATCAAAAGACTTCTCAAAATCTGTTGCAGCAGCTTTGAGATCAGCAATTTCCTTTACCTGACTTTTGACTAGGGACTTGCTCTTCTTATAAGCTTGCAACAGAACTTTATATTCATCTATCAGCTGATGAATATCTTCTTCAGACTCAGATACACTCTCATCACTTGATGAAGATGAATCTGATTCTGTACTGGCACAAGAAACTGAACTGGAAGAACAATGTTGTACCTTACTAGGTCCTGGATGCTCCAGGATTTTGTCACTTTCAGTCAATGCCATTAGTCCTTAGCACTGACAGTCTTCTTGTTCATATATAGACTCCATAATCTGCATGAAATCTTCATCTTCTTCTTCAGCAAACAGCCCTATGTATGCCTCAGCATCAGACTCAGTTTCTGAAGAAGAAATATCTGACAGAGTCTACTCCTTTTTGGCAACAAAAGACTTCTCTTTCTTGCCTTTGAAATGAGTCTTCTTCCTGTCACCAGACTCCTTTCTCTTTTCTGGACAATCTGCAACAACATGACCTTGTCTATTGCAGCAATAGCACACTATTTTTGAAACAGTTGCCTTGCTAGATTTAGTCCTCTTCCTGTCCTTCTTTGAAGCCTTTTTATTCTGATATAAGTCTTCTTTTCCCTGTTAAGTAGAAGGCCTTGACCTCCACTGTTTCTTCTTCAAGAACTTCTGAAAATGTCTAGTGAAGGCAGCAAAGTTTTCATCACTTTCACTGCTTTCAGACTTTGTGCTGACAGACTCATCTGACTCTGATTCAGCAACCTTTGGAGGTGGAGTTGGTGACTTACCTCTGTACTTTCTGGGGACTTCTGTCTTGAAAGCTACTATTCTTTCCTTATGTTCATTTCTTGTTGATTTCTCCTCCTCTTTCCTCACTGTCAACTGCATTTCATATGACAGCAATTTGCCAAACAGTGTAGGTGGAGGAATTTCTCCCAACTTAGCCATTTCTCTAATGGCACAGATCTTGGTGTCCCAATCTTTAGTTAGGGACCTTAGAAATTTGTCATTTAGTTCATAATTACTGAACTCTCTTCCATAAGATATGAGTTCATTCACTATCATATAGAACTTCTTATAGCACTCAGTTATGCTATCACCCTTTACTTGTCTAAAACTTTCATACTATTGATTTAGCAAGGACTTTCTATCTTGCCTTACTTCTTCAGAACCCTCCATATACACAATAAGAGTATCCCACATCTCTTTGGATGTCTTACAGTGTATTAGATTCTGAAAAGTTGCATCATCTATGACACTCACTATAATGTTTTGAGCCCTTTTGTCCATGGTGGCTAGGACAATCTCATCCTTTGTCATTTCAGAGAAATCCTTTGGTGTTCTCTGATTTGCATCTAGAACTGATATCTTCATGGGCACATATGGCCCCTCTTTGACTGTGATATAAATCCTAGGGTCTGAGGCTTCCATAAATAGCCTTACCCTTTCCTTCCAGATCCCAAATATCTCTTTCCTACATATAGGTAATTTCATGGATCCCAATTCCTTGTGATTATCTGTAGAACCCATGGTTCTTGATTTTCTTGAATCTGTAATTTCACTTAGACTGAATCTGCCAATCAGGATCTCCTCAGACTGTTAGTCCTTTTTGAGGAACCTCCCTTTGATACCACTTGAAAGATATAATACCTAAACACCTAGAGGGGGGGGGGGTGAATAGGTGACCAAATCCTTTTTAACTTTCTATGGCAGCAATCAGTATTTAACACAGAATCTAATCTACTATTGCACAGCAATCACACTGTTTTCACAGCAAATCACACCACACAGAAGACACAAAGTTTTATAGTGGTTCCCCAAGGATTGGGTACATCCACTTTCCCCCTTCGCCTATCTAGTAGTGTACTAGATTCGGCCAAACTTCTATACTATCTCAGAACCCAAACTGGTTCCTACACCTCAGGCCCAAGGCCCTACAACTCAGCTTTTCCACAAAGCCTACACTCAGCCACAAAGGCCTACACTCAGCCACCAAGGCCTACTCTCAGAGATTTCAATCTCCTACACTCAGGCTCTCAAGCCCTACACTCAGCCTTTATAATTACAGGCTTACAAAAACTCAGATCCAAAGGATCCTACAAGATAAAAATGATTATACAATTGTTAACTCAGCAACCCAAAGACAAGAGAGGGGAGTTGTGAGTTTCTTGATGAGTTCTTGGAAGAACTCAGCTGGAATCAATCTGACTTAGCTTTCTTCAAAGCTTCTTGAAAGTAAAACTCAATAAGATTGACTCCTTCTGCAGTTGATCCTTGATCTCTGTTTCTTAAGATCTAGAATAAATCTGAACTCTTCTTCTCAGCCTAGTTCCAACGGCTGATTTCTTGGATGGAGCTCTCTCTCTCCAACTTCTTAGATCTGCACTTTATTCTTCAAGGAATAGCTAGATCTACTTTGTTTGATACTTGATCAATAATGTGAACTTTATCAATCTTCAACTACTTCATTTCTATAGACTGTATAAACCTATTTATAGGCCTTATTCATGGTAACCGGCTGGTCCGGTTCATAACTGAATTCTGACATCTCTGACAGGTGTTGTAGACCGGCTGGAACGGCAGCTGTCAAGTCATCCGGTCAGTTCTTGAAAATTCTCTAACTGTCTGTAAGTGTCGAGACTTTCTGTCTTTAAGTGTCGACACTTATAGACCAAGTGTCGACACAAGATGTCTAAGTGTCGACACTAGCCTACAAGGTGTCGACACAACTCCTTGTGTTGTTGATTCTTTATCTCGACACCATTTCTTCTTCATGTGTTGACACTGATAATGTGTGTCGACACAAGTACTTGATCTTCTGTATTTTGCTGAATTCTTCTAAGTGTCGACACATCTCCTTTGTGTCGACACATCTTCATGTGTTGAATCTGTTAAGTGTCGACACTGCTTCTTGGTGTCGACACATGTCTTCAGTGTTAATACTTGCTGAGTGTCGACACAGCTCCTTGTGTCGACACTTGATTCTTCTGTTGAGACTTCAGCTGAGTGTCGACACATCTCCTTTAGTGTCGACACTTGTACTTAGAATATTTTGTTGATCTTGCTGTTCTTTGTTAAGTGTCAACACAGCTCCATGTGTCGACACTTTCTTCAAGTGTTGAGTCTTCAGCTAAGTGTCGACACATTGTTCTGGGTGTCGACACTTACTTCAAGTGTTGACTCTTCTGTTGTGTGTCGACACATTGTTCTGGGTGTCGACACTTATACTTAGTCTCTACTGACTTTTGCTGAGTGTAGACACAGCTCCAAGTGTCGACCCTTTCTGGTGTAGACACAGTTCTTCTAGGTGTCGACACAACTGTTAAGTGTCGACACTGCTTCACTGGCTTTTCTTCATTGAGTGTCGACACAGCTCCTTGTGTCGACACTTTCTGTCTGGTATCGACTCTGCATCCTTAGTGTCGACACAATGACTCCAAGTGTCGACACTGCTTGCCTGGGTGTCGACACAAGTATTCTTAAGTGTCGACACTTTCTCTCTGGGTGTCGACACATGGACTTAGAAACTTTTTTTCTTCAGTCCTGCAAATACTTAACCTGCACAAATAACTCAAAAACACATCAAATACATTTTGATGTATATCATTGAATTGGGTGAGGCTTCTTCAAATCAGGTACATTTAAACAAATGTACCCAACAGTTTTGAATCCACAAGATTTGTGAACAATAACTACCTGCAGCTATATATTCAACTTCAGCAGTTGAAGTTGACACAGATGTTTGTTTCTTGCAAAACCAAGAGGCAAGTCTGTCACAAAGAAACTGACAAGTTCCACTGGTGCTTTTCCTGTCAATTCTGCATCCAGCATAATCAGCATCAGAAAATCGAGTTAAGTCAAATGTTGAATCTTTTGGATACCAGAGACATAGATTTGGACAACTTTTAATATACCTGAGAATCCTTTTAACTAATGTTAGGTGTGACTCTCTAGGGCTCGCTTGGAATATAGCACATATGCATGTAGCAAACATTATGTCAGGTCTACTAGCTATAAGGTATAGTAAATAGCCAATCATTGCTCTATATGTTGTCTGATCAACAGGTTTCCCATGTTCATCATCATCCAATACAGCATTAGTAGGCATAGGTGTTTTCATACAAGATGCTTCAGACATACCAAATTTCTTGACCAATTCCTTTGCGTACTTGGTTTGAGAAATAAAGATGCCTTCAGCATGTTGTTTGACTTGCAATCCTAAAAAGAAGGATAGCTCACCCATGCTACTCATTTCAAATTTAGAATGCATCAGATTGGAGAATCTTGTGCACAAATTTGAATCAGTAGAACCAAAAATAATATCATCTACATAGATTTGTACTAGTAGGGTATGGGACTTATGGGTTCTAATGAAAAGAGTTTGGTCTACTTTACCCCTTATAAATTCATTTTTCAGGAGAAAGCATGCTAGGGTCTCATACCATGCTCTAGGAGCTTGCTTGAGACCATATAATGCTTTGTTCAATTTAAAAACATAATCAGGATGGGTTGGAGAGATAAAACCTGGAGGTTGTCTGACATAGACTTCTTCTTTGATGTCTCCATTTAGAAATACACTCTTTACATCCATTTGGTATACTTTGAAACCTTTATGTGCTGCATATGCTAAGAAGATTCTAATAGCCTCCAACCTTGCAACTGGTGCAAAAGTCTGGTCATAATCTATGCCTTCTTCTTGAGAGTACCCTTGAGCAACTAGCCTTGCCTTGTTCCTTACAATTACTCCTTGATCATCCAATTTGTTTCTGAACACCCACTTTGTTCGAACAATGGAGTGATCCTTGGCTTTGGTACTAGTTCCCAAACTTTGTTCCTTTCAAATTGATGCAACTCTTCTTGCATTGCCATGATCCAGTGTGGATCTTGCTCTGCATCTTTAATGGATTGAGGTTCAATTTGAGATAGGAAGCAAGTGTGCAACAGGTTTTGGTTGACCTGATTTCTGGTTTGCACACCAGCTGAGATGTCTCCAATTACTTGGGAAATTAGATGGTCTCTTGATGTTACTAAATCAACAGGTGTTGTTGATTGTTCACCAACCTGTGTTGTTGTTTCCTCTTGTGGTACAACAACTGGCTCTTCAAGAAGTTTCTCTTCAAGGTGTTGATTGTCTTCTTCATCTTCACTGCTTTCATCCTTTTGAGTAATTTGTAATCTGTCCATGTTTTCAGTAAGAGAATGTACCTGCAAAGGTTCTATGGTAGAAGTGTTCTTCTCCTTGAAAGACATGTTAGATTCATCAAAAGATATGTGAACAGATTCTTCAATTTTAAGAGACGATTTATTATAAACCCTATAAGCCTTACTGATCATGGAATATCCCATAAACACTCCTTCATCAGCTTTAGCTTGAAATTTTGCTAAATACTTCTTGTCATTATTATGTATATAACAAATACAACCAAAAATTCTAAAATAATCAACTTTAGGTTTCTTCCCTTTGAGTAATTCATAGGGAGTCTTGCCATTTAGTTTATGTATTAAACTTCTGTTCAGCACATAGTTGGAGGTGTTCACTGCCTCTGCCCAAAAAGATAGAGGAAGGTGAGCATCTGACAATAATGTAGTGACAGATTCAATAAGGGTTCTATTTTTCCTTTTAGCTACCCCATTTTGTTGAGGAGTTCTAGGAGCTGAGAAAGTGTGCCTGATCCCTTCACTCTGACAGAACTCTTCCATAAGAAGAGAATCAAACTCTGTCCCATGATCACTTCTGATCAGGGCAATGTGAGTATTGAACTCAGTCTGTATGCATTTGAGAAACTCTGTCAAACACTTAAAGTTATCAGAATTCTTCCTCAGAAAGAACACCCATGTGAATCTAGAGAAGTCATCTACAACTACTAAAGTGTAAGATTTCCCTCCTAAGCTTTGTATTGTAATGGGTTCAAACAGATCCATGTGTAATAGATACAAAATCCTAGGTGAATCACTCTTATTAAGTGACTTGAAACTATTTTTAGTTTGCTTGCCTAATTGACAAGCCCTGCAGAGTCCTTCCTTCTTGTAGGGGCCAGAAGGTAGTCCTCTAACAAGGTTGTCCTTGGATAGCCTAGCAATGGTTCTAAGGTTTAAATGTCCTAGTCTCTTATGCCATAAAACATTAGGTCTACTAGCAGAATTAAACAGGCAAATGTCTACATCTGTTGAAAGAAAATCTACTAAGTAGATGTTACCTTTCCTTTTACCTGTCAACACAGTTGTGTTGTCCTCTGACTTGATCTTGCATAAGGCTTTGCTGAAAGTCATCTGGTAGCCTTCATCACATAGCTGACTGATACTGATCAAATTGTGCTTCAGTCCTTCCACATATGCTACTTTCTTGAATGTGACTGTGCCAATTTGAACTGCACCATATCCTTTTGTCAGTCCAAAGTTTGAATCACCAAATATGACTTTGGGTCCAAGCTTGGCTTTAAAGAATGTGAGATTGTCCTTGTTTCCTATCATGTGCTTTGAGCACCCACTATCCAAATATCATTGCTGGTTTGATGTTGGATAGGTCTTCACCTACATATAAAATAATTCACTTGTTTTTGACCCAGTTTACCTTGTGCCTAGGTTGATAACCTTTAAACTCAGAAATAAATGACATCCCTGGTTGACTCTTATAACCTTCAGTATGATATCTCCTTGGAGGTATTATCCATTCAGTATAAGGGTTAAAGATTTGGGATGAAGGACCACTAGGATTGGATTTTGATTTGCCCTTGAAGGAATTTCCAAAGCTCTGATCTCTGTTCGACGATCGTTGAGCTACGTTTGACGATCTTGGGTCAGATCGTCGAGCACCGTTTGACTGTCGACTGTGGCAGAGTTTAGGAATTAGAGATCGTCGACCTGAGTTCTATGATTTTGCCTGAGATCGTCGATCTGCGTTCGGCGATCGTCGAGCTCCGTTCGACGATTTCTGCTGGAACTTGGTTTTCTTAGGTAGATCAGAATTTTTCCTAGCTACCTCTACAACTCCCTTCACTTTATCAGAAATAAACTTAATTGGGGTTGTTAGAACTATAGGTTGGATGGATGAAGCACCCAAGCCCAGTGTACTATTGAATCTAGAGTTCACTGTGCTTGTGATGTCCATTAGCTTGATGCTTCTCCCATTAAGGGATTCTTCAAGCTTTTTGGCCTCTGATAGTTCACTTTTCAGTGAAGCTACCTGCTCCCTACAACACTCCAACTTCTCAGAGAGTTTGAGGTTTTCTGATTTTAAGAAACTGTGTTCAGACAATTGATTTCTGAGAGAGATAATTTCCTTCTCAGATTTTAATAAGTCTAAGCATAGTGCTTTAAATTCATACTTAAAGTCCTCAGAATTGAAATCAAAAGAACTAATTACCTGGTCCTCTTCAAGTTGAGTCTCTGAGTCTGACTCTGAATCTTCTGCATCAGAATTGTGTTGAGAGGCATTGATTGCCATCATGCAGAACTCCTTCTCTTCAACATCATCTTCATCATCACTTGAGCTGGATGAAGCTTCTGATTCCTCTTCAGTCTCACTCCAAGATTCAACAACAAATCCCTTCCTTGCGTGTTTATTCTTGCTTGAGGAGGGTTTGCCATTGCTACTCTTCTTGAATTCCTTATCTTTTCTTCTTTCTCTCTTATCATTTCTGTCCTTGTTTTTGTTCTCTGGACAGTCAGGCACAATGTGCCCTGGTTTTCTGCAACCAAAGCAAACAATTTCTTTATTATTGGATCTATCATACCTTGGCTTGTCATGCTCTTTGTATGATCTCTTCCTGAAGTCCTTCCTGGCCTTCTTGTATAATCTTTTAGCCAGTAGACTAAGCAGCTCATCATTGCCTGTAACTTTGTCTTCAGGCTGATCTTCAGTGGCTTTTAAAGCTATTATCTTTTCCTTTCTTGTGGCTGGTGAGGCAGCCTTCTGCTCTTCTTCTCTATTTTTGATGAGCAGCTCGTAAGATTTGAGCTTGCCCAAGAGAGCTTCTATGGTGATCTCATTCACACTTCTGGCATCCTTGATTGGCCAGATTCTTGAGTCCCAAGTGCTTGGGAAGCACATTAGGATTTTGTCATTTAGCTCAGTCAATGAGATCTCCTTGTCCAAGGTTTTCAGCTCATTGACTATGAGACTGAGTCTGTTATACATTTCAGCTACTAACTCAGCTTCTCCTTTCTTGAAATTCTCATATTGGGATATGAGGTGGGATCTCCTGTCCTTTCTTTCATCAGCTGATCCTGAGACTATTTCAGAGAGCTTATCCCAGACTTCCTTGGCTGAATTACATTCAGCCACCTTTTGGAAGATGTCATTAGACATAGTCTGGGCTAAGATATTCATAGCCTTTGCATCTACTACTTTCCACTTCTTGATATCAGCATCTGTTCCTGATGGAGGTGGAACAGCATTTGTGCTTGTTTTCTCTGGAGGTCTTGGACAAACTGTCAAAATAGAATTAAAAATGTCCTCATCAATAGAATTCATGTAGAGTCTAATCATTGCTTTCCAAAGTGCAAACTTAGACAGATTGCACACTGGAGGTCTAGTGCTAGCATAATCTTTATTTTCGGCCATGATTTGTGAAGAAATAATTCTAATAACAAAATCTACAACAAGCAGATCTAACTAGGAATCTTTGGGTTCAGGTGTTAGCCTGTGCAACCACTGAGATGTGGTATTTTTAACCAACCTCACTCTGATACCAATTGAAAGTGTGAGTTAGATCTGATATACTCTAGAGGGGGGGTGAATAGAGTATGGTGCTTTATTAAAACTTTTACAACAGTTGTTGTATTCTAATGTGAACAGGGAAGGAAATAGTAAATCTAAGCAAAGAATAATCACAAACTACAAAAGAAACTAAACACAAGCCACAGCCAGAAACAAAAGAAACACAAGCAACCAGAAGACACAAGTAGCTATAGTGGTTTCCCTAAACTTGGGTACATCCACTCTTCTACCACCCTAGGTAGGAATCCACTGCAGGATGAGTTGATCAGGTGTCCTGGGCACCAATGAGCTTTTGGTAAGATGCTCAAAAACCAAACCAGATTTTTTGATCAGGTGTCTTGCCACCAATGAGCTTTTGATAAGGTGTTCAAAAACCAGACACAAACTTTTGAAGGGAGTTTGAAAAACCCTTTACAGAGGAGGGGTTGAGAGAGTGATGAAAGTCTTCTCTTTCTCAAAGCAGCTAAGAAGACTATGTGGATATTGATATTGTCAAAGCTCCCCCTGAGATCTGTAGTTGTTCAGGAAATGAAGCTTTGCAGTAGGGTGATAGGCCTTCAGAAAATTGATCTCCAGCAAATGATGATTTCAGCAACAGCTGAAATGTGAGATGTTTGGAGTCTTGAATGATGATGGCCTTGAACACTTGAATCAAAAGAGATCTGAAGATTTCAGATGGTTGATCTCTTTTAGTGATGGTGTTCTTGTATGAATCTTGAGACAGAGAATGTCTACAACTCTTTTTCTTTCTCTTGTGAGATTGTGGTTGTAAGAGTTGTTGTAGAAGAAGATTTGCAGAGAATGAATATTGTAGAATGTGTGTCTCTCCCTTGTTCTTCTCTTGTTTCTTTCTCAGAGTTCTCTACTGGATTGATGTTACAGAAGTTGAAGAAAAAAAATGTATTTTATTTCTTCTGTCTGAATAGAAATTGTCCATTATCAAGATAGCTGTTGTCCTGTCATTAAATGACTTCCTTAATTGCTTTTGTCTTCTGAGAGAAAGTCCAACGAAAACATTCCTTGATAATTCCTTGAAACTTGCTCTAGAATAAATGAAAACGGCTACAAAATCTTCTGAATTAATTGCTGAGAATATCTCTTCAACTGTCTGAATTTGAATTTTGAAAAACATTTAACTCTTCAGCAAAACATCGAACTGAGCTCTACTATCGTCGAACTGAGCTCAGCGATTTGGACTTATACAGAAACAGAGATCGTCGATCTGAGCTCAACTATCGTCGAACTGAGCTCAGAGATTGAGAACCAAACTGGAGTCAAGATCGTCGAACTGAGCTCGAAGATCGTCGAATGGAATTCGACGACTTTGATTCGAATGGAGTTCGATGATCCGTCGAAGTGAGCTCAACTATCGTCGAATGGAGTTCGACGATTCGTCGTACTGAGCTCGACAAAATAACTTAGTCTCCAAACTGAAAAACTTGGTCTTGAGGGCAGCTTCCAAGCCTAACTACTAACCCTTAGACTCAACTCTAATTGACCTTTAGATCTATACAATGAGGTCAAAAATAGGTTCCTAAGAGACATAGTGATCCTGACCCAAATTAGTAATAGGGTGTTCCAACACAAAGCACACTATTTCTTTAGTGGGTGTTTTATCATACCTGGGCTTATCATCTTGTCTGGATGACTTTCTCTTGAAGTCCTTCCTAGCCATCTTGTAGAATCTCTTGGCTAAGAGACTTAGGAGTTCTTCATTTGATGTTGAAGCTTCTGGTTCTTCAGTAGCTTTGAAAGCTATATTCTGCTCCTTTCTTGCTGGAGGAGGAGTCCTTTGTTCTGCAGCTTCCCTGAACTTGATCAACAGCTCATAGGATTTGAACTTTCCTAGGATAGATTCTGTGGAAATCTCATTCAAACTTCTAGCCTCCTTAATTAACCAAATCCTGGAATCCCATGAGCTTGGGAAGCACATGATGATCTTGTCATTGATCTCATTGACAGAGATGTCTTTGTACAAGGTCTTTAATTCGCTGATGATGGAACATAATCTGTTGTATATGTCACTAACAGATTCAGCTTCATATTTCTTGAAGTTCTCATATTGTGAGATGAGAGTTGATCTTCTATATTTCTCTCATCCGCTGAACCAGCAACCATCTGGTTAAGAGAATCCCAGATTGCTTTTGTAGAGCTGCACTCAGCCACCTTTTGGATTATGTTATCTGACATAGTCTATGCCAATATGTTCATGGCTTTGGCATCTGCAATCTTTGCTTTCTTCTGTGCATCTATCCACTTAGGTGGTAGAACAACATGAGTGCTCGATGTTGCTGTAGATGTAGATGTTATAGGTTGAGGAGGACCTCTCAAAATAGAATTGTAGATGTCCTCATCAATTGAATTCATATACAACCTTATTCTTGCCTTCCAGATAGCAAATTTATTTAAATTGCAGACTGGAGGACTGGTGCTTGCATAATCCTTGCTCTGTGCCATGTTGTGAACTAAATAAACCTAAGTTCAGATCTAACACAGGATCTTTTGGTTCAAGGGTTAGCTTGTACAACCAAAGGAACCCTGCTATGATACCAATTGAAAGATGGGGTTAGACCTGATTTACTCTAGGGGGGCTGAATAGAGTAATTAAAAATCTCTTTGCTATTTTACAAATTATCAGAGTAATAAAAGGTGATACCAAAATTAACAGAGAAAAGATAATATAAGCTAAACTACCACATCACAACTAGCCTAATCTATCACAGGTACAAAAGGAACAATAAGAAAAAGGGCAACCAGACAACACAAGAAATTTTATAGTGGTTCCCCAACCTGGGTACATCCACTCTTATATCACCCAGGTAGGAATCCACTAGCAGGTTTTGATCAGGTGACTGCCATCAATGAGCTTTTGATCAGGTGATCAAAAACCAAAATAAACTTTTGAAGGGAGTTAATAAACCCTTTATACAGAGGGGGGAGAGAGATTGATGGTGTCTTTTCTTTCTCTATTCAACAGAGAAGACAAGTGAATTTGCTGTTGTCAAGAATTCCTTTCAATATCACTTGGAGCCTTGCATAGGGTGTAGGTCTTCAGTGTTCAACCTTGACGTAAAAATGTTGATCCAGGAACTTCTGACAGATATGAAGATGTTGTCCTTGAAGAATCCTGGAGTGAAGGTTGAAGAAGACTTTTGATTTGTAGTTTATGTTCTTCTTCTTCAGTAAGGTCAAGGAGAAAACAAACTATTTTCTGCACAAAAAAGGTTCAGAATATTATTGTTGTAGATCTTTTCTGTATCTGTATATCTCTCTTTGTCCTTCTTATCGTCTGAAAATAAGAATTCTTTTTATATATTCAGTCGAATTCTCCTTTGAATTTCGAATTTTTTGCATTAATTGTTGACGGCCTGGAGAATGAAAACCGAATGGAGAGAATATTTTCATTAATGAATTTCCCCAATTGTCCCATTAAAAAGAGCAAGTAATTAACCTGATGAAGACCATAATCAATGCTGTCACTAACGGCTATATTCCGAGAATATAAGCATTAATTACTCAGGAATTACAGCTAGAGAATAAGAACAAAATGAGGAAAATTCTAAGTCTAGAACTGCACAGAAATCGTCGACCAGAAAACAGATTTCATCGACCTGAGATCAAAGTTCGTCGACCAGAAAAATAATGTTTGTTGACCTGAGAATTCGTGTTCGTAAACCTGAGATCCAAGTTCGTCGACCTGAGTTCAGAGAACTGCATTCTGTGACTATCTTGCAAATACTGTGGTCAAAGTTCATCGAGCTGATAACTTGTCTTCGTCGACCTGAGTTCAGAGAAAGTATTCTGGACATAATGTGTTGAAGTTGAACTGCCAGAGTTCGTCGACCTGAGCTCGAATATTTTCGAGCTCAACTCAGAGAATATACTCTAAGTTCATCGAGTATAGCACAACTTTCGTCAAACTCACTTCCTGAACTTGATTTTCTTCTAAGTATTGAGTCTTTTGCTGTCTTCTGTTGGCTGGTCCATGTAAGGTTGATTCTAAGGACTTAGCCTAAACTCTAGGAAACAGACATGACCCTGGCTATACATGGTGGGTCAATCATCTTAGTTAGTGAACCTAGCACAAATCCAACTAGTGATCCAACAGGTCGCGACGTCTTCCTCCCGCGGCCTTTTAGACTGGGTAATGCCGAGAAAGCCGGTTAGAGCGGTGAGGCTATCCTGAAGAAGTTTCTCGTTGGAGTTCGACATAATGTGCGAGCTCTGGAGATCCGCCTCAAAAACCAGGTGATGTAGCACACTCCCGAGAATTGGATAAATGCACGAAATGGCAAGGGGATTCCTATGGGGAATTTAAGCGAACACGTGGTGTGCGTGCAAAACTCAAAATTTTGACAGAGTTTCGTCTATAATATCGCAATCTCATAAGTGGGAAATTCCCATCCAAACCTGATGCCGCAGCCCCTCCGCCACTACTTGATGATGACCCGGTTGCCGAGGCACAATGACACAAAGATCTTAGGTGTCGTGATGATGCTGAAGGAAGACCGCGTTACAACTTCCGCCCGTGGCGTTCTAACTCCGCCATGAAGAATTAATAATTATTTCATGCACTTTTATTTCATATTGATGAATATAAAATTATTCCATGTTTGGATGATAATTTTATATTCATAAATGTTATGTAATTTTGATTTTGGACATCTTATATTTCGTGGTGTGTATTTAACCATACGGATGGATGAGATTACATCTCCATCATGGATGGTTAAGGGCTTGTTGTAACTCCTATATAAGGAGAATCTTTGGTGGATTTTATTAATTGAACAAGAGAAGAAAACCTAATTCCCATAGAGAGGATTTCGGCCAAGGAGGATCTCCCTAGCCGCCAGCCTTGGTGTGAAGCCACCGCACCCCTTGCTTCCTCTTCCGACTTCGGTGCGACGCCGGCGTGGCTTCCTTCGGTGCGACTCCGAGGAAGAAGGATTGCAGCCCCATTCGGTGTGAAGCCGGTGGTTTCGTGGAGAGAGTGAATCTCCCACCTATCTTGTGTGATTGATGTTCTTGGTTGGGTAATCTCTTCATCTTTAGTGATTCTTGCTTTGAGTTTGTGAAGGTTTTTTGCGAACCGTCTTTTCTGTGATTTTAAAATACATCTCTTGTAGTATCTGATCCGGCTTCATTGTTATTGAATCTCTTGTATTCCAGATCGGGAAGATCCGTTGTGGGAGCGAGACTTGACCTAGCCTTGACTTGCTCTCCAAGATTGGAACACTTTGTGTTAACAAGGGAATTAATCTCAACTGGAACTCGACCACCATTTGAAGTTTACCACTGTTCCGAAATAAATTATTGCTGTGTTTGAAACGGCTCAAGTTGGTACAATAGATGCTTGTGTAGGTGCGGTGAGTTGTGTGCTTGTTGGAGAGGTAGGTCTTAAGGACGTTGTATCGAGTCCGGCTTACGGTGAGTTGTGTGCTTGTTGGAGAGGTAGGTCTTAAGGACATTGTATCGAGTCCGGCTGGAATCTTCTATATTGATTTTATCATTCGGATTTGGGAGCCAACCCGACCCCTTTTCGCTCGCTTTTGGTCGGAGCCCTCCTATCTTGCTTTTATGTTTTGTGACGATAGTTTCTGTTAGTGTAGTCGAGCACGTAACACGGTCTCCCCTACATCAATTTGGTATCAGAGAGAGGTTATTTCAACTCCCACGTTACAAACATCCTCGCTGCGTTCCTTGTTGGTCAATCTAATCTTTAGAAAAACAAAAACATTATTTTCGGTGGTCTGCCAATAGCGGCCTAAAATCTTTATTTTTCAGCGAAATTTCAAAAAACAATTTTAACGATCCACCTGTTCCTCACATCGCAAATCTATAAAAATATCCTATTTCCAATATAGGTACAGCCTTAGGAAAAATCATCTTCCCAAGATTTTTCTAAACCTGAATGCGCACTAGGCTAGGATCGGAATACACGACACCGTCTACGTCTAGGATGGCTGCGAGTGAGCATGGGGATCCCAACACCGAGGCCATAGAAGGGCTACGTAACAAAATGACGGAGTTTAGGAACATGTTAGCACAGATCCTACAAAATCAAGCAAGGCCACCCCCGCCACCCATTAATGTTGAGCAGCGCAACCGGCGCCAACAAACTCCTGATTCAGATTCTGATGAGGACTCTCCCTTAGTGCCCCCTCGAGAACACCGCCACGATCATGCTTTCGATATTAATAGGGCCATTAAGATCGACGCCCCCACTTATGATGGCATGGGAGACCACCAGATCTTCCTTACTTGGCTGGTAGATATGGAGTGCTACTTTGATTGGCACACCCTTACGGACCATATAAAGGTTCAAGTTGCCAGGATGAAGCTAACGGGACACGCCAAAACTTATTGGCTGAATGAAGAGCGTAGGCTAGGAACCGGGAACAGGGTCCCACTTATTGGATGGGCCGTGATGAAGAACCTGTTGACCGATCAGTACGTTCTCGTGTACCATCGGACACAGATGTTCGACGAGCTTGGCACTCTTCGGTAGGGCTCAAACTCGGTAGCTGAGTATATGGGAGAACTGAAAGACCGTATAGTGCGTTGCGATCTGAGGGAGATCCCCGAGGTCACCCGTAAGGGGCTTCATCCCGATATTCAGCGGAAGCTCTTACGCTATGGTCATACGGATTTGAACACGACGTTCAATGCCGCCCTTGATATCGAAAAGCACTTATCCTCTAAGGCCCACTCTCGTTATTCCCACGCGAAGGAAAATCCACAGCTGGAGCATCTTCCTCCACATATCCGGACAAAGGGAAGTATCGGTCCACCGAGTCAAAGTCTGTCGTGATCACTGCTAGGAACGCTAAGAATCCCGCAAGTGAGCGTATCCCCATCGAGAAAGTTAGAAAGTCTAACGCTACATGTTACTCCTGCGACATTCAAGGTCACTACATCTTTGAATGCCCAACGAAGACCAAAGCCATAGCCCTATTAGAGTCGACTATCGACCTTGCTGATTACGTATATGAGGCTGCTGAGGAGAGTGACCCAGAAGGGGTCCCAAGTGATTTAGAGGACGATCACCCCCTTATGGTGATGCGTTGTATCTTGACCACTCCCCGTCCGTTAGATGACTGGAAGAGGACGAGTATATTTTTCCTGATCTTTAAGAGTGGCGAGAAGTTGTGCAAGTTAATCATTGATAGTGGCAGTTGTGTAAACGTCATCTCTGAGAACGTCGTTACACGTATGCACTTGATTAATAAGGTTACCATCCCGGTCACCAAGCGATGCCTTGTACCCCTCTCGATCAAATCCTACACTGACGAGGTGTGGTGTGATGTCCTTCCTATGGACGTCTGCCACGTGTTGTTGGGCCTCCCTTGGCTTTACGACCGCAACGTGACACACTTTGGGAGATCCAAAGCGTACGAATTTAAATTTAATGGTAAGGTCATTACGTTGAGAGCGACCGTCCAGAAGGAGCCAGTAGCTTTGGCTAAGGACACCACTATTCCGGTCGAGAGGAAGACATTGAATCTAGTGGGTAGAAAAGAATTTGTGAAGGATCCCTTTCTTGACGGGATGATGTACGCACTAGTTCTTATGAGTGGGAAAGGGGATTCGAGAGCATTGGACGATTTGCCTAAAGAGTTACGAGTATTGTTGGACGAATATAAGGACGTGTACCCGGATGAGCTTCCTTCGGTGTTACCACCACTGAGGAATATACATCATGCAATAGACCTTATCCCTGGTTCCTCCTTACCAAACCAACCCCACTATAGGCTTCATCCCGCCGCCCATAAAGAGTTTCAGACCCATATCGAGGATTTGATGAAAAAGGGGTTCATTAGGACTAGTATGAGTCCATGTGCGGTACCTGGCCTTCTTGCTCCCAAGAAGGATGGTACATGGAGAATGTGTGTTGATAGCCATGCTATTAACAAGATTACCATCAAATATAGATTTCCTATTTCGCGATTAGATGACCTCCTAGATGTCTTATCTGGCGCTACCATTTTTTCAAAGTTAGATTTGCGGAGTGGCTATCACCAGATCAGGATCCGTGAGGGGGACGAATGGAAGACTGCGTTCAAGTCAAAGGATGGGTTATACGAGTGGCTTGTGATGCCCTTTGGGCTATCCAATGCCCCCGTACTTTCTCCCGGATGATGACACATGTCTTTCAGCCTTATATGGGGAAGTTGTGGTCGTCTATTTCGATGACATCTTAGTCTTTAGTACCACCACCGCTGAGTACGTCTCCCACATGAGGTCGGTTCTTTCCACCCTGCAGAAGGAAACATTATTCCTTAATCTCAAGAAGTGCACGTTCTATGTCACTGAAGTGGAGTTCTTAGGCTACATAGTCGGTTTGGAAGGCATTAGAGTTGACCCTAACAGGGTTAAAGTCATTAAGGATTGGCCCGAACCGACCACGTTATGAGAGGTGCGAAGTTTCCATGGGTTAGCTACTTTCTACCGTCGTTTCATTTGAGAGTTTAGTTGCATTATGGCCCCCATTAGTGATTTCATGAAGAAAGGTGAGTTTACTTGGACGAAGTCCGCCACTATCGCTTTCCAACGCATTAAGGAGCTTATGACTGAGGCACCTGTCTTACGTCTACCTGACTTCACAAGGGTCTTTGAGCTTACGTGTGACGCTTCTGGCGTGGGAATAGGAGGTGTCTTGAGTCAGGAAGGACACCCTGTGAGTTATTTTTGTGAGAAGTTAGCATGCGCCAAATTGAATTACTCAAATTACGATAGGGAGTTTTATGCCGTCATTAGATGTTTACACCGTTGGAGGCACTATATCCTCTCTAAAGAGTTTGTGATCCTCTCCGATCACAAAGCATTGCGGTTCATCAATGGCCAGCATAAAATCAGCCCGCGTCACGCTAAGTGGGTAACTTTCCCACAGGATTACACTTTTAATCTCAAACACCTTAAGGGAGCTGACAATCGAGTTGCAGATGCTCTTAGTCACCTAACCCTGCTACTCACCACTATGGAGGTTAACATGGTAGGATTCGAGCGAATTAAGGATGAGTAAGCCACATGCCCAGATTTTCAAGATGCCTATTTGTCTGCCCAAGATATCTCCCCCGCGGTTATATCTGTGTTCGTCATTAAGGATGGCTATCTATTTAGGCATGGGAAGTTGTGTATCCCGCAGTCATCGTTACGCCTCCATATCATCTGGGAATTGCATAGCGGAGGCTTGAGTGGTCATTTCGGTAGGGATAAGACCATTACGTTAGTCGAGGAAAAATTCTATTGGCCAAAACTTAAGGCAATGGGGGGACGGGTGGTGAGTAGTTGTCGTACTTGTCAGGTATCCAAGGGCACCAAAACCAACGTCGGATTATATACTTCGTTTCCTATACCTTCTACACCATGGGAAGATGTGAGCATAGACTTTGTCTTAGGCCTACCCACTACTTTTTGTCGTCACGATTCCATTCTTGTAGTTGTGGACAGGTTCTCTAAGATGACATACTTTATTCCGTGCGCTAGAACCAACGATGAATCTCATATTGCAAAATTATTTTTTAAAGAGGTCGTTAGTCACCGAGGTGTGCCGAAGACAATAGTCTCAGATAGAGATGTTAAGTATACGAGCAATTTCTGGAAAACACTTTGGGTCTTAATGGGTACCAAGTTATTGTTTTCCTCCGCCTATCACCCTCAGACCGATGGGCAAACAGAGGTTGTCAATCGGAGCCTAGGAAGCCTTCTTAGATGCCTAGTGAGCGATCACAAAGGTACGTGGGATCTTCTTCTTCCCCACGCCCAGTTGGCCTATAATAATTCCAAAAATCGGTCCACCAGTCTGTCTCCAAACGAGATTGTTCACGGGTACAAGGTGTTGAATTTTGTGAAGTGGAAGTGGGTGACAGGACAGGCCGCGCGGCCTGTGTCGGACAGCCTTGGCGAACTGGGCGGACTGGGCGGACTGAGGTTTGCGGCCTGGTGAAAAGTCTGGTGGAAGCCGGCTGTGTTCTGAGCGGGTTGTTGCATGGAGTCCGCGGTTTGGTGCGGCCTGGTATCTGCGGATAGAGAGGCTTGCGGACTGGTGCTTTGCTCAGTGGTCGCGGGTGCAAGCTTGTGCTGAAAGGCGGGTTGGCTCTTGTCCGCGGGAAGCTTGCGGACTGATGTGTCCACGGTATTGGCTGTTGCGGACTAAGCTTAGAGCTTGGCTGAGGCCTCGTCGAGCTCTGGTGGCACAGCAGGGAGTTGCTGTGGAGATCGTTGTGGCGGCCTGATTTTGGAGTCCGGGATTAGATCGCTGTGATAGGGCAGGAGTGTGAGGAGCTCGCGGACTGTGGCGGTCTGCGCTGTGGTGTTTTGGCGGACTGGGGTTTTGCGTCCGCCAAGCTCGCATTAGCCCCTTATGGTTTTGGGCTTGGTCACTCTTGGTGTCGAGTTCAGTGTGTCCGCCGTATCCGCCGAGTCCGCTGTGACCTGACGGTCTGTCTTTAGCTGCCTTTGGTCGTGGACTTGTGGCGGATTGAGGTGTGTGTCTTGCGGACTGCCTCGGGCTGGTGCGGACAGCCATTGAAGGGGGTTTGCTGTCCAGAAGCGGTTGGAGCTTTGCGGGCTGATGCCTTGTCCGCTTACCTTAGGCGGACTGGAGAGGGTTCGTCAATGGTTGCCTTGCTCCTGGCGGTTTTCCTTGGTGACCGGCTAAGTCCTCGCGGACTCAGCGGACGGTGGTTTGTATTCGCGCGGGCTGGGGCGGTGTCGCTATCTCTTGGGCGGTGACCACACTCCTCACCCGGCCTATAAATAGGACCCCCCTGGCACATCTACAGTAACTTGAGTGAACAGTAAGTTGGGGTGTGCGAAGTGCTGCGGTCTGTGTTTGCCAGTCCGCACGGATTGTTTCAGGCTGACGGTTTGTTGTGTGCAGGTCGCGCGGATAACTTCAAGGAGCCAGTAGTTTGGCTGTGACTTCGGTCAAGTGCTTGGAAGTGTGCGGTCTCTGCGGACTCAGCAGGAGGTCGCTCTGCGGCTTGTCAGTTCTGTTTCAACTTTGCCAGCTTCAATAACCTGTCCGCCGGCTTCAGGCGGGTAGGGGTGTTCCTCAGTTCGGGTTCAGCAGAAGGCGAATAACGGTGTGTCCGCGCGGCCTCGCGGCTTCGGCGGACTCCGTGGTATTCGGCGGAGTGCAGCATAGTTCGGGCAGCTTCGGCGACCTCGGCGACCTCGCGGTCTCGGCGGACTCGGGTTCTGTCCTCCCGGCTTGTTTTTTGGTGCTTCTGTTTTTCAGCTGTTATACTAGCGAAATCATGTCTCGCTATGTATGCCTCGCATTGTAAAGAAGTGAATGAATAATGGACCTGCTTGTGCTTCCATTGTTTGTTGTGATTTACCTTTGTTCCTCTAGTCCTTGGTTTCCGATGGTTCAACGTGCGAACTGGGTAGTTCCGAAGATATTAATTTGCCGTTTGGGCTATCTTGCTGACCACGTTGAGAAAATTTAACATGGTATCAGAGGGAGGTTTCTGAGGTTTCTGAGGTTCAGTTGCGTGAGCGGAAGTCAGCCAGTGTTGTTACTCTGTGATTGAGTGGTGATCAACCTGTATTGTTGCTCGGAGCTGCTGAAAGGTTGCCAACAGGTGTTGCAATGGAAGGGAGCTTAGCAAGAGGTCTGGGCATTGAAATCTTAATGCCGACTAACTTCAAGAAGTGGAAGTCGTGCATGAAGAGTTATCTTCTTGGCGAGGAGCTGTGGGATGTTGTTGGTGGAGATGACAGGCAGGAAGTCACTGCTGCTTTCGGTACTGCTGAGCAGGTGAGGCTCTGGAGAAGAACAAATGCTAAGGCGGAGTTCGTTCTGAAGAGAGCTGTGTCTCCGAAACTGTTTGATCACATCATTGGATGTGAGTCGGCTGCTGATATTTGGACAACCATTGATGAGTTGTTCAATAGGAAGAATGTGGCGCGGCTTCAGTTCCTGGAGAATGAGTTGGCCAGGGCAACTCAGGGAGACCTTTCCATCTCCAAGTACTTCTTAAAGATGAAGAGCTTGTGTGCTGAGCTGTCGACACTGGATCCTGATGAGCCTATCTCTGAGGCAAAGATGAAAAGGCACATTATCCGCAGCTTGCGGAAGGAGTATGTGGCCTTTGTCACATCTGTTCAAGGGTGGGCTACTCAGCCGTCGTTGCTGGAGCTGGAGAATCTCCTTGCCTCGCAGGAGAGCTTAGCAAGGCAGATGGCTGGAGTGAACCTGAATCAGGAAGGCAGCGAAGCTCTCTTCTCAGGAAAGAAAAAAGGATGGGAAGGGAAGAAGAAGAAGGTGCAGGCCGCTGTTGAGAAGGAGACTTCAACTTCATATCCGCCGGAGAGGAGCAATGCTCCTAAGGACTGGAAGAATAATCTGAAGTGCTACCGGTGTCATCAGCGTGGGCACTTCAAGCGGGACTGCAAGGTCAAACTGCAGCCTGGGCATGCTGCGGGAAAGGAGGAAGCTTGTTCGAGATGTGAAGAAGTAGAATGGGGCGGAGCTTTCTTGACGGGCACTTGTGTCCGGGCCTTGTCTGCTGAGGACTTCAACGACGAGTGGATCGTGGACTCCGGGTGTGGTCATCACCTCACCGGAGACAAATCGATGTTCACCTCCATGCAGGCTTACTCAGGTAATGAAGCTATTATCACTGCTGATAATACTGTTTATGCAGTAGAGAAAGAGGGGGTCGTGTCATTGGGTAGTGATCAGGGGCCACTTACGTTAAGGAGTGTGTATCACGTACCGGGCATGAAGAAGAATCTCTTCTCGGTGACCAATGCGGTGGACGTTGGGTATCACGTTCTGTTTGGGCTAACAGACGTGAGGTTCCTTCGCAACGTATCAGCGGTGAAGGCTGATGTTGCTCATGTTGGGAGAAGGGTGAAGAGCTTGTATGTTCTTTCCACCAGTGCTTATGTTGATAGAATGAGGGCCAATGATAGTGCGGCTATCTGGCATGAGAGGCTGGGGCATGTTGGCATGGACAAGCTAAAGGCAATGGCGAGTAGAAGTTTGGTGAGGGGGTTGCCGAAGTTGTCCTCCTTTGGTGATGGGCATGTTTGTGCGGTCTGTCAATACGGTAAGGCACATCGCCTTCCGTTTGATAAATCACAAACAAGGAGCAAGAAACCATTGGAGTGTATTCATGGCGACCTGATGGGACCGACGGTTACTGCCAGCCTTGGTGGAAGCAAATACATGCTTGTCTTGGTTGATGACTACTCAAGGTATACTTGGGTGTACTTCTTAAAGGAGAAGTCGGAAACCTTCCGTTTGTTCGTGGAGTTCAAGGAGTTGGTAGAAGGCCAGCTTGGCTTGCAGGTTAAGAAGTTTAGAACTGATAATGGGGGGGAGTTTGTCTCTTCCAAGTTTTCTAACTTCTACAGGAAGCACGGGATCCAACGGGAGCTTACTTGTGCTCACACTCCACAACAAAATGGGGTAGCGGAGCGGAAGATCCGTCATTTGACGGAAACCTGCAAATGCTGGCTGCATGCGAAAGATATCCCAAGGTCCTTTTGGGCGGAGGGAATGTCTTGTGCTGCTTATGTTATCAACCGGATGCCACTCAGCCCTATCAACATGAAGACTCATATTGAGCTGTTGCTGAAGGAGAAGCCGAGTGTTGAACACCTTAGGGTGTTCGGTTCAACTTGCTACGTGCATGTCCCGGATGCTTCACGGACAAAGCTGGATGCGAAGGCAAGGAAACTTGTCTTTGTTGGCTATGATGAGCGGAAGAAGGGATGGAAGTGCATGGACCCTGTGACGAAGAAGTTCGTGGTGTCAAGAGACGTTGTCTTCGACGAGATGACGTCATATGGAGGTGGCTCGGTGGAGCTAACCGGAAGTAGCAAGGATGATGAAGCACCGGTGGAGGCTGCTGAAGGCCTGGAAGAGGAGCTTGCTGTTTCACCAGCAGCTCCTGTTGCTTCAAATTCCGAGGCTGAGCCTTCTAGCTCAGGAAGCAGGGGGAGCACTGTTTAATGCTTGCCCCAGGTAGGAGTGGAGCCTAAAGAAGCAACGGAAGCCGTGAGCAAGGAGCCGTGTCTTTGGAGATCGAAGAGGGTGGTTAAGCCACCGGCTCGGTACTGTGATGGGAATGTAGTGAGCTTTGTCTCCTGCTTCTTTGCAGGTCCTCTGGATGAGCGAGAGCCTGCAAACTTCAACGAGGCCACTGGAGTGAAGGAGTGGGATGATGCCATGAAGGAAGAGATTGATGCTCTGAAGAAGAATGAAACCTGGGACCTTGTGCCCAAGGTTGATGGCGTTACTCCGGTTACTTGCAAGTGGGTGTATAAGTTGAAGAAGAAGGCTAATGGGAGCATTGATCGGTTCAAGGCTCGCCTGGTCGCTAGAGGATTCTCACAGCAGTATGGAGAAGACTATGAGGAGACATTCAGTCCAGTTGCGAAGATGACTTCTGTAAGAGTGGTGATGCCTTGGCTGCTAGCAAGGGATGGAGGTTGTGGCAACTTGATGTGAAGAATGCCTTTCTTTACGGAGAGATTGATAAGGACATCTTCATGGATCAGCCGCTTGGTTTTGTCTCTGAGAAGCATCCGGACTATGTCTGCAAACTCAGGAAGGCTCTCTATGGGTTGAAGCAAGCTCCTCGAGCGTGGTATGGGAAGATTGCAGAGTACTTGCAATTCTGTGGATACCTGGCTTCCAACTCGGATTCAAGCTTGTTCGTCAATAAGAAGGGAGAGCTAAGAGTCTTGGTCCTGCTGTATGTGGATGATATGATCATCACAGGGAACTAAGAGGAGGAAGTAGCAAGGCTCAGGGCAGAGCTTGCTATACGCTTCGAGATGAAAGACTTGGGAGAGTTGCATCACTTTCTTGGTCTGGAAGTGGAGAGGAAGGAGTGCGGGGTTCTCATTAGCCAGAAAGGGTATGCTGATCGCATTGTGAAGCGGTTTGGTATGGGCGAAGGGAAGAAGTGCTCTACTCCACTGGAATCTGGGCTGAAGCTTCGACGAGATGAGGGAAGGGTTATTCATGATCCCTTGGTGTTCAGGGCTCTTGTTGGGAGCTTGATTTACCTGACGATTACAAGGCCGGATATCTCTTATGCTGTTGGCCGAGTAAGTCGGTATATGGCTGAACCAAGGCAATCTCATCTAGTGGCGACGAAGGGAATTCTGAAGTATGTCAAGGCTTCTTCTGACATGGGACTCCTCTATAGAAGGGACGCGGAAGTTGCATTGCTCGGGTACACGGATGCTGACTATGGCGGTGATTCGGATGATCGAAGGTCTACTTCAGGTTATGTGTTCACTTGCGGATCAGCTAGCATCTCGTGGTGTAGCAAGAAGCAGGACTCAGTGTCGGTTTCAACCACGGAGGCGGAGTATAAGGCTTCAGCCTTGGCTGCTCGGGAAGCCGTTTGGTTGAGGAGGCTTATAGAGGATGTTCATGAAGAAGTGCAAGGGCCTACTTTACTCCGGGGTGACAATGAGAGTGCTCTCAAACTGGTAAACAATCCAGTGTGTCATGCGAGGACCAAGCATATAGAGATTGATCACCACTTCATCAGGGAGAAGGTGTTGGAGGGGTCTCTGCTGGTCGGGCATGTTCGGAGTGAGGATAATCTTGCTGACATCTTCACGAAGCCACTGTCGAAGGGGCCCTTTGAATGTTTGCGCAGCTTGCTGGGCTTGGTCACCACTTCTCACTTCAAGGGGGAGTGTTGAATTTTGTGAAGTGGAAGTGGGTGACAGGACAGGCCGCGCGGCCTGTGGCGGACAGCCTTGGCGGACTGGGCGTACTGGGCGGACTGAGGTTTGCGGCCTGGTGAAAAGTCTGGTGCAAGCCGGCTGTGTTCTGAGCGGGTTGTTGCATGGAGTCCGCGGTTTGGTGCGGCCTGGTATCTGCGGATAGAGAGGCTTGCGGACTGGTGCTTTGCTCAGTGGTCGCGGGTGCAAGCTTGTGCTGAAAGGCGGGTTGGCTCTTGTCCGCGGGAAGCTTGCGGACTGATGTGTCCACGGTATTGGCTGTTGCGGACTAAGCTTAGAGCTTGGCTGAGGCCTTGTCGAGCTCTGGTGGCACAGCAGGGAGTTGCTGTGGAGATCGTTGTGGCGGCCTGGTTTTGAAGTCCGGGATTAGATCGCTGTGATAGGGCAGGAGTGCGAGGAGCTCGCGGACTGTGGCGGTCTGCGCTGTGGTGTTTTGGCGGACTGGGGTTTTGCGTCCGCCAAGCTCGCATTAGCCCCTTATGGTTTTGGGCTTGGTCACTCTTGGTGTCGAGTTCAGTGTGTCCGCCGTATCCGCCGAGTCCGCTGTGACCGGGCGGTCTGTCTTTAGATGCCTTTGGTTGTGGACTTGTGGCAGATTGAGGTGTGTGTCTTGCGGACTGCCTCGGGTTGGTGCGGATAGCCATTGAAGGGGGTTTGCTGTCCAGAAGCGGTTGGAGCTTTGCGGGCTGATGCCTTGTCCGCTTAGCTTAGGCGGACTGGAGAGGGTTCGTCAATGGTTGCCTTGCTCCTGGCGGTTTTCCTTGGTGACCGGCTAAGTCCTTGCGGACTCAGCGAACGGTGGTTTGTATTCCCGCGGGCTGGGGCGGTGTCGCTATCTCTTGGGCGGTGACCACACTCCTCACCCGGCCTATAAATAGGACCCCCCTGGCACATCTACAGTAACTTGAGTGAACAGTAAGTTGGGGTGTGCGAAGTGCTGCGGTCTGTGTTTGCCAGTCCGCACGGATTGTTTCAGGCTGACGGTTTGTTGTGTGCAGGTCACGCGGATAACTTCAAGGAGCCAGGAGTTTGGCTGTGACTTCGGTCAAGTGCTTGGAAGTGTGCGGTCTCTGCGGACTCAGCAGAAGGTCGCTCTGCGGCTTGTCAGTTCTGTTTCAACTTTGCAAGCTTCAATAACCTGTCCGCCGGCTTCAGGCGGGTAGGAGTGTTCCTCAGTTCGGGTTCAGCAGAAGGCGAATAACGGTGTGTCCGCGCGGCCTCGCGGCTTCGGCGGACTCCGTGGTATTCGGCGGAGTGCAGCATAGTTCGGGCGGCTTCGGCGACCTCGGCGACCTCGCGGTCTCGGCGGACTAGGGTTCTGTCCGCCCGGCTTGTTTTTTGGTGCTTCTGTTTTTCAGCTGTTATACTAGCGAAATCATGTCTCGCTATGTATGCCTCGCATTGTAAAGAAGTGAATGAATAATAGACCTGCTTGTGCTTCCATTGTTTGTTGTGATTTACCTTTGTTCCTCTAGTCCTTGGTTTCCGCTGGTTCAACGTGCGAACTGGGTAGTTCCGAAGATATTAATTTGGCGTTTGGGCTATCTTGCTGACCACGTTGAGAAAATTTAACACAAGGCCCCTGTGCCTCTTGACTTGATTCCGTTGCCCCCAACATACAAGACAAGTCAGTTTGCACAATCCTTCGCCCAACATATTCATGACTTACATGCACGTATATAAGCTACCTTGACTTCTCAATACGAGTCTTATCAGACGCACGCTAATCTACATAGGAGAGTGTCACACTTCAAAGTCGGTGATTTATTCCTAGTCCGGTTAGTTCCCGAACGCTTGCCATCTGGCACCGTTAAAAAGTTAGCATCAATGCGCGCCGACCCTTTTCAGATTCTAAAGAAACTAGGTGACAACGCTTTCGTGTTGGATTTGCCAGCTGATTGGGGTATCTCCCCTATTTTTAATGTCTCAGATTTGATGTCGTTTGTTTCGCCTCCACCTGAGTTGAATTCTTTGTCGTCTTCTCCCTCCACTAAAATTTCTATTGGGTTGGGGAGTGGTAGTTTGGATGATCTCTCTATTTCGGTCCCCGCAGGTATAACATCGGATGGTATGTTGCATTCTTTTCTTCCTACTGCTGACATGTTTCCCAGGTTTCCCAAGGCATTTCTCACTCCAGATATGATACTTGTTGCTGAGCCACTTACTACTCCTGATGGTGCTACCTACCGCTTCCTCATCCGTTGGCGTGACCTCCCCCCTTCACACGACTCAAGGGTACTCGCGACAGAGCTTCAACGTTTGGATGCCGAGCTTCTCCGCCGTTATCTCTCGGATCACGCCTCGGAGATACGTGATTTTGAGTGGGGGAGGATTGATGTCGCGGCCCCTCCGCCACTACTTGATGATGACCCGGTTGCCGAGGCACAACGACACAAAGATCTTAGGTTCCATGATGATGCTGAAGGAAGACCGCGTTACAACCTCCGCCTGCGGCGTGCTAACTCCGCCATGAAGAATTAATAATTATTTCATGCACTTTTATTTTATATTAATGAATATAAAATTATTCCATGTTTGGATGATAATATTATATTCATAAATGTCATGTAATTTTGATTTTGGACATCTTATATTTCGTGGTGTGTATTTAACCATACGGATGGATGAGATTACATCTCCATCATGGATGGTTAAGGGCTTGTTGTAACTCCTATATAAGGAGACTCTTTGGTGGATTTTATTAATTGAATAAGAGAAGAAAACCTAATTCCCCTAGAGAGGATTTCGGCCAAGGAGGATCTCCCTAGCCGCCGGCCTTGGTGTGAATCCACCGCCCCCTTGATTCCTCTTCCGACTTCGGTGCGACGCCGACATGGTTTCCTTCAGTGCGACTCCGAGGAAGAAGGATTGCAGCCCCATTCGGTGTGAAGCCGGTGGTTCCATGGAGAGAGTGAATCTCCCGCCTTTCTTGTGTGGTTGATGTTCTTGGTTGGGTAATCTCTTCATCTTTAGTGATTCTTGCTTTGAGTTTGTGGTGGTTTTTTGCGAACCGTCTTTTGTGTGATTTTAAAATACATCGCTTGCAAAATCTGATCTGGCTTCGTTGTTATTGAATCTCTTGTATTCCGGATCGGGAAGATCCGTTGTGGGAGCGAGACTTGGCCTAGCCTTGACTTGTTATCCAAGATCGGAACACTTTGTGTTAACAAGGGAATTAATCTCAACTGGAACTCGACCGCCATTTGAAGTTTGCCGCTGCTCCGAAATAAATTATTGCTGCGTTTGAAACGGCTCAAGTTGGTACAATAGATGCTTGTGTAGCTGCAGTGAGTTGTGTGCTTGTTGGGGAGGTAGGTCTTAAGGACGTTGTATCGAGTCTGACTTACGGTGAGTTGTGTGCTTGTTAGAGAGGTAGGTCTTAAGGATGTTGTATCGAGTCCGGCTGGAATCTTCTATATTGATTTTATCATTCGGATTTGGGAGCCAACCCGACCCCTTTTCGCTCGCTTTTGGTCGGAGCGCTCCTATCTTGCTTTTATGTTTTGTGATGGTAGTTTCCGTTAGTGCAGTCGAGCACGTAACACGGTCTCCCCTATATCAAAACCTGCACAAGTAGTCACATATACTAATATCATAACCTAACGCAGCAACATCAAGACCTGAACATTCATTATATATAGACTGCGGATGGTTCGCAAAGCCCTTCATGTTAATACCAAGGCGATAGGCCAAGGTCCTCACAAGCGAAAGGAACCCACACGGTTCGGTCGAGCGATGTTTTACCAAACGAGAATCCACTGAAATGCAAAAATTCAGACAAGGGTGGTTCTCTCCCAACAAAATAAAACGAGGGCCGCCACGCCACACGAACTTAAACGGAAAAGATGAGAACACCAACAAGATCTATGAAGAAATTAACCACGAAAATTCAAGCGTTTCATAAGCCATGTTACACGCATATGCCACAAGATCTATCACGAGGGAAATCACAATAACTAGTAGATGAATGTTCGTTACCCCGCTCGGATGTCGATGAGTATGAACAGATCGTTCCTTTCCGATTCCACTGGAACCACGGCGGTTGGAGGGAAGCATGTTGCCTTCCTCGGATCACGCCGGAGGAGTTGCCGCCCAAGTTACGGAAGGTGTGCCTTCGGTCGCAGTTTTCAAGAGGAGAGAAACTTCAGATCTCGTGAGAGGAGAAAGGGGGGTGGGGGTGCTCGGTTTTGAGGAGGATGAGGGGAAGGGGTCGGGTCTTGGAGAGGATGGAGGAGGGCTGCTTGGATCTAGGAGAGAAGAGAGTGGCCTGCCAAAATAGGGGGAAGGAGGTTGCCAGCGGCCAAGAGGAAGAGGAGGATAACTATGGAATATTCGCACTTCCACGGGTCCACCGGAGTCGCACCAGATGGGGAGAACCCAGCCTCCTTCTTCGGAGTCACACCGGAGGAGGTAGGAGGTCGCCGGAGCAGCGGGAGTCGCCACCCAGAGGGGGCGACGACAGCACTTCCGCTGTTTCCTGGAGGCGCAGGCTCGGCCTGGCCGAATGGGGGGGGGGGGGGGAACTGCTTCACACAGGGCAAAATTTATGTTTTCCTTTTCTTCAACTTCTCATAAAACATCAAAGTTTAGCCTCTTATAGGCTTTACAAACACAAGGGCTAAAAGCACCCCAAACATGGCTAAACATAGGCCAACTGAAAACAATTAACAAGGCTATTAGAAGCCCAAATATACATGAAATCAAAACATAAAATAGATGTTAAAATATGTGGTAACATAATTTAACATAGCACGAGCAAGAACCGTCACGGACATTGTAGCTGCGGGAGTGTCGGCGAGCAGTGAACCAAGCATGTCATAGGAAATCATCTTCCGGTGGTGGTGACGTATCATCAATCGCGTGCCGACACCAACATCAACCGGGTCGCCAAAATCATCGTGAATGGGAGCCTCCATATCAACATGTACCGGATCACCATCGTCGATAGGAGGGGGTTGCTCCATGTCAACATGTCGGGGGTAGTCGGCTCCATCAATCCTCCCCCTCTCAAAAATACTCATCACCGATGAGTAGGCCTGTGTATACTCGCATGGAAGATCATCGACGGGGAAGAAGAACCTACAAGGCAAAAGGTGGTCTTGTGGGGACCTCAAAAACGCATTAGCCAAAGAAGGAAAAATAGTTTCCACAACATCAACCAACATACCTCCGATGGAGACCGAGAAAGAGAACGATCCTGGGAAACTGTCACCACCCAACCCAATAGAAATCATAGTGGAAAATATATATGAAGAGGTAGACATTTCAAGTGGCATAGAAGCATGAAGCGTAAAGTATGAAACGATGAAAATATAAGCTATGTCCCAATCAGTGGAAAATTCTAACAGAAATGTCATGTTACGAAACTCCCTTAAGATTCGAAAAGGATGGACTTGCCGATTCGTTAATATTTTTAAGGTGCCCGGGGGCATCCTTTCAAGGGTGAGACAAGACAAAACCAAATCATCCACATAACGGTGGGTCATATAAGAATTCATCGCGAGATTTTAGGTACTAAAAGCAACTCCTGAAATATGTACATGATCAGGAGGCTCAGAAGGTGGATCATATAAGAATTCATTGCAGGACCGATGAACACTCAAGTGAAAATCAGAGACATCAGTGATAAGATGTGTCAATATGGTGTGTAAACTGTCTCTGCAAGTGCCGGTGTTACGACATAAAATCAATAAATCAGTGAGTGCACCCACAAACTCAATTGTGCTACTAAGGATAAATACATCCAAAATGTGCGTTGAACCCATATGTGGTTCATCTGGGAGTTCACCGGGAGGGGTATAATAAAATTCATCACAAATGCGACGAGTGCCGGCGTAATCTCCAAAAACATATGTGGTGATCTCATATAAACGATAACGCACGTGAAGTGTGACAATCGTGATAAATTTACTAAAGGAATGCAAGGCAACAAGAGACTCACCAGGTGGGACATATGAAAACTCATCACGAATACGATGGTCTTCAAATTGAAAACTATATTCAATATTAATATGATGCGACTCTGGAATGAGGTGAGTAGGTGGTACATCCCATAACTCATCTAGAGTGTGAGTGACCAGATAGCTATGATCAAGCCTCACTATATGGATGTCACACTCAAAATCCTCCCTTTGGAGCAATATCGACATTAAGGGCGATGATGAAAATGGTGTCAATCTCTTAAAAGTCATAAGTGTGTTAATCACATGAATCTCATCCGCACAAGGATGGGGTGGCTCATCTGGAGGCTCAATAGGAGGGTCGTCAAAGAACCCATCAGTAGAGTGATGGTCCTCTAGAAGCAAACCATCAGAAGGGCCGTGTTCCAAGAAAGGGAAGAGGTGGCAACCTCGCGATCACTACAAAGCAAATAAATTAAAGGACACATTTTGATTGATTAAAATGTTAAGAATGCACCTAATTAAATTAAAACCGTGAGGGGTGAACCCATGTGCAACATGACTTGAATCAACATTAGAAAATAACGGGCTAAGTCAGGTGGCACGTGTGCCTTAAATTCCTTAATGTTGTTCGTGGAGTCCAACGTCGTAGTTTTAAATTTTGATTTAAAAATTTCATAAAGAAATGTCAGCAAAAAATGCTCACCACCAACTATAGAGTTGGACGCTCCCGGACTTGAAAGGACGTGCATGCGACACAACTCAACATACCCAACTACGTTCACTAACATGTGCATGTACAGATCATCAAAAGGCGGAGGATAAATGCGTGCGGCCGGGCTTGGCAAATAAGTGTGTCTAGGGGACACCACGTCAAAAAGCACCATAGCCAAGGAATCACTAGCAGTCCAACACGAAGCCTTACCCAATGCCAAGCGGTCAGATGAACGGTCCATCCTAGGAAAAGCATAGTCAGATCTACGAACTGGAGTGGAAAGACCGAATGCAACAACTAACGACTCTCCCACACACATCCGTCTAGGTTAGTCTAACGGGGGAGCTAGATAAATAAGCATCTCCAAATATCTCGGACTAGAGATGACAAGCTCGTTTCCTAACAAATCATCTAATCGAGTCAAGTGAACCGGAGGGAGAGTCGACACGGTCAATTCCAGAGGAGGAGCTAAGTCATACTCACTGTCAAAACACAGATTTAACGTCAAATAATAGTCCTCCGGGTGCAAGCCATCAAAATCAAAGGGAAGATCGAACAGTAGATTCTTCATAACAGAAAACTCAACCGAATCGTCATCACCTAACTCACTCTCAGATAAACATTAGCCACAGGATGACTCTACCAACTCAGTCGAAATGTCTTCCAACCCACTAGATGATTCATCCAAATCAACTTCAGTAACGGTCTCAGAAGTTGGCAAAATTGAGCCGACAAAATTTCTAATCCATATTGAGCGTCAGGCAATGGTGATAACAACAATGAAATATCTTCCGGGTCCTCAAATTTAAATTCATCCAAAAATAACCTTCCCTCGCAAGGTAAATCTTCCAAGACAATAAGTACATCTGCTAACTCAGAGACATCAGACGGTTCCTCAACTATCATAGGAGACGGACCGAAAATATGGTCGAGGGGAAGTGGGATAATCCCAGGGGGTTAATCCTCAGAGGAGACATCCTCATCCAGGTCACTAGGATATCGAAGCTCCTCGTCGTCACTAAGGTCATCAGAGAAATTGGCATCGCCCTCAGTGGCGGGCTCAGACGTCGAAGCCAAAAGAGCCAAAGCCCTAGGCTTTGTGGGGCACTCCATGACATAGTGGCCAATCACGCCACAAGCGTAACATGTTACGTTCTCCTTGCAAATCTTAACTGTCTATCTATGCTTAACCCGCGGATTTATAACATCCCTAGTAGTGACAACGACAGGTGGCGGGATAGAGGACCTAACCTTCTCCTTCTCCATAAAGGTTGGAGTATGTGGGCTCGAAATAGTCAAATCTTTGCGGAGCAAGGATCTAGCGGGAGTCTTGGAGCCACTCCTGTGATCAAAAACAGGTCTAGTGCCCTGGAGGGGAGAAATAAGATCTTAAGACGTCCGAGTAAGGGGCTACGAGGGGACGTACTGGTTCTATGCAGGAAAAGTCTTAGGCGACGAATCACTCAGATAATCAGAAATCTGGGAATGACAGTAAGGAGGGTAACACTCATCTGTTAATAGATTCTTCATAATCTGCCAACCTACAAGTGAGTCATTGAGTGACATCCCAAAACATCTCTCCTCATTGAGCCAAAAAGTTTGGGCTTGACCCATTAATTGTAGTCTCGCAACGAGAATCTTGTGGGGGTCCACAATATGATATCGCTCAAAATAGCGTTCCATGTCCTTCACCCAAAATAAAAACACTTGCAGTCCACCTATCCCATCATAGGTCAGAGCAGGAACTCTAACAGGCCTAGAGGTGCTCGGTGGTGGTGTCAAATATTGTGCAAACATAACGTTGCGGTCAACGAATGAAGGTGAGTGAGCGGAACTCCCAATGTGCGTCATAAAAGACCAACGGAAAACTCAAGGTGAACACAAAAAAACAAATTTTTTTGATATATTTTAGGAAACACAAATATTTTTTATATAACTAAAAAAATAAAATAGAAGACCAACGAACGTGCCTAAGTGCAAGGGGGGGGGGGGGGTAGCTCGGAACGAGCGGATCGTTGCCAAGTTGAGAAATTGGCAAACCTGGCTCTAATACCAAATTGATGTAGCACACTGCCGAGAATGAGATTAAGGCACAAAATGGCAAGGGGATTCCTATGGGGAATTTAAGCGAACACATGGTGCGCGTGCAAAACTCAAAACTTCGGCAGAGTTTCGTCTATAATATCACAATCTAACATGTGAGAAATTCCCATCCAAACCTGCACTAGCAGTCACAAATACTAATATCATAACCTAACACAACAACATCAAGACCTGGACATTCATTATATATAGACTGCGGAGGGTTCGCAAAGCCCTTCAAGTTAATACCAATTCGATAGGCCAAGGTCCTCATAAGCAAAAGGAACCAACATGGTTCGGTCGAGCGATGTTGTACTAAAAGAGAATCCACCGAAATGCAAAACTTCAGACAAGGGTGGTTCTCTCCCAACAAAATAAAACGAGGGATGTCATGCCTCACAAACTTAAAAGGAAAAAAAGGAAAACACCAACAAGATCTATGAAGAAATTAACCACGAAATTTCAAATGTTTCACAAGCTACGCAACACGCATATGCCAGAAGATATATCAAGAGGGAAATCACAATAACTAGTGGATGAATGTTCGTTACCCCGCTCGTATGTCAAAGAGTATGAACAGATCATTCATTTCCGATTCCACCTGAACCACGCTGGTTGGAGGGAAGCACGTTGCCTTCCTCATCTCACGCCGGAGGAGTTGCCGCCCAAGTTACGGAAGGTGTGCCTTCGGTCGTAGTTTCCAAGAGGCGAGAAACTTCAGATCTCGTGAGAGGAGAAAGGGGGGCCTGCTCGGTTTTGAGTAGGATGAAAGGAAGGGGTCTGGTCTTGGGGAGGATGGAGGAGGGCTGCTTGGATCTAGGAGAGAAGAGAGTGGTCTGCCAAAATAGGGGGGACGGAGGTGGCCAGCTTCCAAGAGGAAGAGGAGGATAACTATGGAAGAGTCGCACTTCCACTGGTCCACCGGAGTCGCACCGGATGGGGAGAACCGAGCGGCCTTCTTCGGAGTCACACCGGAGGAGGTAGGAGATTGCTGGAGCAGCACGAGTCGCCACCCAGAGGGAGCGGCGGCAGCACTTCAGCGGTTTCCTGGAGGCGCGGGTTCGGCCTGACCGAATGGGGGGGGGGGGGGGGGGGGGCGCGCTGCTTCACACAGGGCAAAATTTAGGTTTTCCTTTTCTGTTCTTCAACTTATCATAAAACATCAAAGTTTAGCCTCTTATAGGCTTTACAAACACAAGGGCTAAAATCACCCCAAACATGGCTAAACATAGGCCAAATGAAAACAATTAACACGGTTATTAGAAGCCCAAACAAACATGAAACGAAAACATAAAATAGATGTTAAAATATGTGGTAATATTATTTAACATAGCACTGGTGAGAAGCGTCGCAGACATTGTAGCGATGGGAGTGGCGGCGAGTATTGAACCAAGCTTGTCATATCAAATAATCTTCCGGTGGTGGTGACATATCATCAATCGCGTGCCGGCACCAACATCAACCGGGTCACCAAAATCATCGAGAAGGGGAGCCTCCATATCAACATGTACCAGATCACCATCGTAGACAAGAGGGGGATGCTCCATGTCAACATGTCGGGGGTAGTCGACTCCATCACCAGGCCCCCCTATTTATAGAGATCGGCAGGCATTTGTCAATGGCGAGCAACTCTGATACTCAGCATAACGGCTCACCGAATATGAGTTGGATGATTCTTTACGAGCTTCTACGTCGCTCGAAAAGAGCGAGTATTGTGTACAACCCGTATTCGTCGAGGATGGGTCCTACCACAGCCAGGTCAGTAGAAGTCAAGGACAACAAGTCAAGATAGAAGTCAGAGTCTGTGCACAAAACCGCGAAAGGCCTGGGCGAGTATGGAGTGCTCCCCTCGCATACTCGCCAAGTAGGCGACTAGGCAAGATACTCGCCCAGCCCATGCGAGATCCCCTTGTAAATCGCCTAGTCGCCAGGTGGTGGGGTATAAATATGACCCCCTCCTTGGATTTCCCTATAAATAGGACCCCAGGGGTACGAGGTGAAGGACGAAAAATCCTCTGTAGGATACTTGTGAGCTCTCCTTTTCGAATACTAGCCGAGCCTTTGGATTCCTTTTCCTTAGAGGCCAGGTCGCGACCTTGCGACTTAGTCATTAGCTAGTCTCCCTCATACCTAGTTCGACCATTTTTGGTTGAGAAGGGGCTGCTCCTTTCGAGCATCCGGGTACGTGGTGGGACCTTCCTGCCACAATATCTGGGGTCCTTTTTGCCTTCGTTCTTCATCCTAGTCATCCTAGTCGTTTGATATTACCCCTGAATAGGTAACCTTAGGCGGCTTTGGTCCGAATTTTGAGGTTGGGAATTTTCCCGGCTTTAACAGTTCGGAACAACGGAGGTTGGATATTTGCAGGCAGTTTTCAGAAATCTATAAATAGACCCATGGGGGTACCTCAGAAGGCATGATTATTTGTGCCCCAGTATTCTTACGGTTTCTGAGGTATCCTTAGCTGTACATTTGGCTAGGGAGGGGGAGCGCTCTAAGATCTTTCGGTGTGTGGTGGGACCTCCACACCGACCCCTTGGGTCTATCCCCTATTCTTTTTTACTTAGTCGTTTGGCTCGCAAGAGAGAAGTAATTATGCAATCAACCCTTCCCTTAGGGTGAACTCCAAAGAGACCGAGTTTTCGGTTTTAACATTTTTGGTGTTGTGTGTGTGGAGAGTGGTCAACACAAAAAATCTTCAACAGACTTGATGACTGGAGGAGAAGGGAAAGGTTCGGACAGGGCCAACTCGACTCCCCCTCCCCTCTCGCCATGGTGGGGATGTTAGACGAGTTCAGGCAGGAGGTGCTTAGCCTCGTCAGGTTCGCACTCAGCGCGTGTGCTGAGTGCACGATGCCAGCAATTCCAGTTATCGCCGCCCTGGTTCTGGACGCGGAAGCTCTCGACAGGCGAGCTGGGAAGGAGGTTGCAGAGGATGGGAGGGAGCTCGATCTCCCCGGGTGAGTGCTCTTTCCCGGGTCAGTGAGAGGAGGCTGGTTCAGTGAGATGGGGGTACGAGACCCTCCGGCTCGCCAAGCAGGGGAAGGCATCCCCTTCATCGAGTTGGTTTCTACTGCCACAGTTCTAGAGGGGTTCATGTATCCGAAGATGTAATACTACTCCGGAAAGGATGACCCAGTCCAGCACATCCCGTGGTTCGAGGATGTGGTGTTGATAAGGCAGATGTCAGATGCCTTTTAGTGCAGACTCTTCGCCATAACCCTCAAGGAGAAGGCATGGGAGTGGTTCCACCAACCGCCACCCAACTCAATCCACTGCTTCAAGAACCTGTGACGGGGGTTCATTTTGAGGTTCAACACTTCCAAGAAGAGGAAGGAGTCAGAGTCCATATTCCACATCAAGCAGGGAGTGAACGAGATGCTAGGGAGTGACGTGGACCGGTTCTAGGAGGAGGTCACCTCGGTCCACGAGATGCTAGATCACACCCTGTTGATGTCCTTCACCTTGGAGTTATAATAAGGTTTCTTCAGGATGGAGCTGAAGAGGGTGTAGCCTCTCTCCTATGAGGATCTAATAGAGAGGGCAGCGAGGGAAGTCGATGCGGAGGAGTCAAACCCCGAGTTCGCAAAGAAGTTGGCCAGGTGGGACACAGAGGAGGAGAAGGGCCAGGAGGTGGCCGAGGTCAAGAGGTGAGGAGAGCTAAACCCCGGAAGAGGGAACAACACCACCAATAGCAGATGCATCAATAAAGGAGGGGGCACCAGTAGCCGAACAACTGCCTCAGCTGGAGGCAACAGGAGTGGTAGGATCAGGGCCAATGGAGTGGTTTCCATGGAGGGGACAACCTCTAGGGAGGCTAGGGTCAGTACTACCATCTAATATGGAGGTAGGGTTAGAGGCCCCCTCATACCGATCAGCACTAGGCTATAACGATAGCCATGTAAAGGAGGAGGGGTGAGTAGAGGAAGAGACGAGAGGTTAGGGTGGAGTTACTCTATTGTGACTTCTACTAAGAAGAGGGGCACGCTACGGCCACATGCCCAGAGTTCCTCGAGTTGAGAGGAAATAGGGAGCATCAGCAATAGGAACTCCAAGGAGTGCGGATTGAGGAAATTCTGCCTCGGGCAGAGGAGGACAGGTGAGAAGACTGAGCCGATGTTGGGCCTCAAGGCGGGATCAGGGTGATCCACAGGGGGGGAGTTGAGGATTCCCTAAGGGCAAGCCTCCACACCATGTACCGAAGGAGCGTTGGATCCACATCCCAGACCCCGCCCTAGAGGAGAAGATCACCTTCTCAAGGAAAGACATGCAAGATCATGAGGATCACTTCTGCGACTCATTTGTCATCCAGACCGCAGTCGAGAATTTTACCATATACCAGATCCTCATTGACAATGGGAGTTCAGTCAACATCATCTTCAAAAAGGCATTTCATGCAATGCAGGTGGAGGCCAAGAGGGTGTTGGCCTCAGATGGGCCTCTGTTTGGATTCTCAGGAGAAAGGAAGGAGTTTGAACAAGGAGTGGGGCTCCATGTCACTCTGGGGGGGGGGGGGGGGGGGGGGGCAGTCCCGAAACTACAGGTTCGCCATTGTGGACGCCCCCAACAATACAACACCATTTTTGGACGGCCTCTTATCAACGCCTTCTGTTGCGTCCCCTCGTCCTTATAAAAGTGCTTGAAGTTCAATGCCGAGGGGATTTAGGTCTGGGTAGGCGGGGACCCCAAGGTGGAGAGGGATTACCTCGTCAACGCCATGAACTCCATATCTTGGCAGGAGTGGGCCAAGGAGATGGATCAGAAGATGGAAGAGGCGGAGCATGAAGCAGGTGGAGTGTAGATAGATGTAGAGGAGAGCCGCAACCAAGTGGAGGTGGTAGAAGAATTTTTGGTGGTGCCGGCCTAGGTGATGGCCGTAGAAGAAGATGAGGAGGTACTGGTCTCGAGAGAAGGGGACATGGGAGAATCGGGGGAGTAGTCTCGTCTGGAGGTTGCGGAAGAGGTGGTGGAGATAGAAGTCCGCAGCCTTGGAGGCAAGGTAGAGGACGTGTGAGTCAGTGGGGGGCTGGACCCGGCGAACTAGGAGAGGATGCTGGCATGCATCCAGAAGAATGTGGACATCTTTTCTTGGAGCGCTGCAGAGATGTTGGGGATTGATGCGGACATCGCCTGCCACCGCATCAGCATGGATCCAGAGGCTCGCCCCATCCAACAGAAGAAAAGGTCCATCGCAGACAAGCTAGCCGAGATCATCAGGGAGGAGGTGGCCAAGCTCCTGAAGGCTGGCTTTGTATCCGAAATTCAATACCTTGGCTAGGTCTCCAACGTTGTAATGGTTAAAAAAGGAGATGGCCGGTGGAGAATGTGTGTTGATTTTTCTTTACGAAATAAATCATGTCCCAAGGATTGTTACCCCATGCCTCGAATCCACGCACTGGTTGACTCAGTAATCAGTTTTCTAGTAATGAGTTTCTTAGATGATTTTTCAGGTAATCATCAGATCAGGATGCCCCCCCCCCCCCCGATGTAAAAGATGTCTCCATAATCACTGGGATGGGTTCTACTATTATAATATGATGCCCTTTGTGCTGAAAAATGCAGGGGAGACATACTAAAAGATGATGGATCTGGTCTTCCAGGAGCAAAATGGGAGGAACCTCGAGGTGTTTGTGGATAATCTGATAATCAAGAGCCGGGAGGTGGAAACCCACCTCCTGTTGGAGTCACCATGATGATCTGGAAGTGATCAAGCATGTAATCTCACTGCCAACGCGATATGAGCCTGCAGGGTCGCACACAAGAGATGTGGAGAAGTTGGTTGACTGACTGTGTTGGTAAAGGTTACCAATCACCGACCTGAATAGGGTTATGGGCAAAGTGTTGCCTTATAGGATCATCGGGTTGGGCAAATGTTGCCTTGAAGGGCTGGTTGGGATTATCGTCCGAGGGTCGATGACATTAGACGAGAATCGTCTTCTGATTCCCGCCGATCGGCGAGAATCGTCTTCCTGATTCTCGCCGATCGACGAGAATCGTCGAGAATCAATGATTGATTCTCGACGATCGACTACTTTGACAATTGTCGTCAACCGCGGCTCGACGATCGTCGAGTATCATTATGAATCGTCGAGCGCAGCTCGACGATCGGCGAGAATCGTCGAGTATTGTACTCTGATTCTCGCCGATCCAATGTGATACTCGTCGAGTGATTCTCGCCGAACCTGCTCAGTGATTCTCGCCGATTGTCGCCAATTCTCACCGATTGATACTCGCCGATTCTGAACCCTAGTTCTGGGTGGTCTGCGGATAGCGATTTTCCTGGGTTTATTTATTCCTCTAGTATAAATAGAACACTTAGGTTTTATCGGGTAAGATCTTTTTGGCCACTGTGCGAATCGACCCCGGCGGAAACGTTCCGCTCGTTCGCTCCGCCGATCCCGATCCGGCCGCCGGAAGAGTTCCGCCGCAGTGTTCGCTCCGCTGCCACCTTTTTCTCCGGCGACTGTCGCTGGTGCTGCTCTTCCTGGCGCGGACCTAGCAGTCCGTGGATTAGCCGAGGTGCGGTCTTCTCCATCCCGATCTTCCGTACGATGGAAAGCTCGGCGTTCTCCCGCTCGTGTGGACTTCTGCAGAAACGTGGATACTATTTCACGTAGAACTCGCCACCAGCAAACAGATAAAGTTTGGAGCATCTCCGTTGAGTTGTGACTCAACGCCACCGAGGTAATTTTTGCCTAGTTTTGTTAACTTCTTGATTCAACTGTTCATGGCCCGATCCACATCTCTTTGGGTTTTTCTTGATGTTTTACTTTTCCGCTGCGTGCACAAGTGTTGTGCCAACCCCAAAGAGAAACCCAACAGTGGTATCAAAGCCAGGTTGCGGCCATGATTGTTGTTTTGGAAGTTTGTTATTCCAGTGCGTGTAAACCTAGGGATTTAGAAGTGTTCTAAATGTCTAGATTTAGTCTTGGTCTCCTCGCCAAGAACGATTGGAATTTCGGTGGATTTCTAAGTGTTAGAAATAGTGATCTCCTTAGCAGTAACCATCCCTCGATTTTGTTTTGGATTTTGAATCCAACAAAGAGAGATGAGCTTGTCTACTGCTTTAAGTTGAGCTGTCTTTGCCTTTGTCCAATGCATGTAAATCTGAGGATTTGGAAATTTCCGTATGCTCAGATTTAGCCCTTCCTTCTATCAAATGTTGATGGTGTCAGGATGTGCACATAAGGGATGCATGTTGTTTTAGAAGAATTGTTTTTCTTTGGATGTGCACGTCGATCAAATGTTGATCATGGTTAATTGTTAACCTATATTTGAAATCCCTTCATCAAATATTAAGTGTTCGGATGCCTTCCGATGGCTGACACTCTTCCTGCCTCGATCGATGAAGTGTGGGCTTGCCAAAGCAAGGTGCATTAATCTATCTTGGTAAGGGTGCGAGCGGATAATTGTGATATCCCACTGTCGACATCGGGTCCAGCATAACTAGGTGACCTCAAAGGTTGAGTGCCTAGAGGCATAGGGTTGGCATGCACCATATGATGGATGCGAATAAGGAGTTATTCACCAACCATACAAGAATTGCATGAGGATGCAATTGGCAAGCGTTGCCTACCTAAATAACCGCATCGTGAGAGGAACGCCAAAGCGGACTCATAGTGTTGGTGAAATACGGATCTTGTCCACTAAGAGAGTAGCTCGCATGAACTCTCCGAATTGTTAGTGAGGGCTATCATTTCGAATAAAATAGTGGGAGTATTTTAATTGAAGTCCTAATTAGAATAAATTGTAATTGAAATTTAGGTACTGATTTTATTCTGCATAAATTCTTGTAGAATTCCATGGCAAGCGTTGCACACTCCACGTTGTCTCTGAGAGCCATCCTTGAGAAGGATAAGCTCAGTGGGACAAATTATATGGACTGGTATAGGAACCTGAGAATTGTTCTCAGGCAAGAGCGAAAGCTCTATGTCTTGGAAGAAGAAGCCCCCGAGGTGCCGACCGGGAACTCTTCCCGTGCTGAGAAAGATACTTATAAGAAGTACACTGACGATGCTTTGGATGTCGAGTGCCTTATGCTTGCCACCATGAACTCTGAGCTTCAGAAGCAACATGAGAACATGGGGTGCAAGGAGATTGACGAGCATCTCAAGAAAATGTTTCAAGGGCAGGCTCGTCAAGAGAGGTTCGACATCACGAAAGCGTTGTTTCAGTGCAAGATGGGAGTTCGAGACTCAGTAGGGACTCACGTACTCAAGATAATTGGGTATATAGAGAACCTTGAAAGGCTGGGTTTTCCTCTTGGTCAAGAGTTGGCCACGGATCTGATCCTGCAATCGTTGTCGGACAGTTATGAGCAGTTTGTCTTGAACTACAACATGAATGAGATAGACAAGACACTGCCCGAACTCCTAGGCATGTTGAGAACTGCAGAAATCAACATGAATAAGGCCAAGCCTGCCAGCCCCATACTGATGGTGCATAAGGGCAAGGGAAAAGCCAAGGGCTCCAAGAAGACGAAGGTAGGACCTAAGTCACATCTTGAGCCCAAGTCTTCAGCACTGATGAAAAAGAAGAGCACGGTGAAGGAAGGGAAATGCCACCACTGTGGCAAGGCTGGTCATTGGCGGAGGAACTGTCCTTCATACATTGAGGGTCTGTAGAAATTGAGGGGAGGTATGACTTCCTCTTCTAATGTTTACGTTATAGAGATAAACCTTTATGCTCCTTCATCTTGGGTATTGGATACCGGATGTGGTTCTCACATTTGTACAAATGTGCAGGAACTGGGAAGGAGAAGATTGCTGAGTAAAGGGGAGGTGGACCTCCGCGTTGGCAATGGAGCAAGAGTTGCTGCTGTAGCCGTAGGAGTTTACCGTCTTTCTTTGCCCAGTGGGCTTGTAATAGAACTAGATAACTGTTATTTTGTTCCGGCGATAACTAGAAACATTATATCTATTTCATGTTTGGACATGATTGGATTTTCTTTTATAATTAAGAACAATTGTTGTTCTATATTTAAGAATGATGTTTGTTATGTTGTAGCCCAATTGTTTAATGGTCTTTACGTTTTGAACTTGGACCATCTGATCTGTAATGTAGAAAACAATAAAAGACTAAGAACAAATGACTCGAACCCTACGTTTCTCTGGCATTGTCATTTGGGCCATATCAACGAGAAGCGCATATCCAAACTCCATAGAGATGGACTTTGGACTCATTTGATTATGAATCATTTGAGCGATGCGAATCTTGTTTGTTAGGCAAGATGACTAAAGCTACTTTCACTGGTTATACTGAGAGGGCTGAGGATCTCTTGGGTGTTGTACATAGTGATGTATGCAGACCCATGAGTTCCATGGCTAGAGGAGGGTATTTCTACTTTGTTACATTTACTGATGATTTCAGTAGATACGGATATGTGTATCTTATGAAGTGCAAATCCGAGACCTTTGAAAAGTTCAAAGAGTTCAAGAATGAAGTAGAAAACCAGTTGGGTAAAAGGGTTAAAGCACTCTGATCTGATCGAGGTGGCGAATACCTGAGTCATGAGTTCCGTGATCATCTGAAAGAGTGTGGTATTGTATCACAGCTCACTCCACCTAGAACACCACAACATAATGGTGTGTCTGAGAGGAGAAATCATACTCTGTTAGACATGGTACGTTCGATGATGAGTCATGCAGACTTGCCTGTTTCCTTTTGGGGTTTTGCTTTAGAGACTGCTGCAATGACATTGAATCGCGCTCCAACTAAAACGGTTCTGAAGACACCATATGAGATATGGACTGGGAAGCGTCCTAGTATGTCGTTCATTAAAATTTGGGGGTGTGAGGCATACGTGAGACGTCAAATGCCTGAAAAGCTGGAACCCAAATCGGATAAATGTTATCTGGTGGGATATCCTAAGGAAACGAAAGGGTATTACTTTTACCTACCGTCTGAGGGCAAAGTGTTTGTCGCAAGGGCTGGTGTCTTCTTGGAGAAAGAGTTCTTATCAAGAAAGACTGAAAAGGTAGAGCTTGAAGAAGTTCAAGAACCACATGTAGTGAATGAACCGGAATTGGATTCTGAGTCAGGACTACAAGATGTTGTAGCTAGAGAACCTGCTCAGGGAACACAAGTCCTATGTAGATCTGGTAGACCGAGGTTTGAGCCTGAGAGATATGGATTTCTCGTGTCTCAAATAGGTAATGTGTTGCTTATGGATCATGATGATGAACCAGCAACCTACCAAGAGGCTATGAATGGACCGGACTCCGACAAATGGCTTGAGGCTATGAAATCCGAAATGGACTCCATGTATGCAAACCAAGTTTGGAACTTGGTGGAACCACCTGAAGGGGTACGACCCATAGGGTGCAAGTGGGTCTTCAAGAAGAAGACCGACATGGATGGGAATGTACAGACATTCAAAGGGCGACTGGTGGCTAAGGGTTTCAAGCAAATTCATGGTATTGACTATGATGAGACCTTTTCCCCTGTTGCCATGGTAAAGTCCATTAGGATATTGCTTGCTATTGCTGCGTATTATGACTACGAGATCTGGCAGATGGATGTCAAAACGGCTTTCCTTAATGGAAACCTCCTTGAGGAAGTGTATATGACACAACCCGAGGGTTTTGTATCCCCAGATGAAGCCACTAAAATATGCAAGCTGAATAAGTCCATTTATGGACTGAAACAGGCCTCTCGAAGTTGGAATCTTCGTTTTGATGAGAAAATCAAAGAGTTTGGTTTCATCAAGAATGAAGATGAGCCTTGTGTTTACAAGCGAATCAGTGGGAGCATTGTTGTCTTCCTGATATTGTATGTAGATAACATACTGTTGATCGGGAATGACATTCCTACCCTGAAAGTTGTTAAGAACAACCTAGGGAACTGCTTTTCAATGAAGGATTTGGGTGAAGCGACTTATATACTTGGTATTAAGATCTATAGAGATAGATCGAAGAAGTTGCTGGGTTTGACCCAGAGTACGTACATCGAAAAGGTGTTGAAGCGGTTCAGCATGCTTGAGTCCAAGAAAGGATTTTTGCCCATGTCTTATGGTGTGAGTCTCTCTAAGGACCAGTGTCCAAAGTCTTGTGAGAATAAGGACCGCATGAAGTTGATTCCATATGCTTCGGCAATTGGATCAATTATATACGTGATGTTATGTACTCGACCCGATGTCTCCTTTGCTTTGAGCATGACTAGCAGGTATCAGTCAGACCCCGGTGAGTGTCACTGGATTGCAGTCAAGAATATCCTGAAGTACTTGAGAAGGACTAAGGACGTGTTCTTGGTGTATGGTGGACAGGAAGAGCTCGTTGTAAGTGGTTACACGGATGCTAGCTTCCAAACTGATCGAGACGACTCCAAGTCTCAGTCAGGTTTTGTGTTTTGCCTGAATGGAGGAGCTGTGAGCTGGAAGAGTTCCAAGAAAGAGACAGTTGCTGATTCTACAACAGAGGCCGAGTATATCGCAGCAGCTAATGCGACGAAGGAGGCTGTATGGATTAGGAAATTCATCGGCGAGCTTGATGTAGTTCCTAGCATTGTTGGTCCCGTAGTTCTCTACTGTGATAACAATGGTGCTATTGCACAATCTAAGGAACCTAGATCTCATCAGCGCTCCAAGCACATACTCCGGCGTTTTCATCTTATTCGTGAGATTGTCGAATGAGGAGATGTAAACATTTGCAGAGTGCCGACTGAGGAAAATATTGCGGATCCGCTGACAAAGCCTCTCGCACAGAGAAAACATGATGGTCATACTAGATCGATGGGTATACGATACCTAAATGATCAACTCTACCGAGAATCTTTTGGGTTGCATGTAATCTTGTATTTTGTTGGCTGTTTGTTCATATGATGAACTGTGTACCTAGTTTTTCTTTTATAATTAAATGGCAAATTCTTTTATTATGAATTTTTCTATATATGATAGTTAAATGTTAACATAATAGATACCCTTAGAATGTTCGCTTTCATGGGACATCAAGTACGTGACTTGAATGTGAGAGCCCATGATTTTTGGAGCTTCATTCTTAAAGGTCCCTGGTCGAGTATCATCATAGAAGCTAAGGGTGATGATGATACATGAAGGCTAGCACGTGTGTTGACTGATGACTGGTTCTCACAGGTCATGATATTGTGATATCAAGTCATCACGTGGGTACTTGTTAGTGAACAAGTTGTACTGGACAGACCCAACCTGAGACTACTCTGTGGATTGTCATCCAATCGTGTCATGAGTAGGTCTCAATTGACAATGGTGTTGTGATCCTTTGACCTGATGTCACAGCATTCATCAAGTGAGGAAGAGCGTGCTTTGATGCCATCTAAAGTCTTCCTTGAGAAAGGTTGATGATAAGGGTGGTTGTTGGGCATGTTACGAATCATTTGGGTGTTTATGTGTGAGCAGATATGGGATTTGTCCTCTTGTATGACAGGAGTTGCATCCATGGGCCCCTTGATGGATCTGGACTGAGAAATGCATGGTCATGCTTGGTTGAGTCAATATGTGATATTGGACTCACCATTCTCTGGAAGTCCGTCCTGGATCAAGAAACTTGGATTGAGCTATTACGAGGGTGACACGGTCCATGCCTCTAGTTCTTTCTGGATGTAAGGGACAAAGGGACAAAGACAACGCTGATACATTGGTCATATAGGCTTATGAGTTATAAACTCTTATTGCTTGGGGAGCAATGATGCATTGCTAGATGCCGCTCATTGTTTGTGAGGTTTTTGTCTTGATACTTTCGAGATCAAGTTGGAGTCTGTTGGAGTCACCATGATGATCTGGAAGTGATCAAGCATGTAATCTCACTGCCAACGCGATATGAGCCTGCAGGGTCGCACACAAGAGATGTGGAGAAGTTGGTTGACTGACTGTGTTGGTAAAGGTTACCAATCACCGACCTGAATAGGGTTATGGGCAAAGTGTTGCCTTATAGGATCATCGGGTTGGGCAAATGTTGCCTTGAAGGGCTGGTTGGGATTGTCGTCCGAGGGTCGATGACATTAGACGAGAATCGTCTTCTGATTCCCGCCGATCGGCGAGAATCGTCTTCCTGATTCTCGCCGATCGACGAGAATCGTCGAGAATCAATGATTGATTCTCGACGATCGACTACCTTGACAATTGTCGTCGACCGCGGCTCGACGATCGTCGAGTATCATTATGAATCGTCGAGCGCAGCTCGACGATCGGCGAGAATCGTCGAGTATTGTACTCTGATTCTCGACGATCCAATGTGATACTCGTCGAGTGATTCTCGCCGAACCTGCTCAGTGATTCTCGCCGATTGTCGCCGATTCTCACCGATTGATACTCGCCGATTCTGAACCCTAGTTCTGGGTGGTCTGCGGATAGCGATTTTCCTGGGTTTATTTATACCTATAGTATAAATAGAACACTTAGGTTTTATCGGGTAAGATCTTTTTGGCCACTGTGCGAATCGACCCCGACGGAAACGTTCCGCTCGTTCGCTCCGCCGATCCCGATCCCGCCGCCGGAAGAGTTCCGCCGCCGTGTTCGCGCCGCTGCCACCTTTTTCTCCGGCGACTGTCGCTGGTGCTGCTCTTCCTGGCGCGGACCTAGCAGTCCGTGGATTAGCTGAGGTGCGGTCTTCTCCATCCCGATCTTCCGTGCGACGGAAAGCTCAGCGTTCTCCCGCTCGTGTGGACTTCTGCAGAAACGTGGATACTATTCCACGTAGAACTCGCCACCAGCAAATAGATAAAGTTTGGAGCATCTCCGTAGAGTTGTGACTCAACACCACCGAGGTAATTTTTGCCTAGTTTTGTTAACTTCTTGATTCAACTGTTCATGGCCCGATCCACATCTCTTTGGGTTTTCTTGATGTTTTACTTTTCCGCTGCGTGCACAAGCGTTGTGCCAACCCCAAAGAGAAACCCAACACCTCCATGATCTGGAGGAGACCTTCGACACCCTCCGGAGATACAAGATGAGGCCAAAGCCCTTGAAATGCATTTTTGGGGCCAACAGAGGAAAGTTCTTGGGCCATCTTCTCACCCCCACAGGGTTGGAGCCAAATCCTGACACAGTCAAAGCGATCATGGAGTTGGGATCGCCTCGAAATGCTAAGGAGGTCCAATGGCTAACCAGGAAGTTGGCAGGGCTGAGCAGGTTTCTTTCCCGGGCTGGGGAGAAGTTCTCCTCCTTTTCAAAGCGTTGAGGGGGGGGGGGGGTCAAAAGTTCGAATGGACTAAGGAATGCGAGGAGGCATTCCAGGCCTTGAAGAGGCAATTAACTCAGGCCCCCTGCTCTAAGGGCCCAAGAAGGGGGATGACCTATCTTTGTATCTCGAGGATGGAAGCGAGGCAACTAGCTCTATCTTAGTTCTGGAAGAAGGGAAGAAGCAACTGCCAATATAATACGTGAGCAGTGTCTTGAGGAATGTGGAGCTCCGATATCCGATCTTGGAGAAGCTAGCATTTGCTCTTATCATCTCATCCCGGAGGCTCTGACCTTATTTTTAGGCACGCTCCAATCAGGTGGTGACAGACCACCCCCTCCGTAACATCTTCGAGGGGGTGGAGCATTCATGAAGGTTGGCGAAATGGTCGGTAGAGTTAAGTGAGTTTGATATCTCTATTGTCCCCCGCCTCTCGATCAAGGTGCAGGCAATGCCCAACTTTCTTGCTGATTATGTGGTCTAGGTGGCGGAGGCAGAACTCACTCGCCCGGTTCGCTGGAGGGTGATGGTGGACGATGCGTCAGAAAGACATTCCTTAGGGGTGGGGGTGATCTTGGAGTGCCCCCATGGAACGAGGATTGAGCAAACGGTGGTGGTACACTTTCCCATCACTAACAATCAGGCTGAGTATTAGGCGGTGATAGTAGGATTGCGACTGACCATGAAGTTGGGAGTGTATGATATGGAGGTCATCACTGACTATATGGTAGTGGCTTCTCAGATCAGTATGGAATTTGAGACAAGCGAACCTACTCTCCAGTTGTACTTGGCAAAGGTGATGGGGATCATCGGCATGTTCTAGACCTTCTCCATCTGACATGTGCCACAGGAGGAGAATGAGCAGGTTAATCAACTGGCCAAGCATGGTCCCTGGGTGGGGGGGGGGGGTACCATCACTAACCTATTATGTCCATCCATCAAGAAGTTGGAGCTGATGGAGGTCGACCAGAACCCCTCGTGGATGGATCCCTTTCCAACATTCCTATCCACAAGGAAGTTTCGTGAGGGGATGGATAATAAGAAGTTCAAGTACAAGTCAACATATTATCTCATGCACGACGGGTAGTTATACAGGAATACCCTCTCGGGGATGTTGACACATTGTCTGGCCGAGAGGGAGGTCCCAAGAATTTTGGAGGAGGCCCATTCGTGGGAGTGTGGAAGTCACTCGGAAAGCAGAACCTTGGAGGGAAGAATAGTGCGACAGTGGTACTTTTAGATGACCCAAAGTCAGGATGCTGTGGATTTCACAAGGAAATGCCACATGGGCCATCTGTTTGCCCCCCGTCCAACTTCAACCAGCTCAGCGTATCAGGAGTATCACAACCACATGGCCTTTTGCATTTTGGGTAATGGATTTGGTAGGAACTTTTCCCAGGATTGCGTACAAAGGAAGTTCTTGCTTATTATGATCGATAATTTTTCTATGTTGTTGGAGGTAAAGGTGCTAGCCAAGGTGTCCTCCCTGGTAATCAGGAACTTTGTATGGGGAAGATCAGCTCCCGGCGCGGCCTACCCTAAGCCATTATCACAGACAATGAGCCTCAGTTCTCCATTTTTGAGTTCATCAATTTCTGCGGACAACTCGGGATCAATCTCAGGTTCGCGTTGTTCCACCATCCCAGGAGCAACAGGCAGGTGGAGACGGCAAACAAAATCATCGTCAACATCCTTAAGAAGAAAGTGGAGAATATGAAGGGTAGCTGGGTGGAGCAGCTACCTTCGGTCCTCTGGGCCCTGAGAACCACTCCCAATATGGCCACGGGGGAGACCCCCTTCAAGATCTCTCTTGTATACGAGGCCATGCTTCGAATAGTGTTTGAGGTCTGGACACCTCAGGTGGTCGAGGCAGAGGCAAGCAGGGAAGGGTGGCAAATCTGAAAACAAGGAGGAGCTGTGGCTCTCCCTTAATTTGGTGGAAGAACTGCGTGATCTCTCTGCCATCCGATAGGAAGAGGTAAAATGAAGAATGGTTAAGTACTTTGACAAGCACGTCAGGGTTAAATAGTTCGTGGAAGGAGACTTGGTCCTGAAGAAGGTGGATCCGGCTGGAAGATTAGCCGCAGTGGGGAAACTCAACCCTAACTGGAAGGGCTAGTACATTATACAGAAAGCTCTAAGGTTGGGGGGGGGGGGGGTGGTATTGCCTCCGAAATATGGAGGGCGAGACCCTAAGTCACACCTGGAGTGGTGATGACTTGATGCGTTTCTATCCATGAAAATATGCACGCTTGTTACTCCAATGAATATTAAATCTTTTGATGCTCCAACTATTTTGCAGATCAAGTTTGTGGTGATATGTCTTTATCAAGCTAAGTCTTGGAATGCTCCCGCTGTCAGGATTCCACCTAGCTGGCAGGTTCAAAGGTGAATTGATCGAAAGTATTCTCGCTCTGGATTATGTCCCGAGACGGTCCCGCTGCCAGGCTTCCACCTAGCTGGCAGGGTCAGGATCCTCGAGTGACGTCGTTATGAAACTTGATGTCTGAGTCCGGTTGATGATCAACAACCGCCGTCATTGTCCCACCTAGCTGATGGGGCCGGTGGCAGCGCCCTGAGGTGATTGATGGAAAGTATTCTCGCTCTAGGGTTCGGTCCCGAGATGCTCCCACTGCTAGGCTTACACCTAGCTGGCTGGGTCGGGATCCTCGAGTGACATCATTATGACCCTGGTGGTCTGAGTTCGGTTGATTATCAACACCCACCATCAGGCTCTCACCTAGCTGATGGGGCCGGTGGTAGCACCCGGAGGTTGACTGATAGAAAGTATTCTCGCTCTAGGGTTAGGTCCCGAGATGCTCCTACTGTCAGGATTCCACCTAGCTAGCAGGGCCGGGATCCTCGAATGACATCATTATGACTCTAGAGGGCTGAGTCCGATTGATGGTCAACACCCACTATCAGGCTCTTACTTAGCTGATGGGGCCAGTGGTAGGGCACGAAGGTTGATTGATCTAAAGTATTCTCGCTATAGGGTTATGTCCCGAGACGCTCCCGCTGTCGGGCTTCCACCTAGCTGGCAGGGTCAGGATCCTCGAGTGGCGTTGTTATGACCTTGGAGGGCTGAGTACGGTTGATGCTCAACACCCGCCGTTAGGCTCTCACCTAGCTGATGGGGCCAGTGGTAGTGCCCAGAGATTTATTGATGGGAAGTGTAATACCCTCATCCGTCATATGGGATATAACAGAAGGTCCGGTCGGGGCCCCACGCCATATTCCATGGACAATCAGCGGTGTTGCATATTAATACCAAATCACTATGATACAATATTGAAACCTGACACAGAGAATTCTAGCAGAAGCTTTTAAATAAGTTAGAAGAACCCATCACAGAACATGAATGTCCAATATTGCCCAAAGCAGGAATGAAAGAACAAATACACAGAGAGTCTTGGCCTTACGGCCTTACAAAGTTTTCTTAAACAATAAGTGTTTTACATACTTCGGCACTTAGGCTGGCTCTACATAAAAATAGTAAAAGTAAGACACTTCGCTTCGGCCTTGAAAGGGCCAGCACTGCAACAAGGGCTTCAGCCTGCTACTTGCCACTTCGCTCACCTGTTCCTGCATGAACAATCCACCGCACGGTGGCAAAACAAAGCAACGGTCAGCTAAAGCTGACCAAATTATAACGATCCCTCCCCTTACTCGGCGCGGCGGTGCTCCTTCCCTTCAAATTATTAGCAAAACCAAACATAGTAATGAAAGTGCAATTTAAGCACACTTCACCACAAGCGTAGGCACTACAGCCACACACCCCGTGCTCTCAGGGCACATTCTTGGTGTACGGACAAAAACTAGGGACACACAACCGTTCTCTAGACAGCAACAACTATGAGCATTTTGGTAGTCTTTACGGCCTGCGCAAAGCCTAAGACTCGTAACTATGTCAACGACAGGCATCACTACCCACGGACGCTCCACATAGCTACTGGGTAGGTTCGGACCTTTTCTGTTGCTCATATCGTCGGGAAAACTACCACGACACGGGTCGCCCCCCCCCCCCCCCACCCCCCATTACCATTTCTCCAATCAATACATAACCCCGTTATGATTCACGGGTGGCTCGCAGACCACCTTGCTGGGCTCCCAGAGCTCTCAACCCCATAAGAAAGTCCCTAGGTCTCCACGACACAGGCCACAAACAAAGCTCTCAAGGAGCTAATGCCTGCGGTAGCACTACCGTCGCGTGGTATCTAGTAGAAATGCGATTCTACCCAGTTTTTCGGGTGCTCCTTGGAGTAAGTCCAAAAAGGTTCCCCGGTGCAATCTGCCATGTAGAAACCCGAAAAACAAACAACACAGAGTCTTCTCTGGCCAATACAAACATAATAAAAACATCACCAATCCAGACCAACCTGTCCAGATGGACTTCACACACCATGCCTATGTTCGTACTTCGATTCCAAATTATATATGCAAAAACTATGGGGATATACCATATCTACCCAAAGGAAAACCTCACACTCACCGCACACTCATGGGAGAGGGTTTCCTATACAAAAGGAAGAAGACTTCACATGTGCAAGTTGAGAATCGTTACCCTTTGCGCTCTCTTTGGTGTCATGCCAAAGATCTAGACGGACGAACGCGACCGCAACGATCTTGCCTCCACAGATCCGGACTCGGCTTGCGAATCGGGGCTTCAGAACCTCAACAGTGGTGAGATCTCCCTTGTAGCACCGATGCTCCTCCACGAAAACCAGGAACTCCAAAAGAAATGGAGTGAAAATGGCTAAAACATGCATATATATAAAGCTACCGTCGTACGATAACTAGCTACCGCAACGCGATAACTAGCTACCACCATGCGGTAACTAGCTACCGCCACGTGGTAACTAGCTACTGCCACACGGTACCTTAATTCAACGGCTTGTTTCGAGCGCAACCGCCCAAATTTTCCAATCATGGGCAGACATATGGCCAACGCCATTACAGTTTCACTACCTCCGTACTGTAGAACACTAACCATGCGCGATAGAAATCATCGGTTACGACACAACACCAACCACTATCTCCAGCGGCACCACTATTGCTAGGCGATAGCTTCCCGAGAGATCGGCCAGAATAATTCCCCTGCTACCACCCCACAGTAACAACTTTCTGCCGTGCGTTGTAACGACCTAGGGAGGACCCCTAGCGCCGCCCGGCCCACCACCAGCCCATGGAAGACCCAAGGGGCCATGGTGGTACAACCAGAATCTACAAGGCTAGATCATTTGGTGATGAGTAGTGGTACTAAAGGCTACTTATCAAGGTTGCAGGTTCGAGACCCCGTGGCAACAATGTACCGTGCTGATAAACAGGCTGGAGATGCTTTGGGGTGCACGGCCTGCAGGTCTTGTAGATTCCGGCTGTACCACCGTGGCATCTTGTGTCCACCATGGGCTGCTGGTGGGCCGGGCGGTGCTAGGGGTCCTCCCCAGGTCGTTACAAAAAAGTGCAATTTTTTATAACGACCTAGGGAGGACCCCTAATGCCGCCCGACCCACCAGCAGCCTAAGGAGGACCCAAACGAGCGCCGAATTGAACGAAACTCACACCATAGGCGAACACTGATGCTACTAATCCAACAGCGAAGTCAAAACCAAAATCCGGCGAGCCATTCTCGAGATATAAATTTTCAAAGTCTATAATGAACATAAATTCTACAAAACGTCGGAAATTCGCCGAGGCTCGAATATCGCTCGGATCGTGAAGAAACTTGACGAGCATGTCAAAAAATAATTAATTTAATTTTCCAACATGAAATTTTCTGTTTTCGACAAGGATTCACAAATTTGGCCGACTCGACCGAATAGACGTGAAAACGCACTAACGACAACGCGCAGTCAACTCCATGTTAACGAACGTAACGCCCCTTATGCCACTATGGCGTCACCGAGAGAATTAAATAATTTCCGGGAAAAAATCAGGGGCGTTACAGTCACCCCTCCAAAAAGGAAGTTTCGTCCCAAAACTTGGAACACAAAACGAAACAAGAGGGTAGAGGGAGAGACATGGCAGAAGAATTCATTAAACAAGAATACTAACCGAGGAAGACTAGGAGAACAACAGAGGATGAGATTATCTCATTGCGGATTCCAATTCCTAAGTTGCACCTCTAGCATCCTGATTGTGCCAGAGAACCTTAACCATCGAAATTGTCTTCTTTCTTAGCACACGATCTTGCGTCTCCAGAATACAGACAGACTCTTCGACATACGAGAGATTAGGCTGCAATTAGGTCACGGAGTCAAGGACATGACGATCACTACGAACACACTTTCGCTACTGGCTTACGTGAAACACGTCGTGAACACTAGGGAAAAAATCAGACAATTCTAGTCTATAAGAAGAAACTCTGATGCGCTCCAGAATCTGAAAAGGTCCCACATACCTGGGATCTAGCTTATGGTTCCTTCCAAATATCTTAACTCTTGGCATCAGAGAGACCTTCAAAAATATCATATCCACAACTTCATATTACAGATCAACTCTGCGCTGATTTACATACTTCTCATATCGCTCCTGAGCTAACCTCAGCTTTTCACGAATATGCGTCACTAAAATTCTCATATCATCCAGCGCTTCCAGACCGAGCAAAGGCTTCTCACCAACTTCTGCCCAAAATAGGGGAGTTCGACAATGCATTCCAAATAAAGCTTCAAAGGGCGCCATTTGCAAACTCTCCTGATAACTGTTATTATACGCGAACTCCATCAGTACGAGGTGTTTATCCCAAGCCCCAACATGGTCCAGAATATAACATCTAATCAAATCCTCCAAGATCTGATTCACTCTCTCCATCTAACCATTTGTCTGAGGATGATAGGCAGTAGAATACCTAAGGTCAGTACCTAGAGCTCCTTGTAAGCTCTTCCAGAAATGAGACATGAATCGGGAGTCTCGGTCTAAGACAATACTCGTAGGTACACCATGCAGTCTCATAACTTCATCTAGATAAAGCTCAGCTATCTTTTCCATGGAATAATCAATCTTGAAAGGCAGAAAGTGAGCACACTTAGTTAGTCTATCCACAATAACCCACACTGCATCATGCCCTCGGGGTGACCTCGGCAAACTAGAAATGAAATCCATGGATAAACTCTCCCATTTCCAACTCGGTATATCTAAAGGTGTTAACTTACCACCTGACCTTCTGTGATCAGCTTTGACACGCTGGCAAGTATGACATTCAGATACAAATCTTGCGATGTCGTTCTTCATACCTGACCACCAAATAATCTGCTTCAAATCTCTATACATTTTCATGGAACCAGGATGATAAGCAACACTTAAACCATGCGCTTCACTGCATATACTTGCTCGGATGTCCCCAATAGCGGGAATACAATATCTGTCGCGGTACTTTAGGGTACCAATGTGATCAACTGAAAAGTCAGGTAATTCCCCTTTCTTAGTCCTACTGCGGAGGTGTTGTAAATCAGGATCATCTTTCTGATATAGCCTAGTGAAAGTAATCCACGAAGGCTCTTCCACCTTTAAGCTACTCGGCAAAGCGCTATTCCCTATGGTTATGTCCATGAGCAAAAACTCTTCAACAAGGGATTGCACCGAGAGGTTAAAGATATGTGCGGGCTTCTGGCTCAACGCATCCGCTACTACATTAGCCTTGCCGGGATGATAAAGGATATTGACTTCGTAGTCCGCGACATACTATAGCCATCAACGTTGGCGCAAATTCAACTCCTTCTGAGTGAAGACATATTTCAAACTTTTGTGGTCCGTATAAATTTTGCATGACACTCCATACAGAAGATGTCTCCACAACTTCAAGGCATAAATGACGACAGCAAATTCCAGGTCGTGCATTGGATAATTTTTTTCATGTACCTTCAATTGTCTCGATCCATATGCAATCTCTTTTCCTTCCTGCATAAACACGGAATCGAGTCCAACTCGCGAGGCATCCACATAAACAGCATACTCCACTCCTTCCACCGACAATGCCAATACTGGAGCAAAACACAATCTTCTCTTGAGCTCTTGAAAAGCTTCCTCACAGGCATCACTCCAAATAAAAGCTGTGCTCTTTTGCGTAATCCTAGTCAACGGCGCAGAGAGCACAAAGAATCTGTTAACAAATCTTTTGTAGTGACCTGCCAACCCTAAGAAGCTCGTTATCTCCTTAAGCGATGCAGGTCTCTTCCAATCCAAGACTGCGGCTATCTTCGTGGGTCCACTGAGATACCATCCTTGCTTACAATGTGTCCTAGGAATGACACCTGAGACAACCCGAACTCACACTTGCTAAGCTTCGCATACAGCTTGTGCCCCCTGAGAGTAGGCAGGACCAAGCGCAAGTGCAAGGCGTGCTCATCTGCATTTCTGGAATATACCCAGACATCGTCAATGAATACATCCATGAACTTATCCAGAAAATCCTTGAACACCCTATTCATCATGTCCATAAAAGCTGACAGTGCGTTCGTTAGTCCAAATGACTTTACTAGAAATTCAAAGTGACCATATAGAGAACGAAAACTAGTTCGTGGAATGCCTGACTCTCGGATTCTTAACTGATGGTAACGTGAATGGAGGTCAATCTTCGAGAACATGGAGCTACCTCACAACTAATCGAACAAGTCATCGATCCGATGCAATAGATATCTATTCTTAATGGTCTCCTTGTTTAGCTCTCGATAGTCAATGCATAGCCTCATCGTTCCATCCTTTTTCTTCACAAAGAGCACTGATGAACCCCAGAGGGAAGAACTGGGTCTGATGAAACCGCACTGCAATAACTTATCCAATTGAGTATGCCGCTCCTCTAACTCACGCGGTGCAATGCGGTATGGTGCCTTTGCAATAGGGCGAGTGCCTAGCTCAAGGTCTATAACAAACTCCACCTCTCTCTCAGGAGGAAGTCCAGGAAGACTAAGAGGAAAGACATCTTGAAACTCATGCACCACAGAAACGTCCTAAACCCGAGGCTCAACCGGTGCAGCTCCCAGAATAGAAACGGAGACAAGAAAAGTATCACGACCAGACTCTAGAAATTTGTGAGCACGTACCACAGAAATGATCGGAGATTCCTGACGCGGCAAACCATACACACTCATGGGCTGGCCATTGTCACCTTTAAAATCTAAGCGCTCGTGCTTGCACTGAATGATGACATCATAGCTACACAGCCAGTCCATGCCCAAAATCACGTCGAAGCCTACCAAATGTAGCACCTTCAGATCATCAAAGGCTAGAAAACCACCTAGGAAGATGGGGCATTTTTGGATACCCTGACTTCACATCACCAACTCTCCTGAAGGAATTTTGAAGTTTAGGGAAGTGTCTAACTGGTCGAGAGCCCAGCGATGTCAGTCTACAAAACTCCTCGCCACAAAGGAGTAAGTAGCACCCGAATCGAACAAAATGCGCACCCACTTATTCTTCACCTTAAATTCACCTAAACACATAACACACGCAACTAAAATGCGAAAACTATAAATCTACTAAAAGAGATTATTAGATGAGTCAAAGACTAACCTGAGATCAATTGAGTCGAAGATTGGGCTTCTTACTTGGTCAACACATTCAACTTTCCTTTTCCCATGTCCACGAGAGGTGGGGGCGGCAGTAGAGTCTGCAATGGAACTGCATGCAGCGCAGGCTGGCTCTGTGGGCAATTAGCCTTCATGTGCCCTTTCTGGCCGCAGAGAAAACAAGCTCCAGGCTTCTTGCGACAATGGGCAATATCATGCCCACTCCTCTGGCAATAAGAACAGACAGGACTTCCCTTTGGAGCATCCTAGATCGCGTGTACCTCAGACAGCTTCTGCGCATCCAGTCTCTTAAAGCACTTCTCAAAAGGGTATCCTGGCTTATCACAGAAGCTACACACTTCCCTTCTATCCATCTTCACTGTAGGGCCAGATGTCCTAGCATTTCCTCCATCATTAGATTTCATCTTGTCCTTCTTTTCATGCAATCCCCAATTCTTCGCATTTTCTATCGCCTCAACCTTTAAGGCGGCTTCGACTACTTTTGCAAAGGTCTAAGACTTGTACATGCTATCCAACTACTGGATGTCATACCTCAGACCGCTGAGTAAATGCTTTACTGTGCCTTCTTCGGGTGCTACCATATCTAGGGCGAAATGACTGAGCTTGCTAATCTTGACCTCGTACTCACTAACAGTGAGTTGCCTCTGCTTCAGGTGTAAAAAGTTGTTCATTAGACGGTCTTGCTCGACCGATGGTAAAAACTTCTTCAGTAACATACTCTTGAATGATTCCCACAAGCACCCATTAGAAAGATTCTCTTTTTCTCTGATCCACCAACTCTTCGCAAGACCCTTGAGCTGATACGTCGCAATCATCATCTTCTGATTGGAGGAAACGCCAGAATAAGAAAACATTTATTCCATGATAATGATCCATTCATCCAATGCCATTAAGTCTGTTCTACCATCATACGAAGGAGGTGCTAGTCACTGGAAGTAAGAAATGAAATTAATCTTAGGCGGCAGTGCGACTGGGGGAACTATAGCAGTGGGGGGAGTAGGAATAGTTTGGCCCACAGCAGGGTCCTGCGCTCTAGTCTGCTGCCCGATGACGACAACCAATAATGACTGTATCTGAGATTGCATGTCCACCACTGTCTTTTCAGGGCCTCATTACTTTGTCGCAGCCCTTCAATCACCGCTTCACTCTGAGCACCAGAATACTCACCCTCTGACTGGGGAGTCGACCTCATCGCAACGCGTTTAGGCGGCATTCTACAGAATAAACAGATGTCTAGTCAAACCATGCCCAAGGCATCACAAACTGGGAAGATATTCCCTTAGCAAACTGTTTTGGGTTCATATTTTACTGATACGAACAAACGACTTATCAAGGACCTAGCTTATGACACCGAAGCTAGGAAACTCGAATACCCTGACTCAGATCAGATCAGGACCGAACAAACTCAGATCAGATCTGAAAAAGAACAGATACTTGCTCTTTCTGTAACCTTGCTCTGGGAAATCATAAAATGATGCTATGCTTCTAACTTGTGCCTATAATATGAATGCATGAATGTTTAAATTTCATTTCAAATCATGGGTGTACATATGTCATCATGCAGATCTTTAACTTGGAAAGTGTGCTCATGCGATGATATGTTACGTATGCAGTGCTATGCATTCTAAAAAAAGGCCTTAGTGCATGTTATGAGCGGCATACTCATACAATGTTATGCATCTCATACTACATAATATTGTATATAACGAATAAAAGTAAACGTGCTAATGGGCATCCATATGATGATGGTTATGCATCCCATACTACATAACTGCCACATATTTCCACCTATGGTGGGTCCATATACAAACACATATTATGCATCCCATACTACATAATATGCCCCGTATACTTCTTATCATGCTATGAGTGCAGTGTTCGTGCTTCCATCAAGATCTACTAAAGACATATCGGTGTGTGTATGCAATGAAATGATACGATCAGAGTTTTGCTTAAGAGAAAGTTGTTCGACTGGCTTGCCAAACCAACCAACCCTCTTGCAAAACCTGGCTCTGATACCAACTGTCACATGCAGCTCATTTAGTGATGAGGACTGTGGAAGGTGCCTTATAAAGGAGGTGTTGGGTTCAAAACCTGGCATGCTCAAAAACCAGTTGTGCTGATAAACAGGCCGAAGATGCTTTGGGGTGTATGACCTGCAGGCCTTGTATATTTCGGTTGTACCACCGTGGCGCCTTGGGTCCTCCTTGGGCTACTTGTGGGCCGAGCGGCGCATGGGCCTTCCCCAGGGTCGTTACAAAAAGTGCACTTTTTTGTAACGACCTAGGGAGGACCCCTAGCGCTACCCGACCCACCAGCAGCCTATGGAGGACCTAAGGCGCCACGGTGGTACAGCCGAAATCTACAAGGCCTGTAGGCCATACACCCCAAAGCATCTCTGGTCTGTTTATCAGCACAGTGCATTGTTGCTACGGGGTCTCAAACCTGCAACCTTGACAAGTTGCCTTTAGCACCGCTACTCATCACCAACTGTACTGCAGCTCAGTTGGTGATGAGTAGCGGTACTAAAGGCTACTTATCATGGTCTCAGGTTCGAAACCCCGTGGCAACAATGCACTGTGCTGATAAATAGGTCGGAGATGCTTTGGGGTGTACGGCCTGCAGGCCTTGTATATTCTGGCTGTACCACCGTGGCGCCTTGGGTCCTCCATTCACTGCTGGTGGGCCGGGCGATGCTAGGTGTCCTCCCTAGGTTGTTACATGCAGTTACATCTTTCTCGAGAACTCAATGCTTTCTCGAGAACTCAACACTCTCGACTCAAACCTTGAAGCTATCGTCACGCGGTAACTAGCTACCGCTGAGCGATAAACCCTAGAGAAGCATCTCCCGCCTTATGAAATTTGGGGAGATACAAATCTCCCCCACTTAAAGAAATTTCATCCGAAAATTTGATGTTACAAGAAAATATAAAAGTAAATTGTGCATCTGATTACCTTAGATAAATATCTCATGGAACTCCTCCCTCATAGCTTGCTTACGCTCCCAAGATAGCTCCTCTCTACCATAGTTGTCCCAAAGGACATTGACCATTCTAATGGATTTATTCCGCAGCTGCTTGACCTCTACATCCTAGATACGAATGGGCTTGATCTTCATAGTCAACCCACTATCGACCAACACTTGATTCGCAGTAATCATTTGAGTAAGCTCTTGAATGGCCTTCCGCAACACTGAGATGTGAAATACATTGTGCAAACCGCTCAACTCCACCAAAAGAGCCATATGATAGGTGGCTTTAGCAGCCCGCTCCAAGATCTCAAAAGGTCTAACATACCTCAGACTAAGCTTATTTAAGCGTCGAATCTTTGATATTCCCTTAAATGGTTTTAACTTGAGTTATACCCAATTGCCCACCGCAAACTCCAAGTTCCGATGCTTGGCATTTTAGTACTTGGCCTACCTATCTTGAGCAATCAGTAGCCATTCTCTAATCAACCGTATCGTTGAAGTAGCATCTTAAATGTCCCTTTGCTTGCACAACTTCGATTCTCCCGTTTCTACCCAAGCCAACGACGTACGACACCTCCCTCCGTATAGAGCCTCAAAAGGAAGCATCTGAATACTAGTTTGGTAGCTGTTATTATACGCGAACTCAATTTTAAAAAGATGGTCCTCACACCTTTTCCCAAAAATTCCAAGGCACATATACAAAGTATATCTTCCAACATCCTGTTCACCCTTTCAGTCTGACCATCTGTCTGTGGGTGAAAAGTCATACCGAAGAACAACTTGGTACCCAATAACTTATGAATGAGCCTCCAATCGTTAGATGTGAAACGACCATCTCAGCCACTAATGATGCTCCGGGGCACGCCGTGCAAACGGACTATGCAGTCCACATAAAGTTTTGCCAGTTTCTCCAATGAATCATCCTTCCTATTGGGTATGAAGTGAGACACCTTTGTTAAACGATCAACGATCACCCAAATATCATCGTTCCCCTTATCCGATATCGGCATACCATGCACGAAATCCATGGAGATGTCATCAAATTTCCACTCCTATACAGGCAAAGACTTTAGGAATCTGCCAAGCCTCTGGAATTCCGCCTTTACTAAGGCACATGTCTGACACTTCACCACATATAACGCTATGTCTTTCTTCAGACCTGCCCACCAGAATAATTTCTTCATGTCCTTAAACATCATGGTGCTCCCGGGGTGAATCAAGTACTTTGTGATATGCGCCTCATACATCAATTCTTCTCGTAACTTTCCCACATTGGGAATGCACAATAAGATACATTTCCATAAAAGGCCATCGTTGATAGAGGACTCCTGTAGGTGTAGCCCCCAAGGAACTCCATCCACCTTCGTTGACGCATGTTCAGATCCTTCTGATTTATCAGGAACTTCGAGCTCTTGTGATCTGATTATATATATCGACCTTAAACCCATACATATAATGCCTCCAAATCTTGAGAGCGAATACCACGGACGCCAACTCCAAATCATGGACCGTGTAATTCCACTCATGGACCTTCAACTGGCACAATCCATTGGCTATCACCTTTCTGTGCTGAAGTAGAATACAGCCTAATCCACTCCCATAGGCGTCACTGTAAATCTCAAAGCCTCTGAACCATATGGCGAACATAAGACATGTGTCGTGGTCAGACGACACTTTAGTTCTTCGAAAGCTTGTGCGCACTCCGGTGACCAAACAATCTTCTGATCCTTGGTTGTCAGAGTAGTGAGGAGCTGTGTTATCTGCGAGACGTTCTCCATGAAGCGCCTCTAATAGCCGGCAAGCCCCAAAAAACTCCGGACTTCCAACACAGTAGACAACACAGGCCACTCTCGTATCGCAACTATCTTCACCGGATCTACCACAATTCCCTCACCACTAACGACGTGACCAAGGAATGCTATTGAGGATAGCCAAAACTCACATTTGGATAATTTGGCATACAGTTGGTTGCTCCTCAGGGTCTCCAAAACCATTTGATGATGATTGAAATGATCCTCCTCGCACTGTGAGTACACCAGTATATCCTCGATGAATACTATAACGAACTAGTCCAAGTACTCTATGAATGTCTTGTTCATCAAATCCATAAACACGGATGGTGTATTCGTTAGCCCAAATAGTAGGACGATGAATTCATAATGCCCATAATGTGTGCTGAAAGCCGTCTTGAGAATGTCACTTTCCCTAATTCTTAGCTAATAGTACCTGGATTTCAAATTTAGCTTCGAGTACACAGTCGACCCGACCAGCTAATAGAACAGATCGTCAATCCTCGGGATCAGATATCTATTCTTCTCTGTCAGCTTAATCAACTCTCGGTAATTAGTATGCAGTCGTAAGCTTCCGTCCTTCTTTTTAACATAAAGGACTGACGCATTCCAAGGCGATGAACTTCGACGCACATACCCTTGATCAAACAACTCTTGAAGCTGTACCTTCAATTTCGCCATCTCCTTAGGCGCTAAGCGGTATGGGGAGCTTGACACAGGCTTGGCACCTGGTACTAGCTCGATGGTGAAGTCGATCTCTCGCTGAGGTGGGGCTCTAGGGAGATTTTCAGGAAAAACATCAGGGAACTCTGATACAACCGGAATACTATCCAGACGTGGCTTGGGCTTTGAAGCCTCCACTAAAGTGAAAAATAGCTCTGCACTACTACGAACTGCTTTAACCACCGGTATAGCAGACATCAAAGTCTTGATCGATCCCCTCATGCTAGAGAATGTAGTCTCACGCTTTGTATCCAAGCCTAGTCTGACCACCTTGCAATTGCAATCAATATACGCACGCAGCTCCGACAGATAGTATATGCTAAAGATAACATCAAACTCCACTATCGGTTGTAGTAATGCTTTCAAGTCAATCTCTTAACTCCCAATCCGTACCTTCATGCATTAAACTCTATCCGCGTGCATAGAACACCTGTTAGGCAGCAACACATCCAATTTATCCCTTGCCATCGAATAAGGCGCTCCGATGTGCGATACAAATTCCTTGGACAAAAATGAGTGTGAAGCTCCCATATCAAAATATGCTCTCGCCGGATAATTAAAGATCAAAATATAGTATAGCACAACAAGTCAAAAGCTAACACGCATATGGCAACAAGTTTGTAAAGCTAAACATGTTATTAAATTAAATCATACCTGTCACCACATCGGCCTACTTTATGGCCTCCTGTTGGCCAATATTGTAAACTCTAGGCTGAGCTGGAGCATAGTGGTTTGCGGTTGAATCCACCGCCTTACCCTTCACCGTATAAGTTGCACCAGGTTTCTTCTCTGACTTCGGGCGACCACTCCAACAGTCTCAGGCATAGTGTCCCAGTTTGCCACAATTATAGTGATGGTGCCGATGCTGATGCGGCCATTGATCCCGGTCATAGAGAGTTCGTGAATTTTGACGATCGATGCCGCAAGCTCGAAGATGAAATTCTACCACGACGTTCTTCGCCAACGCCGCCGCCACGACATGTTTTACTCGACGTCTGCCGCCGCCACTCAAACAAAATATATAATTATAAATTAAATAATTATAAATATATATTTTAGCAATTTTTATTTTAAGCAATTTATTTATTTCATTTCATGTATGATGGGTGCCTATAACCATCAAGAGTATTTTTATTTCATGCTTTTAATTTTTGTATTGTCTTTATTTCATGAAGGGCGCATATAACCATCATAGTTTCATTTTAAATTTTGAATGGTGAAGATGGAGTGGTGTAGGCTATATATAGCCATGGTAATGAATAATTTAGTAGAGAAGAATGAAAAAAAAGTAAACCTAAGAATTCAAGTTCTGAATTTTCCCCTTCCTTTCTCCTTCCTCTTTGAGAAATTCGGCCCTCTCTCCCTCCTCCCCTCTCTCTTGGTCGCCGGCCATCATCTCCTTCTCCCTCTATATCTCGGCCTCCTCTCCTCTTCCTCATCTAGTTATCTACTAAACAACCTTCCTTCTCTCCTCCCAAAAAAATCAAGCCCTTCTTTCCCTCCCTAAACCCTAGCCGGCCACCCTCCAAGCCACCACCCTCTCCCTCCCTTTCAAAACATCGACCATCCACCCCCACCACCAACCTGAGCCCCCTCCTCCCTTCCAACGCAAAACCTACCACACTAATCTCCTTCCAAACTCGATCACCCTCATCATTCACAAAACCCGACCACCCAAAACTTTCCACCTCCTTTTCTCTCTCCACTTTCCATATATGTAGTCTCTCAAAGTTTCTCCCCCTCCTAGGGTTATTGTAAAGGACGAACTGCTTGCAACTTCATCGTCCGGCAGAGATCCGAGGATTTTGCGTGGAGATAGAATCAACTACCATCGTGAGCGCTTCCTCCACTCATTATTGTGGACGGATTTCTTAGGATTTGGGTAACGAATTTCCTAAACCATCTCTTGTGTGATGATTCTAAATTATTGTGAGATTTGTGGAAATAGAAGGCTAGTAAATTGTTCTAATTTATATTGAAATTGTGCTTGATTAAAATCTGATTTTTCAAACGTTAATTATCCGAATATTTTCGTATAATTTGGAGCGGGTAGATCCCGTGAACACTTGAAGAAATCAGGTTCACTACCCTTGATTCCACTTGAGTTCAAGTGATTTGGAAAACCTCCATATTAATTAATTTTAGGATTGGTTTGGACTTTATTTTAACTCGCTATTTTAGTCTGGATCCTCTCTCATTGGTTTGTGATTTGTTTGTGGATAAATTGAATTTGAATTGTTAATTGTCCGAATCTTGTAGGTTCTTTTCGCTTGAGCTAATATTGGCAAATAGCCCTTGTTCAATCTATAAAATGGGTAGCATCCCTTTGCGTGCGCGTTGTTAAATATTGTACCACTAGTTGAATAAATCATCGGTAGTATTTGTTTAGAGAAATATTGCTTGCTACGCATCCTAGTTTTAATTATCGAAACCAAGTGCGCGTAGTTTAATCCGTCGAAACTCATTGGCGTGCATCAATTTGGTATCAGAGGGAGATTCACGTCATTTTCCTAATTGGCACCATCCCCCTTTTTATTAGTATGTCGGCACACACTTGTCTTGCACGTTTATTTGTGGAAAATATACAAAAATAATTTCCTCTGGTCTGCCAATAGGGGCCTATATTTTTATTTTTCTGCAAATTTTTTTTTAATAATCTTCATAATATTTCCAGTAAGAAAATCAAAATCATATATTTATTACCTTAGTTAGATAGTGGGAACAAATCCATCTGTTGCAATTTATATAGGGTCAGAGTCCTTTTTTTCATTGCATGTGCATCAGATCCGAGTGAGTTTTCTCTTCGGTTCTCACTGATATGGCCTATGACGTTTACGCTTCTCATTTAGACTATTGGTATGACAAAGCCATGGCTAAACACACCACAACCTTACCTTCAAACCATAGGAATACCAACCGTCCCCACCCTTATCCTGACACTAAAAGACAAGTACTCACTTATGACGGTTATGGGTATTCCAAAACTTTTAGAGATTGGCTTAAGGGAATAAAAATTGAATTTGATTGTCACGACTGGGACGACCACGATAAAGTTATTGTATCCCAAGAACGATTAGTAGGTCAAGCCCGTGTATTTTGGCTAAAAGAAGAGCGTCGTGTTGGTAGTTATAAATGTGCTTTGCCGGCAATTTGTAGCCTACCCTCAGATCAATTTGATCTTGCCTAGCTCCGCACAGCTGACAGCACACCCGTGATCAAGTATAGTTATGGCACTAGACCCATAGCGGCTTATAGGAGTGACCATATGCCACCTGTTAGCAAGACTAGTTATGGCACTAGAACTGTAACTGCTTATAGAAGTGACCATATACCTCAGGTTAGATCCTATCCCCACAGTGGTAGTATTACCCAAAGGGTGCCTATTTCCACCTCTAGGGAAAGTAAGCAGTTTAGACCCCATAATTTGGACTACAAAGATATTACTACTTGGGTGTTGTCTCCTTTAGCTCCGTCGTTTGAGCCTCCTGAGATTGTGACTGATACCCCCGAGGAATCTGATGTCGATGTGGTATCTCTGGATTCTAAATATGAGTATCTAGGAGATAGTATTCTGACATGTACGATAGTGCCCAATGATTCAGATGATTCTAACGTTGAGGAGCCTGGATATCCTAGTGATTTGGAAGATGATGTATGGGATGAAGATATTCTGATCTGTGAGAGTATTAGGTTGCCTATTACTTGCGCTGCTATTGTTATGTCTGACCACCCTAGTATTGAGTGCCCTCGCCTGGATATGATCCCCATCATGATAGAGCCTACGATTGCTCCCACTTAGACTGTATCTTAGTGTTTTGAGGAGCGTGAGAGTGAGGATGTCCCTATTATTATTGGGGATGAGTTACCATCTGAGGGAAGGGTATTTTTGGACGATTCATTGGTTGTACACCCAGTTGAGAGTTCCTTGATGTTGTCAATGTTGGGTGAAATTTATTCTGGTTTGGATTTTATCCAGGGATTGATTTTACCGACCCTTCATCCTTTTCATTTGCCCACATTAGATGACTTTTTAGGACGTTGAACCGGTGGTCCCAATCTGAGTTTTTTGTGACACACCCACTCTATTAGTTCCTACATTGGCGTTGTATCAACGTATATATATTATTAAGTTGAGCGCACTTGTTTTTGGTCTTTTTATCGCACCTCATAGGACTGATTATGTGTCACCTTTGATAGTTGATTATTCTGCGTGTCCGTCTACGGTTTTGTTCTCGACTGTTTATGACTTCTTGGCTATTGTGCCACTGTATGTGGTGTCCCCTATAAATACTTATATACCACACTCGGTTGCATGCATTTACCAACCGCCTTTTGATGACCCTCATGTCCACACGTTAGTGGCTATAGCTGTGTCCCTTGAGTTGTATCGCTTGCACATCCTTTCACATATGGGAGCGTCCAATTCAATTGTTTATGATGAGTGGTTTACCTTGGCATATCTTCATGCCAAGTTTAAGAATATTAAAGTCAAAATTAAGACTGTAGTTTTGGAGCCCATTAAAATCATTTTTGATTATAAGGCTCCGGTGCCACCTGATTTAACCCCCTTATCCTCCGCATTTGGGTCAACTCATGTAGCATATGGGTTCACTCCTCATGTATCTATGACGTTAGCATTTCATCTTAAGTTATGTCGCACGCACTTCCACTCCCTTCCGAGACTGTCTGATGCTAGAATTAGTGATTTGGGTTTAGTCTGGTCAGTCCCCGAGCGGATGCCTTCTGGCCCCGTTAATAATTTAATACGTATGAAAGCCGACCCATCCATGGATATGAAGAAATTCAGATTTCTTGCTTTTATTTTAGATTTTTATAAAGCACGGGGTGTTTCACTTTATTTCAAGTTTTCGGACTTTTTACTGTACATCTCTGTTCCAATTGAGTGGTTTTCTCCGTCATTTCTTCCTCCCACTAAATGTTCTCTTGAGTTGGGGTGTGTTAGTTCTGTCATGTCTATTTTCCACGTGAACTCCTTGGTTCTTGAACCAGATGGTAAGATTCAAGTTTTATTTCATTTACTTGACACCCTTTCGAGTTTCCTCGAAAGTCTTGCTGTTTCTTTGCCTGACAGGTTCTCAGTGCTGATGGATGTTCATACTACTATGACATGGATAGCGGAGCTAGATTTGGCCCATGTTGCTGTTATTTTTGACTATTCCCCACGGGCCACTCATCAGTGACGAGTAATTTTGAGTGGGGGAGGATTGATGGTGTCGATGCTGATGCGGTCGTTGATCCATGTCATAGAGAGTTCGTGGATTGGGACGATCGATGTCGCACGCTCGAAGATGAATTTCTATCACGAAGTTCTTTGCCAACGCCGCCGCCGCTACATGTTTTGCTCGACATCCGTCGCCGCCACTCAAACAAAATATATAATTATAAATTAAATACATATAATTATATAATTTAGAATTTTTTTTTATTTTAAGCAATTTTACTTATTTCATTTCATGTATGATGGGTGCCTATAACCATCAATAGTGTTCTTATTTCATGCATTTAATTTTTATGTTGTTTTTATTTCATGATGGGTGCATATAACCATCATAGTTTAATTTTAAATTTTGAATGGTGAAGATGGAGTGGTGTCGGCTATATATAACCATGGTAATGAAGAATTTAGTAGAAAAGAATGAAAAAAAGAAAACCTAAGAATTCAAGTTTTGAATTTTCCCCCTCCTTTCTCCTTCCTCTTTGAGAAATTCGGCCCTCTCTCCCTCCTCCCCTCTCTCTTGGCCACCGGCCATCATCTCCTTCTCCCTCTCTATCTCGGCCTCCTCTCCTCCTCCTCCTCTAGTTCTCCACTAAACAGCCTTCCTTCTCTCCTCCCCAAAAAATCGAGCCCTTCTTTCCCTCCCTAAACCCTAGCCGGCCAACCTCCAAGCCGCCACCCTCTCCCTCCCCTTAAAAACTTCGGTCATCCACCTCCACCACCAACCCGAGCCCCCTTCTCCCTTCCAACACCAAACCGACCACTCTAATCTCCTTCCAAACCCGATCACCCTCATCATTCACAAAACCCGACCACCTAAAACTTTCCACCACCTTTTCTCTCTCCACTTTCCATATATTTTGTCCCTCAAAGTTTCTCCCCCTCCTAGGGTTATTGCAAAGGAAGAACGGCTTAAAACTTCATCGTTCGACACAAATCTGAGGATTTTGCGTGGAGATAGAATCAACCACCGTCATGAGCGCTTCCTCCACTCATTATTATCGACGGATTTCTTGCCATTTGGGTAACGAATTTTCTAAACATCTCTTATGTGATTCTTCTAAATTATTCTAAGATTTGGTGGAAATAGAAGGCTAGTAAATTGTTTTGATTTATATTGAAATTGTGCTTAATTAAAATCTGAATTTTCAAGCGTTAATTATCCGAATATTTTCGTATAATTTGGAGCGGGTAGATCTCGTGAACACTTGATGGAATTGGGTTCACTACCCTTGATTTTCATTGTGTTCATGTGATTTGGCAAACCTCCATATTAATTAATTTTGGGATTGGTTTGGACTTTAGTTTAAATCGCAATTTTAGTCCGGATCCTCTCTCATTGGTTTGTGATTTGTTTGCGGATAAATTTAATTTGAATTGCTAATTGTCCGGATCGGGTAGGTCCTTTTTGCTTGAGCTAACATTGTCATGTAGCCCTTGTTCAATCTATAAAAGGGGTAGCGTCCCTTTAAATGTGCGTTGTTAAATATTGTTCCACTATTTGAATAAATCACAGGTAGTATTTTTTTGAGAAATATTGCTCGCTACGCATCCTAGTTTTAATTGTCGAACCCAAGTGCACGTAGTTTAATTCGTCGGAACTCATTGGCATGCATCATATAACAAGTAACCGAGCCTCGCACTGTAGTAACTCCAAACGCACCTGAAGGTGACGCTGGACCCGAAGTCCTCGCCTTCTTGTTCCACTTACGAAACCTAGACTTTGACGAGCTTAACATCTTGAATTCCGACTTCTTTGTGCTTGAGACCTTCTTCTCTTGAACTCTCTTCATATCCTTCTCCATAAATCGGGCGGTATTGACCAGAGTTATAAATCCCTGCATCATCAGCCTAGAGAGTAGTAGCCTTAGGTCATCATGCAGACCCTCGTAGAACCAGTTGGTCTTACACTCCTCGTCAGTGAAAGTAACGTCAGCATAACGTCCCAACGTTGTGAACTCGTGGAGATACTCATCCACGCAACTATCTCCCTGCGTCAGTCTCTAGAACTGATTCTCCATGTCGATCCTCTATGCCGAGGGAAGGTATCTAGCCAGGAATAACCTAGAGAACTCCTCCATTAAGATGTCAGTGAGTTGTCTTCTAAACAAGAGATTCTGTTCCAACTCTTCCCACCACAGTCTCACCTCTCCATCTAACATGAAAACTGCTATGGTTGACTTCTGCATTCCTCCATTTCAGTAGCTATCATGACTCTCTTAACTCGAGATAACCAATCGTCGACCTGGGTTGGGGTTCCAGTCTCCGTAAATACTGGAGGATTGAAGCTCATCACATGTTTAAGCTGCCTTTCTGTCGCTCTTCATGGCGCCAAAGGTTCTACAACCACTCCTTCCACCACTTCAGGCTCTGTTGCACAAAGCGGCACCTGCACGATAACTGGGGCATGAGGTTGTGCCTGCCTCCCTGGCTAGGCATTTATCAATGCAAACACCGCCTCAGCTGCAAGTCTTATTGTCTCTGCCAAAGGAGGGGTTCCAGACTATGTTGGAAACAATTTTGATCCAATGCTCATAAGAAGAAATTTTAGAGAAGATAATATTGTGTACATGTGATAGATTGAAGAAAAACACATGTCAGAGGTCTTACAACTACATGAATACGTGGAATATAAAAAAATAGCATAACATAGAGGTATGCATGATTAGTTGTGCTTGTACCTAGAAATTAAGAGCACAGCTAATATGAATATCTAGAAATATAGTTGTACAAAACACTTTACAATTCTTTCCAAGGTGCTTAACCTCACAATGTTCATTAAGACTTATCAGGAGGGTAAGTAGTGCTTGGTGGAGGTTCCTTATCAACCCCTTTTTATTGTAATTTTCAAAGACATCAACAAAGGTGTTGAATTGTCGTTGCTGAATTTTTTTTTTAAAAACCTTTTTTTGTTTGGCTTGACAAAGGAGTCCGAATTCACTTGTGAACATACAAGATTAACAAATAGAAGCGGTGTAAGAAAAAACTATGATAAAGCACAAGTCGTAACTTGCAGTTCTAGTGGTTATGGTAGAACATCCACAATTAATATATGCAGTAAGGTGAATCGATATGAAGGTTTTCACAAGTGTAAGTGAAAGAACATTATCAGAACTAAAATATTTCTCATACTTAGAGGCATGCGAAAATAATTTCACAAGTAGACAAACATTAGGACTTATGTATGTATAAAAGAAGATGTGATGGTCGAACAGTTGAACAATCCTGCTGGAACTCAAAAGCAAAGAATATATAGTAAACCATGCCTAATCCTAATAAATTAAGGAAAAATGGTGAAAAAGTGAAATGTCACTATCGCTAGGCGATACTGGGTATCGCTAATCGGCAACATAACAAAAATATAAAAAAGGGTCATATAAGGTCGAAGACATCAGATCTAGCATTCTTTCCTGAAGACTGATCGTAGAAGACGAAGGGGACGACAGCAAAAGCTTTGATCAAGGTAAGGATCATGGTTTTTTTGTTGGATTCCTTAGATTTTGTAGATCTATTGTATAGTATGTCATTGAGAATGTCAGATCTGCTATCTAAAGGAGGGGAAAAACTAGATCTGCAGTCGGACATTGGATGAGATGAATTTCCTATATTGCCCGGTGACAACGGGTGTGGCCGTCTGGCGATACTGAAAATTATTCCTTAGAATTTGATATTAGATCTACTGTATGGTATGTCGTTAAGAAAGTTAGATCTGGTATCTAAGGAAGGGGAAAATCCAGATATGGAGACAGACAGTGGATGAGATCAAATTTCGATATCTTCCGGCGACAACGGGTGTCCCCTTCTGGAGATACCGAAAAATTTGGCTGTTTTTTTTAAAAAAACACTTTTTATCTGCAGAAATGGCTTCTAGTTCGAAAGCACGCCGTAGTACAGACAGTGATTCATATTCCTCCTACCAAACGTTTCCTGGGATAGAAAATGCTAACATAGGGATTAGAAGAGTGATCAAATTCTATCCCGTTCATCATGCACACATTCATGACTTGTTAGCAATGGCTGGAATAATGTACATCATTATCCCGGATACATCTTCATCTGTATTAATTAGGGAGTTCTATAATTCTCTAAAATATCCTCGGTTTACGGACTTAAATGGTGAAGTACAATCAAAGATAGAAGGCCAAATAGTAGAGATAACCCATTATGATCTCAGGGAGGAATTTGGATTAATAGAACATGAAAATAACATTGATGTAGTAGAGAATTATCGAAAAGATAGAGATTGGACACTTTTGAATTTGGTTTTGCATGGAAATTACATCAAAACACTTATTCAATCTACGAGCTCTCTCACCGAGGATGCACAATTAGTGCAAGATATATTGAGACACACTGTTTTACTCAAGTTCGGTGATACACGGAAGATAACGGCTCAATTGAGCTATGTCACATATATGATTTTGGAGCGGGAGCCGTTTGATATGACGGACTTTATCCTATCTATAATACACTATGTATACAGGCTTAAGAGTCCTACTTTGAAAAAATTAAACACACTACCACTTGGGGCTGTTATCCAATGCATTTTATATAAGAAATACACTTGGATGGACCCGGATTGTATTTCAAGGATTGTGTGCCTTTAATATTTTCTACGAGTGGAACACCTTCCATTGGCCGATCAACCCAAGGAAGGTCAACAAGTAGTAGTGAACTTGTATTCACTATCCGTAACCCACCAATCCAAAGAGGTGGATCGTTGTGGGAAGGATTAGACGACTTGCGAGAGTCGTTTGAAGAACATAAGCGGGAAGTGAAGAAGAACTTTTAGGGGGTTCAGAAAATCTTCAAATTTCTGACCAAAAGCCTCAAATTGAAGCCAACTCCAGCAGAAAAGGCCGAATGGGATAATTGGGTTATGGAGCCTCCCCGAACATCTATTCGCCGGCCTCGCCGAATGAGAAACAACAAACATAGTTCAGCTGACGATCAAGGAGACACAAGTGCAGGTGATAGCAGAAATTTCTGAAGATTTCAAGATGATCTGGACTGTTGGCGCTATCACCCGGTGACAGTCACGGTCGCCGACGACAGTGCGATTTTTTAAATTTTCATCCTATTCTCATGCCATAATATTGTGATGTAGTGCAACTGTAATATTATTATCGACTCTTAACATTTGTGGTTTACTTGATACTTAATCATCACTTTTGTGTGTTTTCATTTATTTATTATGTCAATTCATTAGCTTGTAATGTCCAGGATTCCTAGTTCTAATCTTAACAATGAAAAGCAGGAATCTAGAAGTGGTTTTGTGAAGATATCAGCAAGCTGTGAATCAGTGCCTATAAAACTGACTTTAATTGTATTTAGCTTTATGTGATTTCTAATGAAGTGATGATGCACATCAATGTGTTTGGATCTCAAATGATGAATCAGATTATATGTTAAGTCAATTGCACTTTTATTATCACATTTTAATTCAATTGTGTCATGTACAATTCCAAAGTCCTCTAAAGTTTGTTTCATCCAAAGAGCCTGTGCACAACAACTACCTAGTGCATTGTACTCGGCCTTAGTGGTGGATAAGGCAACAAGTTTCCTACTCGACCACAAAATTAGCAAAGGGCCTAGCAAGTGACAGGTGCCACTTGTGCTCTTACGGTCTAATGAACAACCAACATAATCAGAATCAGAAAAACCATGTAAAATAAAGGCATCGTTGTGACGATGCCACAAACCTAACTTACATGTGTCAATAAGATATTTAAATATACGTTTAACCGCTTTTAAATGAGATTTTTTGGGATTAGCTTGAAATCTAGCACATAAACATACATCAAATATAATATCAGGTCTGGATGCAGTAAAATATAATAGTGAACATATCATTCCTCTATATAATGTTTGATCTATAGAGATACCACTTTCATCCTTTCCTAATTTCAATGAGACACTCATGGGGGTATTTGCTTGTTTTAGATTTTCAAATCCAAACCTTTTTAACATATCATAAATATATTTAGATTGAACAATAAATGTTCCATCATGCTTTTGAGTAATTTGAAAACCAAGAAAATAAGTGAGTTCACCTACCATTCTCTTTTAAAATTCATTTTTCATAATTTTTATAACACTATCACCTAATTGTTCATTCGTGGATCCAAAAATAATATCATCCACATATATTTGTAAAATTGTAAGGTCATCATGAACATGTTTAATAAATAAAGTACAATCAGCACTACCCATTTTATAATCATTCTTTAGTACATAATCCGCCAATCTATCATACCATGCTTGGGGTGCTTGTTTCAAACCACAAAGGGCCTTTTCTAATTTAAAAACATGCTCAGGAAACTTAACATCAACAAAGCCCGGAGGTTGTTCTACATAAACCTCTTCCTTGATATACCCGTTAAGAAAAGCAGTTTTAACATCCATTTGAAATAGTTTAAATCTTTTAAAACACTCAAATGCAAGAAATATTATAACTGCTTCCAACCGTGCTATGGGTGCAAAGGTTTCATCAAAATCTATTCCTTCAACTTGTGAATAACCTTTTTCTACAAGTCTCGCTTTGTTCCTAGTGACCCAAGATTCACTATCCATTTTATTCTTGAAGATCCATTTAACACCTACAACAGGATGATTTAGCGGTCTTTCTACTAATTTCGAAACCTTATTACGTTCAAATTGATTAAGCTCTTCAGTCATAGCTAAATACCAAGAATTATCATTCAAAGCAGTTTCAATATTTTTAGGTTCTATATCATAAATAAAGCACATATTTGAAAATAAATCATGTAATGATGAACGAGTACTTACCCCTCTCGATGGTTCTACAATAAATAAATCTTGTGGATGATCTTTTGAGAATCTTAGCTCGCTTGGAGGCACATATTCTTGCACTTCTTATTCTTGTTCATCTTCCTTTTCTCCTTCTCTGTCTCTAAGGATTTCATCATCATCCGATCTTTGTAGGGGGAAGGGCTCTTCATCTTGACCTGTATTATTAGTTTCTACACAAGAAAAAAGCTCATCAAATTTAACATGAATAGTTTCTTTAACCATTTTAGTCCGTTTGTTGTAAACTCTATAAGCCTTACTCGTTGAAGAATATGCAATAAAAATGCCTTCATCACACTTTTCATGAAATCTGCCTAAATTATCCTTAGCGTTCAAAATAAAACTTTTACAACAAAAAACTTTAAAATATGACTCATTCGGTTTCTTTTGGAAGTATAATTCATCAAGTGTTAAATTCAAGAAGAGTCAAAGAATTACACGATTAATAACATAACAAGCAGTACTAATGGCTTCTGCCCAAAATGATCTAGGTAATTTGTATTCTGATAGCATAGTACGAGCTAGTTCTTGCAAAGTTCTATTTTTCCTCTCAACCACACCATTTTGTTGTGGTGTGTGAGGAGCGAAAAATTCATGTTTAATTCCTAACTCATTGCAAAAGGATACAAATTTTTCATTTTCAAATTCACCTTCATGATCAGAATGAATGCATTTTATTTTTAAATCTTATTCATTTTGAACACGAAGACATAATTTGGAAAATTCTAAAAATGCATCAGATTTGGATAATAAGAAAATTATCCGACATAAACGAGAGTAATCATCAATTAAAACAAAAGTGTATTTTCTATCACCTAGACTTAGTGTATTAACTGGACCAAACAAAACCATATGAACCAACTGTAAAGGCCTGGTAGTGGAAACAACATTTTTGCTCTTAACTGAGGATTTTGAAAATTTTTCTTTTTGACATGGTGAACATAAAGAAGATAGATTTCCATGCAAAAAAAGGTAAACCATTAACTAGTTTATTTTGAGACAATTTCACAATTAGCTTGGAACTAGAATGTCCAAGACGCCTATGCCACAAATCTAATTCATCATTTTTAGAAATAAAACATTTTAAAGAAGAAAGTGACAAGTCATTAAATCTAATCATGTAAACATTTTGAAATCTAGGAGCAGTAAGAACAATATCATTAGTTTTGGAATAAATAATTTTGCATAAGTTTGAAGATGAATAAAATAAGACATTTAAGCCAAATCATATAATTGACTTATCGAAATTAGATTATGCTTCAAACCTTTGGCATGCAAAACATTTAAGATAGTAAAGAATTTGTTACCTACTACTCCGATGCCGATGATATTCCCTTTTCCATTATCACCAAATGTAACTACTCCTCCTTTCTTCATTTCTAGGCTAAGGAACTTTGATTTGTTGCCCGTCATGTGCTTAGAACACCCTGAGTCCAAGTACCACATGTCTTCCTTGTCCTTAGCCTTCCAACACACCTAGAAAGAGGATGAGAGTAAAGATCTGTTACCCAAGTGGTTCCTCCCATAGTATAGGTAGAAACCTTAGGTACCCAGATTTGTTTAACAGAACAATGTCCCGCCTTCTTACAAGTGTGCATTGTGTGGCCAAACTTATTACATTTGGCACACGTGATGAAAGAAGTCGATGGGTTTTTCAAAATAAGATTTGAATTCTTTCTGGGTGTAACAGTGATGGTCGATTTGTTATTTTTAATTTCAAATAAAGATTTTCTGGACTTTTTCTTATCGCCGGTGACAGTGGATGTCGTCGGGCGATAATGTTCTGGAGAGTACCCAAGTCCGAATTTTGCAGATCCATAGCACTGGCCCCCCAAAATCATATTTAGTGATTTTTGGCCCATTCCAAACTTATTGGAGGCCATTTCTAGACCACGAACACGTCCTCTCAACGTAGTGTTTTCGGCAACTATGTTGCCGCATCAGTTTGTGAAGGACTTTTTACTGCCTTCTACTTGAGATTGAGAAAGCTTTAGAGATCTCTCTAATGCCACTTTCTCTTTTGTAAGAGATTCAACCTAAGTCTTAGACTTAGAGAGATCTTTCTCAAGATCTTGTATACTTTTCGAAGAGGGACAGTCCTCTTGACAAGTTGCTTTCTCTTTCCCAAGTATTTTTACTTCATTTTTTAATTTTTTATTTTAAGATTTAAGCATCTAAATTTCATCCAATTTTTTATCTAAATATTTCTAGATTCTTAAAAATTCAGAATATAAAGCATCATAAGATTTAGGAGTTACCTCATTGTCGCTTTGGACACTGCTCTCTTCATCATACACTGAAATTCTCTTTCCCATCAGGCACATGTTGTCCGCCTCCTCAATTTTTGAACCTGAACCGCTTGACTCCTCAGAAGTGGTGTGATCCCACGTTTTTACCTTCAAAACTTTCTTCTTGACTTTCTTCTTGTGCCGCTTCTCCTTCTGCTCTTTCAGATATTTTGGTCACTTGCTCTTAATGTGGCCAACTCTCCTGCAGTGATAACACTCAGGTGGTGATCTCTCTTCATCATCCTCTCCTTCAGCTTGGTCTTTGCCTTTCATATATCCAGACTCTTGCTTCTTAAAGAATTTCCTGAATGAATTTCTCCTTTCAGGATTTCTCATGAACTTCCTAAATTTTTTTACGAACTGGCTCTCTTCTTCTCCATCATCACTCTCATCAAACTCACTTTCCACTTCCTTCTTAGACTTCAACGCCAAAGCTTTCTTTCTTGGCTCCATGTTATACTCCTGTTGTTGAATCCTCAACTATACTTCATGGGTTTTCAGATTTCCTATAAGATTCTTAATTTGGATAGACTTTAGATCGTGTGACTCTGAGATGGCAGTCACCTTTGGATTGAACTTCGGGGGATGCGATCTAAGTATCTTTCTCACAAAATCTCCGTTTGAGAAACTTTTTCCAAGTATCCTCGAGTCGTTCACTATCTTACTGAAACTTGTGTACATGGAGTCTACATCCTCATCAACCTCCATCTTGAACTTCTCAAACTCAGACTCTAACTGGAAAAGCTTTGAGTCTTTCACCTACGTTGTACCTTTATGAGTAACTTCAAGGAGATTTCATATATCATATGTTGTTTCACATGCACAAACATGACTAAATTCAGTCCTATCTAATGCGCAGAATAAGGCATTCATCGCCTTAGCGTTATTCTTGCAGCGAAGCTTATCAGCTTCATCCCATTTATCCTTGGGTTTTTCCATTGAGATATTTCCTACTATAGTTATAGGAGAGGTGTATCATGTTTCTAAAATGCCCCAAACATCGATATCAAGTGCTATTAGAAAGCATCGCATTCGAGCTTTCAAATAGTTGTAGTCAGTGACCGTGAATAAGGGAGGTCTACTTATACCTTGCCCCTCAGAAAATGTGTGAGTGTTTTGCACCATCACTCCCGGTGGTGAAACCTATTTAGGAGTAACCTCCCTCTGATACTAAGTGTTGGATCTTACAACGCCATTAGGGGGGGGGGGGGAATTAGGGTTAAATAATTTGTCTTACGCTAAACAAACTTTACTTGGTGAATCAAACAATGCTAGTAGAAATTATGAAATGAAGAATAATTTTTCATAAGCAAACTTAAAACTTTGAAATATAAAAATCTAAAATATAACAATTTATTTCAAAAGTACTAAAGTGGATACAAGGTGTCTCTATAGAGCTAGAGAGCAAGGCTTATGAAAAAAATACAATATACTTATGTTTTCGCTGGTCCTTCTACCAAGAACTGGCATGCTAAAGCATATCTCTTCCTAGATCTTACTACTAGCCTCCCCTATATCTACCTCGACCTAGACACTGCACACAAGGAAATGATTTCTCCCTGAGCCACACAAGGACTTTGATGCCATGCACAAGGTGGGAATTTTTCCTAAACCACACAAGGACTTAGACACCACACACAATACGGTGATTTACCCTAAGCCAGACAAGGACTTAGACGCCATGCACAAGACAGTGATTTCTCCTCTCGATTAAAATAGATTTACGATAGGAATAAAAATAAGAAAAAATTCAAAACTTCTGAATAAAAACTCCCTTTAAACAAAGTGCTGATAATGACGACAAATCCTAGCCAGGGTTGCTTTTAGTACTGCATACGTGCCGTCAAACTTTTGTGCTTTGGCCTTCTTGAGAATATGGAGTAAAATCTAGAATCTGAAGCTCTCTAGTTCGTCTTAACAGGAAGATGCACTCCAGGAAATGAAATTCGTGATCTCCTCAGAAAATTGAATGTCTTTTATACATTTGTGATATCGTCTGGCGACACTGGGTATCTCCACGTGGCGATATCGTTAACTGCCATGTGACCCACGAAAGCCTCATTTTCACATCGCAGATTCATCGATCGTCGAACGTGTACTGTTACCTGGAGACACTGCGTATCGCCAACTGACGATAGTGATAACTGCCGCCACGTGTCCCATGTACTGTTGATTTTCTCATAGCTGATTCGACGAATGCCGTTCGTCGATCATCGAGCGTAGAATCTCCGATCGTCGCTGTTGCTGGTGGGCGATACACAATATCGCCTTGCAATATCTTCTAAGCACCAATGCAGATTCGTGGAACAAAAATCGTCGAACGTCGATCGTTGGGCGAAGATTCGTCGAACGGCGATTGTCGATCGTCGAGCGTCACTATCGCCTATGGGAGATATTCAACATCGCCTGGCGATATATTCTAAGCTACAATGCAGATTCGTCGAACGGAAATCATCAAGCGAAGATTCGTCGAACGACAATTGTCGATCGTCGAGCGCCACTGTCGCATGTGGGAGATACTCAATATCGCCTAACGATATCTTCACTGCTTATCTGTGTTGATCCGAAACATCAGCAAAAATCCATCGGAGTTAGACCTATGATATCTGTATATCATAAACACCCAACGATCAAATACAAAAGAGATTTGTTATTAGCAAACCAAAGAAGCGTGGAACGCATGCTCCAACAAAACTGTCATCGATGAAGATGATGAAGAAGACGTCCAAATACGTCTCAAACACCTTGTTCATAAAACTCATGAACGCAGAAGGGGCGTTTGTGAGCCCAAACGGCATCACAGTGAACTCGTATAAACTATATCTCGAACTAAAAGCTGTTTTTTGAATGTCTTCCTCTTGTATTCTCAATTGATAGTACCTCGAACACAAATCCAACTTGGAAAACCAATGCGCTCCTACAAACTAATAAAATAACTTGTCGATCCGAGGTAACGGAAAGGTGTTCGACACCGTCAGTCGGTTGAGTTCTCGGTTGTCTATGCACAACCGTAGTGATCCATCATTCTTCTTGACAAATAAAATGGTGGCTCCCCAAGGTGATGTACTGGGATGAATAATCCCTGATTATACTAACTCCTGCAACTGAACACTAAACTCAGCGAGTTCCTTTTGGGCCATTGGGTAAGGGGTCCGAGAGATAGTCTTGGCACCCGGTACTAGTTTAATGTGAAAGTCCACCTCTCTATGTTGGGGTAATCCTGGCAGCTTTTCTGGAAATACCTCAGGGAATCTCGTATTACCAACACGTCTTTCACACATGCCACTATCTCTTCTAATTCAAAACAAATCATATATAGTTCGTCCCTTTCATATGGGCATTAAGGACCTGGATTGAAGATAACAACATTCGAGGCACGAATTTAAATCCTTAAAAGATGACCTCAAAGTCTCTATGCCTTTAAGTGATTTGCTTTGCCGCACAATCAATTCTTGCATGGTGCCAATCCAACCAATTCATGAACAAGAAAAGATCGAACTCTGGCATTCTCAACACCGTTGCAGGGGTTTCAAAAATCCATCCTCCAATATATGCTTCCAAGTCGCACTTGGCGGACGACGTCATCTCGGAGCCGTCCGGGAGGCATACTATTCGAGTGACATCGGTGAAAAATTGCACACCCTCTAAATCTTTTACGAAGTCCACCGAGACAAACGAATGCATGTCATCGGTATCAAATAGGGTGTAGGCTGGTTTCCCACTAACAATCACGATGCCTAAGTACCAAATCATAACAACTTGAATGATAAATACCTAGCACAACATTGGCAAGCTAAGGACGGATGCTTATAAATATATTAATCAAGTTACGACATACCTGCAATCACATCCTGAGGGTTCTGTTCCTGAGTCATGTCCAGAGCAAACATTTGCTCTCTAGCTGGTCCAGGATTCTTTCCTTGTGGTCCTCGTCCTCGACCACGACCTTGTCCTCATCCTCACAGGACTGCCAGAGGAAAAAATGGGGAGAATCTCCTCTAAACTGTGAGCAATAGTGCCGGATGTGGCCCAACTGGTTACACTGAAAACATACTCGCCCGACTGGACCTCCTGGTTGCTGATATGGTTGGAACTGCGGGGGTGGAGGTAGTGTTAACTGCGGGCCCGAACGTTCCATCCAAAAATTCTGGTGGAAACGGCCGCTACCTCTTTGGTTTCCTCTTACACCTCTACTATTATGTCTCTTTTTGAAGTTGGATCCTACTTCCATCACGCCCTCGACGGGTCTCTTACTACTTCCCAAGTGATCCTCCTCCATCATTTTCATCATATCACTTATCTCAGCCAAGCTTGCAACCATAAAAACAAAAGTTCTTGCCTTATGGGATCTCGTAAGCCTTTGTAAAACCATTTTACGTACCCGCAGTTGTCAAACTTATATGAGTCAGCAAATCTAGTGAGGTGCTGAAACTCCCTTTAGTATTATGTAACAGACTTGGATCCTTGCTTCAACTGAAGGAATCTCTCCTCAAGCTTATATCGAGCAGTAGAGGGAATGAAGTGTTCCAATAAGGTTTGAAAAATTCATTCCAACTGATCTTAGTGTATGCTCGTCCTTGGAAAGTGGAACCCATGAGGGACTTCCACCACCTTTTCGCATGTGTTTCCAAGACTGACACAGCTAAGGTCACAGCCATACTGGCTGGACATCTGATTCTGGCCATTATCTCTTGCAGCATGTTTATCCATTCTTCAATACAAACAGCCGACTCTGTCCAATGATAATCAGGTAGGGAGAGCGCTCAGAAGGTACTCAGCCAGTTGGAACCCGGGGCTTGTTGCTGTATCGAGGCTAGCTAGGATCTAAATGCGTCTAAGATTGCTGTCAGAGTTTGTCCCAGTTCTGACTGTTGAAACTGAGTAGGGATGGAAGGGGCGGGAGTGCACACTACTGGCTATGTACGTGCCGGGATCTACACATAAACGTACAAACTTAAGGCCAGGTTGGTTCATCATGGGGTAACAGCTGGACATACTTAGTCTGAATTACATATGCGCACACCACTGCTTCTGCTATGTCAGTTTATCCGCAAAATGACCAATCGAGTAGGGGTGGTACCATTGTTCAATGATTTCTTTAGTTCAGGATTGTTTCAAGGTGATACCATTTGTAAGAACCTCCCTCTCCTGGAACACAAAAAAGGGCCGAGGGGAGTCTTATACCCACTACAGCTGCCTTGAAGTAACGCTGAAACACAGGACGACCGATACTACAAGACGCTTATCCTGCCGGCTAAAACCAATATCATCCATGCGAACCCAACATAAAGAAAAGCACAGAAGTCAAAATCCACATAAGTATATAGTCCAAAATAGTACAACTGAAATAATGAGCAATAACAGCTTCTATAATATCAAAGTACAGAAAAATTGCACCAAGGGCTACAATACGAGTCTCTCCAAAAACTTGCATTCGTATCTGACAACAGTAAAGGTAACGTCGTATCAGGCCCTGTCTCCCTGGCCTGGGTGCCCTCCTGCAAAACATATGGATGCTGCTCCATCTGTTGGGTTTCCTCCTAAAATGGAAGACGTTGCAACCGTTAGTCATAAAGACTAATTGGCTATCACATTCGCTCCCCCGACAACTCTTAGGCACTGGGCGGAGAAAAGGAACAAGTGTACAATATATATATATATATATATATATATATATATATATATATATATATATATATATATATATATATATATGGTATAAATATATATATGTAAGCAGTAGTACAAGCAGGTGGAGAATCTATATATCATGAGTAGTAACAACAACAATGTATAGTATTATTATCAACATTATATTCTAGCAGTTCTACTCAAATCATAACAATCCATTAAGCATATAAGTCTACAATAGGAAAGTAATTTAACTTATAAAAATGCCCATACAGATTTATAAGTTAAGGATTGGCGTAAGCGTAAAGTAACTCATCATATAAGAGTGCCCATACAAACTTATATGATGAGGATCTATGCGATGGAATGTAATGATATGAATGCAATATGATGACTCACCCATGTTCACACACACACACACACAGTTATGTCGACACAGACTTGTAGTTCCCACTTTTGAGCAGGTAGCTAACCTCCCAGGCATCATCCGTCGTGGCCAGACAGTGACAGTAGAGCGGGCGTATCCACTACCAGGCTGGTCTCCACATAACCTGGCCTAGGCCTTCGTACTCCTCAATGCTAAGAACACAATAGTGGAGCCCATGCATACTACGTCTGAGACGTAGATATGCACCAAGAACTAACCCAAGTTGGCATATCATCGTGGCATGGAAGGAGCCTACGAGAGCGTATCACCAATGGACTAAGCCCAACCATCAACTTGGCACGGAAGGTGCCCCGGGAATGAGCACTGAAGACCAACACTAGCTGCCCAAGTACTATCTATCAAATCTCGTCGGTGTGACGAGTGGCGATCTCATAGACCTGCCACACAATCCTTTACCCAGGATTATGACACTGCGTGTCTGTAATGCCCCCACTCGTCACATGGCATATAACGGTGGGTCCGGCCGGGGCCCCACGCCATATGTCATAGACAAGCGGCGGAATTACGTGTGGAAATCAAAATCTACTCGCATCCTAACCCAATCCATTCTAGTGCAACCTTTTTAAGTTAAGTGAACTCAACTCAGAGAATGTCCACTACTATATAAATGCCACATTCATATAACAAAACTAGGAATGTATACAACTCACACACACAAGGCCTTAAGGCCTTACAGGTTTCTCTTTACACAATTACATTTTCGTACATCAGCACGTAGGCCGGCCACACATGAAATCCAAACACGTTTCTTCGCACGGCCTTCAAGGGCCTTTAGTAGCAGTCCATCCATTCCGCTCATTTCATTTCATTTCAAGCAGCAGCACCTGCAAACACATATCCACCCAAGAGTGGAAAACAAAGTAACGGTCAGCCTCAGCTGACCACTTATAACGACCCTACCCCCTACCCGGGGCAGTGGTTCCTTCCCTGTATGCATTGCCATATCATAATCTCTATCAAGTTAGCAAATCTACCAATCACAATCATCTCACAAATGCTGGTATCCACCAGACGCTCCATGCACTCAGGGCACCTTCTTGGTGTACCGGGTATCCCAGTCGTACACCGCCGATTAGAGGTTCTTCACTTATTGGTTGGCCGATTCCATCCTAGTCCACCAGTCCCGTAGGCTGGCGACATCCCGTTCATACCACTCAGAGGTAGTAACCTCACAGCATCAACAAACATAACCAGAGCAGATTGACCCACACATTGTGGTGTAGCAGCTAGGGTTATCAAGGACCCCCCGGCATTACTACCCATCGACCCCTCACCTATTTCCTGATCGACCCACACTATGTGGTGCAGAAAGCTGGGTGCTCGCTTCCCGGGTATGCCACCCATCGATCCCTTCTCTATCTAGATCAACCCACCCTAGTGATGTAGCAGACTGGGTTTATCTCGCTCCCCCCAAGCGTGCTACCAATTGATATCTCAACACAACCAGGAGCTTAACCAAAGCTTCCATCTATCCATACACACCGTTCATACATGCATACATCCATTCCACATCGCATAAACCTTTCATAACATCAAATCCACGGAGCCTTCTTTGGTTTACCCATGATCATCACCAATCCAGACTAACGGTCCAGATGGGCTTCACACAGCATGCATATGCCGTACTTCACACTTCAGGCTCTAAACACAGACACAACAACAGAATCGCTTACGAGATCCACCTCTTGGTGGAGGATTCCACACGCATGCATAAAGAAAGGACTTCGATGTCCAAGAAGGAGATCGTTACCCTCGAAGATCGTTTCGGCGCCTTGAAGTAGCTGGATGGAAATCACCGCCTCGGCTCCGCCTTCATGAATCCGCTCTCGGATCTTCGCTCCGCACTCCGTAGCTCCTCCAGCAGCAGCCTTCCTTCCTTCTATCCTTCCATTGCTCTCCCTTTCTCTTTCTCTCTCTCTTGAAATGAGATGAAGAAGAAGGAGATGAAAAGGGAGGGCTTTTATCCCCATATCCTCGGCCTTGACCCACCAGGAGGCAGCCCAACCTTTGGATCTAGGATAAGGGAATCGAACGGCTCAGAATTGTCCAGAAAATCTTGAACACGGCCTGACACGCCCTGTGACACGCCCGTGTCACAGGTCGTGTCACTTAAGTGGCAGTCAACCGACTCAAATCCAGCCAGTACATGGCCGTGTGACACGCCCGTGTCACACCCTACACGCCCATGTCATGCCTAATACGCCCGTGTTAACCACTCGTATACTTCACTCAGCACCACTCAATTTCACCAGAGAGACACACGGCCCTGGGACACGCCCGTGTCCCAGGCCGTGTTCACCTAACACGCCCTGTGACATGCCCGTGTCATAGGCCGTGTACACACCCGTATCCTCCATCACACGGATGTCTGCCGGAAACCCATGAGGGACACGCCCTATGACACGCCCGTATGCGAGGCCGTGTTCCCTGCATTAGACGATGGTCGACCCAAAATTCGTCTATCACAAGCCCAACTCCAGAAGCCAAACCTGACACGCCCTGGGACACGCCCGTGACTATTGGGTATTGTATCCACACTAACCCAGATTTGATGAAGTCACCCTTGAACTAAGATGAATTAAGTTGTATTTGATGCTTGGTTTGAGTTATGTGTTTGCAGGAATTCTTATGGAAAGTGTAGACCAATGTCAGTCTACAATGGGTCACCAAACACAGGACCATACAATGTAATCCCTCATTGTGTGTTCCAAAGTGTTGACTCATGTGTAGCCTCTCTATTGGGATACACTTGATATTCAAGCTCTAGGACTATGTGAAAAGACTTGATGCTGATTTCACCTTAGAAGAAGAAAAATTAGTCAAGAAATTTTTCCTAAAGTACTCGAGTAGTTCTTTACTTACTCGAGTAAGTTACTGAATTCATACTCGAGTAATAATCCTCTTACTCGAGTAGATAAGATGTATCTTGAGTAGTTATATCAACTACTCGTGTAGTTCCCTTTCTTCTCTCGAGTTTACAGGAATTCTCTTCTCAAAATTTTTCTAAGTTAAATACTCGAGTAGTACTATATAGTACTCGAGTAGTTTTATCTTCTGTCTCGAGTAATTGGAGTCTGACTCTCGTGTAGTTCTCTCTTACTCGAGTAGTTTAAGTCATGTACTCGAGTAGTTCATATACTACTCGAGTAGTCCAGAATCAATACTCGAGTAATCCTGAATTCCATTCCAGAAAATTTCTCTAAGTGAGTTACTCGAGTAGTCATCTCCATATACTAGAGTAGTTCTATTCGTCTTGAGTAGTTCAACTTCTATACTCGAGTAGTCATGTTTTCCAGTTCCAGAAATTTTTTAAGTCTTTCTCTCGAGTAGTTTCTTATATACTCGAGTAGTTCATTATTATATACTCGAGTAGTATTTCTTATACTCGAGTAATATACTCCACCTCTCGTGTAAGTACAAAAGTACTCGAGTATATTATTCTTGTTACTCGAGTAGCTGATTCCTTGAACTTTTATTTACTCAAGTAGTTGACTTCATGTACTCGAGTAATGACCTGATTCCCTCTCGAGTAGTTTTTTTCTTATATACTCGAGTAGTCATCTTCTATCTACTCGAGTAGTGCTACATGTACTCGAGTAGTCTGTTATATCTCGAGTATATTACTTTGACTTTTCCGAAATTCTTTAAGTCCAGACCTAATGGTCATATTCATAAACTCTGACGTGATTGGTCCACATGTCTCTCATAATGACTCAATTATGTCTAATCTTCTCCTCTTCTATAAAAGGTCTTGTCTAAACTGACAAACCCTAACTATTCAAAGATTATTCTAAGAAAGTTTTTGTAGCCGTACTCTCTGATGAATTTCTGTCTCCTCTCTCTCTCTCCAAGGAACGGAAACATCATCGCCGCCGCTGTCGTAGATTCCCGACCGGCTAGGGTTTTCATTTTTAGAGGATTCAGATTAAGAAAGCTTTCCAGATCGAGATTCGCTCCACTCCGAATTTTCTGATTAGTTTGATCGTGTAAAGCCAAGAAGATCCAGATCTGATTTTGCCGAGATTTTCTTCACTTCTCTGATAAACCCTCAACGCCTAGAAGAAGAAGATCCTGGCCGACAGTTTGCAGATCTGAAAAGAATTATTGTTTGTATTTCTATACACATTTTATTTCATTATTGTAGGAGAAATTTTCTCCGAGTGTCGGAGTTTTTCAATTCCGAGATTGTAGGAAGTTTTACCTTCCGAGTGTAGATCCGTTGTGTGGATCGAGATTGTAGGAACATTGTTCTGAGGGTAGGATTGATTTCCAATCCGAGATAGTGGAGTAGCCGAGTCTAGTGTATTGCTAGATTAGTGAGGGAAAGTAGATGTACCCAAGGTTGGGGAACCACTATATATCTTGCCTCGTTTGTGTTTGATTGATAGATAGATCTGTGCTTTGGTTTGAAATTTTTTTATTCCGCAAAAAGACGCACAACTCACCTATTCACCCCCCTCTAGGTTATTTAGGTTGGCAACTATTAACTTTCAATTGGTATCAAAGCGAGGTTGATCGTTAAAAGGTTAACACCTTGATCAGATCCTTCAATAGTTATCTTTTGAGATCTACCAAAATGGACAAGGCTAAAGATTTTGTCAAGCTTCCTTTGTGCACCAAAAATAATTTCCCCATATGGACAGCGAGAATCAAGTTCTTCATGGAAGCTGTGGATCCAAGGATCTTCATGATAGTTGAAGAAGGTCCTTACATTCCCATGACCGTCTCCACTATAGATCCAACAAAGAAAGTCACTAAGAAACTTATGGATCTAGATAAGGATGAGATTGCACTTGTTTCATTGGATAAAAAGGCAAAAACATATTATAGCAAGTGCAGTCGATGATTCAATACTGCAAAACCTTATTCACTGCCAGTCTGCAAAAGAGATGTGGCAGTCACTAGTTACCTTAATGGAAGGTACAGAAGAAGTGAGGGATGATAGAAGTTCCCTTCTTAATCAGAAGTATGAAGCTTTCCGACAAAGAAACAAAGATACCATTGCTGACACCTTTGAGAATTTCTTCAAGATAGTGAATGGGCTAAGGGTCTTTGACAGAGTCTTCACTAATGGAGAATTAAACGATAAGTTCTTGAGATCCTTAACTAAGGAATGGGATAACAAGGTCTGTGCCATAAGGGAGTTTGGAAAACTGGCCGAGACAGATCTTCAGAACCTCCTCGGGAAGCTTATGTTATATGAGCTTCAACTCAACACCAGAAAGGCTGAAGAAGAGAAGAGCAGGTCTGCATTCAAAGAGAAGTATGTTGCTTTAAAGGCAGATACCTCTAAGAAGACAAAGGTTGTTTCTCCTACTCCAGCACAAGAAGATAGTGAAGAAGAAACCTCAGAGCCATGCACCTCAGGCTCTGAACTATCAGAGGAGAGTTATCACTTCTCTCTCGACAGTTCAAGAAATTCTTGAACAAGAAGAAGCATTGGAAAGGCATGGATGCCTCCTATAGAAGATCACGATGTGATGGTGATCATCAATGAAAAGGCTCAAGCAGCCATGACAGGTATTCCTCTAAACAGAACAAACATGTTTCTACTGAGATTATTTGTTATTGTTGTAATAAGCCAGGACACGTCATCGCTGACTGCCCTCACAAGAAGAAGGAGGGTGGTAGAAGAGAGGAAAAGAAGTCCTCGTACAACAAGAAGAGGATAGAGAAGAGCTTGATGGCCAAAAAGGGCAAGACTCTTAGTGACTCTGGCTCATCTGAGTTGAGTGAAGAAGAAGAAGCCTATTTCGGGCTTATGGCTCAAACTGATGAAGAACAAGAGCCCCAGTTCAGTGGGAAGGTAAACTCTCACACTCCTCTCTCGGATTCTGAAGTTTCTGAACAAGATTGTGAGGATAGCTCTTCTGACGATGAGTCAGAACTCATGGCCCAAAATAAGGAGTTAATCATGGCTTACGACAAATGTCGCCGAGTCATGAAAACTCAGGCTAAAGAGATAAAGTCTCTCAAAGCTGAAGAGAGCATCTTGAGAGATAAAGTCGCAAAGACTGACTCGCTCGAAGGGCACTTCAATAATGCTATTGAAGAATATAACAAGGCTCTTGAGCACCTTGACCTCAAAGAGAAAATCATCAAGGAACTGGAAGCCCAACTTGTTGAAAAGTAACTAGTTGAAAGTTTCTCGAAGCCCAAGACAGTTCTTCCATTCATTGCTGAATTCTCAGCCAAGGCCAAGGGTGCTGGACTAGGCCATGAAGAATCTCCTAGTAAGTCTTCTAGGAGAAATAAGGCTCAACGAAAGAATAAGTCCGCCAAAAAGACCTTAGCCAAAGAGAAGGGGAAAGCCCCTCAAGATCAGACCACGTTCAAAAAGGTTATATTTCCTTTAAATAAGTTTGATCTTGATTCATCTTACAGACACTTTGCTAGACCTACTTATGTAGAGCCAATGTCCCGTTATCAAGGATGGACTCGACCCAGAAACTTTGGCGAAAGTTTCTTTAAGGCACCTTATGAAGAAGTGATTCTTCAAAGCTATGGCCCTTTCAATCATGGTCATAACTTCAAGAAGGTGCCAAAGGCAAAGCCTGTTGTAGAAAAGCCTGTAAAGGAGAAGAAGTCATGTGATTGCCATCATCATGAGACATCTTCCTCCAAGAATGCTGCCCCTGCTACACCACAATTCCAAAAGGTCAAGCTGGAGAACATAAGGCAAAGATACAAAGAATTTGACTGTTGGTGTTGTGGCAGAATTGGTCACTTTGCCATTGATTGCTGGTTTAATCCCAGAAATGTTGCAACCCCACATGTTGGCAATATGAGGAAAACCACTCCTAATGCTAATATTCGTAGGGGGAGTGTTCTAACCCGAGACCAAGGACCCAAATGTATTTGGGTTCCTAAGGCAAACTGATTGTGATTGCAGGTATGTCCAAAGGCCACCAAAACACCAATTTGGTATTTGGACAGTGGATGCTCTCGGCATATGAGCGGGATAAGAAGCCTAATTCAGAACTTTACTCCAGTCGTGAACGGACCGAAGGTCATCTTTGGAGGTTCAGACCGTGGAATCACTAAAGGCTACAATATGATAACTAATGGTAATGTATCCTTCTCAGATGTGGCTTACGTTGAAGGTTTGGAACATAACCTAATAAGCATAAGCCAACTCTGTGATAAAGGATACATAGTTGAGTTTCACGCTGATAAGTGCTTGATAAAATCTGCTGACAACATAAAAACGATTCTATCCTGCACTCGAAGCAGAAACATTTTCTATTTAAATTTTATTTGTATAGATTTTTCGACACCAGTGTGTTTTTTAGCAAAAGATAGTGCATCTCTTGGTGACCAATGGTACAAGAGACTAACACATATTAATTCCAAAACTATTAATAAATTATTTTCAATGAACTTAGTACGTGACACCCCAAATGTCAAGTACTTCAAAGATAGACCTTGTCATGCATGTGTAAAAGGCAAGCAAACAAGGGCTACCTTTAAAAGCGTTATTGGAAAGGATTCTAATAGATGTCTTCATCTACTGCATATGGACTTGTTTGGTCCACTGCAAATTAGAAGTTTGGGAGATAAGGATTATACGTTGGTAATTGTTGATGATTATTCACGCTTTTCGTGGGTGTTCTTTTTGAAACACAAGTCAGATATCTTCGACATCTTTAATAATTTTGTCAGGCAAGTTCAGAACGAGTACAACTGCTCCATAGTCAAAATTAGAAGTGACAATAGAACAGAGTTCAAGTCTGGGGCCATGACAGAATTTTGTGAAATCTTAGGTATCTTTCATGAGTTTTCCTCTCCTCGCACTCCTCAACAAAATGGAGTGGCTGAGAGAAGGAATAGAACACTCATAGAGGTCTGCAGGACCATGTTGAGTGATGCTTCACTTCCAGAATATTTTTGGGCTGAAGCCATCAACACTGCATGCCACGTGCAAAAACGAGCCCTCATAAACAAAAACCATGATAAGACACCTTACAAACTTCTGAAGTGCAGGAAACCAACAGTCTCATACTTTAGAATTTTTGGGTGTAAATGCTTCGTGCTAAACAATGGCAAGTATCATACTACTAAGTTTAGCGAAAAGAGTTTTGAAGGTATTTTTGTAGGTTATAGTAGCCATAGTAAGGCATATAAGATTTTTAATAGAAAAACCCTGGTGATAGAAGAATTGATACATGTTGTTTTGATGAGACGAGCTTGCTGCAAAGCAACTCCTCTAGTGTGCTTATTGAAGATGCAGGTGCAAAGCTGAAAGAAATTAGCTTGGATGGACCGTCCGAAGATAAAGGTGAAAAGTTCATCAAGATCACCACTCCAACCCCTATTGGAGAGGCTGATGATCAAGATGAAGAAGTCATCCAAGATGAAGAAGTCAATCCGGTGATAGAAGACAATCCAGATGCAAGGTCTCTAGATCTCAGACATCTGAAGGATCACCCCATGGACCAAATCATAGGAGATCCCCAGGATGGTGTCAGAACTCGTAGAGGTACAACTAATGAGAATCTATATTTAAGTTTTCTCTCGTAGGTTGAACAAAAGAAGTTTGAGGAAGAAAACTCAGACGCATCGTGGATAATGGCAATGGAAGAAGAACTAAACCAGTTCAAGCGCTGCAAAGTATGAAAACTTGTTCCAAGACCCAAGGGTAAGAACTTCATTGGGACAAAATGGGTCTACAGGAACAAGATGGACGAGGATGGAACGATTGTAAAGAACAAGGCCAGACTTGTCGCAAAAGGTTATCGTCAAGAAGAAGGAATCGACTTCGACCAGACGTGCGCTCCAGTAGAAAGGCTGGAGGCAATAAGGTTATTTTTAGCATATGCTACACTCAAAGGATTCACTGTCTATCAGATGGACGTGAAGTCTTCCTTCTTTAATGGTGACATGAAGGAAGAGGTGTATGTGGAACAACCTCCAGGTTTTGTTGATTCTAACATTCCTGATTATGTTTACCTACTGCATAAAGCATTATATGGTCTGAAACAAGCCCCTCGGGCTTGGTGTGAGACACTATCTACCTTTCTATTTGAGAACAAGTTCACAAGGTGAAAGATAGATAAAACTTTATTTCTTAGGGAAATTAAAGGCAAGATTCTGCTAGTGCAAATCTATGTCGATGATATTATCTTTGGCTCTACTGATGACAACCTCTGCAAGAAGTTTTCAAAACTTATGCAAGGGAAGTTTGAAATGAGCAGTATGGGCGAGCAGAAGTATTTCTTAGGTCTTCAAGTGAAACAGTCTGAAGATGGAATTTTCATCTCGCAGACCAAGTTTACCAAAGAGCTAATTAAGAAATTTGGAATGGAGAACGCAACCTCGATGAGGACTCCAATAGGTTCAACGATGTCTCTGGACAAGGATGAAAAAGGGAAACCTTTTGATGAAACCAAGTACAGAAGAATTATTGGATCCTTGCTCTACGTTACTGCAAGTAGACCTGACATAATGTTCTCAACATGTGTCTGTGCTAGATTTCAGGTGAACTCTAAGGAATCTCACTACGCTGCTGCAAAGCGGATTTTGAGATACCTTAAAGGTACACCAAATCTTGGCTTATGGTACCCAAGAAGTAATGATAGCGAGCTAGTAGGTTTTTCAGATGCAGATTCTACAGGGAGAAAAGATGACAGGAAAAGCACTTCAGGGACATGTCAATTCTTTGGAAGAAGACTTATCTCCTGGAGTAACAAGAAGCAGAACTATGTAGCAATTTCAACGACTTAGTCAGAGTACATCTCTGCAGGCAGTTGCTGTTCATAGTTACTTTGGATAAAGAATCAGTTTGAAGACTACAACATGAAATTTCAAAACATCCCTTTGTTTTGTGACTCTTCCATCTTAATTGTAATAGCCAACAACTCAGTCTCACACAGCCGGACAAAGCATATAGAGCTAAGGTATCACTTCATCCGGGAGCATGTGGAGAATGGGGACATAGATCTTCAATATGTCCCTACAGATAGGCAAATTGCAGGCATTTTCACGAAGCCGCTGGACGAGACCAAGTTCTCGTTCTTCAAAACAAAACTTGGGATGCTCAACAAAGAAGACTAGAATAAGCTGGACTTTCAAGAAGGCTCAAGGCTCAAAGGTTAGTCAAATACTAAAATTTTTCAAAATTCTAACTCTTTTACTCGAGTAAGACATGACCTACTCAAGTAGTAGAATGACCTACACGTGTAGTCGACTTGACCTACTCGAGTAGGGAAATGATATACTCGTGTAGTCTACTTGACCTACTCGAGTAGCCGACTGACATACTCGAGTAGTCCGCTTCACTTACTCGAGTACCTCATTCACTTACTCGAGTACTTCAGTTCATCTACTCGAGTACTTCTGTATACTTACTCGAGTCATTTTCGTCACTCTTGTATGTGCCGAGTCATTTGCTTTTCAAAATTTATTATGCGCAAACCAAGGCTTATGCCGCCTCTTCTATGTGTTCCTTCAGGCATTTTCAAATAAATAGACCTAAACCTAGGGTTATATAAATAAGAAAATCCGGAAATTTCCCTATACGAAATCATTTCAGCTTGTTGGGTACATTGGAAAATGTGTACCAGATTTAAATAAGCCTCACCCTACTCAATGATATGCATCAAGGTGTATTTGATGTTGTTTTAAGTTTATATGTGCAGGTTAAGTAAATGCAGGAATGCAGAAAAATTTCTAAGTCCATGTGTCGACACTTATGAAGGCTTGTGTCGACACTAGAGAAAAGCTGTGTCGACACTTGGAGTTTATTGTGTCGACACTTGGAAAGGTTGTGTCGACACATGAAGAAAATAAGTCGACATACAGAGGCAGTGTCGACACACAAAGAGGTTTAGTCGACATCAGCTGTGTCGACACATAGAGGCTGTGTCGACAAACAGAGAAGCTTAGTCGACATCAACTGTGTCGACACCAAGAGGCAGTGTCGACACACAGAAGACTTTGTCGACATCAACTTTGTCGACACACAGTACTTGTGTCGACACACTGCAGAGCTTCAACATAGTTAAAGAGAAGAAGTGATTGTGTCGACACACAAAATCTGTGTCTACACATTCTACAGATGCTGTGTCGAGAAGCAGTGTCAACACCAAAGGAGCTGTGTAGACACCATCAAGGCATGTGTCGACACTTAGTTTATTTGTGTCGACACATGATGAAGTTCAGTCTCGACACTTTGCTGACAGACATAATTTCAAGAAGTGTCTGGATGACTTGACAGCTGCCATTACCAACCGATCTACTGCAACTGTCAGAGCTGTCAGAAGTTTGTTAGAAACTGGATCAGCCGGTTACCATGGAGAAAGTCTATATAAAGGCATTCTCCTTTAACAGATGATGATTGATAATAGAAATAAAAACACTGATACAGAATAAAAAGAAGAAGTTGGAGAGAGAGAGCTCCATCTACTCAAGTGTAGTTGCTGAACCAGGCTGCTAAGAAGGATTCAGATTGTGATCTGAATATCAAGAAAGAAGCTGATTGAAGATCAACTTCACAGGAGATTCAACCCTACTGAGTTCAGATTCAAGAAGCTTTGAAGAAAGCTAAGAGTGGTTGTTCTCTGCCATCAGATTCTTCCAAGAACTGATCAAGAAGCCATCCATCCATTCTCTCTCTACTAGGGTGGTGGTTAAATACATTGTTAAATCTATTTTCTGTAGGATCTTTATAAGATCTGAGTTGTAAGCCTGTGTTTATAAAGGCTGAGTGTAGGAGAGTATATTCTCTGAGTGGTAGGCCTTGTTGAAGGCTGAGGTAGGGTTGTGAGCCTGAGTTGTAGGAGATTGTGATCTCTGAGTGTAGGCCTTGTTGAAGGCTGAGGTAGGGCAGTTTGCATGAGCTGTTGGAGTGTGGACTCACTCTGAGTTGTAGGAGCCTTGTTGGGTTCTGAGGTGTAAGATCTGAGGATCTGAGTTGAAGAGAAGAAGTTAGGCAGAATCTAGCACACTGCTAGATAGGTGAAGGGGGAAAGTGGATGTACCCAGACCTTGGGGAAGCACTATAAAAACTGTGTGCACTCTGTGATTGAGTGATTCTGTGAATTCTCTGTTGTATTAGCTGTAGAACTAGCTGTTTCAGATTAATTAATTGAATAGATATTCTGCTTTAGAAGAAAAAGGAATTACGCCTATTCACCCCCCCCCCCTCTAGGTGGTTAGGCACTAATTCTTTCAAGTGGTATCAAAGAGAGGTTCCTCAATAGTTAGACTTAACAGTCTGAGTGAGATCTGTAAGGCAGAATTTAGATCAAGAAGATGGGTTCAAGAGAAAACCATAAAGAACTTGGTTCAATGAAATTGCCCATCTGCAGGAAGGAAATATTTGGAATCTGGAAGGAAAGGGTCAGATTGTTTATGGAGGTATCTGATCCTAGAATCTATATAACAGTTAAGGAAGGGCCATATGTTCCAATGAAGATTTCTATTCTTGATGCCAATCAAAGAATTCTAAAGGATTTTTCAGAGATGACTAAAGATGAGATCATCTTGGCAACAATGGATAAAAGAGCCCAGAATATTATAGTAAGTGTCATTGATGATTCAACATTCCAGAATCTAATACACTGCAAAACCTCCAAGGAAATGTGGGAAACATTGATAGTCTACATGGAGGGTTCTGAAGAGGTTAGGCAAGATAGAAAATCTATGCTTAATCAAGAATATGAGAGTTTCAGACAAGCCAAGTCTGAAAGTATTACTGAATGCTATAAGAAGTTCTATAGGATAGTCAATGAACTAATGTCTTATGGAAGAGTTTTCAGTACTTATGAGTTAAATGATAAATTTCTTAGGTCATTGACTAAGGATTGGGATACAAAATCTGTGCCATAAGAGAAGTGGCCAGACTGGCTGAGATTTCTCCTTCAACACTGTTTGGAAAATTGCTGTCATATGAGATGCAACTGTTAGCTAGAAAGGAGGAAGAGAAAAACACAAAGGGTGACTATAAAGAAAAGTCAGTGGATTTCAAGGTTGAAGCTAAAAGGAAGAATAGGAAAATGTCTCCATCTTTTCCTAAGAGAGATGCAGAAATTATCTCAGAAAATTCAGATAATCCCAGTTCAGACAGCAGCAATTCAGATGAAGACTTTGCATCATTTACAAGGCAGTTCCAGATATTCTTGAAGAAGAAACAGTGGAAATCTAAGCCTTCCACATCTCAGTCCAAGGATGATTATTATCAGAAGAGGAAATCATCCAGGAAGGACAGGAATGGGACAAAGCCTGGCAAGTCAACTACATCCAAGATTATATGCTATTACTGCAACAAAGCTGGACATGTTGTGGCTGACTATCCAGATAAGAGAAAGGAGTCTGCTATTAGAAAGAAGTCACAGTACAAGAGCAAGAAGGAGAAATCCTTGGTTGCTGAGAAAGAGAAAAGCTTGACAGATCAATCAACTTCAGAATCATAATCTGAGGCTGAGGCATATATTGGTCTGTTTGCAGAAGAAGAGGATGAGTTCATGCATTTACTGTACTCTATCTATGAGCAGGAAGACCATCAGTGCAAAGGACTGATGACAGTGTCTGAAGAAGATCAGTGCCAGGATCAGCCTGGCCCCAGTAAGGTAAAATATGTATCTGTAGATTCTGATTATTTCACTGGGTCATAATAAGAAGCATCTCCATCAAGAGATGAAGATGGGTCTGAATAAGAAGGAGATATTCATCAGCTGATAGATGAATATGAAGATTTATTGCAGGCACTTAAGAGAAGTAAAAACCTGGCCAAGAATCAGGCTAAGGAAATTACAGCTCTTAAGTTGGCTGCATCTGATTCAGAAAAGATGCTGGATCAAAAGATGAATGAGATTGCCAGATTGAAAAACATAATTATTATTCAAATGGGAACAATACATTTAAGAATGATCAGATTAAAAGTCTGGAAAACAGACTTCAGAAAGAGAAGGAGATAGTGACTAGTATTTCTAAGCCAAAATCTGTATTACCCTTGATTGATGAGTTTGTGTCTCAAAAGGGTAAGGCAGGAATAGGTTATAAGAAAACTGCATGGGCTGCTAAGTCCAATTCTAAAGGAAAAGCCCCGGCACAAAACAAGAGACCTGCTGCAAACAGTACATCTAAGGTTGTACCTAAAATGAGGTACAATAAGTTTGAGTGCTGGTGCTGTGGCAAGATAGGTCACTTTGCCTTAGACTCTTGGCACAATTCCAGTGTCCAGGAGAGTAGCAGTCTGCCTGTTAGAAAAGCTTCAGGCAGATTTGTTAAGTTTCAGACTAACTTGCACCAAGGACCCAAAAGTTATTTGGGTTCTAAGGTTAAGTAATCTGTGTTGCAGGTGAGTCCAAGTTGTCATGCCCCTATATGGTACTTGGAAAGTGGATGTTCCAGGTATATGACTGGAACAAGTGGATTGCTGAAGGACTACTCACCTATACTGAATGGGCCTAAAGTAATCTTTGGTGGTTCTGAAAAGGGAGTCATCAAAGGTTTTGGTAACATTTCTAATAACTCAGTTACAATCACTCAAGTGGCCTATGTAAAGGGTTTGAAACATAATCTTATTAGCATAAGTCAGTTGATTAATTTAGGTTATGACATTTCATTTGTCAAGAATGAGTGTCATATCAAAAGGTCAAGTGATCAAGAGGTCATATTGACTGGTTATAGAAAAAGAAATGTATATTGCCTAGACTTTGTGTGTGAGAATGGAAATTCTCCTATCTGTCTTGTAGCTGATGAGAAAGTCTCTCATTGTATCAAATGGCACAAGAGGCTAGCCCATCTTAATTACAAGACCATTGGCCAACTCTTTAGCAAAGAGTTAGTGAGGAATGATCCTCAAGTTAAGTGTTATAAAGATGGAATATGTTCAGCTTGTCAAAAAGGCAAGCAGACTAGATTCTCCTTTCATATTCTTAAAACTAAGGATTCAGTGAGGTGCTTGTACCTCTTGCATATGGATTTATTTGGTCCTATGCCAGTTCAGAGCCTATGTAGGAAGGTCTACAATTTTGTGTTTGTAGATGACTATTCTAGATTCTCATGGGTATTCTTTCTGAGATAGAAATCTGAAACCCCAAAGGTCTTCTACAATTTTGTCAAACAAATTCAGAATGAATTAGATAGTTCAGTGGTCAAAATCAGAAGTGACCATGGAACTGAATACCAATCTGAAAGTATGACAAGGCTGTGTGAAGAGTTTGTGATTCATCAGGAATTCTCATCACCTATAACACCTCAGCAAAATGACATTGCTGAGAGAAAGAATAGGACATTGATTGAGGCTGAAAGAACACTATTGAGTGACACTACTCTCCCAGAATATTTCTGGGCTGAGGCAGTAAACACTGCATGCCATGTGCTCAATAGGGCTTTCATCACCAAAAACCACAAAAAGACACCATATGAGGTTGTGAAAGGCAGAAAACCAAACTTATCCTATTTTAGGATCTTTGGTTGCAAGTGATATGTACTTAATAATGGCAAATCTCACCTATCTAAGTTTGCTGTCAAATCCCAAGATATGATATTTGTTGGGTACAACAACAATAGTAAGGCCTATAGGGTCTACAATATGGCTACTCAAGTTGTAGAAAAGTCAGTTCATGTCATCTTTGATGAAACTAGACTTATTAACAGTGAGTTGCCAAGTAATTCTTGAAGTTCTCCAGGTATACAGTAGAAGATGGATCATCTTACTATCAGAGAAGATCCAACTGCAAAGCAGGATGTGGAAAATGGTAGTTGCTATCCTGGGGGAGTACAAGACACTCAGGATGCTGAAGAAGAACATGAGGTGCAGCTTGAAGAAGAGATTGGAGAAGATCAAACTGCTGATAGATTACCTCCAGCAGTTAGACACTTGAAGGATCATCCTGCACACCAGATCATTGGTGATCTAAGACAAGGAGTACAAATAAGGAGCATGAACTTGAACACAGTTCTTTGCTCTAGCTTCTTATCTCAAGTGGAACCCAAGAGATTTGAAGAAGCAATTGAGGACCCACACTGGATTGATGTCATGCAGGAGGAGTTAAATCAATTCAGAAGGTGCAAGGTCTGTGATTTTGTTCCAAAACTAAAGGGCCACAATGTCATAGGGACAAAGTGGATATATTGAAACAAGCTGGATGAGAGTGGGATCATAGTGAAGAACAAGGCAAGACTAGTTGCCAAAGGATACAGACAGGAGGAGGGCATAGACTTTGATCAGACTTTTGCTCCAGTGGCTAGGTTGGAAGCTATCAGACTATTCCTAGCCTATGCAGGATATCAAGGCTTCAAATTGTTCCAGATGGATGTGAAGTCTGCCTTCTTAAATGGAGACTTAAAAGAGGAGATCTATGTAGAGCAACCCTCAGGTTTTGTTGATCCACTCAATCCTACTTATGTCTATAGACTTAGGAAAGCTTTGTATGAGTTAAAACAAGCTCCAAGGGATTGGTATGAAACCCTGTCTACTTTCCTCATTGAGAATAAATTCTCAAGGGGGAAAATAGATAAGACTCTATTCCTTGGGGAATCCAAAGGAAAGATTATCCTAGTCCAAATATATGTTGATGACATAATATTTGGGTCTACTGAAAGTAACCTTTGTAGAAAGTTTGCAAAACTTATGCAAGGGAAATTTGAAATGAGCAGTATGGGAGAACTTAAGTTCTTCTTGGGTTTCCAAGTAAGACAGACTGATGATGGCTTGTCCATATCCCAGTCTAAGTTCACCCTGGAGTTAATTAAAAAGTATGGTATGGAGTCATCCACTACCATGAGAACTCCGATGAGGACAAGTGTATCTCTTAGCAAAGATGATGCAGGGAAACCTGTAGATGAAACTTTGTATAGAGGAATAGTTTGCTCCCTCCTATATCTGACTGCTAGTAGACCAGATATCATGTATGTTACATGTGTCTGTGCTAGGTACCAATCCTGCCCTAAAGAATCTCATCTTACTAAAGTCAAAAGGATTTTGAGATATCTTAAGGGCACACCAAATCTAGGCCTTTGGTATCCTAGGGATAGAGATTTTCTACTAATTGGTTATTCAGATGCAGACTTTGCAGGTTGCAAAGTAGATAGGAAAAGTACTATAGGCACCTGTCAATTTCTAGGTGGAAGACTGGTGTCATGGAGCTATAAGAAGCAGAATAGTGTGGCAATATCCACAGCTGAGTCAGAGTATGTTGCTGCTGGAAGTTGTTGTGCACAACTATTGTGGATACATCATCAGTTAAAAGACTATGGTATCCAAGTAAGTAGAACCCCATTATTATGTGATTCTACTAGTGCTATTTCTATTGCACATAATCCAGTTTCTCATAGTAGAATAAAGCATATAGAAATAAGGTACCATTTTCTTAGAGACCATGTAAAGAAAGAGGATATCTCTTTAGATTTTGTTAGTACTGATTTACAACTAGCTGACATGTTTACTAAGCCTTTAGATGAAACTAAATTCAACAATTTCAAAATTGAATTAGGAATGTTGAACATAAATTAGTTTAAAAAAATTGGCTAAGTAAAATTGTGTCGACACAAGAAGTTGTCTGTGTCGACATATAATAGTTGGTGTCGACATTCCAGAAAAGTGGTGTCGACACATAGTAGTTAGTGTCGACATTCTAGGAAAGTGGTGTCGACACATCTAGAGAATCGGTGTCGACACTTCAGAAAAGTGGTGTCGACACATCCAGATGTTGTGTCGACACTTAGAGTATAGGCACAGATTCGTCGACCTCAGATCGTCGAACTCGACAAAGTCAAATAGAATTGATGTCGAGTCATTAGAAGTCTGTGTCGACACTTTTCAACAGTGTCGACACATTAAGAGAATGTTGACGCGACTTTTGACCTTCATTACTTAGAAAGGTATAAATAGGTCAACAACATATTCTGTCGACACACTCTCCATATTTTCGAGACCAAAACCCTGTGTCGACAACTTCTCTCTTCTTAATCCAAGCTTTCACTCAACCCTAATGGCGCCAAAGCTAGAAGACAATGTCAATGAAGGCTATGAGCTGGTACGCAACGCCTTTGATCATGTGGAACCTGAAATTAAAGCAGTAGTAACCCTAATTGCTGAGAATAGGTTAGAATTTTTGGTATCTGAACCAACAAAGATTTGGAAGAAAGAAATTCTGGAATTCTATGGCATTGCTTCTATAGATTCCACTAGACTTAAAATCAAATCTATAGTTCATGGTGCTAAAGTTAAACTAACTTTGAAGAGCTTGAGGAAAACTCTTCAACTACCAAGAATTCAAGAAGAAGTAGAAGTTACCTCATCCAAGACAAGGGAAGCACTTCAATGGTGTGGATTGGATCCCACCATGAAGATTGGATCCTCAATGAACAGAAAAGGAATGAATCAGCAAGGAAAATTTCTTTCTGAATTAGTTCACGAAGTCATTCTCTTTAAGCCAGGGGGCATGATAGGATTTCTGTCTATATGTTCAGCCTGATGACTAGAATCATCTACAGACTAAACATTGATTGGTCAGCAGTAATATTTGAGAAGATTAAGGAAAGTATTAAGAAACCAAATCTCGGAAGGATTATGAGTCTCTACTTGGCTGGAATAATTCCAGAAGTAATGACACAGACTGCTGGTTCAAAGATTAACCATATGAGGAGAATGGATATAAGGATTATATCCAGATGGGATAGGGTCCTAACTAAGGATATGCCTGAGGAAGATAGGAAAGAGATTCCTGAAAAATCTACATCACCAAATATTCCTGCACAAGACCCTACAGATAATGCTCAAGTGCAGGGGGAGCCTCATGTTGAGGAAAAGCCAATACACTTGGAAAGTGATATTGCTACATAAACTATACTTGAGGTAATACATGAGGTTAATCAATCAATTCTTAATGATAAGGATGAAACTCTAACTGAATCTTTGATTGATGTTGACCAGCCAACTCAACTACACAGTCAAGCACAAGATGTTATCATGTAGGATACTTCTGCTACTGATAATGCTCCAGAGATAAGAGTGTCCCCAGTCCCTACTCAACAAGAGTTCACTCTTGAAGAGTTGTTCCCTGATCTAGGGCAAACTGAATTTGAGGGGGAGAAAGCAGACTTTGAGGGGGAGCAAGTTAACTTTGAAAAGGAGCAAGTAAGTACTGTGGGGGAGGAGCAAGGGACTCAGGGGGAGCTACCTAGGACTGTACAGGAATTTCCTCCTAGTCCTAAAGAGAGAGTTGATATAGCCAGTACTTCAACTTCTGAAGAGGAAGCAGAAATTCAAGCTGAGAAAAGAAAACTGATGGTTTTCAAAAGGAGTCAAAGCTATAAGAGGGCTTTACAAACTGCTCCACAACCTGCCCCAGTAACTGATTATAGCTCCTTATTAGTCTCTCTACAAGTAAAGTTGGATGAACAAAGAATAGCCATGGAGAAATATATGGATGAGACCCATAAAGATCTACAACTCTCCTTGGCTCAAGATATTAAATCTATAAGATTTGAAGTAAATCTGAATAAGAAGGAAATGACTGATTGTTTCCAAAAGGGTGGCAATGATGTGGTTTTCCTAGCAACACATCAAGAAAAGATCAAGACTCAAGTTGATGATATAGCTGTCAAGCAAGGCTATGTCCTAGAGAATCAAATTAGAATGAATGATAATCTGACAGAATCATATAATGTGATTGTTACAGAACTGAAGAATGTTGTAACTGCTCAGACTGAGGCAAGGCCTAATACCATGACAGATTTTGACAAGCAATTATAGGAAGGACTAGCTGCTGTCCAAACAGCTATTAAGGATTCTCAAAAGACTATTTCTGCACAGCTGCTGAAGTTAAAGTCTTTTTATAAAGTTGGTGTAAATTTTCTTGATGAACAAATCAGATTTCAAAAAGATGACCTCAGGGATCATGTTGCCAGAGAAGTCATAAAGGGGGAGAGAGTGTTAGTCAAAGCTGGCTCTGATCATGCTAAATGGATCTCTAATAGCATCAGAGCCACACTTGGATATCCACCCCTTTGTGATGATGATAATGTAGTTGAGTCAAGTATACACCCTGCTTATTTTGGAGGTGATCAAGTTGAAGTTGCTCAAGTTATTTATCCTCCAGCTGATTTTGAAATGATTCACCAAGAAGTACAGTCAATGTACAACCCTCCAGAGGGTAATAAAAATGTTATCCTTGAGAAAGTAGACATGCTAGTGCCAGAGGCAGTTTTGAACAAAGAGCAAGAAGCTCTATTGTCTAAGAAAAGATTCAGAGAACTGGCAGAGTTGAAGCCTGATTTTGAGCAGTGGAGTCCAACATCCAGGAACATTATACTGACTGCTTGGAAAGTTGTAAAGGATCAGACCCATTACAGGGGCAAATGGTACACAAAACAAGAATGACAAAAGCATGAAGCAAGACAACAAGCTATTCTACAGTATAGAAGAAAGGCTAAAGCTGGGAAGCTACCTCCTAATGCTCAGGAGCCTAGCAAATATTTCCCAAAGCCCTTTCACTACATTGAAAGGCAAAGAATAAGGGCTGAAGAGCAAAATAAGAAAGATCTAAAGGGCAAAAAGCCAGCTGATGATACTGATGCTCCAGTTCAAGCCAAGATCCAATCATGCAAAGGAATTGTCATCAAGGAGCCAGAGCAGCCTTAGATTAGATTCACTAGATTTTATAACATTGTAAACTTTAGTGTTTAAAATCTATGTAAACTATCATTAAAGAAACTTTTGAAAGTTGAAACAAAACATGATTAATGCTCATTCTGGTTGCATTATTATTCTGTGATGATTTGTTATATATGTTTTGTTTTAGAAGTTACCCTGTCATATAATGTTGTTATACATCATAATGTGTATTTGTTATGAATGGTGTATATCATTGACTAAGGGTTATGACTTCTCCAAATAGGGGGAGATTGTTGGGTACATTGGAAAATGTGTACCAGATTTGAAGAATCCTCACCCTACTCAATGATATGCATCAAGGTGTATTTGATGTTGTTTTGAGTTTATATGTGCAGGTTAAGTAAATGCATGAATGCAGAAAAATTTCTAAGTCCATGTGTCGACACCAGGAGAAGTTGTGTCGACACTTATGAAGGCTTGTGTCGACACTGGAGAAAAGTTGTGTCGACACTTGGAGTTTATTGTGTCGACACTTGGAAAGGGTGTGTCGGCACTTGAAGAAACTAAGTCAACATACAGAGGCAGTGTCGACACACAGAGAAGTTTAGTCGACATCAGCTGTGTCGACACACAGAGGCTGTGTCGACACACAGAGAAGCTTAGTCGACATCAACTGTATCGACACCAAGAGGCAGTGTCGACACACAGAAGACTTTGTCGACATCAACTGTATCGACACACACGACTTGTGTTGACACACTATAGGGTTTCAACAAAGTAAAAGAGAAGAAGTGATTGCGTCGACACACAGAATCTGTGTCGACACATTCTACAGATGATGTGTCGAGAAGCAGTGTCAACACCAAAGGAGCTGTGTCGACACCATCAAGGCTTGTGTCGACACTTTGTCTATTTGTGTCGACACATGATGAAGTTTAGTCTCGACAATTTGCTGACAGACATAATTTGAAGAAGTGACTGGATGACTTGACAGCTGCCGTTACCAACCGGTCTACTACAACTGTCAGAGCTATCAGAAGTTTGTTAGAAACCGGATCAGCCGGTTACCATGGAGAAAGTCTATATAAAGGCATTGTCCTTCAACAGATGATGATTTATATTAGAAGTAAAAACACTGATACAGAATAAAAAGAAGAAGTTGGAGAGAGAGAGCTCCATCTACTCAAGTGCAGTTGCTGAACCAGGCTGCTAAGAAGGATTCAGATTGTGATCTGAATATCAAGAAAGAAGCTGATTGAAGATCAACTTCACAGGAGATTCAACCCTACTGAGTTCAGATTCAAGAAGCTTTGAAGAAAGTTAAGAGTGGTTGTTCTCTGCCATCAGATTCTTCCAGGAACTGATCAAGAAGCCATCCATCCATTCTCTCTCTACAAGGGTTGTGGTTAAATACATTGTTAAATCTATTTTCTGTAGGATCTTTATAAGATCTGAGTTGTAAGCCTTTGTTTATAAAGGTTGAGTGTAGGAGAGTATATTCTCTGACTGGTAGGCCTTGGTGAAGGCTGAGGTAGGGCTGTGAGCCTGAGTTATAGGAGATTGTGATCTCTGAGTGTAGGACTTGTTGAAGGCTGAGGTAGGGCAGTTTGCCTGAGCTGTAGGAGTGTGGACTCACTCTGAGTTGTAGGATCCTTGTTGGGTTCTGAGCTGTAAGATCTGAGGATCTTAGGTGAAGAGAAGAAGTTAGGCCGAATCTAGCACACTGCTAGATAGGCGAAGGGAGAAAGTGGATGTACCCAGAGCTTGGGGAAACACTATAAAAACTGTGTGCACTCTGTGATTGAATGATTCTGTGAATTCTATGTTGTTAGCTGTAGAACTAGCTATTTCTGATTAATTAATTGAATAGATATTATGCTTTAGAAAAAAAAGGAATTACACCTATTCACCCCCCGCCCATCTAGGTGGTTAGGCACTAATTCTTTCACCGCTCTCTCGAGTACCCCACTGGCTCTTCTCCTTCCTCAATCAGTTGTAGAGCCGCGCCCTTTCCGTCTCCCCGTCGAAATTTTCTAGTGTTTCTGCATCTCCAAGACTTCTGAATCATGGTCGCCTTCTCTAAAATCGGTGTGGGTTCGAAGTTAGTCACCGCCGGGATTGCAGAACTCTCTGACGACTTCCACAATCTCATGATTTTGCTCGACACTGCCGGATTAACCTTCGTTCTCCAACAACAATGTCGAATCCTCTTCCCCGAAGTTTCAGAGTTTTTCAGGAACCTCAAGGTCAAGCACCATGGGATAGTTTTGAAATCTACAGTTAAAGGCATCAACATTAAAACTTACTCCAACCTCTATCTCTCGACTTCTTCGACTGCCAGTTACAGAAGCAGATGATTTTCTGGGTGATGAAGAGTATGCCAAAACTTGCTAATTCTGTGGAATTTCTGCTGATGCCAAATACATCAATAGGTCTGATATGACTGCTGAAGGAAAATTCTTGGTTGATGTCATTGGTAAAATTCTTCTATGCAAAACAAACTCCATCAGAGCCATACACCTTTACTTCTTTGAATTGATGCAAGCAATTGTCTGTCGAAAAGACTTTCAGTTTGGCTTGTAGATTTTGAACAAAATAAAGGAGAGTATCAAGTCCCCCAACTATGCAAGGATCATTTCCTTACTTCTCCATGAGATAAATCCAGAGGTATTCAGTTTCTCTAATGGGAGTATTATTCACCACATGAAGAAGGTTTCCATCTCCTCAATTCAAATATGGGAACTCAAGTTGCAAAATCCTTTTCAAGCTGCTAAGGTTACTGAAGTTATAGACACAGAGGACAGGACTCCATCTCCCTCTCCATCTCAGGTCCCTAGCTCCTCTGGTGCACCTATTGAGGGGGAGCCTACTCCTTCTGTTTCAGCCAGGATGCCTACTACTCCAGTACCTACTCCTCCATCAGTTACCCCAGAAGATATCCCTACAGGTCAACAACTTCATGAAATTCTCCTCTCAACTGATGCTGCCATTAATGAGATGATAGAGGAATTAGCTGCAGTTGTATCCCTTCCTCCTCTATCTCCAAAAGCTCCATCCACTAAAATACCCAAAGACCCCACTCTAGTGCAATCTCCAACAAGGTCCCTAGAAAATTCTCCACTAAGGTCTCCAGCTAAATCTCATGATGCCCCCAAAGAATAGCCAGAAACAATTCTCATTTCTGATGAGCTCTCACCTGAGCGAGCTGAAGCTCCTCTCAGGAATTTGGATTTCTCTCTCCCTCAAATAATGGATGAAGGGGATGCCATGTTACCCACTACAAGAGCTTAGAGCTGTGTTACCCTCACACAGAAATAGCTCCATGGGTAGCTCCTCCTATTCCTTCTGCTCCATCTACTTCTGCTCCTCCTACTGCTACAGCTCCTGCCTCCTCAGATTTGATGACTCAGATTGTACTTCTCCATCAAGAACAGAAATCTTACTTTGATACTTGTATAAAGACTGTAACTGATAAGGTAACTACTCTAGAACATGAGATGAGCAGAGAATTTGCTGAAATACAGCATAATACTAATCAGCTCAGACATCTGTTCCAAATTGGTGGCAAAGCCTTAGACCACACCATAACTAGTGTTGGACTAGTTATGGAGCAAGGCCTGACTCTTGCTAATAATCAGATGGAATTGGACAAAAGAGCTGAAGCCACTAAGATGAAAATCTATGAAGAAGTTGACACTTTCAAAGATGATGTCATCTCTCAACTATCTGTTGAAGTCAAATAGGGGGAGAAGTTGGTAAAAGAATATTTAGACAAATTTGATGCCCTCAAGAAAGAACTATGGGAAACTAAGATGAAATAGATCCATGATGATGTCCTAGCCCAAATACAGAGTGTCAAATTCCACACCTATGACACTGCTGTCTGGATGCATAACCAGATCCTTCCTGAATTTGCTACTGATCCAAATGTCATTCCTCATCATTTGAATCCACTACCTGTTGATGTTCCTGCTCAAGCTCCTCAACCCACATTCTCTCCTAGGCCTGGTGATTATGTTGCCCCTCTTGATACCTATACTCAGGGTTGGGCTGAAGATCCTGCAGATATTTTCTTCAAAGCTCCTCCTGAAATTCAGGCTTACAAGAAGAAAAGAAAGTATGGTGAAGGTCCTTCTGCTAGCAAGTCCATTCCTACTCCAGCTCCTGAACATGCTGAGGTTTGGTCACCCACTTCTAAGTCTATCATCCTGGAAACTCTCAAATTAGTTATGTACTACCATCAGAGAAGAAATATTCACTACAGTTCCCAGGAATGGGAGATGTATGAGAAATCAATGACCAAAAGAAGGATATATGACAGAGAATATGGAAGAAACAATCCTGCAGCTCCTCCAAGCCCCCCCAAGTATTATCCTAAGCCTTTCAACTACCAAAGGAGACAGCAAGAGAAACAGGACAGCCAACATCATCAGAGCAAGCCCAAAAAGGACTTATGAGATGTTGAAATGATTTTTGTTGTTAAGGATATTTTTGGATATTCACAATTATATAATTCTCTGTTTTTGATCTTTTTATCCTTTTCATAGTTCTTATGCTTGCTAACACTGCTTTATATTCTTAGCATTCTTTTTATTCACCTTAGTGTAAAGGGTTCTGACTTTTACAAATAGGGGGAGATTGTTGGGTATTGTATCCACACTAACCCAAATTTGATGAAGTCACCCTTGAACTAAGATGAATTAAGTTGTATTTGATGCTTGGTTTGAGTTATGTGTTTGCAGGAATTCTTATGGAAAGTGTAGAGCAATGTCAGTCTACAATGGGTCACCAAACACATGACCAAACAATGTAATCCCTCATTGTGTGTTCCAAAGTATTGGCTCATGTGTAGCCTCTCTATTGGGATACACTTCATATTCAAGCTCTAGGATTATGTGAAAAGACTTGATGCTGATTTCACCTTAGAAGAAGAAAAATTAGTCAAGAAAATTTTCCTAACTAAAGTAATCAAGTAGTTCTTTACTTACTCGAGTAAGTTACTGAATTCATACTCGAGTAATAATCCTCTTACTCGAGTAGATAAGATTTATCTCAAGTAGTTACATCAACTACTCGAGTAGTTCCCTTTCTTCTCTCGAGTTTATAGGAATTCTCTTCTCAAAATTTTTCTATGTTAAATACTCGAGTAGTACTATATAGTACTCGAGTAGTTCTATCTTCTATCTTAAGTAATTGGATTCTGACTCTCGTGTAGTTCTCTCTTACTCGAGTAGTCTAAGTCATGTACTTGAGTAGTTCATCTACTACTCGAGTAGTCCAGAATCAACACTCGAGTAATCCTGAATTCCATTCCAGAAAATTTCTCTAAGTGAGTTACTCGAGTAGTCATCTCCATATACTCAAGTAGTTCTATTCGTCTCGAGTAGTTCAACTTCTATACTCGAGTAGTCATGTTTTCCAGTTTCAAAAATTTTCCAAGTCTTTCTCTCGAGTAGTTTCTTATATACTCGAGTAGTTCATTCTTATATACTCGAGTAGTATTTCTTATACTCGAGTAATATACTCCACCTCTCGTGTAAGTACTATAGTACTCGACTATATTATTCTTGTTACTCGAGTAGCTGATTCCTTGAACTTTTATTTACTCGAGTAGTTGACTTCATGTACTCGAGTAATGACCTCATTCCCTCTCGAGTAGTTTTTTTCTTATATACTCGAGTAGTCATCTTCTACCTACTCGAGTAGCACTGCATGTACTCGAGTAGTCTATTATATCTCGAGTAATTTATTTTGACTTTTTCGAAATTCTTTAAGTCCAGACCTAACGGTCATATTCATAAACTCTAACGTGATTGGTCCACGTGTCTCTCATAATGACTCAATTATGGCTAATCTTCCTCTCTCATATAAAAGGTCTTGTCTAAAACGACAAACCCTAACTATTCAAAGATTATTCGAAGAAAGTTTTTGCAACCCTACTTGTAACGCCCCGAATTTTTCGATGATTTTATTTGATTGGGCGACGTCAGATTTATGATGTCGTGGCGTTACTTTTAACGTCGAGTTGACGACGCAATGCCGTTAAGGCATTTTCGCGTCTGTGCGGTCGAGTCGGCCGAATTCTTGTGGTAATAGGAAATTTTTGTGCTTGGAATTTAAGTTAAGCAATTTTGGATTTTCTCGTCAAGTTTCGTTGCAACCCGAGCATTTTTGGAGCCTCGGTGCGCAATCGAAGTTTTGGATTTGTTTATGTTCGATGTATACTTTGAAGGTTAATATCTCGGGAATTGCTCGTCGGATTTTGGTTTTGACTTTGCCGTTTTGTTCGTAGCGTCAGTGTTCGCCTACGGTGCGAATTTCATTAAATTCGGCGCGCGTTTGGGCCTCCGTTTTGAACTCGTGTTTGGTTATTCAAAAATATATAAATAACATTATTTTAATATTAAAAGCACTATTCAAAAATATCTTTTACTATTCATTTGTATAGTTTAATTTTTGGATATATTTGCAAATAATGTACTGTTTATGCAAAAGAAATTTGTTAGTACTCGAGTCATATAACATAAGTACTCGAGTCATTTGCTAGATATACTCGAGTAACCCTTTTTGATATGCACGAGAGACCTTTTTATTTACACGAGTCCTTCCTTTCAGCTACTCGAGTGATTTATGGACCTACTCGAGTAATCCTTCTTACCTACTCGAGTGCCATCTTAAGCCTACACGAGTGATCCTTCCTTTTTTACTCGAGTGATTACTTACCTACTCGAGTAATTGTTTTTCCTACACGAGTGAAGTTTCTGGTCCTACTCGAGTAGTTTTGAACTACTCGAGTAGTTATTCTGAGCTACTCGAGTAGGCATTGTGAACTACTCGAGTAGTCATTTGAACTACTCGAGTAGCCTTTCTGAACTACTAGAGTAGTCATTTGAACTACTCGAGTAGCCTTTCTGAACTACTCGAGTAGTCATTTGAACTACTCGAGTAGCCTTTCTGAACTACTTGAGTAGTCGTTTTGAACTACTCGAGTAGCCGTTTTCTACCTATCGAGTATCTGTAAGCTTGTTCTCGTGTAGTCCGCTGCAGTTTTCATTCGGGAGCCTTTTTAAGGGTCAAAACGATGTCGTTTGGAAAAATGGTTAACATGAAATGTTTTTTCTCCTCGACGAGATCTACAACTTTCATGTTAGACACTTTTTTGATTTGAAGCCATCCTAAACTTTTATTTTCGTCTTCTGCGCACCAGCGCGTAAAAAAGTATGTTTTAGACAAAGGATTTTATAAATATATATATTTATATATACATTTATATGTCCTTATAAATGTCCTTATAAATGTCCTTATATATATATATATATATATATATATATATATATATATATATATATATATCTTTATTATATAATACAATATGCATATCTCAATCACACCATGAATCTCATCTGGACCGTCCGATCAAGTTCCATCAAATACGGGCCGTTGGATTCAAAGCAAGAGGTCTCCAAATAACCAAATACCTAAATCTGCTACTGTTCATTCTCCAAAAAAACCCGATAACCTGCATTCCCTCTCCCGCCCCTCACGGCTCACCCCCGCCGCCGCCGGCGGCAGCGGGGGTGAGCCGTGAGGGGCGCGGGTTTAAAATTTTTTTTTCCGATTTTTTGATTTTCTATATATTTAAATAATTTATATTATTAATAAGTAATTAAATAATTATTAAATAATTAGTTAAAAATGAGAAAATTTAAATTTAAAATTAATAAATAACTTTAAAATTTTAAAATTGTATGCCGGGCGGGCGAAGCCCGCCGGGGGGGGGGGGGGCGAAGCCCGCCGAAATGCCAAGAGGGCGAAGCCCGCTTGGTTACGGGCGAAGCCCGCAGCGCCGCATCGAGAACGGGCAGAGCTCGTTCGAAGATGCTAGGGGGGGAAGCCCGCCGGAATGTCAAGCGGGCGAAGCCCGCTTGGTTGCGGGCGAAGCCCGCTTGGTTGCGGGCGAAGCCCGCAGCGACGCATCGACAACGGGCGGAGCCCGTTCGAAGATGCTAGTATATATATATATATTTATATACTCTAATAGTTATATTAAGAAAGAAAATTCCTTCTTCTTCTACGATTCTTGTCTCCCGAACCAGAGCGGTGTGAGCGTGAAAGAATATATTTCGTGAACCTTCCGGTGGCCGCCGAGGGTGCTCCGGTGCTCGAAATCTTCATCCGAGCATAGATCTGGAAAATTCTCGCCGAGAGCTACGCCATCGTGGTAATATCTTCCCCATTTCTTGAGTTTTCTCGTTATGGTTTTTGGGCCCTAACCTCTTTTTCAGCCGTTCTTGTTCAGATTTTGATTCCTCCCGCATCCTTTTCCCCCGATCTACAACGTGGAGTGATTCAGATGACTTTTTCCGGTTAAACCAAGGCAAGTCGTGGTTTCCCCTCGTTTCTCTTTGACCGATTTGATGGTAACGGCTATACTTTCATGCTCCTTAAAATTTTCTGCGCTTATTCATCCAAATTATTGCTATGATTAATCGTTTCAACGATCACATGATGTTGTAAGGTTTTGTCATGGAAAACCCGATCTTGTCTGGTTATGTTTAATTGTTCCTGATGCGTCTTAATGCTGACTATAAATGCCTTAGCTTTCATTATTAAACGCATTAGAGTTTATCTAGGATTGTAAATTGCTCCGAGAGGTTAATCAACCACGTCCTGAATCTGATAATGTCAAGTAGAATCTGTCGAGCCAAATCTCGAGACATTTGTGTTGTGGTTTCTTGGAGTTTCTTGACAGCGGGAGTTAGTGGACGCTTCCACGTCCACAGTGGTTGTTTCCTTCATTAGTGCCCTGTGGAAGTCTACCCTGCTTTTGGATGTCTGCGGTGTATGGTGGAGAGTATGAGACTCCCTCGCAGTTAGACGGATTGTATATTCGTGTTTTTGGGTGGTGTGTGCAAGAGTGACCACCTCGCCCGTGTTTTTGGGTGGTGTGTCCACAAGTGACCACCTCGCCCGTGTTCTTGGGTAAAGTCGACCACAGGTGCCTAATAAAGGTTTGCATTTCTTCCTTACGAATTAATCATGTTGTCACCTTATGGCCTCGTGCGTCTGGTGTACTATTGTTATATGTGATGAATCACGTAAGAGTTCTTTTTCATGATAATGACTTGTTCCTCTTTTGTACTTTATTTCAGTACTGCTGGTCTCGGGTTGGTACCCCTTGACCTTTATTTATTTGCGCTTATTATTTTTCTGCCATCATTTGTTCCTTCTTGCTGAGGTGTTATATCTTTGGAATGCCTCAGGTTCAGAGCAGTAGCAGGTAGCAGAGCTAGTTTTGGAGTTTCTGGGCGGCAGTGTTGGCCGTGGTGGTTACCTCGTCTCAATGAGGTAGTTTGTTATTTTTTTAGTTACTGGTTCAGACATACTTTCTGTATGTGGGTTCGTGTCAGTTTGTTGACGCCCACAGTATTGTTACTTTTTGATACTTGCTAGCTGCTTAGTTTTTCTATATGTGGATGCGGTTTGCTTGCTCTCTGGGATGATTTATGTTAGGAATGTATGTTAGGTATTTTTTTAAGAATAAAATCTACTACTATTACTTCATGCACTGCATAATTTAAAAGCTTTAACTTATTATATTTGGCGACCGTAAAAGCTATCCTTATACTATTATAAATTTAGAGTCTTGCATGACATGAGTTGTCCTTTGGGGACGTTTGTACTCATGTTGGATGTTTGAGTCAATCTAAACAAGTATTTTTCAGCAGCGTATAACTATATTTTGATTCATGGACTAAGTGACCCACTAAGCCGAGGGATACAACTAACTATTGCACTTAGCTGATTTTCCTTAAAATAACTGAAAGAATCTTTCTTCATATTTTAGTAGGTGTCTGCCTGAGCGTCTACAGTTATCCCCTGCTGACGTGACATCATGACGCGCATTTTCCCCTTACTCTGATAAGTTGTTATATGCAGTGAAAATTCAGGTTATGACAGTTGGTATCAGAGGGAGGTAGAGTTTCCAGATGTCTTTCCTGATAGTCTTCCAGGACTTCCTCCTGGAAGGGAGATAGAGTTTGTGATAGACCTCGAGACAGGTACTCGTCCTATTGCCAAAGCACCGTATCGTATGGCTCCGCATGAGTTGGATGAGTTGCGTACTCAGCTCGATGAGTTGCTGAGGTGTGGTTTTATTAGGCCAAGTTCTTCTTTATGGGGTGCTCCTGTTTTGTTCGTCAAGAAGAAAGATGGATCGATGAGTCTTTGCATCAATTACAGAGAATTAAACAAGGTAACCATTAAGAATAGATATCCCCTGCCAAGGATTGATGATCTGTTCGATCAGTTGCGTGGTAGCTCGTTATTTTCAAAGATCGATCTTCGCTCAGGCTACCACCAGTTGAGGATTCGTGAGGCAGATATTCCCCGAACCGCTTTTCGTTTGCGGCATGGACACTATGAGTTTTTGGTGATGTCTTTCGGTTTAACCAATGCACCCTCTGCTTTCATGGATTTGATGAATATGGTGGTTAAGGATTTCTTGTACCGATTTGTTATTGTGTTCATAGATGATGTCTTGGTGTATTCCCGCAATATTAATGAGCATACTCAGCATTTGCGTTTGGTTTTGTCGACCCTGAGGGAGCATAAGTTATATGCGAAGTTGAGCAAGTGTGAGTTCTGGCTACATGAAGTGTCCTTTCTGGGTCATGTTGTAAGCAAGGACGGTATTTCTGTAGACCCGACCAAGATTTTTGCCGTGATGGAATGGGAGAGGCCGTCTACACCTAAGGAGATTAGGAGCTTCTTAGGCCTGGCTGACTATTATAGAAGATTCGTGGAAGGGTTTTTGGTATTGTCTGCTCCTCTAACTAGACTTACTCAAAAGAATACTGCATTCATTTGGAGTGATAAGTGTGAAGAGGCTTTCCAAGAACTGAAGAAAAGATTATGTACTACCCCAATTTTAACCTTACCTACTGAAGGAGTTGAGTATGCTGTGTATGTTGATGCATCACACATCGGACTTGGCTGTGTTTTAATGCAAGATGGTAAAGTGATCGCGTATGGATCGAGACAACTAAAGATTCACGAGAGAAACTATCCTACGCACGATTTGGAGTTTGCTACCGTAATTTATGCGCTGAAGCTGTGGAGACACTTATTGTATGGCGTGTTGTGCAAGATCTATACGGACCATAAGAGTTTGAAGTACGTCTTCACTCAAAAAGAACTGAATCTGCGCCAGCGTCGGTGGTTAGAATATGTGGCTGATTATGAAGTGGAAATTTTTTATCATCCAGGAAAGGCTAATGTAGTAGCCGATGCTTTGAGTAGAAAGACCGCTAAAATTTTTAATCTATCGGTACAGTCCTTGCTAGAAGAATTCTTGTTGATGGATATTGAGATTGGGAGTCGTACTGTGCCTGCTAGTTTGGAAGCAGAAGAACCCTCTTGGATTTCCCTTACTCGAGCATATCAGAATGATGATCCTGATTTATTGCACCTCAGGAATAGAACCGTGAAGGGAGAGCTGCCTGACTTCTCTTTTGATGAGTTCGATACCTTGAAGTATCGGGGTAGATTTTGCGTCCACGCCTTTGGCGATATTCGGGCTAAGATCTGTGCTAAAGCTCATGGTTCCAGTGTAGCCTACCACCCTGGTTCCACTAAGATGTATAAGGATCTAAAGCAAATTGTTTGGTGGTCAGGGATGAAGAATGATATCGCGAAGTTTGTATCATAATGTTATACTTATCAGCTTGTTAAAGTTGATCATAGAAGGCCTGGTGGTAAATTGACACCGCTTGATATTCCAAGTTGGAAATGGGAGAGTATTTCAATGGATTTCATCACCGGCTTACCAAAATCTCCCCGTGGGCACGACTCTGTTTGGGTGATAGTTGATAGATTGACAAAGTGTGCTCACTTTGTTCCGTTTAAGATTGGGTACTCGATGAAGAAGATAGCTGAGTTATATCTTGAAGAGGTCATCAGGTTACATGGAGTGCCCGTTAGAATTGTATCAGATCGGGACTACAGATTTACGTCTCGCTTTTGGAAGAGTTTACAGGAGGGGTTGGGTACCGATTTAAGGTATTCCACCGCCTATCATCCGCAGACGAATGGGCAGACGGAAAGGGTAAATCAAATCGTAGAAGATATGATCAGGTGTTATATTTTGGATCATGGTGGTTCTTGGGACGAGCATCTCAGACTCATGGAGTTTGCATACAATAATAGTTATCAAGAGAGTCTGCATATGTCGCCGTTTGAGGCCTTATTTGGGAGGCGTTGTAGAACTCCTTTGTTTTGGGCTGAAGTTGGTGAAAGACCGTTGCTAGGTCCGGAAGCACTTGAGGAGATGAATTGTGCTGTGACTCATATTCGAGAAAAGCGCCGTGTGGCTCAGGAGCGCTATGAGAAGTATGCTAATCAACGAAGGGTCGATCTGGATTTTGTTGTTGGAGACTTGGTTTTTCTGAAGATTTCTTCGATGTCTGGCGTTAAAAGGTTTGGAAGGAACCACAAGTTAGACCCCCGGTATGTGGGACCTTTCCAGATTCTTGAGCGCATCGGAGTGTCAGCTTATAGGCTGGAGTTGCCTGCAACCTTCCCTGGTGTCCATGATGTGTTCCATGTGAGCCAGTTACGGAAGTGTGTTCGTATTGATCGTCAAGTCCTCGACTCGATGCCCCAGATTCAACCTAACCTTTCGTATGTGGAAGAACCTGTTTGTATTCTAGATTCTCAAGAGCGTGTGTTACGGAGAAAGACCATTCATATGGTCAATGTTCTTTGGAGGAATCAAGACGTCGAGAGCGCGACTTGAGAATTGGAATCGGCAATGAGGGGATCTCATCCGCACCTCTTCTCTTAGTTTCGGGTATGTCTTTATGTTTTCAGTTATATTTGATTTTATTGTTTTGATTTGATTTTGGATTTATGTTAAGTTTCGGGACGAAACTTCTTTTTAGGGGGAGTGACTGTAACGCCCCCGATTTTTCGATGATTTTATTTGATTGGGCGACGTCAGATTTATGACGTCGTGGCGTTACTTTTAACGTCGAGTTGATGATGCAATGACGTTAAGGCATTTTCGCGTCTGTGCGCTCGAGTCGGCCGAATTCTTATGGTAATTGGAAATTTTTGTGCTTGGAATTTAAGTTAAGCAATTTTGGACTTGCTCGTCAAGTTTCGTCGCAACCCGAACATTTTTGGAGTCTCGGCGCGCAATCGAAGTTTTGGATTTGTTTATGTTCGCCGTGTACTTTGAAGGTTAATATCTCGGGAATGGCTCGTCAGATTTTGGTTTTGACTTCGCCGTTTTGTTCGTAGCGTCAGTGTTCGCCTACGGTGCGAATTTCGTTAAATTCGGCGCTCGTTTGGGCCTCCGTTTTGAAATCGTGTTTGCTTATTCAAAAATATATAAATAAGATTATTTTAATATAAAAGCACTATTCAAAAATCTCTTTTACTATTCATTTGTATAGTTTAATTTTTGGATATATTTGCAAATAATGTAGTGTTCATGCAAAAGAAATTTGTTAGTACTCGAGTCATATAACATAAGTACTCGAGTCATTTGCTACATATACTCAAGTAACCCTTTTTGATATGCACGAGAGACCTTTTTATTTACCCGAGTCATTCCTTTCAGCTACTCGAGTGATTTATGGACTTACTCGAGTAATCCTTCTTACCTACTCGAGTGCCCTCTTAAGCCTACACGAGTGATCCTTCCTTTTTACTCGAGTGATTACTTACATACTCGAGTGATTGTTTTTCCTACACGAGTGAAATTTCTGGTGCTACTCGAGTAGTTTTGAACTACTCGAGTAGTCATTTTGCACAACTCGAGTAGTCATTCTGAACTACTCGAGTAGGCTTTCTGAACTACTCGAGTAGTCATTTGAACTACTCGAGTAGCCTTTCTGAACTACTCGAGTGTCATTTGAACTACTCGAGTAGCCTTTCTGAACTACTCGAGTAGTCATTTGAACTACTCGAGTAGCTTTTTTGAACTACTCGAGTAGTCATTTTGAACTACTCGAGTAGCCGTTTTCTATCTCTCGAGTACCCGTAAGATTGTTCGCGTGTAGTCCGCTGTAGTTTTCATTCAGGAGCCTTTTTAAGGGTCCAAACGATATCGTTTGGAAAAATGGTTAACATGAAACTTGTTCGTATCGACGATATCTACAACTTTTATGTTGGGTACGTTTTGATTTGAAGTCATCGTAAATCTTTATTTTCGTCTTCTGCGCACCAGCGCGTAAAGAAGTCCTTTTTAGACAAAGGATTTTATAAATATATATATTTATATATACATTTATATGTCCTTATAGATGTCCTTATATATATATATATATATATATATATATATATATATATATATATATATATATATATATATATATATATATATATGTATATATATGTATATATATGTATGTATATATATGTATATATATGTATGTATATATATGTATATATATGTATGTATATATATGTATATATATATGTATATATATGTATATATATATATATATATATGCATATATATATATATATATATACTCTAATAGTTATATTAAGAAAGAAAATTCCTTCTTCTTCTCCGATTCTTGTCTCCCGAACCAGAGCGGTGTGAGCGTGAGAAAATATATTTCGGGAACCTTCCGGTGGCCGCCGACGGTGCTCCGGTACTCAAAATCTTCATCCGAGCATAGATCTGGAAAGCTCTCGCCGAGAGCTACCCCATTGTGGTAATATCTTCCCCGTTTCTTGAGTTTCCTCGTTAGGGTTTTTCGGCCCTAACCTCTTTTTCGGCCTTTTTTGTTCAGATTTCTATTCCTCCCGCATCCTTTTGCCCCGATCTACAACGTGGAGTGATTCAGAGGACTTTTTCCGGTTAAACCAAGGTAAGTGGTGGTTTCCCATCGTTTCTCTTTGACCGATTTGATGGTAACGGCTATACTTTCATGCTCCTTAAAATTTTCTGCGCTTATTCATCCAAATTATTGCTATGATTAATCGTTTCAACGATCACATGATGTTGTAAGATTTTGTCATGGAAAACCCGATCTTGTCTGTTTATGTTTAATCATTCCTGATGCGTCTTAATGCTGACTATAAATGCCTTAGCTTTCGTTATTAAACGCGTTAGAGTTTATCTAGGATTGTAAATTGCTCCGAGAGGTTAATCAACCGCGTCGTTAATCTGGTAATGTCAAGTACAATCTGTCGAGCTAAATCTTGAGATATTTGTGTTGTGGTTTCTTGGGGTTTCTTGACTGCGGGAGTTAGTGGACGCTTCCACCTCCGCAGTGATTGTTTCCTTCATTAGTGCCCTGTGGAAGTCTACCCGGCTTTTGGATGTCTGCGGTGTATGGTGGAGAGTATGAGACTCCCTCGCAGTAAGATGGATTGTATATTCGTGTTTTTGGGTGGTGTGTCCAAGAGTGACCACCTCGCCCGTGTTTTTGGGTGGTGTGTCCACGAGTGACCACCTCGCCCGTGTTCTTGGGTAAAGTCGACAACAGGTGCCTAATAAAGGTTTTGCATTTCTTCCTTACGAATTAATCATGTTGTCACCTTATAGCCTCGTGCGTCTGGTGTACTATTATTATACGTGATGAATCACGTAAGAGTTCTTTTTCATGATGATGACTTGTTCCTCTTTTGTACTTTATTTCAGTACTGCTGGTTTCGGGTTGGTACCCCTTGACCTTTGTTTATTTAGGCTTATTTTTTCCGCCATCATTTGTTCCTTCTTGCTGAGGTGTTCTGTCTTTGGAATGCCTCAGGTTCAGAGCAGTAGCAGGTAGTAGAGCTAGTTTTGGAGTTTCTTGGCGGCAGTGTTGGCCGTGGTGGTTACCTCGTCTCAACGAGGTAGTTTGTTGTTTTTTAGTTACTGGTTCCGACATACTTTTCTGTATGTGGGTTCGTGTCAGTTTGTTGACGCCCACAGTATTGTTACTTTTTGATACTTGCTAGCTGCTTAGTTTTTCTATATGTGGATGTGCTTTGCTTGCTCTTTGGGATGATTTATGATAGGAATGCATGTTAGGTATTTTTTTAAGATTAAAATCTACTACTATTACTTCATGAACAACATAATTTAAAAGCTCTAACTTGTTATATTTGGCGACCGTAAAGCTATCCTTATACTATTATAAATTTATAGTCTTGCATGACATGAGTTGTCCTTTGGGGACGTTTGTAGTCATGTTGGACGTTCAAGTCAATCTAAACAAGTATTTTTCCGCAGCGTATAACTATATTTTGATTCGTGGACTAAGTGAGCCACTAAGCTGAGTGATACGGCTAACTATTGCACTTAGCTGATTTTCCTTAAAATACCTGAAAGAATCTTTCTTCATGTTTTAGTAGTTGTCTGCCTGAGCGTCTGCAGTTATCCCCTGCTGACGTGGCATCATGACGCGCATTTTTCCCTTACTCTGATAAGTTATTATATGCGGTGAAAATGCGGTTTGTGACAGTACTCTCTGAAGAATTTCTGTCTCCTCTCTCTCTCCAAGAAACGGAAACTCGCCTCCGCCGTCGTCGCAGATTCCCGACCGGCTAGGGTTTTCATTTTTAGAGGATTCAGATTAAGAAAGCTTTCCAGATCGAGATTCGCTCAACTCTGTATTTTCTGATTAGTTCGATCATGTAAAGCCAAGAAGATCCAGATCTGATTTTGCCGAGATTTTCTTTACTTCTCTGATAAAGCCTCAACGCCTAGAAGAAGAAGATCCTGACCGACAGTTTGCAGATCTGAAAAGAATTATTGTTTGTATTTCTATACACATTTTATTTCATTATTGTAGGAGAAGTTTTCTCCGAGTGTAGGAGTTTTTCAACTCCGAGATTGTAGGAAGTTTTACCTTCCGTGTGTAGATCCGTTGTGTTGATCGAGATTGTAGGAACATTGTTCCGAGGGTAGGATTGATTTCCAATCCGAGATAGTGGAGTAGCCGAGTCTAGTGTATTGCTAGATCGGTGAGGGAAAGTGGATGTACCCAAGGTTGGGGAACCACTCTAAATCTTGACTCGTCTATGTTTGATTGGTAGATAGATCTGTGCTTTGGTTTGAAATTTTTTATTCCGCAAAAAGACGCACAACTCACCTATTCAGCCCCCTCTAGGTGATTTAGGTTGGCAACTATTAACTTTCAGTGTCTCAGGCCGTGTCACCCAAATTTTCTAATTTTGGGGTGTTACACTCCTCCCCTCATTCAAAGAATTTCATCCTCGAAATTTGGCTCACTCCAATCGGCCACACGCTCACCCCAAGGCATCACACAAACTAAACAAACATACATCATATACACCCTAACTTCCGTCTGTGCACAGGTAGCCACAAAATTTATCAAGTGTTTGAGAAAAAAACACATGATCGAACTGTATCACAATCGAGCGATCACTTACATATCACAAGTGTGCACCAACATTTCATTCCTCCATCTAACAGGCAATATCCACAATATGAGTCATAACACCAAAGTGATACAAGTCATTCTTCTACTTCTTCTCAGCCTCTCGATTTTGCATTTCTCGTGTCTAAGCCAAATTAAACACTCGAGGCTGAATGTCACCGACTGAGCTTTGCGGCTCTTGCACTTACAGATTATGCAATCGAGGTTGCGTCCGGGATTCAGATGACTCGGCCACTACTTTACCCTTTTCTTCATACGACGCACCTGTCTTTTTCTCACTCCCTAACGGGGCATTCCAACAAAAACAGGCGATGTGTCCTTGCTTCCCGCAGTTATAACATATATGTGTATCAACACGCCCTTGCCCATAAGTCGCCCCCGAATAATGAGTCGATGGAGATGGTTCAATAGGCCTAAAACTTTTCTTCTCTCGTCTTCTAATCTCTGATTGCTCCGACTGCGGCACTTTGAATTCTAGTTTCTCCACGACCAGTCTCTTATTTTCTTGTACTTGCTTCAAATCCTTTTCTAATGCACGGGCCGTATCAACCCTCATAAAATAGATTCGTCTTTCGTGCTTCCTGAGCGAAGGTAGACCCCGCATATCTCCCCAGTCTGGTAAACTCATGCAGGTACGTGTCAATATCAGTATCACCCTGCACCAGACGTTGAAACCCACTCTCCATCGCAATCCGCTGCGACATTGACAAATATTTGGCGAGAAAGAATCGGGAGAATTCATCCATTGAAACCTCCTCTAAGCCTCGACCTGCCAAGTGATGCACCTCCATCTCATCCCACCATAATCTCAGATCTCCTTCCAACATAAAAGTGGCTAACGTCACTTTCTGCTCCTCCACCGTCCGGATTGCAGTCAGGATCCTCTTTACTCGAGCCAACCAATCTTCCGCCTGCGTTGGGGAAAACGCTCCACCAAACGTAGGTGGATGAAACTCCATAAATCTTTTTAATGCCTCATTTGCTGCTTGCTCTTTCGCCACAACTGCAGGGCACTCTTGCCTTGCACCAGCCTATACTGGCACCCCTGCAGGCCTTGTCTGCCAATTAGGTTATGTCTGTAGCACTGCAAGCACTATCTCTGTCACCATCTGTATGGTCTCCGCCGAGGGAGGTGTAGGCGCTTCAACTGGTGCTACACTCTCATCAGATTGTTGGGGATCCAGCTGCCCCGCACCACTCCTCACCACCTAGCAATGTACAAAACACCATTACTCATCCATATCATAACGGTAATTATACATTGACTACACACTCATGCCCTTTACGTGCATGAAATAAATTCCTAGTGGACATTCGTGAGTTCAATTATGTTCTCTCCTCCCAAACTCTCTAAACATGGCTCTGATACCACTTTGTAACGCCCCCACTTGTCACATGACATATAACGGTGGGTCCGGTCGGGGCTCCATGCCATATATCACAGACAGGCGGCAGAATTACGTGTGGAAATCAAAATCTACTCGCATCCTAACTCAATCCATTCTAGCGCAGCCTTTTTAAGTTAAGTGAACTCAACTCAGAGAATGTCCACTACTATATAAACGCCCCATTCATATAACAAAACCAGGAATGTATACAACTAGCACACACATGGCCTTAAGGCCTTACAAGTTTCTCTTTACACAATTACATTTTCGTACATCGACACACAGGCCGGCCACACATGAAATCCAAACACGTTTCTTCGCACGACCTTCAAGGGCCATTAGTAGAAGTCCGTCCATTCCGCTCATTTCATTTCATTTCAAGTAGCAGCACCTGCAAACACATATCCACCCAAGAGCGGTAAACAAAGTAATGGTCAGCCTCAGCTGACCACTTATAACGACCCTACCCCCTACCCGGGGCAGTGGTTCCTTCCCTATATGCATTGTCATATCATAATCTCTATCAAGCTAGCAAATCTACCAATCACAATCATCTCATAAACGCCGGTATCCACCAGACGATCAATGCACTCGCAACACCTTCTTGGTGTATCGGGTATCCCAGTCATACACCGCCGATCAGAGGTTCTTCAATTGTTGGTTGGCCGATTCCATCCTAGTCCACCAGTCCCGCAGGCTGGCGACATCCCGTCCATACCACTCAGAGGTAGTAACCTCACAGCATCCATAAACACAACCAGAGCAGATCGACCCACACTTTATGGTGTAGCAGTTAGGGTTATCAAGGCTCCCCCGACATTACTACCCATCGACTCCGCACCTATTTCCTGATCGACCCACACTATGTGGTGCAGCAAGTCGGGTGCTCACTTCCCGGGTATGCCACCCATCGATCCCTTCTCTATCTAGATCAACCCACCCTAGTGGTGTAGCAGGCTGGGTTTATCTCGCTCTCCCCAGGCGTGCTACTAGTTGATCTCTCAACACAATCAGGAGCTTAACCAAAGCCTCCATCTCTCCATACGCATCGTTCATACATGCATACATCCATTCCACATCGCATAAACCTTTCATAGCATCAAATCCACAGAGGCTTCTCTGGTTTACCCATGATCATCACCAATCCAGACTAACGGTCCAGATGGGCTTCACACAACATGCATATGTTGTACTTCACACTTCCGGCTCTAAACGCAGACACAACCACAGAATCGCTTACGAAATACACCTCTTGGTGGAGGATTCCACGCATATGCATAAAGAAAGGACTTCGATGTCCAAGAAGGAGATCGTTACCCTCGAAGATCGTTTCGGCGCCATGAAGTAGCCGGATGGAAATCACCGCCTCGGCTCCGCCTTCACGAATCTGCTCTCGGATCTTCGCTCCGCACTCCGCAGCTCCTACAACAGCTGGCTTCCTTCCTTATCTCCTTCCCTTGCTCTCCCTTTCTCTTTCTCTCTCTCTTGAAATGAGATGAAGAAGAAGGAGATGAAAAGGGAGGGCTTTTATCCCCATATCCTCATCCTTGACCCACCTGGAGGCAGCCCATCCTTTGGATCCAGGATAAGGGAATCGAACGGCTCAGAATTGTCCAGAAAAGCCTGAACACGGCCAGACACGCCCTGTGACACGCCCATGTCATAGACCATGTCACTTAAGTGGCAGTCAACCGACTCAAATCCAGCCAGTACATAGTCGTGTGACACGCCCGTGTCACACCCTACACGCCCGTATCATGCCTGACACGCCCGTGTTGACCACCCGTGTACTTCACTCAGCACCACTCAATTTCACCCGAGAGACACACGACCCTAGGACACGCCCATGTCCCAGGCCGTGTTCACCTGACACGCCCTGTGATATGCCCGTGTCATAGGCCGTGTACACACCCGTGTCCTCTAGCACACGGATGCCTGCTGGAAACCCATGAGGGACACGCCCTGTGAAACGCCCGTGTCACAGGCCGTGTTCCCTGCATTCGACGATCGTCGACCGAAAATTCATCGACCATAAAACCAACTCCTTAAGCCAAACCTGACACGCCCTGGTACACGCCCGTGTTCCAGGCCGTGTCACCCAAATTTTCCAATTTTGGGGTGTTACACTCCTCCCCTCCTTTAAAGAATTTCGTCCTCAAAATTTGGCTCACTCCAATCAGCCACACACTCACCCCAAGTCATCGCACAAACTAAACAAACATATAGTATATACACCTTAACTTCCATCTGTGCACATGTTGCCACAAAATTTATCAAGTGATCGAGAAACAAACACATCATCGAACTATATCACAATCGAGCGATCACTTACATTTTACAAGTGTGCACCAACATTTCATTACTCCATATAACATGCAATATGCACAACATGAGTCATAGCACCAAAGTGATACAAGTTATTCTTCTACTTCCGCTCAGCCTCTCGATTTTGCATTTCTCGTGTCAAAGCCAAATTAAACACTTGAGTCTGAATGTCACCGACTGAGCTTTGTGGGTCTTGCACTTACAGATTTTGCAATCGATGTTGCGTCCGGGATACAGATGACTCGGCCACTGCTTTACCCTTTTCTTCATACAACGCACATGTCTTTTTCTCACTCCCTAACGGGGCATTCCAACAAAAATGGGCGATGTGTCCTTGCTTCCCGTAGTTATAATATATACGTGTTTCGACACGCCCTTGCCCATAAGTCGCCCCCGAAGAAAGAGTCTATGGAGTTGATTCAACAGTCCTAAGCCTTTTCTTCTCTCGTCTTCTAACCTCTAATTGCTCTGACTACGACACTTTGAATTCTGGCTTCTCCATGGCTAGTCTCTTCTTTTCTTGTACTCGCTTCAAATACTTTTCTAATGCACGGGTCGTATCAACCCTCATAAAATCAATTCGTCTTTCGTGCTTCCTCAGCGAAGGTAGACCCCGCATATCGCTCCAGTCTGGTAAACTCATGCAGGTACATGTCAATATCAGTATCACCCTGCACCAGACGTTGAAACTCATTCTCCATCGCAATTCGCTACGACACAGGCAAATATTTGGCGAGAAACAATCGGGAGAATTCATCCATTGAAACCTCCTCTAAGCCTCGACCTGCCAAGTGATGTACCTCCATCTCATCCCACCATAATCTCGCATTTCCGTCCAACAGAAAAGTGGCTAACGTCACTTTCTGCTCCTCCACCGTCCGAATTACAGTCAGGATCCTCTTTACTCGAGCCAACCAATCTTCTACCTGCGTTGGGGAAAACGCTCCACCAAACATAAGTGGATGAAACTCTATAAAGCTTTTTAATGCCTCATTTGCTGCTTGCTCTTTTGCCATAACTACAGCATGCTCTTGCCTTGCACCAGCCTGTACTGGCACCCCTGCAGGCCTTGTCTGCCCATTAGGCTGTGCTTGTAGCACTGCAAGCACCGTATCTGTCACCATCTGTATGGTCTCCGCCGAGGGAGGTGTAGGCGCTTCAACTGGTGCTACACTCTCATCGGATCACTCCAGCTGCCCCGCACCACTCCTCGCCACCTAGCAATGTACAAAACCCCATTACTCATCCATATCATAGCGGTAATTATACATTGACTACATACTCATGCCCCTTACGTGCATGAAATACATTCCTAGTGGACATTCATGAGTTCAATTATGTTCTCTCCTCCAAAAAAAATCTAAACTGGCTCTGATACCACTTTGTAATGCCCCCACTCATCACATGGCATATAACGGTGGGTCCGGCCGGGGCCACATGCCTTATGTCACAGACAGGCGACGGAATTACGTGTGGAAATCAAAATCTACTCGCATCCTAACTCAATCCATTCTAGCGCAGCCTTTTTAAGTTAAGTGAACTCAACTCAGAGAATGTCCACTATTATATAAACGCCCCATTCATATAACAAAACCAGGAATGTATACAACTCACACACACATGGCCTTAAGGCCTTACAGGTTTCTCTTTACACAATTACATTTTCGTACATCTGCACGCAGGCCGGCCACACATGAAATCCAAACACGTTTCTTCACACGGACTTCAAGGGCCTTTAGCAGCAGTCCATCCATTCTGCTCATTTCATTTCATTTCAAGCAGTAGCACCTGCAAACACATATCCACCCAAGAGCGACAAAGAAAGTAATGGTCAGCCTCAGCTAACCACTTATAATGACCCTACCCCCTACCCGAGGTAGTGGTTCCTTCCCTGTATGCATTTTCGTATCATAATATCTTTCAAGATAGCAAATCTACCAATCACAATCATCTCACAAATGCCGGTATCCACCAGATGCTTCGTGCACTCAGGGAACCTTCTTGGTGTACCGGGTATCCCAGTCGTACACCGCCGATCAGAGGTTCTTCACTTGTTGGTTGGCCGGTTCCATCCTAGTCCACCAGTCCTGCAGGCTGGCGACATCCCGTCCATACCACTCAGAGGTAGTAACCTCATAGCATCCATAAACACAACCAGAGCAGATCGACCCACACTTTGTGGTGTAGCAGCTAGGGTTACCAAGGCTCCCCCGACATTACTACCCATCGACCCCTCACCTATTTTCTGATCGACCCACACTATATGGTGCAGCAATCCAGGTGCTCGCTTCCCGGGTATGCCACCCATCGATCCCTTCTTTATCTAGATCAACCCACCCTAGTGGTGTAGTAGGCTGGGTTTATCTCGCTCTCCACAGGCGTGCTACCAATTGATCTCTCAACACAACCGGGAGCTTAACCAAATCCTCCATCTTTCCATACGCACTGTTCATACATGCATACATCCATTCCACATCGCATAAACCTTTCATATAATCAAATCCACTGAGCCTTCTCCGGTTTACCCATGATCATCAATAATCTAGACTAACAGTCCAGATGGTCTTCACACAGCATGCCTACCCCGTACTTCACACTTCCGACTCTAAACGCAGACACAACCACAGAATCGCTTACGAGATCCACCTCTTGGTGGAGGATTCCACGCACATGCATAAAGAAATTACTTCGATGTCCAAGAAGGAGATCGTTACCCTCGAAGATCGTTTCGGTGCCATGAAGTAGCCGGATGGAAATCACCGCCTCGGCTCCGCCTTCATGAATCCGCTCTCAGATCTTCGCTCCGCACTCCGCAGCTCCTCCAGCAGCTGGCTTCCTTCCTTCTCTCCTTCCCTTGCTCTCCCTTTATCTTTCTCTCACTCTTGAAATGAGATGAAGGAGAAGGAGATGAAAAGGGAGGTCTTTTATCCCCATATCCTCGGCCTTGACCCACCTGGAGGCAGCCCAGCCTTTGGATCCAGGATAAGGGAATCGAACGGCTCAGAATTGTCCAGAAAAGCCTGAACACGGCCTGACACGCCCTGTGACACGCCCGTGTCACAGGCCGTGTCACTTAAGCGGCAGTCAACCGACTCAAATCCAGCCAGTACACGGCCGTGTGACACACCCGTGTCACACCATACATGCCCGTGTTATGCCTGACACACCTGTGTTGACCACCCGTGTACTTCACTCAGCACCACTCAATTTCACCCGAGAGACACACGGCCCTGGGACACGCCCGTGTCCCAGGTCGTGTTCACCTGACATGCCCTGTGACACACCCGTATCACAGGCCGTGTACACACCCGTGTCCTCCAGCACATGGATGTCTGCCGGAAACCCATGAGGGACACGCCATGTGATATGCCCGTGTCACAGGCCGTGTTCCCTGCATTCGACGATCGTCAACCCAAAATTCGTGGACCACAAGCCCAACTCCTTAAGACAAACCTGACACGCCATGGGACACGCCCGTGTCCCAGGTCTTGTCACCCAAATTTTCCAATTTTGGGGTGTTACAGTGTCAACTCACATCGCATGTAAATTGACATGGCTTTGTCATCAACTATCCAAGGGCTCCAACAGAGTCCCTTTTCATCATTACCAATCCAGTGCTCAACAGCACTCAAGGCTCCACACTGAGTTCCTTATCATTATTACCAATCAAGTGCGGTCAAATACTCACGCACTTATACCATTTCACATTTTTGTGCTCCCACACTGCTACTCGTAGCGAGCCACACTCTAAGAAGTGGACCGTACAAATTATCCCATCAAATACTTGAGATAGAGACTCAAACTGTTTCATGGCCATGAGATATACCTCTTCAGATTCCTTCCTTATAGTCAAGCATTCATGATGAGTCCAAATTATATACATATTTTTGGACTCATCTGGGCAAGTTCTCTCTCACAAGCACTTCACTTTTAGTTTGTTACCATATGTATTTCTTCTAATCTTTATTTCCATAGGAAGTGCACTTTAGACCTGTTTTCAGTGTGATTTTATAGTTTTTGTACTCTTGCCTTATACTTGGTGTTTTTCTGCGTCTGGAGAATGTGGTGCACCCATTTCGGTGGTTCTTTTGTTCCTACTGCAGGTACAATGGTCGTGTGAGTGTTTCAGGATTGTTTGGGAAATCCTAAACGGTACTGGAACACTGCACACAATCATTGGATCTATAGAGCACGACCACTGGTCGTGCGCCACTGTTCGTGCGCTATATATTCTCCATTTTCCAAGTTCTGTCCGGGGCATCGCACGACCATTGGACATAGTGTGCATGACCACTGGTCGTACGCCACTGCTCGTGCGTGTTTATTCGATTTTTCTATAGTTATGCCAATGCTAATCGCATGATCATGGGATCCAGCGCACGACCACTGGTCGTGCGCCACTGATCGTGCGCATATATATTAATTTTACTGTCCAGCTACAGGTTTCTTTGGGAGCTGAGCGCACGATCATCAACCGTTAGTGCGCACGACCACTAGTCATGCGCCCCTGATCATGTGCTCTGTTTTTCTGCTGCAGTATTTAAGACCGGTGATGATTCCGATTTATATAGGGTTTTTAGGACTCATCTGGGCTTATTTTCTTGCATGTGCACTACTTTTTCAATTTGAAAAGTTATATTTTTGTTTATGGCTTCACTTCACCAATAGTGCTTTGTTTTTAGCACGTGGGTTTGCATATTGGTGTTGGAAGCTTGTGCTCCAGCCTGGTTCTATTGTTGTGTAGGTAGTCGGGATGTCCCGAATTCCATTTCCAGTTTCTGTGTAAAACCCACGGTCGTGCGCATTTCTTCGCGCACGGTTCCAGTCCAATCGTGTGTTTTACACAGCTTTCCTGGGGCATCTGTTTCTACCCGTGCAATTTGTTCTCGCACGGTTTCGGCCAAACCGTTCGAGAAGGAATCGCACGGCCCACAACTTTTGCCAAGCTTTCCAGTGGTATGTGGTTAATCGAGCGTTTCCTTCACGCACGGGAAACAACGCCCGTGCGCGAGTAAAATGCACGGTTCCACTGTTTTCTCCAGCATTCCTGCGATCTGTGTTTACCCGTGCGATTTCCTTCACGCACGGGCGGAATCGCTCGTGCGCGCATAAAATGCACGGGTCAACGCATCTTCTTCCGCTATCCAGATCTGAAGGTTAATAATGCAGGGTTAGCGCACGGTCGTGTGCGAAACCGTGCATGACCATTTTTCTGATCTTTTTCTATTTAAGCGCAGATTTTCAGTCATTGAAGAGAACTCGATTCCAGCCATTTTCTCCGCATTTTTAGGGCAAAGCTCCACCATTCCACCTCCGCCCTTCATCTTCCACCAAGGGGAGAAGCTCAGGACATGCTCGCGAAGCCTATACCTTGCCGGTGCTTGCTCTCGACCTTCTCCATCATATCTTGAGCTCCATTCCATAGTTTGATACCATAGCCAACAAGCGAAGGGAAGCTTGCAACTTTCTTCCGGATCGTGACACGAAGAAGATGGGTTCATTTGGAGTTAGTGATATCCTCCTCTACGCCGAACACAGTTGAGGACCGAGCTAAGACGCGGATTGACAACCCGACGATTCCTTCTGCGACCCCTCGATGAGCCTTCAGCTTCGGTCGATCTCTTGACTTGTACTTGCTTTCTTGTTGAATATTGGTGTTAAAACTTCAGTTATATTGATGATGTGCACTTTAGATGAAACTTTATGTGATTCATGCTATGTGAACTTATATTATTTTACGCTTTAGTTGCTTGAGTTGCGTCCGCATTTCCATCCACCACCACATCCGCATTTGCCGCTCTAGCAATTGCTAGTGGCATGCGTAGCGAAGAGGTGTTTACGACCCTCATATTCCTTGATTCATTTGGTTCTTAAGCTTTCCTACTCATCCATCCGCCCAGCGATTCGGTGCATAGCAGCACATGTAGTCTTTCATCCCGCCTTGCGAAGCGATGCGTAGCGGCATTGCATATGAGTAGTTGATAGTGTTTTATTTTACTTTTCTGCAACATACCAAAACCCCCCTTAGTTAACTCCGCTATAAGGACTTCCATCTCAAGTCCTCCCCGATATTAACTCCCCCCTTACTGTATTCCTTGAAGAGATCGATACTTGCGAAAGCCACCCATTTATATTACTTGTGCGACCGGTACACTTGTCATTCAACGTATCAAGTTTTTGGCCCCGTTGCCGGGGATCACAGTCGTTTCAGTTTTTGGAGAGGGAGATAAGAGATAGAATCCCTTTTCCCATTTGTATATTTCATGTTTCTTCGTTGTTTTTGTTTTTTAGAATTTGTTTCTTATTTTTCTTTTATCCTTTTCTAGTTTTATTTTTCAGCAGTCATTTCTTTTCTTTTATCTGCTGGTGTGTAGTTAATTTTTGCTTAGATTATTTCTGTTGGTGAATTATTTCTTGTTGCACCATGTTTTCTTATATGAATATCCGTTGCAGATGGTGCGAGGATTATAGGCATAGTAGTGATGAGTGCCCCATTGAAGATAGTGAGCATATTTCTCGTGGTTCAGTGTATGGAGCACCGTCCTCTTATGGTACTTCGTACACCATTCCCCAGTATTACGGTCACTTCTCTTCTACGCCTTCACCTTCTTCTTATTACTCTCCAGTCCCACCAGGACCGAGGAGTAATGTAAAACGGTGTTTGTGTTGTCATATCATCGAGCACGCATTGAAAGATTGCGTAGAATGGCAACGCCAGTTGGAGGAGGATGATGAATCAGGTATCTGATTCGTTCCATCCACCTCTCAATCGGCTGCCCCTTCTGATTCTGAGGATATATTCGTAGTACCACCTTGTCAATGGGGGACTGCTGCGGATATACCCATCAGACTTTCTGCTGATCGGTGTGATGACGTTGCGGTGTCGTCTCTCCCTATGCATACTTCCCTTCTTTTGGGTTCACCACAGGAGGAACCAGCACATATTTTCTTGGATGAGGTTGTTCCTCTGCTTTCTTCGCAATAATTCACTATCCAAATTCTTAGTGAGCCGGTTGATGATACCGATGATGATCTATTCTTGGATCCTGCTGGGAGTGAGACCGGGACCACTCCCCCTATTTCTGATTATTTTAGTTCTTCATCTCCTTTATTTCTTGATCCCCTCTCTATATCTGATCCCATGCGGGTTGAGTCTTCGCAGGTGCTTCAGGAGGAATTGGAGCTTTCTGCTCGAGCCATTGATGATAACATCCTCTGTTGCGAGGAGGTTGATTCCTCCTCTATTGAGGAAGCTTCATTGATCGTTTTCTCCTCCTTCCATCTCCCTGTCGATGATACCATACTGGGCAAGGATTTATTTTGTGATAAGATGTGCAAGGACCAACACTCCTTCTCTTCTTATTTCTTATTTCCTCTACCTGTGTTGGGCAGGTATTATTATGTAGGTAGAGGGGTAACTATTTTATCATCGTATCGATACCCGTTACCGCAACGGATATTGGAACAGTTACCTGTGCATTTTTTATTTCATAGACCCATTAGCTAGAACCTTTTCCTTAGCTTAATAAGTCGTGCTTGGCTGACAATAACCCCAGTACTTATCTTTCATTTCCTGCACTTTTATTTTTCATATCTATCTTAGCTTAGTATTTCTTTTTATATTGTAAATTTTTCTTTCATTTTTGCAGAGCTCACCCCTACAGGTATTCATGGCAAATCGTATTGGCGGGGTTATGATTCTTCATATGGTGGAGCTGCTTCTGTGTTTTTCACTCGTCTTTTGGTATGCTTACTGCCTGAGCATTGGGTAACCTCTTCCCTTATCTCTATTTGATTTTAATTTCAATATCATATGCTGTGTAGTTTAGTTTTAAGTCTGGGGGAGAGTTAGTAGGTGTTACCTTTTGCACGCGCACATTTCATGTGCATACTAGAAGCTTTTATTATTTTATTTTGATTAGTTCATTGCGTGGCACATCACTGCACCCACATGAGCGCATGCTTAGCTGTTAGAGTGATGCGAGTTAAACTCGTTTCTTTTGTATGATTTGGGAAAATGTTTTTGCTGGCATAGGATTGTGAGACAGAGTAAAATGTTGACCCTGCTGTGCTCCTAGTCGAGTGCTCTCGTCTTGTGTAGAAATTGGAGTAGATTTAATTTTTCTGTATGCTAATATTTTTATATTTTTCTAATTGTGTAAATACTTTTTATTCTACTCAAAAATTGGTGAATCCGGTGCGAATCCGACGGTAGCATATGGATATGTGTAGATGGCCGTTAGTTTCGTATTGCTCGAGTCGGGAGGAAGGATAATCTTTCTCGTTGGCTAAGAACTTTCCACAAGCTATTCTTGAAGCATGGGTATAGGTTAGTCATGCATGAGCGTGATGTAGGCCATCATTTTGGCCCAGTTGAGCTTTGTACCGTTCCTAACATCATATCCTCGCTAGCCCCATTGTGCCTACCGATTCTTTTGATTCAGCTCCATCATTATTTCACCAAAGCCTCAAAGCCGATCCTAGTCGCACACCCAAGTTGTGCTTTAGTGTTTTACATTTTCATTTTGGGGTGTTGATGTGGATTTAGTCCTTGTGATTATGTGGATGTGCTCCAAATCTTCTATTTTCTGAAAATGTTTAAAGAAAAAAAAAGATTTGAAAAGAAATATATGTTAAAATGAAAAGTAAAAAAAGAAAAAGAAAAAGCATGATTGAAAATTATACTTGAGAAGAGTTTGTATTTGGAGTAGGCGGTGCACTCACCCATATTTGAAAAATTAAGTCTGGGGGTGTGGTGTATCCGCTTGTATTTTGGTTAGCGGATAGATTCATTTTATACTAGCTCATTTGGGTTTGGTGTGTATCCTTCCTGTTTATCTTTGTTTACCTCACCTAAACCCAAGCCCCATCTCTTCCCCTAAAGTCCTACTGATTTGTGTCTGAACCAAACCAGTTCTGTGGAGAGAGTGCGATAGGGCAAGCATATGGTCACCGATATTGGTGGATTCCTTTGGAGGTTATCCCGATCCCCGATCTTTGGCAATGCTCGCCGAGCGATTAGTCTACTTTCTCCCTACGGGTGACCAGAAGATTCACCGTGATTCTATTTTTGAGTAATAATAAAATGTTGATACGCTTTGTGAAAAGTATAAACTATTTTGTAAACTTAGAAATTTCCTCTATTATATTTTTACGTGTGCGATCATGCGACTTCGCATGGTACTCCGCATCACAATTTCTATGTTAGCTAAATCATTTTCTCTATCTGCATAGATTTTGTTTGCTCGGGACGCGCAGACAGGTAAGTCTAGGGGTGTGTTGAGTCCGATTTATATAGGGTTTTTAGGACTCATCTGGGCTTATTTTCTTGCATGTGCACTACTTTTTCAATTAGAAAAGTTATATTTTTGTTTAGGGCTTCACTTCACCAATAGTGCTTTGTTTTGGGCCCGTGGGTGTGCAATTGCGCATTCTTTTGTCGGGGGTATGCACATGGTGCTCCTCGTTAACTTTCTGTTTAGTTTTGTTTGCATTTTGGTGCTGGAAGCTTATGCTCCAGCCTGGTTTTATTGTTGTGCAGGTAGTCGGGATGTCACGAATTCCATTTCCAGTTTCTGTGTGAAACGCACGGTCATGCGCATTTCTTCGTGCACGGTTCCGTCCAATCGTGCATTTTACACAGCTTTCCTAGGGCATCTGTTTCTAGCCGTGCGATTTGTTCTCGTAGGGTTTCGGCCAAACCGTGCGAGAAGGAATCGCACGACGCATACCTTTTACCAAGATTTCCAGTGGTCTGCGGTTAATCGTGTGTTTCCTTCACGCACGGGCAACAACGCCCATGCGCGAGTAAAATGCACGGTTCCAATGTTTTCTCCTGCATTCCTGCGCTCTGTGTTTACCCATGCGATTTCCTTCACGCACGAGCGGAATCGCCCGTGCGCGAGTAAAACGCACGGGTCAACACTGTTGGGTTTCTCTCTAAAGGGTTGGCACAACGCTTGTGCACGCAGCGGAAAGAAAAACATCAAGAAAACCCAAAGAGATGCGGATCGAGCCATGACGGTTGAATCAAGAAGTTAGCAAAACTAGGCAAAATTACCTCGGTGGCGTTGAGTCACAACTCAACGGAGAAGATCCAAACTTTATCTTCTTCCTAGCGGCGAGTTCTACGTGGAATAGTGTCCACGTTTCTGCAGAAGTCCACACGAGCGGGAGAACGCCGAGCTTTCCGTCGCACGGAAGATCGGGAAGGAGAAGACCGCACCTTTGCTTTCCCACGGACTGCTAGGTCCGCGCCAGGGAATGCAGCGCCAGCGACGATCGCCGGAGAGAAGGTGGTCAACGGAGCAAACACGGCGGCGGAACTCTTCCGACGGCGGGATCGGGATCGGCGGAGCGAACGCGGAACTCCTTCCGTCGGGTTCGATTCGCACAGAAGAGACAGATCACATATCTTCCCGAAACCCTAAGTGTTATATTTATACTTAAAGTATAAAATAAACTCAGGAAAATCGCTATCCGCAGACAACTCGAAATTAGGGTTCAGAATCGGCGAGTATGAATCGGTGAGAATCGGCGACAATCGGCGAGAATCACTGAGCAGGTTCGGCGAGAATCGTTCGACGAGTATCACATTGGATCGGCGAGAATCAGAGTACAATACTCGACGATTCTCGCCGATCGTCGAGCTACGCTCGACGACTCATAATGATACTCGATGATCGTCGAGCCGCGGTCGACGACAAATGTCAAGGTAGTCGATCGTCGAGAATCAACAATTGATTCTCGACGATTGTCGTCGATCGGCGAGAATCAGGGAGACGATTCTCGCCGATCGTCGGGAATCAGAAGACCATTCTCGACTAATGTCTTTGACCCTTGGACGACGAACCTAACCAGCCCTCCAAGGCAACATTTGCCCAACCCGATGATCCTATAAGGCAACACTTTGCCCATAACCCTATTCAGGTCGATGATTGGTAACCTTTACCAACACAGTCAGTCATCCAACTTCTCCACATCTCTTATGTGCGACCCTGCAGGCTCATATTGCGTTGGCAGTGAGATTACATGTTTGACCACTTCCAGATCATCATGGTAACTCCAACAGACTCCCACTTGATCTCGAAAGTATCAAACCAAAAACCTCACAAACAATGAGCGGCATCTAGCAATGCATCATTGTTCCCCAAGCAATAAGAGTTAATAACTCATAAGCCTTTATGACCAATGTATCAGCGTTGTCTTTGTCCCTTTGTCCCTTACATCCGGAAAGAACTAGAGGCATGGACCGTGTCACCCTCGTAATAGCTCAATCCAAGTTTTCTTGATCCAGGACGGACTTCCAGAGAATGGTGAGTCCAATATCACATATTGACTCAACCAAGCATGGCCATGCATTTCTCAGTCCAGTTCCATCAAGGGGCCCATGGATGCAACTCCTGTCATACAGGAGGACAAATTCCATATCTGCTCACACACAACCACCCAAATGATTCGTAACATGCCCAACAACCACCCTTATCATCAACCTTTCTCAAGGAGGACTTTAGATGGCATCAAAGCACGCTCTTCCTCACTTGATGAATGCTGTGACTTCAGGTCAAAGGACCACAACACCATTGTCAAATGAGACCTACTCGTGACACGATTGGATGACAATCCACAGAGTAGTCTCAGGTTGGGTCTGTCCAGTACAACTTGTTCACTAACAAGTACCCACGTGATGACTTGATATCACAATATCATGACCTGTGAGAACCAGTCATCAGTCAACACACGTGCTAGCCTTCATGCATCATCATCACCCTTAGCATCTATGATGATACTCGACCAGGGACCTTTAAGAATGAAGCTTCAAATAAATCATAGGCTCTCACATTCAAGTCACGTACTTGATGTCCTATGGAAGCAAACATTCTAAGGGTATCTATTATGTTAACATTTAACTATCATATATAGAAAAACTCACAATAAAAGAATTTGCCATTAATTATAAAAGAAAAACTAGGTACACAGTTCATCATATGAACAAACAGCCAACAAAATACATATTTACATGCAATCCACAAGATCCTCGCTAGAGTTGATCGTTTAGGTATCGCATACCCATCAATCTAGTATGACCATCATGCTTTCTCTGCGCGAGAGGCTTTGTCAGCGGATCCGCAATATTTTCCTCAGTCGGCACTCTGCAAATGTTTACATCTCCTCGTTCGACAATCTCATGAATAAGATGAAACCGCCGGAGTATGTGCTTGGAGCGCTGATGAGATCTAGGTTCCTTAGATTGTGCAATTGCACCATTGTTATCACAGTAGAGAACTACGGGACCAACAATGCTAGGAACTACATCAAGCTCGCCGATGAATTTCCTAATCCATACAGCCTCCTTCGCTGCATTAGCTGCGGCGATATACTCGGCCTCTGTTGTAGAATCAGCAACTGTCTCTTTCTTGGAACTCTTCCAGCTCACAGCTCCTCCATTCAGGAAAAACACAAAACCTGACTGAGACTTGGAGTCGTCTCTATCAGTTTGGAAGCTAGCATCCGTGTAACCGCTTACAACGAGCTCTTTCTCTCCACCATACACCAAGAACACGTCCTTAGTCCTTCTCAAGTACTTCAGGACATTCTTGACTGCAATCCAGTGACACTCACCGGGGTCTGACTGATACTTGCTAGTCATGCTCAAAGCAAAGGAAACATCGGGTCGAGTACATAACATCGCGTACATGATTGATCCAATTGCCGAAGCATATGGAATCAACTTCATGCGGTCCTTGTCTTCACAAGACTTTGGACACTGGTCCTTAGAGAGATTCACACCATGATACATGGGCAAAAATCCTTTCTTGGACTCAAGCATGTTGAACCGCTTCAACACCTTTTCGATGTACGTACTCTGGGTCAAACCCAGCAACTTCTTCGATCTATCTCTATAGATCTTAATACCAAGTATATAAGTCGCTTCACCAAATCCTTCATTGAAAAGCAGTTCCCTAGGTTGTTCTTAACAACTTTCAGGGTAGGAATGTCATTCCCAATCAAGAGTATGTCATCTACATACAATATCAGGAAGACAACAATGCTCCCACTAATTCGCTTGTAAACACAAGGCTCATCTTCATTCTTGATGAAACCAAACTCTTTGATTTTCTCATCAAAACGAATATTCCAACTTCGAGAGGCTTGTTTCAGTCCATAAATGGACTTATTCAGCTTGCATATTTTAGTGGCTTCATCTGGGGATACAAAACCCTCGGGTTGTGTCATATACACTTCCTCAAGGAGGTTTCCATTAAGGAAAGCCGTTTTGACATCCATCTGCCAGATCTCGTAGTCATAATACGCAGCAATAGCAAGCAATATCCTAATGGACTTTACCATGGCAACAGGGGAAAAGGTCTCATCATAGTCAATACCATGAATTTGCTTGAAACCTTTAGCCACCAGTCGCCCTTTGAATGTCTGTACATTCCCATCCATGTCGGTCTTCTTCTTGAAGACCCACTTGCACCCTATGGGTCGTACCCCTTCAGGTGGTTCCACCAAGTTCCAAACTTGGTTTGCATACATGGAGTCCATTTCGGATTTCATAGCCTCAAGCCATTTGTCGGAGTCCGGTCCATTCATAGCCTCTTGGTAGGTTGCTGGTTCATCATCATGATCCATAAGCAACACATTACCTATTTGAGACACGAGAAATCCATATCTCTCAGGCTCAAACCTCGGTCTACCAGATCTACGTAGGACTTGTGTTCCCTGAGCAGGTTCTCTAGCTACAACATCTTGTAGTCCTGACTCAGAATCCAATTCCGATTCATTCACTACATGTGGTTCTTGAACTTCTTCAAGCTCTACCTTTTCAGTCTTTCTTGATAAGAACTCTTTCTCCAAGAAGAAACCAGTCCTTGCGACAAACACTTTGCCCTCGGATGGTAGGTAAAAGTAATACCCTTTCGTTTCCTTAGGATATCCCACCAGATAACATTTATCCGATTTGGGTTCCAGCTTGTCAGGCATTTGACGTCTCACGTATGCCTCACAGCCCCAAATTTTAATGAACGACATACTAGGATGCTTCCCAGTCCATATCTCATATGGTGTCTTCAGAATCGTTTTAGTTGGAGCGCGATTCAATGTTATTGCAGCAGTCTCTAAAGCAAAACCCCAAAAGGAAACAGGCAAGTCTGCATGACTCATCATCGAACGTACTATGTCCAACAGAGTACGATTTCTCCTCTCAGACACACCATTATGTTGTGGTGTTCTAGGTGGAGTGAGCTGTGATACAATACCACACTCTTTCAGATGATCACGGAACTCATGACTCAGGTATTCGCCACCTCGATCAGATCGGAGTGCTTTAACCCTCTTACCCAACTGGTTTTCTACTTCATTCTTGAACTCTTTGAACTTTTCAAAGGTCTCGGATTTGCACTTCATAAGATACACATATCCGTATCTACTGAAATCATCAGTAAACGTAACAAAGTAGAAATACCCACCTCTAGCTATGGAACTCATGGGTCCGCATACATCACTATGTACAACACCCAAGAGATCCTCAGCCCTCTCAGTATAACCAGTGAAAGGAGCTTTAGTCATCTTGCCTAACAAACAAGATTCGCATCGCTCAAATGATTCATAATCAAATGAGTCCAAAAGTCCATCTCTATGGAGCTTGGATATGCGCTTCTCGTTGATATGACCCAAACGACAATGCCAGAGAAACGTAGGGTTCGAATCATTTTTTCTTAGTCTTTTATTATTTTCTACATTATAGATCAGATGGTCCAAGTTCAAAACGTAAAGACCATTAAACAATTGGGCTACAGCATAACAAACATCATTCTTAAATATAGAACAACAATTGTTCTTAATTATAAAAGAAAATCCAATCATGTCCAAACATGAAATAGATATAATGTTTCTAGTTATCGCCGGAACAAAATAACAGTTATCTAATTCTATTACAAGCCCACTGGGCAAAGAAAGACGGTAAACTCCTACGGCTACAGCAGCAACTCTTGCTCCATTGCCGACGCGGAGGTCCACCTCCCCTTTACTCAGCAATCTTCTCCTTCCCAGTTCCTGCACATTTGTACAAATGTGAGAACCACATCCTGTATCCAATACCCAAGATGAAGGAGCAGAAAGGTTTATCTCTATAACGTAAACATTAGAAGCGGAAGTCATACCTCCCTTCAATTTCTGCAGACCCTCAATATACGAAGGACAGTTCCTCCGCCAATGACCAGCCTTGCCACAGTGGTGGCATTTCCCTTCCTTCACCGTGCTCTTCTTCTTCATCAGTGCTGAAGACTTGGGCTCAAGATATGACTTAGGTCCCACCTTTGTCTTCTTGGAGCCCTTGGATTTGCCCTTACCCTTATGCACCATCAGTATGGGGCTGGCAGGCTTTGCCTTCTTCATGTTGATCTCGGCAGTTCTTAACATGCCTAGGAGTTCGGGCAGTGTCTTGTCTATCTCATTCATGTTGTAGTTCAAGACGAACTGCTCATAACTGTCCGGCAACGATTGCAGGATCAGATCCGTGGCCAACTCTTGACCAAGAGGAAAACCCATCCTTTCAAGGTTCTCTATATACCAAATCATCTTGAGTACGTGAGTCCCTACTGAGTCTCGAACTCCCATCTTGCACTAAAATAACGCTTTCGTGATGTCGAACCTCTCTTGACGAGCCTGCCCCTGAAACATTTTCTTGAGATGCTCGTCAATCTCCTTGCACCCCATGTTCTCATGTTGCTTCTGAAGCTCAGAGTTCATGGTGGCAAGCATAAGGCACTCGACATCCAAAGCATCATCAGTATACTTCTTATAAGTATCCTTCTCAGCACGGGAAGAGTTCCCGGTCGGCATCTCGGGGGCTTCTTCTTCCAAGACATAGAGCTTTCGCTCTTACCTGAGAACAATTCTCAGGTTTCTATACCAGTCCATATAGTTTGTCCCGCTGAGCTTATCCTTCTCAAGGATGGCTCTCAGAGACAGCGTGGAGTGTGAAACGCTTGCCATGGAATTCTACAAGAATTTATGCAGAATAAAATCAGTACCTAAATTTCAATTACAATTTATTCTAATTAGGACTTCAATTAAAATACTCCCACTATTTTATTCGAAATGATAGCCCTCACTAACAATTCGGAGAGTCCATGCGAGCTACTCTCTTAGTGGACAAGATCCGTATTTCACCAACACAATGAGTCCGCTTTGGCGTTCCTCTCACGATGTGGTTATTTAGGTAGGCAACGCTTGCCAATTGCATCCTCATGCAATTCTTGTATGGTTGGTGAATAACTCCTTATTCGCATCCATCACATGGTGCATGCCAACCCTATGCCTCTAGGCACTCAACCTTTGAGGTCACCTAGTTAAGCTGGACCCGATGTCGACAGTGGGATATCACAATTATCCGCTCGCACCCTTACCAAGATAGATTAATGCACCTTGCTTTGGCAAGCCCACATTTCATCGATCGAGGCAGGAAGAGTGTCATCCATCGGAAGGCATCCGAACACTTAATATTAAAAGAAGGGATTTCAATTTTAGGTTAACAATTAACCATGATCAACATTTGATCAATGTGCACATCCAAAGAAAAACAATCCTAAACCACATGCATCCCTTATGTGCACATCCTTACACCATCAACAATTTGATAGAAGGAAGGGCTAAATCTGAACATCCGGAAATTTCCAAATCCTCAGATTTACATGCATTGGACAGAAGGCAAAGACAACTCAACTTAAGCAGTAGACAAGCTCATCTCTCTATGTTGGATTCAAAATCCACAACATACTCGAGGGATGGTTACTGCTAAGGAGACAACAATTTCTAACACTTAGAAATTCCACCGAAATTCCAATCGTTCTTGGCGAAGTGCCAAGACTAAATCTAGACATTTAGAGCACTTCCAAATCTCTAGGTTTACACGCATTGGAATAAGACAACTTCCAAAACAACAGTCATGGCCGAACCTGGCTCTGATACCACTGTTGGGTTTCTCTCTAAAGGGTTGGCACAATGCTTGTGCACGCAGTGGAAAGAAAAACATCAAGAAAACCCAAAGAGATGCGTATCGAGCCATGACGGTTGAATCAAGAAGTTAGCAAAACTAGGCAAAATTACCTCGGTGGCGTTGAGTCACAACTCAACGGAGAAGCTCCAAACTTTATCTTCTTCCTAGCGGCGAGTTCTACGTGGAATAGTGTCCACGTTTCTGCAGAAGTCCACACGAGCGGGAGAACGCCGAGCTTTCCGTCGCACGGAAGATCGGGAAGGAGAAGACCGCACCTTTGCTTTCCCACGGACTGCTAGGTCCGCGCCAGGGAATGCAGCGCCAGCGACGATCGCCGGAGAGAAGGTGGTCAACGGAGCAAACACGGCGGCGGAACTCTTCCGGCGGCGGGATCGGGATCGGCGGAGCGAACGCGGAACTCCTTCCATCGGGTTCGATTCGCACAGAAGAGACAGATCACATATCTTCCCGAAACCCTAAGTGTTATATTTATACTTAAAGTATAAAATAAACTCAGGAAAATTGCTATCCGCAGACCACTCGAAATTAGGGTTCAGAATCGGCGAGTATGAATCGGTGAGAATCGGCGACAATCGGCGAGAATCACTGAGCAGGTTCGGCGAGAATCGTTCGACGAGTATCACATTGGATCGGCGAGAATCAGAGTACAATACTCGACGATTCTCGCCGATCGTCGAGCTACGCTCGACGACTCATAATGATAGTCGACGATCGTCGAGCCGCGGTCGACGACAATTGTCAAGGTAGTCGATCATCGAGAATCAACAATTGATTCTCGACGATTCTCGTCGATCGGCGAGAATCAGGGAGACGATTCTCGCCGATCGGCGGGAATCAGAAGACCATTCTCGACTAATGTCTTTGACCCTTGGACGACGAACCTAACCAGCCCTCCAAGGCAACATTTGCCCAACCCGATGATCCTATAAGGCAACACTTTGCCCATAACCCTATTCAGGTCGGTGATTGGTAACCTTTACCAACACAGTCAGTCATCCAACTTCTCCACATCTCTTATGTGCGACCCTGCAGGCTCATATTGCGTTGGCAGTGAGATTACATGTTTGACCACTTCCAGATCATCATGGTAACTCCAACAAACACATCTTCTTCCGCGATCCAGATCTGAAAATTAATAACGCATGGTTAGCGCACGGTCGTGCGCGGGACCGTGCGTGACCATTTTCTGATCTTTTTCTTTTTAAGCGCATATTTTTAGCCATTGAAGAGAACTCGATTCCAGCCATTTCCTCCGCATTTTTAGGGCAAAGCTCCGCCCTTCATCTTCCACCAAGGGGAGAAGCTTCGGCCATGCTCGTGAAGCCTACACCTTGCCGGTGCTTGCTCTCATCCTACTCCATCATATCTTGAGCTCCATTCCATGGTTTGATGTCATAGCCAACAAGCAAAGGGAAGCTTGCAACTTTCATCCGGATCGTGACACGAAGAAGACGGGTTTATTGGGAGTTAGTGACAGCCTCCTCTACCCCGGACGCAGTTGAGGACCGAGCTAGGATGCAGATTCACAACCCAGCGATTCCTTCCGCGACTCCTCAATGAGCCTTCAGATTCGGTCGATCTCTTGATCTGTACTTGCTTTCTTGTTGAATATTGGTGTTAAAACTTCATTTATATTGATGATGTGCACTTTAGATGTAAACTTTATGTGATTCATGTCTATGTGAACTTATATTGTTTTACGCTTTAGTTGCTTGAGTTGCGCCCGCATTTCGATCCACCACCATATCCAGATTTGCCGCTCTAGCAATTGCTAGAGGCGTGCATAGCGAAGAGGTGTTTACGACCCTCATATTCCTCAATTTGTTTGGTTCTTACGCTTGCCTACTCGTCCATCCGCCTAGAGACTCGATGCATAGCGGCCCGTGTAGTCTTCCATCCCGCGTGGCGAAGCGATGCATAGCGGCATTGCATAGGAGTAGTTGATAGTGTTTTATTTTACTTTTTCGCAACATACCAAAATCCCCCTTAGTTAACTCCTCCCTAAAGACTTCCATATCAAGTCCTCCTCGATATTAACTCCCCCCTTACTGTGTTCCTTGAAGAGATCGATACTTGGGAAAGCCACCCATTTTATATTACTTGTGCGATCGGTACACTTGCCATTCAACGCATCACCCGGCTCCGCGAATTAGGGCATACACCTTTCATTTTCCGCCATGCTACCGCGCGCGAAGTGCCATTCCTCTCCCCCACAGGTCCTCCACTCATCTCCACCCTCCAGGAAGCTTTCTCCGGCCATTCGAAGTATTCTTCACCACTTCGGAGAGTTCCCGGCCACCAATAGCTTGCAACGGAGACCTTTCAGTACTTTTCATCCAAGCAAAGGGAGTAAAGACTGAAGGCAAGGGAAGAAGACAGAGGAAGACAAGTGGATTGACAACCTATTTGCCTCCGAAAGTAACCATGGTCAGAGTCATGAAGTGGACTGACAACCCACCACTCCGGCCAAGAACCACGGATAGACTTTCCCCACTTCGGTTTCTTCTACCTCTTCTCTTGGTGGATTGTACTCTTAAGCTTGTAATAAACCTAAAAGTACTTTTAATTTGTCTATGAATGAAGTTGTTTGGGTAGTTACATCCTCTGTTGTAGCTGTGATGCATTCACCTCATTTCACGTCCATTCCACTCATGCTCTAGAACCACTCCAGAAATGACTAGTGTTGGTGGATGAGGAGGTGATTATGACTCTCACTCTCCGCATGGTGTTCATTCCATCCGCTTGCTCTCCGTCCATCTGCCTAATGAGGCACGATATAGCGGCCTGCATTAGATTCCATCCACCAAGCGAAGCGGTGCTTACGACCTGCATTAGATTTCTTTTTGTTGTTAGCTTTAGGAATCAAAAACCAACCCCCCTTGTGTTTCATTAAACTCTTAGTAACGATCTCTCTATGATGTTGTCACGTACCGTTCCTGCATTCTCTCGAGATCGACATTCGGGGAAGCTATTCTCAATATTATTACTTGACAGTGACCGGTAAACTTGCCGACACATCAAGTTTTTGGTGCCGTTTCCTTGGAATGCAGGCGTAAGTGATCTGGGTTGTCGAAGGTTGTTAATTAAGAGTTGTTGTTTTTGATTTTTTGTTTTGTTGTCATCTTTGGTGTATGAAGAGGCAAGGATCGGGAGAGTTGCTTGCTTACGATCCTGAAATATGGAGGACCTCCCATGCACGGAGGCGTACCGCATACGCTGGGCTGGAGATGGATCACAATCTAATTCAAGTTGGAGGCATTGGAAGAGGGGAAGACCCCATCTTTGGGGCAAACGCTGATGAGAACATTAGAAGCTGGCAGGGAAAATCGATGCATAGTGCTAGTCCGAGAGGGAATGGAGCTGCTGCTGGAGGGTAGCATGCCGATGAGAATGAGGTGAATAGGCTGAGGCCTCGCACGATGAGAGACTACACCACCCCACTATTGGGAGTGTGTATCAAGCTTTTGGGCCGGCCATCCCTAACCAGCACTTTGAAATCAAACCAGCTATTGTAAACATGATACGTAACAACACTCAGTTCTCCGGGTTACCGAGCGAGGACCCACACATGCATCTTTCGGAATTTTCTGCGATATGTAGGATCTTCCGTTACGGTGGAATACCCGATGATACAGTGAAGATGAAGCTATTTCCATTTTCACTGCGTGATAAAACCAAGGCATGGCTACACAGCTTACCTCAGGGAATTTCCATAATGTGGGATGCTTTAACTGCGCGATTCCTGGAGAAGTTCAATCCGGTAGACAAGAACGTGAACCTGCACCGAGAGATTGGTAACTTCCGTCAATTCGATCAGGAGAGCCTGGCAGAGGCGTGGGAACACTTCAATGAATTGCTACGGAAGTGCCACAACCATGAGTTCCGGCCTTGGAATTTGGTGGTCCAATTCTACTTTGCCATTGAGCCCAATTATAGGGCTATGATTGATACCGCTGCTGGAGGGTCATTGATGAACCTTATGTAAGACCCCATTTTGTTTCTTTTAAAACCGCGAGGTCTTATGCCCAGAACCGCCGTTTTGCGGTGACATTGACACTCGGGAAGGTCGCCACTACAAAACGCTGATCCTGCCGGCCTTTACGATCACCAAAAAGAAAGAGAAGTATATACATAGTTTGGATAAAACTAAGTCCACAATCACATGTAATATATGTAAAGGAAATCACATCAAGTCCACATATAATAAAAGTACTGAAATAAAACATTACAAGGAAATATAAAAGGGCTCAAGCCCGGTACATCAATCCTCACTAAAAACTCTCGCGGAAGCTAAGTAAACTAATCACACACGGAGCTAGTAGTCGGTGCTGCTGTGATAGGCTGGCCCACCTCCATGAGCACCGTACTCTACTGGTGCTATGTCCCATGCTGCTGCTCCCTGTCTCCCATCCGGAATCCTTAGAATGTTGTGGTCCTAAAATCATTAGTCAAAAAGACTAAGTCTTATCATACCCTACCCCTCCCCCATGACTCCTAGGAACGGAGCGGGGAGGAGGAAAGGGAAGCTATGAAGGTAGAGAGTAAGCAAAGCAGGTGACGGTGGAACTATTCTAGCAGTTAATTATAATGTATATACAACAAAGGAAGAAAGGTACAAGCTAGCAGTTCTATGATTGTAAGCAGTAAGGTAAACAAGTAGAACAAGGAGCACATGTAAGAAGGACATACTAAGAAGTAAGAAACTTTAACTTATATGAATGCCCATACAAACTTATAAGTTAAGGGATCTTCTGCAAGGCTCCCATCGTATAAAAAGTCCTATATCGATTTATACGTTGGGGTGTCAGTTGTATGCAAGTATGAGTGTAGTGATATGTTATGCCATGATTCATGGAAGTGTAACTCACACACACGACTCTATGCGCACATACCTTTAGTTCCCCCCATTTGGGCAGCTAGCATCACTCCTAGGAACCTCCGTAGTGGCAAACGCAGACAGTGGGTAGCCCCCCCCCCCCCACTCCTATGCGGGTATCCACACTACCAGGCCTAGCCCTTACATACGCCACTAGAAGGACACAACCTAGAGTCACCATGTACTAATGCTGGCCATATCCACTAAACCTTTTTTGGCTAAGTGTCAAGCACACCCGCCGAGTCATCGTATCAATGTTAGTGTGAACGACCGTCCGATACCGAAGACCCACCACCTTATTTATGTATCCAAATCCTTCCCAGCCACCGGCTCCCCGGACTATCCCGTCCGTTACATCTACCTTCCAAACCTACCATTCGGATGTCTAATCAAACTAGCCCAAATATGGGAATTTGTGGACAAGTGGTGAAGTGGGGGGCACACATTTAAATCTCTGACTAGCCCTAGGTATAGAACTCACCAAAATTAGTGCTGTGGTCAAACCACTTACCCAAATTGGTCCAAATTAGTTTTAAATTACACTAGACCCATAGAGCTACAATTTTCATGTTGACGACTTTTTTCTAGGGGAATCTAGGAATTTTTAATATTTAATTTAAGACAGCCTAGTAAACAAGACAGTAATACAAAAAAATCAAAATAAATATATAAGATCCTACACGAATCTTTACAGACATCCGACGCCTCCTGGTCATCTTCTTCCTCCAGCCAAGGGCTGGGATTGCCCGAACCTAGAGCAATTTCCAAGCTATTTTCCCGGCCACCCAACCACCTCCCTGGCCGGCCACCACCGCCACCACATTCGTTGAGGTGGGGGCTATCGCCGGGCGGCGGCACGGCTACCGGAGCGGCGGATTCCGACGAACCCAAGTGGTTGAAAAACCATGAAATTTCTAAAATTTCTCTCACCCGATCCGGCTCAAATAAGCCCAATTTTTCTCCTAAAGGATTTAAAGATCTAGCCCACGAAGAGAGGAGTAGAGGAGGACCTTAGTGGAGGGATGTTTCCTTGCTGGCCGCCGCGTCGCCATTTCCGGTGGTGGAGCTTTTCGGTGCTCTGCAACTATGCAGCCAGAGGGCTCAGTTTCTTCAGGGAAATGGTGGAAACTCCTGCCCTAAGTCTTGGGAAGCTTTTAAACATTCATTGGGAGAGAGGATGGGTGTAACATCATTGGCCATTAATGGCCATGAATGGAAAATTTCGGCCAATGGAGTGTTCACTGAATTCAGCCCCTATGTGGCTGGCTAAGGCTGTTGATCTTCTCAAAACTGAAGTGGGGAATGAATCCAGCATGAAGAGAGGAGCTCTTGGCCTCCCTATGCCATGAATGGCCTTTATTTCTCCCTTTCTCTCTCATCCATTAAAGGGGAAAATGGAGCTTTCTCTCTCCTGCCCATCAAGGCTGAATTTGATCTCTCCTCCAGCCTATTAGCACCCCACTAACTCATATTAATAATAAAAATGAGATTAGCCCAAGTGGGGGAAGTGAGTTTGAGCTTGGGTTAGCCCATTTGAGCTAATTTGACCTAACACTAGAGTAGAGTTGACCTTGGTCAACATGACCATTTGGGTTGACCCCAATGGGTTCTTGGTGACCAATTGGCCTCCCCTAAGTTCTAGGAGGACTTGGGTAGGGTTGTTTGGGCATCTTGGGGGTCACTTGACCCTTAGTAAGGGCACTTTGACCACTTTGGGGCTACATTTGACTTGGGTCAACTTAGCCTCTTGAGTTGACCCCAATGAGTCCTTGGTGACCCATTGACCTCACTTTAGGGTTAGGAGGGCATGCGTGGAGTCCACTTGCTAAGGAAGGGTCAACTGACCCTCAGTAGGCCATTTTGACCCATTTAGGGTTAGGGTGGGCTTAGGCCAACTTGGCCACTTTGACTGTCACCAATGGGTCCTTAGTGACCCTATAGACCACCCAAGGGGTTAGGGGTGTTGTGGTGGGGTCATGGAGTCAAGTTGAAGCCCTAAGGTCATCCTAAACTAGTGTTTAGAATTCTACTATTTGTAGACCATGGTGGCCTTCACCTTCCTACCTAAGTTCACCTAGTCCACATGGACTTCTTAGGGTTTTGTCATGACCTAGTCATGACAAAACCAATTTTAGGGGCCTAGCTGGAAATAGGATGTTTCAAATCCCAATAAAAAAAAACAAAAATTTCATCCCCGAAATTCAGGTTAGACCTGCGGAGTTTCTACTGAGAGTAACTTAGTATAACATCCCATAGGAAGCTAATGTATACCTTACCAGAAGAGATCCGAGTACTTTTGCTGCATCAGATCTGGTGGCTCCCAGGTATGATCCTCCTACCCATGGTTCTTCTACAGGACATTGACCTGTGGGACCTTCTTGCAAGACCCGCACCGCTGTATCATCTATCCTGACCGGCTCACATCGGACCGATTGATCAAAAGCTGCCGAGCCATATATACAAAGAACTCGCTGTTTCGGCCATAGTAGAGCCTTCCTAAGAGAGGAGACATGGAAGACGTCATGTAAAACCACTAACTCCGGCGGTAGCTCTAGTCTGTAAGCCAATGGGCCGATCCGCTCTAGGATCCTACAATGCCCAATATTCCTTGGACTGAGCTTCTTCTGACCGCGTACCTGCGAGACTACATGCACCTGACGGATCTTTAGGAATACACAGTCTCCATCCTGAAACTCTACTTGGCAATGTCGTGCATCGTAATATTTGGCCAGTTTGTCCTATGCCTCCAACATCCTATCTCAAATCAGTGAAACTTGGGTATCTGTGTTCTCCAAAAATTTCGAGCCAAGTGCCTTTGGATCCTCGTCCTAGATCCATGATAGTGGAATTCTGCACCTCCGTACGAGGGTGCAGAGCTATGTTGAATGTCGACCGAGAGCCCAGATAAGTCTGGACTGATCTTCTCTCCTTGGACGTACACTGTCCATCTTGATTCGACACGACCATCTTGAGCACACCATGATAACGAAAAACTACTCACAAATCTTATGAAACACCCACAAGAGTTTTCTTTTGGGTCGGGGTGACCCTAGATATCTCGGCCAGTATATCATTTATTTTCCAATTATAATTATGCCCGGACTGCGGATAAGGAATCCTGTGTATGAAAATCCCTAATTATATCCTCGAACTTCCACTCTAACTCGGGCTGTTGCTGTAATAGTTCCCTAAAAGTTCCTGCACTTAACCTTCATCGGGCGACGGACCTCACCGTGCGTCACAAAATCCATGACGCCCTTCTTCACTCCAGGGAGATACATGTTCCGAGATACACCAAACTTCCGGTGATTAAATTTCTTGTTCGTGTGGGTAGAAAACGGCTCTATACAATCTCCACTTCTCAGTCAGATTCTTATCCCTACGAATACACCCGAGTAGCACCAAATATGGTTTACGTCCATTTCACTATTTCACGACGCAAAGTTTTCTAGATGAGGTCAAAGGGAAACCCAAGTCAATAACTAAATTGCCAAATAAACAAAAGACAAGCCCCCAATAAACAAAAGATAAGCCCCTACCTCCCTTGGGCTAAGTATCTTCAATATTGCCATATTATATCTGTCCTAGCTGGGTGCACAGTCCCTAGGGCATCAATCTTCGACTTGGGGTTCCAACCTGAATCTTGTTGATATACTCCATACTTTATACCCTCCGACTCACTTTTACGACAACCTTATTTGGGTCAAAATGTTCCCAATCCCAACCGAGTCTCTTCCGAACTTGAATTCCTATCCGACCCTCGGTGTTTGTCGTGGTGGTTGTCTCCAGGTAATCTTGTTACTGGTATGAGGTTTGAGACTATGTGTCTTCTACCATTCTGCTAATGGATTATTGGTCTCAATTCTCCTAAATGCAGTCCTACCGGTTAGAGTAATCCTTGATAGGGACCGTAGGGCCACCTGAGTTTCTGTCTTAGGTAGGCATTCTCTTATTATACTCCTCCTTTATTATCTTTAGGTATCTCCTTATCTTAACCAAGTTCATACCCAAGGTCTATTTCAGACTAGGGCATACTATAAGTTCTCGTGGTTAGTCATGTCTCCTAGTGGGTTGAGTCTAACTCATTGACTAGAGAATTATAAGATGGGATCTTCGCAGCCGGAGGTGCTCCCTGCTGGGGGCAGGGTTTGCCGCACGCTACAAAGAAGAATTCAATTTGTTAGCCGATGAACAAGTGGAATTAATGAAAAGGTAGACTTTACATGTGATTCCACTTATGGGCACACCACTGCTTCCGCTGCTTAGTTTGTCCTCAAACTAAGCTCGAGCGGGGGTAACCCAGGGTTTTGTGGACTTCTTATCTTGGATCGATGTTTGCTCTGATACCGGTTTGTAAGACCCTGTTGGAACACCCTATTACTAATTTGGGTCAGGATCACTATGTCTCTAGGAAACCTGTTTTTGACCTCCTGCATAGATATAAAGGTCAATTAGAATTGAGTCTAAGGGTTAGTACTTAGGTTTGGAAGCTGCCCTCAAGACCAAGGATTTTCAATTTGAAGACTAAGTCATATCGTCGAGCTCAGTACGACGGATCGTCGAACTCCAATCGACGATCGTCTAGCTCAACTTCGACAGATCGTCGAACTCCATTCGACGATCGCTGAGCTCAACTTCAACAAATTGTCGAACTCCATTCAACGATCTGCGAGCTCAGTTCGACGATCTTGACTCAGTATTGATTCTTTATCTCTGAGCTCAGTTCGACGATAGTTGAGCTCAGATCGACGATCTCTGTTGCTGTCTAAGTCCAAATTGCTGAGCTCAGTTCGACGATAGTGGAGCTCAGTTCGACGTATTTCTGAGAGAATTCAATGTTATTCAAGATTCAAATTCAGAACAGTTAAGGAGTTATTCAGTAATTAATTCAGAAGATTTTCTAGCCATTTTCATTTATTCTGGACCAAGTTTGAAGGGATTATCAAGGAATGTTTCTTTGGACTTTCCCTAGAAGACATTTGCAATTAAGGAAGTCAATTAATGACAGGCCAACGACTATTCTTAACAGAGGATGATTTTCTATTCAGAACCAGAGAATAAAACACAAGATTTTTGGATCTCTCACACACAGAACAGATTCTCTGGGTAACATCTCAAAGAACAACATCTTTCTGTTCACAAGAGAAAGAGCTAAAAGAATTCATACAGAACACACATCCAAGGAGATCAACCATCTGAAATCATCAGATCCCCTTTGATTCAAGTGTTCAAGGCCAACATCATTCAAAGACTCCAAACACCTAACATTTCAGCTGTTGCTGAAATCATCAATTGCTGGAGATCAACTTCTGAAGTCCTATCACCCTACAGCAAAGCTTCATTTCCTGAACATCTCAAGAACTCAGGGGGAGCTTTGACAACATCAAATCCACATAGTCTTCTCAGCTGATTTGAGAAAGAGAATACTTCCATAACTCTCTCATCCCCATCTCTATAAAGGGTTTTTCAAACTCCCTTCAAAAGTTTGTGCTTGGTTTTTGAGCACCTTGTCAAAAGCTCATTGGTGGCAAGACACTTGATCAAAAAATCTGATTTGGTTTTTGAGCACCTTATCAAAAGCTCATTGGTTCCTAGGACACCTGATCAACTCATCCTGCAGTGGATTCCTACCTAGGGTGGTAGAAGAGTGGATGTACCCAAGTTTAGGGGAACCACTATAGCTCCTTATGTCTTCTGGCTTGCTTGTCTTTATTTTTGTTTCTTGCTGTGATTGTTCTGTGATTAGTTAGGATCTGTGATTAATTTCTTTTGTAGGTTACTCTGTGATTAGATTTAATAATTGCTTCCCTGTTCACTCAGATTACAACAATTATTGTAAAATATTTTTAAGCACCATATACTCTATTCACCCCCCCTCTAGAGTATATCAGATCTAGATGCACTTTCAATTGGTATCAGAGCCAGGTTGGTTAAATATACCACACCTTGGTGGTTGCACAGGCTAACACCTGAACCCAAAGATTCCTAGTTAGATCTGCTTGCTGTAGATTTTATTATTAGATTGTCTCTTCACAAATCATGGCCCAAAACAAAGATTATGCTAGCACCAGACCTTTAGTGTGCAATCTATCCAAGTTTGCACTTTGGAAAGCAAGGATTAGATTATACATGAATTGTATTGACGAGGATATTTTTAATTCTGTTTTGACAGTTTGTCCAAGACCTCCAGAGAACTCAAGTACAAATGCTGTTCCACCTCCATCAGGAACAGATGCTGATATCAAGAAATGGAAGGTGGCTGATGCAAAGGCTATGAATATCTTAGCCCAGACCATGTCTGATGACATCTTTCAAAAGGTGGTTGAATGTAATTCAGCAAAGGAAATCTGGGATAAACTCTCTGAAATAGTCTCAGGCTCAGCTGATGAAAGAAAGGACAGGAGATCTCACCTCATATCTCAATATGAGAATTTCAAGAAGGGAGGAGCTGAATCAGTTGGAGATATGTACAATAGACTCAGTCTGATAGTCAGTGAACTCAGGACTTTGGATAAGGATATATCACTGACTGAAGTTAATGACAAAATCCTAATGTGCTTCCCAAGCACTTGGGACTCAAGAATCTGGCCAATCAAGGATGCTAGAAGTTTGAATGAGATCACCACAGAAGCTCTTTTGGGCAAGCTCAAATCTTATGAGCTGCTCATTAAGAACAGAGAAGAAGAGCAGAAGGCTGCCTCACCAGCCACAAGAAAAGAGAAGATAATAGCCTTCAAAGCAACTGAAGATCAGCCTGAAGACAAAGTCACAGGCAATGATGAACTGCTCAGTTTGTTGGCCAAAAGATTTTACAAGATGGCCAAAAAGGACTTCAGAAAGAGATCATACAAGGAGCATGATAAGCCAAGGTATGATAAGTCTAATAATAAGGAAATTGTCTGCTTTGGTTGCAGGAAACAGGGGACATTGTACCTGACTGTCCAGAAAATAAAAACAAGGACAAAAGGGATAAGAAAGAAAGAAGAAAGGAGAAAGACTTCAAGAAATGTAGCAATGGAAAACCCTCCACAAGCAAGAACAAACACACAAGAAAGATATTTGTTGCTGAATACTGGAGTGAAATTGAAGAGGAATCAGAAGCCTCATCCAGCTCCAGTGATGATGAAGATGATACAGAAGAGAAGGAGTTCTGCATGATGACAATCAATGCCTCACAACATAATTCAGATGAAGAAGACTCAGAGTCAGATTCAGAGACTCAACTTAAAGAAAACCAGGTAATTAGTTCATTTGATTTCAATTCAGAGGACTTTAAATCTGAGTTTAAAGCATTATGTTTAGACCTGCTAAAATCTGAGAAGGAAATTATTTCTCTCAGAAATCATTTATCTGAACATAATACCTTAACGTCAGAAAACCTCAAACTCTCTCATGAGTTGGAGTGCTGTAGGGAGCAGATTGCTTCACTGAAAGGTGAGCTATCTGAGGCCAAGAAGCTTGAAGAATCCCTTAATGGGAGAAGTATCAAGCTGATGGACATCACAAGCACAGTGAACTCCAGATTTAATAGTACATTGGGCTTGGGTGCTTCATCCAGCCAACCTATAGTTCTAACAACCCCAATCAAGTTCATTTCTGATAAAGGAAAGGGAGTTGTAGAGGTAGCTAGGAAAAATTCTGATCTGCCCAAGAAAACTAAGTTCTAGCAGAAATCGTCGAACGGAGCTCGACGATCGCCGAACGTAGATCGACGATCTCAGGCAGAATCGTCGAACTCAGGTCGACGATCTCAAATTCCTGAACTCTGCCATAGTCGACCGTCTAACGGAGCTCGACGATCTGACCCAAGATCGTCGAACGCAGCTCCAAGATCGTCGAACAGAGATCAGAGCTCTGGAAATTCCATCAAGGGCAAATCAAAATCCAATCCTAGGGGTCCTTCATCCCAAATCTTTAACCCTTATACTGAATGGATTATACCTCCAAGGAGATATCATCCTGAAGATTATAAGAGTCAACCTGGGATGTCTTTCATTTCTGAGTTTAAAGGTTATCAACCTAGGCCCAAGGTAAACTGGGTCAAAAACAAATGAATTATTTTATGTGCAGGTGAAGACCTATCCAACATCAAACCAACAATGGTACTTGGATAGTGGGTGCTCAAAGCACATGACAGGAAACAAGGACAACCTCACATCCTTTAGAGCCAAGCTTGGACCCAAAGTTATCTTTGGTGATTCAAACTTTGGACAATCTAGAGGATATGGTGCAGTCCAGATTGGATCAGTAACATTCAAGAAGGTAGCTTATGTGGAAGGACTGAAGCACAACTTAATAAGCATCAGTCAGCTTTGTGATGAAGGCTACCAGGTGACTTTCAGCAAAGCATTATGCAAGATCAAGTCAGAGGACAACACAACTGTGTTGACAGGTAAATGGAAAGGTAACATCTATCTAGTAGATTTTCTTTCAACAGATATAGATATTTGCATGTTCAATTCTGTCTGTAGACCTAATATTTTATGGCATAAGAGACTAGGACACTTAAGCCTTATAACTATTGCTAGGCTATCCAAGGATAACCTTGTTAGAGGACTACCTTCTGGCCCCTACAAGAAGAAGGCACTCTGCAGGGCTTGTCAATTAGGCAAGCAAACTAAAAATAGTTTTAAGTCACTTAATAAGAGTGATTCACCTAGGATATTGTATCTGTTACACATGGATCTTTTTGGACCCATTACAGTACAAAGCCTAGGAGGGAAATCTTACACCTTAGTAGTTGTAGATGACTTCTCTAGATTCACATGGGTGTTCTTTCTGAGGAAGAAGTCTGATAACTTTAAGTGTTTGACAGATTTTCTCAAATGTATACAGATTGAGTTCAATACTCACATTGCCCTGATCAGAAGTGATCATGGGACAGAGTTTGATTCTCTTCTTATGCAAGAGTTCTGTCAGAGTGAAGGGATCAGGCACACTTTTTCAGCTCCTAGAACTCCTCAACAAAATGGGGTAGCTGAAAGGAAAAATAGAACCCTTATTGAATCTGCCACCACATTGTTGTCAGATGCTCACCTTCCTCTATCCTTTTGGGCAGAGGCAGTGAACACCTCAACTATGTGTTGAATAGAAGTTTGATACATAAACTTAAGGGCAGGACTCCCTATGAATTACTCAAAGGGAAGAAACCTAAAGTTGATTATTTTAGAATTTTTGGCTGCACTTGTTATATACACAATAATGACAAGAGATATTTAGCAAAATTTCAAGCTAAAGCTGATGAAGGGGTGTTTCTGGGATACTCCATGATTAGTATGGCTTACAGGGTTTATAATAAATCATCTCTAAAAATTGAAGAATCTGTTCATATATCATTTGATGAATCTAACATGTCTTTCAAGGAGAAGAACACTTCTACCATAGCACCTTTGCATGAACATTCTCTTGTTGAAGATTTGTACAAGTTACAGGTTACTCAAAAAGAGGAAAGCAGTGAAGATGAAGAAAGCATTCAACATATTGAAGAATAACTTGAAGAGCCAGTTATTGTACCACAAGAGGAAACAACAACACAGGTTGGTGAACAATCAACACCCCCTGTTGATTTAGTAACATCAAGAGACCATCCAATTTCTCAAATAATTGGAGACATCTCAGCTGGTGTGCAAACCAGAAATCAGGTCAACCAAAACCTATTGCACACTTGCTTTCTATCTCAAATTGAACCTCAGTCCATTCAAGATGCAGAGCAAGATCCACACTGGATCATTGCAATGCAAGAAGAGTTGCATCAATTTGAAAGGAACAAAGTTTGGGAACTAGTGCCAAAGCCTAAGGATCACTCCATTATTGGAGCAAAGTGGGTGTTCAGAAATAAATAGGATGATCAAGGAGTAATAGTAAGGAACAAGGCAAGGCTAGTTGCTCAAGGATATTCTCAAGAAGAAGGCATAGACTATGACCAGACTATTGCACCAGTGGAAAGATTGGAAGCCATCAGAATTTTCTTAGCTTATGCAGCACATAAAGGCTTCAAGGTATATCAGATGGATGTCAAAAGTGCATTTCTCAATGGAGACATCAAAGAAGAAGTCTATGTTAGACAACCTCCAGGTTTTATCTCTCCAACTTATCCTGATTATGTTTTTAGGTTGAACAAAGCATTATATGGTCTCAAGCAAGCTCCTAGAGCATGGTATGAGACCCTAGCATGCTTCATTCTGGAAAATAGATTTATAAGGGGTAGAGTAGACCAAACTCTTTTCATTAGAACCCATAAGTCCCATACCCTACTAGTATAGATTTATGTAGATGATTTTATTTTTGGTTCCACTGATTCTCATTTATGCAGAAGGTTTTCCAACCTAATGCATTCTAAATTTGAAATGAGTAGCATGGGTGAGCTATCCTTATTTCTAGGATTACAAGTCAAACAACATGCTGAAGGGATCTTTATTTCTCAAACCAAGTATGCAAATGAATTGGTTAAGAAATTTGGTATGTCTGAAGCATCTTGCATGAAAACACCTATGCCTACTAATGATGTATTGGATGCTGATGAACATGGGAAACCTGTTGATCAGACAACATATAGAGCAATGATTGGCTCTTTACTGTACCTTACAGCCAGTATACCAGATATAATGTTTGCGACATGTATATGTGCTAGGTTCCAAGTAAGCCCTAGAGAGTCACACCTAACACTAGTTAAAAGGATTCTCAGGTATGTTAAAAGTTGTCCAAATCTAGGTCTCTGGTATCCAAAAGACTCAGCATTTGACTTAACTGGATTTTCTGATGCTGATTATGCTGGATGCAGAATTGACAGGAAAAGCACCAGTGGAACTTGCCAGTTCCTTGCTGACAGACTTGTCTCTTGGTTTTGTAAGAAACAAACTTTTGTGTCAACTTCAACTGCTGAAGCTGAATATATGGCTGCAGGCAGTTGTTGTTCACAAATCTTGTGGATTCAAAACCAACTCCTAGACTATGGCTACAACTTAGAGAAGTCAAAAATCTTTTGTGATAACACCAGTGCTATTTCTATAGCTCAAAATCCAGTCCTCCATAGTAGGACAAAATACATAGAAATTAGGTATCACTTCTTAAGGGATAATGTTGAGAAGAATAAAATTGAACTTCAATATATCGCAACTGATTTGCAAAGGGGAGATATTTTCACCAAGCCCTTGGATGAAAAAAAACACACATTCTTCCTAAATCAGTTAGGAATGTTAGATGGAGGAAGTCTAAAATAATGTCCAAGATCTTAAAAGTTTAAAAATTGACCAAGACTAGGCAAACATCTTGATTTTTGTTAGTGTCTAGAGTGTTTTTCTGGTCTCTGAACTGCGCTCGATGATTTTCCCCCAGATCGTCGAACGGAGATCGACGATTTCCGAAATTGTCGACCTGAGTTCAGCGCTTCTCAGATAGTCTGAACTATCTCTTTCGGTCAACGATCATCGAACGTCGCTCGACGATTTTGTTCTCTGAACGATCGTCGAACAGAGCTCGACGCTCTCCAATATCGTCGAACGGAGATCGACGATATTGAAGACCTTTCAGATTCCTTTAGAAGCCCCGATCGTCGAACTGAGTTCAACGATCTTTCCTTTTCTGCGTCGAACCCTAATATAAAATTCATTTTTCGCCATCGTTCTCCTTTTGCGCTTTTGATTTCTCTGCAAAAATTATCTTTCCCTCCAAGCATCTCTACACTTGGTCGTTTTGTTTGTTGATTTTTGCAGGTAACCATGGCAGTCTCTGTTGCTGTTCTCGCCGCAATGAAATTCGATGCAGTCTTTGACATTGAGATGGAGTCCTTCAGCACTACTGATCAAGTCTTTCAAGATATTTTGGAACTATTCAAGGAGCAGAAACTTGCTACCATCATGACCACCAGGATCAAACTTGCTACTGATGAGATTAATGAGTGGGTCTACACTGCCCACAACCAGGATCAAAACACAATAGTTGGTTCAATTTCTGGCACCCAGGTACCCTTGACTCCAGCTATTCTGACAGAAGTTTTTGAGTTAAGTTCTGGTAGAGATTCTGCTGATCTATCTGGAGAGGAATTTGTTGATCTGCTTGCAAGAATGGGTCACTCTGAGGCTAACCCTAGCAAGTTGCTAAAGAAGAACCTAGCTGTGGAGTACAGGTTCTTGGCTGATGTAGTTGGGAAGGTTTTGTTGGCCAAGCACTCAGCACATAATACTATTTCTAGGTATCAGCTGTGCTTAATGGGAGCCATTGTGGACAAGAAACAATTGAACTGGGGAGGGGTCTTCTTTGACCTGATTAAAAAGAAAATAAACAAGAATTTTGTGAATTTTGGGAGGATTCTAGGCCTCTTTCTGCAGAACAGATGCCCTGCTCTGCTTGTATCTTCTGGGATACATATTAATGCATCAAAGAGATTATCCTGTGCCCTATTTGGCAAATGGGACAGGCAGATCATCAAGCCCAGCAGGCCCTCTTCCAGCCCTTCTCCAACATCAATACCATCTCCAATTCCAACTCTACCAGTCATAGAAGAAATCTTCCATCCATTATATTCTTACCCTCAACTAGACATTGAAACATCATCCACCATTCCATCCTTCAATCTTCTTGATGATTCCTTCATGGATGATTCACCCTCATCTCCTCCTGAGCTACCCTCCTCATCAACATCATACCAACAACTTCTCCAAGACATTATTGATCAACCCACCTTCACAACATCTATTTCCATCCCACTGTCTTCCATCTCCACTTTACCCACACCTCAACCATCACTCCTACCATCCACCAGCTCTCCTCTATCATCACTAGTTGCTCCTCCATCCTCTACCTCTGCTCAATTTCCTGCTGAGCATGTAGATCTTCCAGCCCTAGCTGACAAGATATATGAACTGATAGCTCCTAGGCTATCTCTTCTATTGGAGACCTCCTTGGCTCCATTACTTCAGTCAGTGGCAGCCCTTTCTGCCAGGCTATCCTCCCTATTTCCTCAGACAATCCCTTCATCAGTGTGCCTTGATCCAGCCTTATCTGAATCTAGGCAGGGGGAGATGCCTTATGAAGTTAACTTGCCTGCTGTTTCTTCAGTTGTTGCTGTTGCTGCTGCTGTTGTCCCTCAAGCTCCAGTTCCACCTCCAGTTGTAATCTTTTCAGTATACCTCAGGTCCCTGCTCTCAGATTTTGATTCAGCTTATTTCAGTTGTCTACCAGAGAGAGTTGCTGTCCACCCATCAGAGGATCTGACCAAGGCCATTGTGCCCTTCTCTAGCTGTGACACCAGCATTATTCATTCTTTTGTCAGCTCAGTATATGCTGCTGCTACTCCTGCTGAGAATATGGTTGCTATTCCTGTTGCTGCTGCTGTCAGTAATGATGATGTTGTTGTTCCAGTTTCTGATGATATGCAGATGATAGAGGCACATGATTTTGAGCCTTCTGTTTTTGCTGATGATATTCCTGCTGTTGCTGATGTTGTTGTATCTGAAAGTGTTTTATCTGAAACTGTTGCTGCCCCAACTGCTACTGTTAGTACTGCTGCTATATCTTCTGCAAGGATTGCTCCAGAAAGCTCTATGATTGTTACTGCTGCTGCTGCTGCTACAACTTCTATTGTCACTAGTGATGTATCTGCTGTTGTCACCACTGCTATTTCATCTGCTCCAACTCAACTTCAGAAAGACTTGATGAAAAAGGTTGATGCTCTATATGATGAACAAAGTTCTGAAAGTGATGAATTCAGGACTGATTCTGATGACTCCTCTGCCACTATTGCTAGGAAGAGAAAGGCAAGGAGCAAAGCCATGAAAAGAGTACCTCCAGCCAAAGTAAAGGACAATAATGACATTCCACATTACATTCTTCATGACTGCCCCATCACTGAGCATTGGATGCAGTACTCCAAGAACCAACTTAAAGCTATGAAGAAGAAGTGGAAGTATTAAAAAGGATCTTCCCAGTTTCATCATTCTCATCCTCCTCCACCACCTCCTCCTGATGCAGGTGCAGGTGGAAGCTCAGCTGCTCAACCTCATGCCAAAAGCCAAACCCCCTATCAGCCTCATGCAAGATCTTATCATAGGGGAAGCCAGTCCAGAGATTCTCAGTCAAGAAGAGGAAGTTACAGAGGAAACCAAAGGGAATTCCAAGTTTATTCAAAAGGTTATTCAAGGCAACATCCTTAATCCAGGGAAGGACAAGCTTCATCGGACACAACTTCAGGTCCTTTTCCCTATAAGCTGAAGGAAGTAGTCTCATCCAGAGCCCCTCCTCAAGATAATCCATCTAACAGATATGAGCCTCCAGTGCCCTTTGAGGATCTTGAAAATAATCCAACTGCTTGGACTGCCAGGATGAAAGAGCTTGCTGCACTGGATCAAATTAAGAAAGCTAAAGAGCAAGGCAGAGATTCTTCCAACATCACTACATTGTCTGAACAAAGAAAGAAAGAATTGGAAAGATATGGCTCAAGCAAATTCTTTGACTTTGAAAGATATATGGAGCTGCATCCTGAAGCTGTGGTACCAAGGCCCAAACAACAAACTTCTCTAGGTGCAGTAGATGACAGAAGGTCAAAGAAAGAAGCTCTCAATCCTAATAGAGAAATCAAACTTATAAAGAGCAAGGAGAAAGAATAATTATGTAAGGTGACAATTATTCTGGTTTCTGATTTCTATCTGGGATAATATATCTGTGGTTCTGCAATGTCCTGCTTAGTGCTTTTCTGCATTGTTGCTTTGTATATTGTTGTTATTTAATTTTTCCAAATTCTGTAAATAGTAATCCTAACCCAAATAGGGGGAGATTGTTGGAACACCCTATTACTAATTTAGGTCAGGATCACTATGTATCTAGGAAACCTGTTTTTGACCTCCTGTATAGATATAAAGGTCAATTAGAATTGAGTCTAAGGGTTAGTACTTAGGTTTGGAAGCTGCCCTCAAGACCAAGGATTTTCAATTTGAACACTAAGTCATATCATCGAGCTCAGTATGACGGATCGTCGAACTCCAATCGACGATCGTCTAGCTCAACTTCGACAGATCGTCGAACTCCATTCGACGATCGCTGAGCTCAACTTCAACAAATCGTCGAACTCCATTCGACGATCTGCGAGCTCAGTTCGACGATCTTGACTCAGTATTGATTCTTTATCTCTGAGCTCAGTTCGACGATAGTTGAGCTCAGATCGACGATCTATGTTGCTGTCTAAGTCCAAATCGCTGAGCTCAGTTCGACGATAGTGGAGCTCAGTTCGACGTATTTCTGAGAGAATTCAATGTTATTCAGGATTCAAATTCAGAACAGTTAAGGAGTTATTCAGCAATTAATTCAGAAGATTTTCTAGCCGTTTTCATTTATTCTGGACCAAGTTTCAAGGGATTATCAAGGAATGTTTCTTTGGAGTTTCCCCAGAAGACATTTGCAATTAAGGAAGTAAATTAATGACAGGCCAACGACAATTCTTAACAGAGGATGATTTTCTATTCAGAACCAGAGAATAAAATGCAAGATTTTTGGATCTCTCACACACAGAACAGATTCTCTGGATAACATCTCAAAGAACAACATCGTTCTGTTCACAACAGAAAGAGCTAAAAGAATTCATACAGAATACACATCCAAGGAGATCAACCATATGAAATCTTCAGATCCCCTTTGATTCAAGTGTTCAAGGCCAACATCATTCAAAGGCTCCAGACACCTAACATTTTAGCTGTTGCTGAAATCATCAATTGCTGGAGATCAACTTCTGAAGGCCTATCACCCTACAGCAAAGCTTCATTTCCTAAACATCTCAAGAACTCAGGGGGAACTTTGACAACATCAAATCCATATAGTCTTCTTAGCTGATTTGAGAAAGAGAAGACTTCCATAACTCTCTCATCCCCATCTCTGTAAAGGGTTTTTCAAACTCCCTTCAAAAGTTTGTGCTTTGTTTTTGAGCACCTTGTCAAAAGCTCATTGGTGGCAAGACACCTGATCAAAAAAATCTGATTTTGTTTTTGAGCACCTTATCAAAAGCTCATTGGTGCCCAGGACACCTGATCAACTCATCCTGCAGTGGATTCCTACCTAGGGTGGTAGAAGAGTGGATGTACCCAAGTTTAGGGGAACCACTATAGCTCTTTGTGTCTTCTGGCTTGTTTGCCTTTATTTTTGTTTCTGGCTGTGATTGTTCTGTGATTAGTTAGGATCTGTGATTAATTTCTTTTGTAGGTTACTCTGTGATTAGATTTAATAATTGCTTCCCTGTTCACTCAGATTACAACAATTGTTGTAAAACATTTTTAAGCACCATATACTCTATTCACCCCCCCTCTAGAGTATATCAGATCTAGCTGCACTTTCAGACCCCATTTTTTTATTTTAAAACCCCGGGGTCTTATGCCCAGAATCGCTGTTTTGCAGTGACACCGACACTCAGGAAGGTCACCACTACAAAACGCCGATCCTACCGGGCTTTACGATCACCAAAAAGAAATAGAAGTATACATATAGTTTGGATAAAACTAAGTCCACAATCACATGTAATATATGTAAAAGAAATCACATCAAGTCCACATATAATAAAAGTACTGAAATAAAACAGTACAAGGAAATATAAACGGGCTCAAGCCCGGTACATCAATCCTCACTACAAACTCTCGTGGAAGCTAAGTAAACTAATCATACACGGAGCCAATAGCCAGTGCTCCTGTGTGAGACTGGCCCACCTCCATGAGCACCATACTCCGCTGGTGTTGTGTCCCCTACTGCTGCACCCTGTCTCCCATCGGGAGTCTCTAGAATGTTATGGTCCGAAAACCATTAGTCAAAAAGACTAAGTCCTATCATCCCCTACCCCTCCCCAATGGCTCCTTGGCACCGAGCGGGGAGGAGGAAAGGGAAACTATGAAGGTGGAGAGTAAGCAAAGAAGGTGACGGTGGAACTATTGCAGCAGTTAATTATAATGTTTATACAGCTAAGGTAGAAAGGTACAAGTTAGCAGTTCTATGATAGTAAGCAGTAAGGTAAACAAGTAGAACAAGGAGCACATGTAAGAAGGACATACTAAGAAGTAAGTAACCTTAACTTATATTAATGCCCATACAAACTTATAAGTTAAGGGATCTTCTGCAACTCTCCCATCATATAAAAAGTCCCACACCGATTTATACGTTGGGGGTGTCGGTTGTATGCAAGTATGAGTGTAGTGATATGTTTTGTCATGATTCATGCAAGTGCAACTCACACACACAACTCTATACGCACAGACCTTTAGTTCCCCCCATTTGGGCAGCTAGCTTCACTCCCAGGAAACTCCGTAGTGGTAAACAGAGACAGTGGGTTAGGCCCCCCACACCTAGGCGGGTATTCACAATACCAGGCCTAGCCCTTACGTACGCCTCTAGAAGGACACAACCTAGAGTCACCACGTACTAATGCTGGTCATATCCACCAGAATTTCTTTGGCTAAGTGTCAACCTCACCCGCCGAGTCAGTATATCGACGTCGGTGTGAACGACCGACCGATACCGAAGACCCACCACCTTATTTATGTATCCAAATCCTTTCGAGCCACCGGCTCCCCGGACTATCCCGTCCGTTACATCTACCTTCCGAACCTACCGTTCGGATGTCTAATCAAACTATCCCAACCAACCTCCCGAGCTACCGGGGTGTGTGAATGTGAAACCCTAGTTATACTAGTTATTGTTAAACATTGATTTTACTTACGCTTTAGGTTAGCCCAGGACTGCCCAAGGTATTCCCCATGAAGGGCTCTCGAGCGCATTAGGAACTACGATGGGATGAAGTCCAAAGCCCCCTTTCGCAAGGTACTTAGTGTTATTGGTTAATACCCGATTCCCGATCCCTTTTTAATATTACTCTGGATCTAACCCTAGTGTGTTTGGACTTTCTCTCTCCCTCCCTCCATAGGAAGCACGATCTTTCGTCGATCACGAGCACCTCTCAACTCTAGCCAACCCAACACTCTCCTCATCATGGTTTCTAATAAAGCTCTCTTTCATCTTTCCAAATTAGCATGCATTTCTCCCCACTTCCTATGACCATATCACATGTTATCACAATTTCCGTAGTTTTACTAAATGCAGACCAACCTAAGCTATATGATGTACATGATAGGAGGTACTCCAAATTTTCTTCCAAATGCCCTAAGATAATTAATGGCGGTCTATCATGTCATGATTAGCCTAAAACCAGAAATTTATAATTTTCTAATTAAATTGGGCATTTAATTAAGTTTTCCCAAAATTAATCCATGGGTGATTTGAACATGAAGTACTAGATTTACTTAGGGTATGGCCATTCAAAAATTATGAACACTGTAGGTTAACAAGATATTAGTGAATACTAAATATCATAAGTTTTTATAAAATATCTAACCTCTAAAAAGTTATTCCAATATAATTCAAATAAATAGGGGTATTGAAGGAAGTACAAAAAATACTAGTCCAAATATTCCTCAAAAATTAGCAAAGCTACATTAGGATCATAAAACGCCACTTCCTAAGTTTCATGAAATTCCCAAGTTTTTAGACCAGGTAAAAGATTATCCTAATGAAAACCTGAAAGTCCACCTAGTGTCAACTATCTTCAACTATGGGAGGGGTGGAATAGGTGACGTGCAGCGTTTTTGCGGAATTTACGAATGTACCTGCACAATAAAAATAGACAGCACAGCACACAGAATACACAGGCAATTTATAGTGGTTCCCCGACTTGGGTACATCCACTTTCCCCCTTCGACCTATCTCCCAACAAGGGACGACTCGGTCACTTCTCCAACAAGATTGAAATCCAATCCTTGCACTATCGGAAGGAACCCTTCCACACATAGGAGTCAACACTCCAACAAACAGGGTTGCACCCAACCCTTACAATACGGAACAAATGTTCCTTTACAATAAAAGTAAAACTAGAATGTACACGAGATACAAAATTCTTTTGGAGACTAAGATGTCCCTATTTGTTGACGACGTGTTCTTGACGTCCACAAGGAGTCCACAACCTTAGATCTCTCTTGGAGAGGATCTCCCCGGAACCGGCGGCGGCAAGATGGGCGGCGGCAAGGTTCACGGGATCGGCGACGACGACAATGTGCGGCTGCACTTCTTTAGAGATCCAAACTTCGTAGCGAAGCTAGCTAGGTCTACCAACGGTCACACTAGGATCAATCGTCTCGATCGATTCGGATGGGGAACACTTTCCCGATCTACAAATCGAGAGACAAGAGATCTCCGGTTAGACTCATGAGACGCTGAGCTTGGCTAGGCTTCTATCGCAGGAGGATCTGGGCGAAACCACGATCAACCGGCGAACAACTTGTCGCAAGCGGTGGCGGCGGCGACGGAGCGGAAGCGGCGATTTAGGTCACGTTGCGGCTCGCGTATTTCGTTTCTTATTCGCTGCTATACTGTTCAAAAATACCCATGTATTTATACACTATAGACACTCACAATATGACTGTTGTGGGTCCCACAAGAAGAAACCCGAAAACCGGTTCAAACTAGTCCAGCGGCAGAATCCGGTCCAGCAGCATCCCGAGAAATCGCCAAGTAAAATTCGTCGAGAATCATTGGTGATTCTCGACGAATCGGCGAGAATCAGTTAATGATTCTCGACGATTCGTCGAGAATCACTCGTGATTCTCGACGATTCACTTGTTGATTCTCAACGAATATAACTTGGTTTTCATGATCTGCTCAACGATGGGTTCGGCGAGAATCACTAGTGATTCTCGCCGAATCTTACTTGGCACCGTTTTGAGGTAGCCTGAAAGAGTCGGCGAGAATCACTAATGATTCTCGATGATTCGGCGAGAATCACTAGTGATTCTCGTCGAATCGGCGAGAATCATTTGGTGATTCTCGTCGAATTTTACTTGGACGAATTTTCGTCTTTCCACCCAAGAGCTGCTCCTTGACCCATCCTTGCTCCTTGTCTTCTCTTGCATAAACACGGCCCTGTACATGAAAGTAAGTGCACTCCAATAGAGAGAGTACACATAGGCCAACACACTGATCTGCTCAACGAGGGATTACGTCGTGCAGACCCGTGTATATTGACCTACTGCACCCTGACATCGGTGTGCACTTAGCGTGGAAGAACTGCAAGCACAACTTAAGAAGTTTCATCAAATACATTGTGAATTCATCTTAGCTTGACAGGTGGCTTCCTCAAATCCAGGTGATTGTGGATACAATACCCAACAATCTCCCCCTATTTGACGAAGCCAAAACCCTACTAGCTAAGATGAATAACACCAATCAAATAATAAAAACAGCATTCAGAAGTTAAACATGCAACACAAGAGAATATAAGCAGCCAGATCAGGACTTGAGTCATTCACAAATTCAAATATATATACCAATATATATATATACACATATAATCTCAGAATTGTTCATATAATAACAATAAGCATTAAATGTTCTTAAGAGAAAATGACAAGCTATAAATTGTTGAGTATTTTTCCTTAGCTAAGTCATCCTTGAGTTTTTGCGCCAAGTACTTCTTCCTTTGCCTCTCCATATACTCTTTAGGCTTCGGATAATATCTGGGAGGAGGAACTTTATCTGCATCCGTGTTGTTTCTGAAGAAGATGTTTCGTTTCGCTTCATATGTCTTGTGCATTTCCCATTCATACTGGTTGTATACTTCGTTTCGATTGAGTTCTCCTTTTTCTTGTAGCCAGAAGGTGTCCAAGATGATGTTCTTTGAAACTGAACTCCACTTTTCGTTTCGTACTTCCTCCTCACTCATTCTGATTCTCTTCTCAGCTAGTGTCTCCTTAGATGTCCCTTCTTGAGCTTGTCTCTTGCCCCTGGCTTTTGCTAGGGCCTCTTGATCAAACATGCTCCTCAGTTTAGCTTTGGAAATAGCCCTAGCATCAGCTTCACTTATGGGAACATCTGCAGCACTTGCACTTATTCCCTCAGCAACACTTACTCCCTCAGCGGCCGTAGAAGTCTCAGGAGCATGAATACCCGCAGGATGATTTTCAGGCAAGGCGACGCCTAACGCCTGGTGGAGCATCCACCAGCTGCTGTCATAGACGTATTTGTTTGACTGTTCGAAGTTTTTGATCATGACCTCTCGGAGCTCAGCCATCTTAGCTATGTATTCCTTCTCCCCCTTTTTGGCTTCAACTGCTATGGAGTTTGCATAGGAGTGCAGTGAGTCATCAATATGCTTGGTAGTTCTGGTGAATTCAGTGACCAAGGCCTGCTGATTGGCGTTGAGAGTGACCTTATTACCGTCGAACTTTTGAATGTTGTTTGCTACAACATGAGCATTCTGATTTACTATAGCAAGAGTATCAGTGTTCTTTTTCAATCCGGCCATAAGAAGTGTGACAGCTTCGTCGTCCGCGGTATACTTTTCTTCAAATTTCTTGTCCATCACGTCAAGTTTATGATTGATCTCCACCATATTCTTGAGCATGAGATTTTCAGATGTCTTAATCCTTTTCAGCAGCGTATTCTGAGCTTTATCAAAGGAGGCTTTAAGTTCATTCACTATGCCCTGAATGACATTTACAGTGTGAGTGGCTATCTCATCGCGTAACGGAAGAGCCGGAGGCACTTCTTGGCCTTGCTCTTCAGCAGACGCATCTGTAGAGCTGGATACAAGCACAGTCTCTAATGGGGGAATGCTGGCGACCTCTGTAGATTTTTCTAACTCCCCCTCCACTGGTGCATGCTTGTCAGATGGGCGTTCAAAGAGATCCGGAGCCTCCAATGCTTCATGTCCCTCATTCCCGTCTTCCTCTCCGTCATCATCCATGAAATCATCTTCATCAGCATCTTCTTCCAACTCTTTGTCAGCAGTCTCCAGTACAGTAGCTTCGGCTCCTTGATCGTTTCGGTTCGGGGCCTCCCCATGCTCCAGCTCAGGTTCACTTTCTTCGTGTAGATCTGCCACAGCATATCTGGCCAGCTGGGAGATGTCAGATACTACACCAGTATGAGGGGGTAGAGTCTCCCACTCAATTCCTGCAGTCAAGGTATCAGGAATTTCACTGGGGAATGCTGCTAGAGATACTTTCTGTTGTTCTTCCAAGACAGCCTGCCCAATTCGCCTCTCCCATCTGTCAAACACACTTGAGTCCATTTTCTTTAAGTAGTGTATAGGAACACCTTTGCTCATGTCATACTTGTCTCCATTCAGCTGATTGAGATATAGACTTATGATTCGGCCAAAGCTCAGAGATCGCAGGGTGTCCTTTATCTTCTCAAACAACAGCTCCCCCCAGTTGAACCTTTTTCTGCAGACAATGGCCACCAGGATCTTGAACATGTCAGCAGAGATATGATCATGAGAGCCTGGCTTGCAGATGAGTACTTTTCCGATTATGTCTGATAGGAGCTTCCCTTCTTCATTCATATCCTTGCGCTTTATTGACCGAGTTCCTCGTGGGAGACCACAGAATAAGAGAGTCCTGGTCTTGTCTTCGTCCTCCAGATAGTACTCATGCTCCGAGCTAGAGAGCTGCAGGAAGTGGGTCAGCTTGCTGGCAGACATCTTGACCTTTGCCCCAGCCACCTTGCTTTTGATTAAAGAGTCGCCATTCCGGAGTCTTGCGGTAGCGAAGAACTCCAGCACCTCTTTGTCCAAGATTTTACACGGGTGTTCCAGGATGAATGATAGCCCAGCCTCTTCCAGCATCAGAATGATGTTTCTGAATTCATCAGAGGCGTGAGAGAACCCAGTTCGAACTAGCTCGCAACCAGTGACCAACCCAGCAGTTGTCCTTGGAGCCATTGCAGATCTAGGGAGAGAAGCCCTATTCTATGCTTAATCAAAAATCAACAAGGAAGGGACACTAGTGATCACGTCCAAGTGAGGGTGAGGGGATACCTAACGGTGTATACGGGAGTGAGTTGGTGAGCTTCCTGCGAGAAATCTTCCTTGAGCGTCCTGCGAGAAGTGGTCGGTGAGCTTCCTGCGAGATGTCAACGGAAACTTTCACGACTCAGAGAGATACCTTTGGGAAGACCTTCGGTGGAGAACTTGCGGGAAACAGCGATGGAGACCTTCGGTGAGTAGGAGAGTTTCCTGCGAAGTTCGGCGGGATTCGACGGAAGCCTGTGCGATTCCTGGTGGGTTACTTACGGGAAGACGATGGAGAACCTTGCGGGATTTGGCGAAGACCATGCGGGATTCGACGAGAACCTTGCGAGAAGACGATCCGACGAGCTTCCTGCGGGTCGGCGAAAGAAACCTTGCGCGATTCCTAAGGAATGTGAAGAGTCGGCGGGAATTCTTCCTTAAATGTGATTCTTCTTGATCTTTCGGCGAGAATGGGATTCTCCTTAAATGCCAAGCTCGACAAGTTAAATGGGATTCTTACGGTTTCTGTTTGTCTAAGTTAATTTGAAAGTCTTCTAACTATATAGATACTCCTTAAAGCCAAGCTATTAGGGTTTGAGCCGGCTTTTCCATACATTTATTGATGGCAAGGTTTCCAATGATGTATTTTCGTTGCCGAGATTTCCAACGACATATCTTTGTTAGTTTTCAGTGAATTAATTTACGCCTGCAGATGTTAGTTCTTGAATCTACCAGTGGAATTTCCGATAACTCTTTAATGATGTATCTAATCTTTATATTCACCTTGTTGACCTATCCTTAGATGAGCACACATATACCTATAAGCATAAGTATAATTATATATATATATATATATATATATATATATATATATATATATATATATATATATATATATATATATATATATATATATATATATATATATATATGTGTGTGTGAATGTGGATACAATATGACTCAAGTCCTTGAAACGATCAAAAGTACCTGAGATAATGAGAGTTATCATATAGTCCCTCAGGTAAAACATATTAGGATCTCGATGTGAATAAGCTCAATTAGATATCACATCTGTTATTCCAGACGCTTGTTCCAATTTAGCCTTGTGCCACCTACTGTCTAGTTCCCATCATATTTAAGGGAACCTAGACTACCCTGCAAGAAAGAATTACTTTACCTTAGGAACTCAAATCATATTGGGTCCTAGGTTCCTGTTAGCATAAGCACTCGACTGCCTTCGTTCAGAAAACCTGCCAGGAAGACTACCTCTATCCCGAGAATGTGGATAAGCCCTTGCCTTTGGCACAGAGGGGTTGTGCCAACAGTCGATGGCAAAGTGCCCCACTTTGCCACATCACCAACATGGGTGAATGTTGTATCGCCGTTTCCGACCTGATCTAGTGACTGAGGTAGTCACGGTCCTAGGTCTAAACGGGATAGAGCATGATCTCCTCACAAAATTTTCTCTTCCATCGTGATACGTGGAAGGGTGGAAGGAATGCATGTTGTGAGCGTCATGAGGCCGGGAAAGTGGTGCCTTTCTTTCAAGCATCCCCCTTCTAGAGGCCCCATGAAAACTTACACCATGACTTCTATCCTCCCTATCCTGTGTCCTCGGGTGGTGAGAAGTCTACTGTGAGCTGGGACATGCAGATTCACACTGAGTTGAGGCAGTGGTAGTGAATACAAAGGGCTTAGAATGAGCCTTAGGTATTCTCTCATGGGTGGCCACGACGGCCCTTGCACTACGGGTGTCTCCACATGGGGACAGATCACCCTTGCAGTGACCACGACTATTCCTGTGGTCATACCTGAAGGCATGATGAGTTGCCTTCCTGCTTGGAGTGGGGGGTCGGAATACCGTTTCCCCATTTCTCCACGAATTGATAATCCGGGAGATCCACCCGTTTTCTTGCTTTCTCTTTATAGCATCAACCTTGGAAAAGTTTGATAGTATTCTTTTCTCATTCTCTAGACTACTTTCTAGAGCTGAGATCTTAGAGTCCTTGACCTTGTTGGACGCCAATTGGAGAACCAACAAGATCTTCAGTCGAGCAATCTCTTGAGCATGCTCCTCAGCAAGTAGGTTGCTTGACTGAAGGGCTCTCTTCAGAGAATCAGAATCGTCTGAAGGAAAGCAGTTCCTGTCTTTAGAAATTTCAAGAGATACGGGGCAGGATGAAGAGGTTACCTGCTCTTCTGTGTTATTGTCATTAGAGGCAGTGACCATTGTCTCATCCTCATCAGAGCTGCTTTCCTCACTTGCCTCTTCAGTCTCTGACACAGACACTGGAGCTCTGATGTTGTTCGAGAGATCCATGCCTTCATCCTCAGAGGTGAGGACCCCCACATAGGCTTCATCCTCTGGTTGACAGCAGATTTCAGCTTTCTCTGACCCCCCCATCAGCTCTGAGATCGTCTCCCACATAGATTTAGCCGTCCTACATTTTTCCAATCTAGAGCGAGAAGCTCCAGACCAGATGTCCATGATAATTTGACGAATCCTCTGTTCCAATTTAAATAATGAAAGTTCCGTCTCTGACATCTCAGCAATGCACTTGGGCACTTGGATTCCAGAGTCGGAGGTCTTCATAGGGATAAACGGACCCTCTTCCAGGATGAAGGATGCTCGAGGATCGATGGCCTCCAAGTGATATGACACCCTCATCCTCCAGACGGGATAATACTCCTTTGTACATGCGGGGAGTCTTAGTGGCGATATCTCATAATCCAGCTCCATGCTTCTGACACTGGTGGCAGGATACTACTCAAGGTGTAAACCTTTTTGATGAGTAACCTCCCTCTGATACCACTTGAAAGTCCACCTAGTGTCAACTATCTTCACCTATGGGGGGGGGGGAATAGGTGACGTGCAGCGTTTTTGCGGAATTTACGATTGTACCTACACAATAAAAATAGACAGCACAGCACACAGAATACACAGGCAATTTATAGTGGTTTCCCGACTTGGGTACATCCACTTTCCCCCTTCGACCTATCTCCCAACAAGGGACGACTCGGTCACTTCTCCAACAGGATTGAAATCCAATCCTTGCACTATCGGAAGGAACCCTTCCACACGTAGGAGTCAACACTCCCACAAACCGGGTTGCACCCAACCCTTACAACACGGAACAAATGTTCCTTTACAACAAAAGTAAAACTAGAATGTACACGAGATACAAACTTCTTTTGGAGACTAAGATGTCCCTCTTTGTTGACGACGTGTTCTTGACGTCCACAAGGAGTCCCCAACCTTAGATCTCTCTTGGAGAGGATCTCCCCGGAACCGGCGGCGGCAAGATGGGCGGCGACAAGGTTCACGGGATCGGCGACGACGACAATGTGCGGCTGCACTTCTTTAGAGATCCAAACTTCGTAGCGAAGCTAGCTAGGTCTACCAACGGTCATACTAGGATCAATCGTCTCGATCGATTCGGATGGGGAACACTTTCCCGATCTACAAATCGAGAGACAAGAGATCTCCGGTTAGACTCGTGAGACGCTGAGCTTGGCTAGGCTTCTGTCGCAGGAGGATCTGGGCGAAACCACAATCAACCGGCGAACAACTTGTCGCGAGTGGCGGCGGCGGCGACGGAGCGGAAGTGGCGATTTAGGTCACGTTGCGGCTCGCGTATTTCGTTTCTTATTCGCTGCTATACTGTTCAAAAATACCCATGTATTTATACACTGTAGACACTCACAATATGACCGTTGTGGGTCCCACAAGAAGAAACCCGAAAACCGGTTCAAACTAGTCCAGCGGCAGAATCCGGTCCAGCAGCATCCCGAGAAATCGCCAAGTAAAATTCGTCGAGAATCATTGGTGATTCTCGACGAATCGGCGAGAATCAGTTAATGATTCTCGACGATTCACTTGTTGATTCTCAACGAATATAACTTGGTTTTCATGATCTGCTCAACGATGGGTTTGGCGAGAATCACTAGTGATTCTCGCCGAATCTTACTTGGCACCGTTTTGCGGTAGCCTGAAAGAGTCGGCGAGAATCACTAATGATTCTCGACGATTCGGCGAGAATCACTAGTGATTCTCGCCGATTCGGCGAGAATCATTTGGTGATTCTCGTCGAATTTTACTTGGACGAATTTTCGTCTTTCCACCCAAGAGCTGCTCCTTGACCCATCCTTGCTCCTTGTCTTCTCTTGCATAAACACGGCCCTGTACTTGAAAGTAAGTGCACTCCAATAGAGAGAGTACACGTAGGCCAACACACTGATCTGCTCAACGAGGGATTACGTCGTGCAGACCCGTGTATATTGACCTACTGCACCCTGACATTGGTGTGCACTTAGCGTGGAAGAACGCAAGCACAACTTAAGAAGTTTCATCAAATACATTGTGAATTCATCTTAGCTTGACAGGTGGCTTCCTCAAATCCAGGTGATTGTGGATACAATACCCAACAAAACCTTCATAAGGAACTTTATGAAGTCACACCCATGTAAACTCAATTAAACAATATACAACTATTTTTCCATGCTTCTATATTCTCAAATATGTTCCTTGACTAAGTATCACACTTTTCCAGCAAGATATGATATTTATTTCCTATTTATCTAACTAAGGTGCACTAGATTACTTTACAAAGGAGGCACTACAAATAAATCTTCAATCACTCCAAATAAACTACTAATGCAACCTAATGTCATTTGATTATCTATTACAGAATTGCAAACCATTCTACAACTTATACATCATATTTTCATCATTAACATCAAAAGGGGGCAATATGAAAGTTACTACTACAAGGATGATCTACTGATCTCTAAACACCATAAGATAAATACCAGAGATTAATAATACTATGAAATTAACCATACCAAAATACCAACAAGATTCAAGGTCATTTGACCCATAAGATAATATCTAAGGTTTAAAGTCATAAATGCTTATTAAGTGGTTTATGTGCGGTGCATGTGTCTAAGTACCACCATATCCCTTCCTAGGGCATTTCACCACCCTAGGATATCATGGATGGATCCCCAAGCCATCCAAGAACATAACCCCCTATGTCCTTCACAAACCCCCAAAGTTCAACCATAGGGTTAGAACTAGGATCCAAGGGAAAATCCACCATAATCCATCCCATAATCCAAATGAGGGTGTTAAATGTCATGTCAAACCAGTAGCCAAAATTCAACCTCTGTTGAGGTGGTTTGGCCACTCAAACCCACAAGGGGCACTTTGACCTAAATACCCCTTTTAGGGCAAGGCTAGGGTTTGCTTATTTCCGACCAAAAGCATATCCAAACGGGATGAAAATTTATACAAAGCCTTATGATGACCCCAAGGACAACTCACAAAAATTTGGGAGGGTTTGGAGGTCATTAGGTCCCGTAATTAAATTACCTTAGGATTATTAAATAATTTTAAAAACTATAGAAACAGTTTCTGCAAAAATTCCCATTTTTAGGCATGACCTAGGTATAGGTTAGAGTGACGCCCTGTCCAAATTTCATATCATTTGGATAAGTGGTGAAGTGGGGCACACATTTAAATTTCTGACTAGCCCTAGGTATAGACCTCACCAAAATGAGTGTTGTTGTCAAACCACTTATCCAAATTGCCTCAAATGAATTTTAAATTAAACTAGACCCATAGAGCTATAATTGGCATGTTGACAACTTTTCATGTAGGGGAACTTAGGTATTTGTAATATTTAATTTAAAACAGCCCAGTAAACAGGACAGAATTACAAAAAAATCAAAATAAATATATAAGATCCAGCACGAATCTTGACGCACATCCGACGTCTACTGGTCATCTTCTACCTCCAGCCAAGGGCTGGGATTGCCCGAACCTGGAGCAACTTCCAAGCCATTTTTCCGGCCAACCAACCACCTCCCTGGCCGGCCACCACTGCCACCACCTTCGTTGAGGTGGGGGCTATCGCCGGGCGGCGGCACAGCCACCGGAGGGGCGGATTCTGGCGAACCCAAGTGGTTGAAAAAACATGAAATTTCTCTCACCCGATCTGGCTCAATTGAGCCCGATTTATCTCCTAAAGGATTTATAGATCTAGCCCACGAAGAGAGGAGTAGAGGAGGACCTTAGTGGAGGGTTGTTTCCTTGTTGGCCGCCGCGTCGCCATTTCCGGTGGTGGAGCTTTTCGGTGCTCTGCAACTGTGCAGCCAGAGTGCTCAGTTTCTTCAGGGAAATGGTGGATACTACTGCCCTAAGTCTAGGGAAGCTTTTAAAACATTCAAATGGGAGAGAGGATGGATGTAGCATCAATGGCCATTAATGGCCATGAATGGAAAATTTCGGGCAATGGAATTTTCACTGAATTCAGCCCCAATGTGGTTGGCTAAGGCTGTTAATCTTCTCAAAACTAAAGGGGGATTGAATCCAGCATGAAGAGAGGAGCTCTTGGCCTCCCTATGCCATGAATGGCCTTTATTGCCCCCTTTCTCTCTCATCCATTAAAGGGGAAAATGGAGCTTTCTCTCTCCTGCCATGAATGGCCACGATTTGCCCTCAAATCTGTATTTTTGGGCTGACACGGCCTGTGACACGCCCATGTCACTGGCCGTGTACCTTAAGCGGCACAACCGAGTTATCCAGAATAGTACACGGTCATGTGACACGCCCGTGTCACATGATTGACACGCCCGTGTCACATGACTGACACGCCCGTTTCATATGACTGACATGCCCGTGTCACTCAGTACACGTCCGTGTCTAGTGGTCATGTACCTCAGGCAGTACAACACCAACTCAATCCAAGCGAGACACGGCCATGGGACATGCCCATGTCCTAGGCCGTGTACCCCAAGACACACACGTGTCCACCAGCACTCATCCTTGGCTGATCTAGAGAAGCACACGCCCTGTGACACGCTCGTGTCACAGGCCATGTACTCAACTTGACTTGACGCTCGACAATCGTCGAGCCCAGTTCGTCAACCAGAGGAGGACATGCCCTCTGACACGCCCGTATCCCAGGGCATGTTCCCGCTCGAGAACTTCTCGAGTGCACTTCGTCGAGCACTCGAGAGGCTGCTCAACCCGAGTACGACACGCCTTGGGACACGACCGTGTCCCAGACCGTGTCGCCCAACCTAAACCCAATTGGGATTTGGGGTGTTACATATCCTCCAGCCTATTGTCACCCCACTAACTCATATTAATAATAAAAATGAGGTTAGCTCAAGTGGGGGAATTGGGTTTGAGTTTGGGTTAGCCCATTTGAGCTAATTTGATCTAACACTAGAGTAGAGTTGATCTTGGTCAACATGACCATTTGGGTTGACCCTAATGGGTTCTTGGTGACCCATTGGCCTCCCCTAAGGTCTAGGAAGACTTGGGCAGGGTTGTTTGGGCATCTTGGGGGTCACTTTACCCTTAATAAGGGCACTTTGACCACTTTAGGGCTAGAGTTTACTTGGGTCAACTTAGCCTCTTGAGTTGACCCCAATGAGCTCTTAGTGACCCATTGACCTCACTTTAGGGTTAGGAGGGCATGTGTGGGGTCCACTTGGCTAAGGAAGGGTCAACTGACCCTAAGTAGGCTAGTTTGACCCATTTAGGGTTAGGGTGGGCTTAGGCCAACTTGGCCACTTTGACTGCCACCAATGGGTCCTTAGTGACCCTATGGACCACCCAAGGGGTTAGGGGTGTTGTGGTGGGGTCATGGAGTCAATTTGAAGCCCTAAGGTCATCCTAAACTAGTGTTTAGAATTCTACTATTTTTAGACCATGGTGGCCTTCACCTTCCTACCTAAGTTCACCTAGTCCACTTGGACTTCCAAGGGTTTTGTCATGACCTAGTCATGACAAAACCACTTTAGGGGTCTGGCTGGAAATGAGATGTTACACCTTACACCTGATGACGCCCTGAGGCTTCTGCAAGAAATATCCTGACACAGCATATATTGGACTGCTGGGAGAAATACCAAAGGAACATCCATGGAATATTCGCTGTTCGATCGACTATACCAACTGCAACACCTGTCATGGCAATCTCTTGCCAAGGATGCGGCAGGAATGGACATCACACATATGAATGCCCGGGAGACGAATTGTCTGGTGAGCTATGTAATCTAAATATGAATGAATATATGAATTTCATTGCTAACCAAAATTGGGGTATGCCGTATGGGAATGCGTATAATCCAGGGGTGAGAAATCACCATAACTTTTCGTGGAACCAAAATGTCGGTGGCCAACGATGGTAACCTGGGCAGCATCAATTCGATACCTCAGCCTCTGGGAGCCAACCGAGGCCACCAAATCCGGGTTATAATCAGATCCCTTTGACACCAAAGAAGAGTAATTTGGAAGAAATGATGGAGAAGTTTGTTGTGGTCGTTCAATCGAATATGGCTAATTAGATTGCATCTATGCGGAATTTGGAAGTGCAACTGGGATAATTGGCCCAGGTGCTAGCTGAGCATCCCCAAGGGACTCTTCCAAGAAACACTGAGAAGAACCCCATAGATCAAGGGAGAAGTCTTACTGAGAAGGAAGAGGGGGTGTGTAGCGATCTGTGATAGCTTGTACGATGAACAACATCGATACACCCGCCCTTTGTGATTCTGGATCATCTAGAAACATTCTCATGTTGCAAGACGTCGAGAAGTTTAATTCAAAATTAAATCCGAAAGATTGTACTTCTCTTGTTTTAGCTAATGGTGTTCTGGTGGAGACTGATGGAGAGATGAAATAGGTTGAAGTTATGGTGGAAGAAACCAAGGTTGTGATGGATTTCCAAGTATTGGGTCCTACTAAAAATACTTCGACCCATTTTGGAGGGAAAGCATCGCCACCTTGGATTTTTCCAAGGGGGAGGTTGTTTTACCAAGTGTGGTGAAACCGACGTGCCTTCCTAGCATCGTGATTGAACCTCTGTACCCGACTCCTATTTTTATCACTGACGAATTGGTTAGTAATGTGGATCACAGAGATAAATAGGAGACGTGGAAGTAGAAGGAGAAAAGAAGTACTTTTGAAGAAGAGCGTGGTGATGAGGAAGAGAAGAAGGAGCTGTTGGTTCTTGAGGATGCTGCTGATGAAATTCCGGGAATTAGATCTGTAGGGGAGCATGATTCTCCACATCCTCATGCAGAATTTATGGATAAACAATTTAATCGTAAGATTTCATGGGCGGATCCAGTTGCCATTATGGCGTCGAAGACGATGAAACCCGAAACTTTTGATGGAGACCCGGTTAATTATGCTAGGTGGCGTTCTACCACTGTGGAGAAAAAGAAAAATGAACGATTTTTACGATCAGCTCGTTTTGTTGCTCTCCAGGGTAAGAAGCATGGGGCTTGAGGACGGTTGGGTAAAGCCAACTTGATTAATAAAGCTCTAAACCCTGAGCTTTCTCACTCTTATGGGGAGATTTATCATAAATCAGCTTTTAGTTGATAGTTTATTGAATTTGTGCAAGTAACTGCTTGATGGACCTGCGCAATTTTCTTTTTTATTTAGTTTATTGCGGACAGAAAACTCTATATGATGCTTAATATAGGTATTTGGTCCACCTTAAGGACGTAATGAAAAGGGCTTCTGGGAGACAACCCATCTTGGATCACTTGGTCCTATTTTGTGTGTTGTGTTTCGTTTTGTATATATGTTTCAATTTTCCAATTGTGCGTGGATCTCTAATTCCCAGGTTCTGAAAATTTTTGAGGCGCAGCAGACCAGCCGCTATTAGACAGCCACACAGCGCGACTGGTATGCTCTGTTTTGAGCACATGTACTTCTTACCCCGAGCTCTTTATTTTATATGGAATGTTTAATTTTACTAGTTGTCGCATTCAAGTATGGGGGGAGATCATGCATGTAACATCCCTTAAACAACTAGAACCCTAGGATTTTGTTTTGTCATGACTAGGTCATGACAAAACAACCAAAAGCTCAAGGACCAAGTGAACAAGGGCCAAGGTAAAAATCACCTTGGTCTGCATATAGCTCATCCTCAACATTTAAAACTAAGGTCTGACCCTAGGGCTACACCTTGATCCCAGGACCCAACCACAACACCCCAAACACCTTGGGAGTCCATAGGGTCACTAAGGACCCACTGTGGGCAGTCAAAGTGGTTAAGTTCACCTAAGTCAACCCTAACCCTAAATGGGTCAAACTAGCCTACTTAGGGTCAATTGACCTTCCTCTAGCCAAGTGGACCCGACTCATGCCCTCCTAACCCTAAAGTGAGGCCAATGGGTCACCAAGGACCCATTGGGGTCAACCCAAGAGTCTAGGTTGACCAAAGATAATTCTAGCCCTAATTTGGTCAAAGTACCCTTCCTAAGGGTAGGTGACCTCCAAAGTGCCAAGACAACCCTACCCAACCCTTCCTAGACCTTAAGGGAGTCCAATGAGTCACTAAGGACCCTTTGTGGTCAACCCAAATGGTCATGTTGACCAAGGTCAACTCTATTCTAGTGTTAGGTCAAATTGGCCTAAATGAGCTAACCCAAGCTCAACCCATTTCCCCCACTTGGGCTAACCTCATTATTATTATTATTATTATTATTATGAGTGAGTGGGCTGCAAATAACTCTCCTAATTAACCAAGTCAACTTGGTGACTAGGAGAGAGGGTGAGCTCCATTTCCATGTTAATGGAGGAGAGAGGAATGATGAATGAGGGGGATGAAAGGGGCTCGGCCAAGGGGGGCCAAAGGCCACCCTTAATGGTTGGATTCAACTCCCCTAAGGAAGGAGAGAAGTTTCCAGCCATTTCCCTGGCCACCAAGGGTCTGGTTCAGCCCCCTCCACCATGGCCAAGCCTAGCCAATAATGGCCTTAATGGTCATTGATGATCCAGCCCCTCCCCTCCCCATCTGAGGCTTTAAACACCATCAGTGGGTCGAGAGAAGGCTTTCCCAATCCTTACCTGAAGAAACCAATCCCCCCACTATGTAGTTGCAGAAACCCAGCGGCGCCACCTTCAAACTTGGCTTTCCGGCGATCTTCTCGACTTCAGGCCGCCGACAAGGTCCTCATCCTCTCCTTACCTCATGGCTAGATCATAGAAATGTTTAGGTCCAAGGTTTGGGCTCAATTGAGCCCGAACCAATTCCTGGTTTTCATGGTTTCGGGCCGAGAATTTTCTTGGTAGAACCGTCGGAATAAGCCCCTCCGGCGGCCAAGCCGCCGCCTGGCGACATCCACCACCTCCACGAAGGTGGTGGTGGCGGTGGCCGACCGGGGAGGTGGCCGGATGGCCGACGACAGCGGCTAGAAGATGCTCCAGGAAGATCCAATCCAGGCCATCAGATGGAGGTGGACGACGACCAGATGCCATCCAAATTGCGTCAAGATTCGTGCCTTAATGATTTTCAAACTATAGGATTAAATAATGCATCTTGATGATTTCTATCATACTATTTGTAATTAATGGTTTTAATTTTTACAAATACTTAGGCCCCTCTACTGAAAAAGTCACCAACATGGAATTTGTAGCCCTAGGTGTCTACTTTAATTCAAAATTGATTTGAACCAATTGGGACCTCGGGTTGGTCTAGGGAACCCATTTTGGTGGGACCTATACCTAGGGCTATCCTGAAATTAAAAATGGTTCCCACTCTTCATCCCTTCTCCAAATGACCTGAAATTTGGGCAAGGGGTCACCCTTAGCTATTTCTAGGGCCTGGCGAAAAATAGAAATTTTTGGAGATACTTTGTCTATGGTTTTATTATCTATTTAATAATAATATGGTAATTTACTTAGGTGGTCTAATTACTTCCAAACCCTCCAAAATTTTGGTGAGTAGTCAATGGCCTCATTATATGTCTCTGTATAAATTTGCACCTCATTTGGATGTGTTTTGGATAGGGAATGAACTAACCCTAATTTTACCTTAATGAGGGGTTCTTAAGTGAAAAGTGCACCTTGAGGTTGAGTGGTCAAATCACCTCAACAGAGGCTGAGATTTTGACCACTGACTTGAAATGACCTTTAACACCATCAAAGGGATTATGTGGTGGTCTAGGGTAGCTTTGCACTAGGATCCAAACTCAAACCCTAAGGAGGGGCTTTTGAGTGTTGTGAAGGACATGAGGTCAAATACCCTTGTGTGATCTTGCAACTTGCTAGAAATGATGTTAGGGTATCCAAAGCCCTCTGGTGTGAATCCTAAGTGATTTAGAGATGGATAGACCTCTCAAATCCCTGACCTTAGTTTAGGGCATATCCACCTTTTGTGTAGAATAAGCCACCAAAACTTACTAAAAAGGTGTGAAACTTAGGTAACATGGATTTCAAGTTAGTTAGGACCTCTGGTGAATTTATTGGAATTTTATGAGAAATATTACTAGCACCCCCTTTGTTATACATGATGTGGCCCTAAATGGTATTTTATTTATTATGATCACACTATTCATTCTAGACTCATGGAATTTGGGCAGGAGATATTTTAGGTCAACATGGTTATCCCTGAATTTTGTTATAAATTTTAGTTGAAAAACTTTAGTATCGCCTTCACAAGTATTAAAAAGGGGTATTATGGTTGATAAATTATTTAGAGCTATTTACTTGTTGCAAAATTGTGAAATTGGGGTTCTGATAATTTTTAGGTCAATATCCACTTGGAGAAATTATCTTATGATTTTTAGATGATTATTTGCAATATATACTTTACAAACCCATAATTTTGGGATTTGATGCATAATTTATTCAGAACTTATTTCCCGCTGGAAAATTGGTAGACACTGGATTTTAAGTTGAATAGTCATTTTGAATTTATCATAAATTTTTTTAGAGCATTTGCTTTAATTAAATGGGCACTTCATGTTCAAACATGTATTTTTGGTTTACTAGAATAAATAAATAAATTATCTGATAATTTAGGAAAATTATGAATTTCTGGGTTTAGGCTATAAATGTCATTATAGTCCTCCAATAAATATTATACTGGTACTGAGTGTTGGAACACCCTATTAATGATTTGGGTAAGGATCACTGTCTCTTAGGAAACCTGTCTTGACCTCATTGTATAGATCTAAAGGTCAATTAAAATTGAGTCTAAGGGTTAGTAGTTAGGTTTGGAAGCTGCCCTCAAGACCAGGTTTTTCTGTTTTGGAGACTAAGTCATTCCGCCGAGCTCAGTACAACGAATCGTCGAACTCCATTCGACGATCGCTGAGCTCCCTTCGACGAATCATCGAACTCCATTCGACGATCTCTGAGCTCAACTTCAACGAGTCGTCGAACTCCATTCGACGATCTTCGAGCTCAGATCGACGATCTTGACTCCAGTTTGATTCTCTATCTCTGAGCTCAGTTCGACGATAGTTGAGCACAGATCGACGATCTCTATTTCTGTCCAAGACCAGTCTCTGAGCTCAGTTCAACGATAGTGGAGCACAGTTCGACGTTTTTCTGAAGAGTAAGACGATTTTCAAGATTCAAATTCAGACAGTTGTAGAATTATTCTCAGCATTTATGTCAAGGATCTTGTAGCCATTTTTCATTTAATCTGGAACAAGTTTCAAGGAATTTTCAAGGAATGTTTTATTGGACTTTCCTCTAGAAGACTAATGTAATTAAGGAAGTCATTTATTGACAGGCTAACGACTATCTTGGACAGTGGATCAATTCTATTCAGATGAAAGGAATAAAAGATATATTCATTCTCTGCAACAAAAAGACAATTATAATTTGTGCAACAACTCTTACAACATCAATCACACAAGAGAAAGAGAAAGAGTTGCAGATATTCTCAGTCTCAAGAATTCATACAAGAACACGCATCACAAAAGGAGATCAACTAACTGAAATTTTCAGATCTCTCTTGATTCAAGTGTTCAAAGACCATCATCATTCAAGACTCCAGACACCTCACATTTCAGCTGTTGCTGAAATCATCTTTTGCTGGAGATCAAATTATCTGAAGGCCTATCACCCTACTGCAAAGCATCACTTCCTGAACAACTCAAGATCTCAGGGGGAGCTTTGATAACATCCACTATCTTCTCTCTGACTGTTGACAGAGAAGATCATCTCATCCCTTTCTCTCTCTCTCTCTACTGTAAAGGGTTTTTCAAACTCCCTTCAAAAGTTTGTGTTTTGTTTCTGAGACCTTATCAACACTCAGTGGTGGCAAGACACCTGATCAAAAAATCTAGTTTGGTTTTTGAGCACCTTATCAAAAGCTCATTGGTGCCCAGGACACCTGATCAACTCATCCTACAGTGGATTCCTACCTAGGGTGGTAGAAGAGTGGATGTACCCAGGTTGATTGGGGAACCACTATAGCTCCTTTTGTCATCTGGTTGCTTGTCTTTCTTTTGTTTCTGACTGTGGATTGTGATTGCTTTGTGATTGATCTGTGATTATTCTTTGTTTAGATTTACTTTATATTATTTGCTTCCCTATTCACCTATGAATACAACAACTATTATAAAACATTTTTAGCAAGCACCATACTCTATTCACCACCCCCCCCCCCCCCTCTAGAGTATATCAGATCTAACTTGCACTTTCAATTGGTATCAGAGCCAGGTTGGTTAAAAATACCACACCTTAGTGGTTGTATAGGCTAACACCTGAACCCAAAGATCCCTCCAGTTAGATCTGCTTGTTTTGATTTTGATTATTAGAATTATTTCTTCACAAATCATGGCCCAAAACAAAGATTATGCCAGCACCCGACCTCTAGTGTGCAATCTGTCTAAGTTTGCACTTTGGAAGGCAATGATTAGACTGCACGTGAACTCTATTGATGAGGACATTTTCAATTCTATTTTGACAGTGTGTCCAAGACCTCCAGAGAACACAAGTACAAGTGCTGTTCCACCTCCCTCAGGAACAGATGCAGAAATAAAGAAATGGAAAGTTACAGATGCAAAAGCTATGAACATTCTTGCTCAGACTATGTCTGATGAGATATTCCAAAAGGTAGCTGAATGCAACTCAGCAAAGGATATCTGGGACAAGCTATCTGAAATAGTCTCGGGATCTGTTGATGAGAGAAAAGACAGAAGATCTCCCCTCATAACCCAATATGAGAATTTCAAGAATGGAGAAGCCGAGTCAGTAGCAGACATGTATAATAGACTCAGCCTGATAGTCAATGAGCTAAAAACATTGGATAAAGAGATCTCATTGACTGAGATAAATGATAAAATCCTAATGTGCTTCCCAAGCACTTGGGACTCAAGTATTTGGCCAATCAACGATGCCAGAAGTCTCAATGAGATCACCACTGAAGCTCTCTTGGGCAAGCTCAAGTCTTATGAGCTGCTCATTAAGAATAGAGAAGAAGAGCAGAAAGCTGCCTCACCAGCCACAAGAAAGGAAAAGTCAATAGCCTTCAAAGCCACTGAAGATCAGCCTGAAGATAAGGTCACAGGCAATGAGGAATTGCTAAGTCTACTAGCCAAAAGATTTTACAAAATGGCCAGAAAGGACTTCAGGAAGAGATCATACAAAGAGCATGACACGACAAGGTATGATAAATCTAATAACAAAGAAATTATCTGTTTTGGTTGCAGGAAACCAGGCCACATTGTGCCTGACTGTCCAGAAAACAAAAACAAGGACAGAAGGGACAAGAAAGAAAGAAGAAAAGACAAGGACTTCAAGAAGAATAGCAATGGAAAACCCTCCTCCAGCAAGAACAAACACACAAAGAAGGGATTTGTTGCTGAAACCTGGAGTGAGACAGAAGAAGAGTCAGAAGCTTCATCAAGCTCCAATGATGATGAAGATGATGCTGAAGAGAAGGAATTCTGCATGATGGCAATCAATGCCTCACAATACAATTCTGATGTAGAAGAGTCTGAATCTGAATCAGAGACTCAATCTGAAGAAGACCAGGTAATAGACTCATTTGATTTCAATTCTGAGGACTTTAGTATGAGTTTAAAGCACTATGTTTAGACTTATTAAAATCTGAGAAGGAAATCAACTCTCTCAGAAATCAATTATCTGAACACAGTACCTTAAAATCAGATAACCTCAAACTCTCTGAGGAGTTAGAGTGTTGTAGGGAGCAGATAGCTTCACTGAAAAGTGAGCTATCAGAGGCCAAAAAGCTTGAAGAATCCCCTAATGGGAGAAGCATCAAGCTAATGTACATCACAAGCACAGTGAACTCTAGATTCAATAGTACACTGGGCTTGTGTGCTTCATCCAGCCAACCTATAGTTCTAACAACCCCAATTAAGTTTATTTCTGATAAAGGTAAGAGAGTTGTAGAGGTAGCTAGGAAAAATTCTGACTTACCTAAGAAAACCAAGGTTCAACAGAAATCGTCGAACGGAGCTAGACGATCGTCGAACGCAGATCAACGATCTCAGGCAAAATCGTCGAACTCAGGTCGACGATCTCTAAACCCTAAACTCTGACACAGTCGATCGTCGAACGGAGCTCGACGATCTGACCCAAGATCGTCGAACTCAGCTCCACGATCGTCGAGCAGAGATCAGAGCTTTGAAAACCTTTTCAAGGGTAAATCAAAATCCAAACCTAGGGGTCCTTCATCCCAAAGCTTTAACCCTTATACTGCATGGATAATACCTCCAAGGAGATATCATCCTGAAGGTTATAAGAGTCAACCAGGGATGTTATTTATTTCTGAATTTAAAGGTTATCAACCTAGGCCCAAGGTAAACTGGGTCAAAAACAAGTAAATTGTTTTATGTGCAGGTGAAGACCTATCCAACATCAAACCAGCAATGGTATCTGGATAATGGGCGCTCAAAGCACATGACAGGAAACAAGGACAACTTCGCATCCTTTAAAGCCAAGCTTGGACCCAAAGTCATATTTGGTGATTCAAACTTTGGAGTAACAAAAGGATATGGTGCAGTTCAGATTGGCACAGTCATATTTAAGAAAGTAGCCTATGTGGAAGGACTGAAGCATAACTTCATCAGCATCAGTCAACTATGTGATGAAGGCTACCAAGTGACTTTCAGCAAATCCTTATGCAAGATCAAATCAGAGGACAACACAACTGTGTTGACAGGTAAAAGGAAAGGTAACATCTATTTAATAGACTTTCTTTCAACAGAAGTAGATATTTGCCTGTTTAATTCTATTTGTAGACCTAATGAGTTATGGCATAAGAGATTAGGACATATTAACCTTAGAACCATTGCTAGGCTATCCAAGGATAACCTTGTTAGAGGACTACCTTCTGGCCTCTACAAGAAGGAAGGACTCTGCAGGGCTTGTCAATTAGGCAAGCAAACCAAAAATAGTTTCAAGTCACTTAATAAAAGTGATTCACCTAGGATTTTGTATCTGTTATACACGGATCTTTTTGTACCCATTACAGTATAAAGCTTAGGGGGGAAATCTTACATTTTAATGGTTGTAGATGACTTCTCTAGATTCACATGGGTGTTCTTTCTGAGGAAGAAGTCTGATAACTTTAAGTGTTTGACAGAGTTTCTCAAATGCATACAGACTAAGTTCAATACTCACATTGCCCTGATCAGAAGTGATCATGGGACAGAGTTTGATTCTCTTCTTATGCAAGAGTTCTGTCAGAGTGAAGGGATCAGGCACACTTTCTCAGCTCCTAGAACTCCTCAACAAAATGGGGTAGCTGAAAGGAAAAATAGAACCCATATTGAATCTTCCACTACATTATTGTCAGATGCTCACCTTCCTCTATCTTTTTGGGCAGAGGCAATGAACATCTCCAACTATGTGCTGAATAGAAGTTTAATACATAAACTAAAGGGCAAGACTCCCTATGAATTACTCAAAGGGAAGAAACCTAAAGTAGATTATTTTAGAATTTTTGGTTGTATCTATTACATTCACAATAATGACAAGAAATATTTAACAAAATTTCAAGATAAATCTGATGAAGGAATGTTTCTGGGATACTTCATGATCAGTAAGGCTTATAGGGTATATAATAAATCAACTCTCAAAATTGAAGAATCTGTTCATATATCTTTTGATGAAACTAACATGTCTTTCAAGGACAATAATACTTCTACCATAGAACCTTTGCAGGTACACTCTCTTGCAGAAGACTTGGACAGGTTACAAATCATTCAAAAAGAGGAAAGCAGTGAAGATGAAGAAGACATTCAACACCTTGAAGAGAAACTTCTTGAAGAGCCAGTTGTTGTACCACCAGAGGAAACAGCAACACAGGTTGGTGAACAATCAACACCTCCTTTTGATTTAGTAACATCAAGAGACCATCCAATTTCCCAAGTGATTGGAGACATCTCGGCTGGTGTGCAAACCAGAAATCAGGTCAACCAAAATCTGATGCACACTTGCTTCCTTTCTCAAATTGAACCTCAATCCATTCAAGATGCTGAGCAAGATCCACACTGGATCATTGCAATGCAAGAAGAGTTGCATCAATTTGAAAGGAACAAAGTTTGGAAACTAGTACCAAGGCCAAAGGATCACTCCATTGTTGGAACAAAGTGGGTGTTCAGAAACAAATTGGATGATCAAGGAGTCATTGTAAGGAATAAGGCAAGGCTAGTTGCTCAAGGGTACTCTCAAGAAGAAGGGATAGATTATGACCAGACTTTTGCACCAGTTGCAAGGCTAGAGGCCATAAGAATCTTCTTAGCATATGCAGCACACAAAGGATTCAAAGTATATCAGATGGATGTAAAGAGTGCTTTTCTCAATGGGGATATCAAAGAAGAAGTCTATGTCAGACAACCCCCAGGTTTTATCTCTTCAACTCATCCTGATTATGTTTTCAAATTGCATAAAGCATTATATGGTCTAAAGCAAGCTCCTAGAGCATGATATGAGACCCTAGCATGCTTTCTTCTGAAAAATGAGTTTATAAGGGGTAGAGTAGACCATACTCTTTTTATTAAAACCCATAAGTCTCATACCCTACTAGTACAAATCTATGTAGATGATATTATCTTTGGTTCTACTGATTCAAATTTGTGCAGAAGGTTCTCCAATCTAATGCATTCTAAATTTGAAATGAGTAGCATGGGTGAGCTATCCTTCTTTCTAGGATTGCAAATCAAGCAACATGCTGAAGGCATATTTATTTCTCAAACCAAGTATGCAAAAGAATTGGTTAAGAAATTTGGTATGTCTGAAGCATCATGCATGAAAACACCTATGCCTACTAATGTTGTATTAGATGCTGATGAACATGGGAAACTTGTTGATCAGACAACATATAAAGCAATGATTGGCTCTTTATTGTACCTTACAGGTAGTAGACCTGACATAATGTTTGCTACATGTATATGTGCTAGATTCCAAGTGAGCCCTAGAGAGTCACACCTAACCTTAGTAAAAAGGATTCTCAGGTATGTAAAAAGTTGTCCAAATCTAGGTCTCTGGTATCCAAAAGATTCAGTATTTGACTTAACTGGATTTTCTGATGCTGATTATGCTGGATGCAGAATAGACAGGAAAAGCACCAGTGGAACTTGTCAGTTTCTTGGTGACAGACTTGTCTCCTAGTTTTGCAAGAAACAAACATCTGTGTCAACTTCAACTGCTGAAGCTGAATATATGGCTGCAGGTAGTTGTTGTTCACAAAACTTGTGGATTCAAAACCAACTCCTAGACTATGGCTACAACTTAGAGAAGTCAAAAATATTTTGTGACAATACTAGTGCTATTTCCATAGCACAAAATTCAATCCTCCATAGTAGGACAAAACACATAGAGATTAAACATCACTTTCTAAGGGATAATGTTGAGAAAAATAAAATTGAACATCAATATATCCCAACTGATTTACAAAGCGGAGATATTTTCACCAAACCCTTGGATGAAAAGAAACACACCTGCTTCCTGAATCAGTTAGGAATGTTAGATGGAGGAAGTCTAAAATAAGATCCAAGATTTTTAAAAAAACTCTAAAAATTGACCAAGACTAGGCAAACTTCTTGATTTTTCTAGTGTGTAAGAGTGTTTCTGATCTTTGAACTGCGCTCGACGATTTTCCTCCCGATCGTCGAACGGAGATCGACGCTTTCCTAAATCGTCGACCAGAGTTCAGCGCTTCTCAGATAGTGCTCAACTATCTCTTTCAGGTCAGCAATCGTCGTGCTGAGTTCGACGATTTTGTTTTCTGAACTATCGTCGAACGGAGCTCGACGCTCTCCAATATCGTCGAACGGAGATCGACGCTATTGATGACCTTTCAGTTTCCTTTAGAAGCCCCGATCGTCGAACTGAGTTCAACGATCTTTCCTTTTTTGCGTCGAACCCTAATATAAAATTCATTTTTCAGCCGTCGTTCTCCCTTTGCGATTTCATTCTCTCTGCAAATTTTCTCTTTCCCTCCAAACTTCTCTACACTTGGTCGTTTGGTTGTTTATTTTTTTGCAGGAATCAATGGCCGTCTCATTCGCCATCTTGGCCGCAATGAAATTTGATGCGGGATTTGACATCGACATGGATTCGTTCAACAACAGTTATCAACTCTTCCAGGACATTCTGAACCTTTTCAAGGAACAACAGCTAGTTACAATAATGACTACCAGGATAAAATTAGCTGCAGATGAGATTAATGAATGGGTATATACTGCCCATAATCAGGATCAGATTACAGTGGTTGGCACAATCTCAGGAACCCAGGTATTTCTAACACCTGCTGCCCTGATAGAGATTTTTCAATTGAAATCTGGAGAAGAGTCTGTTGAACTTTCTGGAGAGGAATTTTCTGCTATGCTTGAAAGGATGGGTCACTCAGAAGCAAACCCTAGCAAGTTGCTGAAGAAAAATCTATCTGTGAAATACAGATTCCTAGCTGATGTTGTTGGGAAGGTGTTGTTGGCCAAACACTCAGCTCATGATACCATCTCCAGGTATCAGCTCTTCTTGATGGGTGCTCTTATGGACAGGAAACAACTGAATTGGGGAGAAATCTTCTTTGACCTAATCAAGAAGAAATTCAACAAAAATTTTGTTAATTTTGGACGGATATTAGGGCTGTTTCTTCAGAACATATGCCCTGCCCTGCTAGTTTCAAATGGGATGCACATCAATGCCTCCAAGAGGCTCACCTGTGCCCTGTTTGGAAAATGGGACAGGAAAATTGTGAAGCCCAGCAGGCCTTCTGCATCTACTACTTCAGGCACAAGGACTGCTGCAGTCACTTTCCCTTAAGTTTCTGCCCCTGTAGAAGACTTGCCTGTTTCTTCTCCTCCTCCACTTCTTGTTTCATCTACACCAGTCACATCCACCATCATTATTTCCACCCCATCTCCAACTTCACTTCCCTCTCCTACTTCAATTCCATCTCCAATTCCTCCAATAACAGAAGAAATCTTCCATCCTCTACATCAATACCCACATCTAGATATTGACTCATCCTCTCACATTCCATCTTTCAACCTTATAGATGATTCCTTTATGGATGATTCTCCCTCATCCCCTACTGAGCCACCATCCTCATCCACCTCATACCAACAACTACTTCAAGACATTATTGCTCAACTTTCCTTTACACCCTCTATTTCCATTCCATTATCTTCCATTTCCATAATTCCCATCTCTCAACCTTCATTTCCACCATCCACAAGTTCTCCACCAACATCTCCTGCTGCTCCACCTTCAATTCCTATCTCTGCTCAAGCACCTCTTGAGCATGTAAATCTTCCAGCCCTTGTAGTTAGATTATATGAGCTAATAGCTCCCAGGCTATCTCTCTTACTGGAGACCTCTTTGGCGCCACTTATAAAAACAGTTCAAGAACTGTCTGTCAGGCTCTCCTCTCTCCTTCCTCCTCAGGCAATCCCTTCATCTTGGTGCCTTGATCCAGTCCTGACTGAATCTAGGCAGGGGGAGATGCCTCATGAAGCTAATAGATTTCCTGTTGCTACTGCTGTTACTTCAGTCCAAGCTCAAGATCCAGTACCTCCAATTAATGTTATCACAGTGGACCTCAGGTCACTGTTATCAATTTTTGATTCTGTTTATTTCAACTGCCTGCCAGACCAGCAATCTAAAGATCTGTCTAAGGCCATTGTGCCCATCTCTAGCTATGATACCAGCTTAATAAGCTCTTATATAAGCTCCTATATACATTCCCTATATACTATTGAGCCTTCTGTTTCTGTTGATCTTACTGTTACTGCTCCTACTGATAATGTTGTTGTTTCTTATAGTCCTGATGTTGCTGCTGTTTTAGTATCTGAGGACATGCATATGACAGAGGCACTTATTCTTGAGCCTGCTGATACTGCTGCTGCACCTTCTGTTTCTGAAAGTGTTGTTGTTGAAAGTGTTGTATCTGAATCTGATATTATATCTGAATCTGCTGTCACAACTTCTTCTGCCAGTGCTACTTCTACTCCTCTTCCTGCTGTTGCTGCTACTACTGTTGTTATTTCTGATGTTTCTCCTACTCAATCACAACAACAAAAAGAATACCTCAAAAGGATTGATGCATTATATGATGATCAAAGCTCAGAAAGTGATCAGTATATGACTGACTCAGATGACTGCTCTGCAACTATTGCAAGAAAAAGAAAGGCCAGAAGCAAAGCAATGAAGAGAGTTCCTCCAGCAAAAGTGAAAGACAGAAATGATATTCCTTACTACATACTGCATAACTGTCCTATCACAGAACATTGGATGCAATACTCCAAAAATCAACTAAAAGCTATGAAGAAAAAGAGAAAGTATGATAAAGGATCATCCCAGTTCAATCATCCTCCTCCTCCTCCTTCACCAGGTGCAGGTGCAAGTGGTAGTTCTGCATCTCAACCCTCTGCCAGAAGCCAAAGCTCTTATCGACCTCAAGGTAGATCCTAATATAGAGGAAGTCAATCTAGAGGCTACCAGTCAAGAAGAGGAAATTATAGAGGAAATCAAAGAGAATTTCAAGTTTATTCCAAAGGACATTCCAGGCAACATCCATATTCAAGGGAAGGACAAGCTTCCACTGATACTACTTCAGGTCCCTTTCCTTACAAGCTGAAAGAACTAATCTCCTCCAGAGCTCCTCCAGACAATCCTTCAAATAGATATGAGCCTCCAGTTCCTTTTGAGGATCCAGAAAATAATCCTACTTCATGGACAGCTAGGATGAAAGAATTAGCTGCTTTAGATCAGATCAAGAAAGCTAGAGAACAAAGCAAAGACACTTCCAGTATCACTACCTTATCAGATAGAAGGAAAAAGGAACTTGAAAGATATTCATCCAGTAAATTCTTTGATTCAGAAAGCAATATGAAGTGCACCCTGAAGTTGTAGTGCCCAGGCCAAAGCAACAAACCTCTCTAGGTGCAGCTGATGATAGAAGATCTAATAAGGAAGCTCTCAATCCAAACAGAGAAATAGTAGTTATAAAGAGCAAGGAAAAAGAGTAATTCTGTAAGGTGACAGTTATTTTGATTTTTGAGATATCTGTGATAATGTATGTGATTCTGCAATGTTTTGTTTAGTTGCATTTCTGCTTTGTATGCTTTTATTTTTTCCAATATCTATAAATAGTAATCCTAACCCAAATAGGGGGAGATTATTGGAACACCATATTACTGATTTGGGTAAGGATAACTATGTCTCTTAGGAAACCTGTCTTGACCTCATTGTATAGATTTAAAGGTCAATTAGAATTGAGTCTAAGGGTTAGTAGTTAGGTTTGGAAGCTGCCCTCAAGACCAGGTTTTTCAGTTTTGGAGACTAAGTCATTTCGTCGAGCTCAGTACGACGAATCGTCGAACTCAATTCGACGATCGCTGAGCTCCCTTCGACGAATCGTCGAACTCCATTCGACGATCTCTGAGCTCAGCTTCAACGAGTCATCGAACTCCATTCGATGATCTTCGAGCTCAGATCGACGATCTTGACTCCAGTTTGATTCTCTATCTCTGAGCACAGTTCGACGATAGTTGAGCTCAGATCGACGATCTCTGTTTCGCTCCAAGACCAGTCTCTGAGCTCAGTTCAATGATAGTGGAGCTCAGTTCGACGTTTTTCTGAAGTGTTAGACGATTTTCAAGATTCAAATTCAGACAGTTGTAGAATTATTCTCAGCATTTATGTCAAGGATCTTGTAGCCATTTTTCATTTAATCTGGAGCAAGTTTCAAGGAATTTTCAAGGAATGTTTTATTGGACTTTCCTCCAGAAGACTAATGCAATTAAGGAAGTCATTTATTGACAGTCTAACGACTATCTTGGACAGCGGATCAATTCTATTCAGATGAAAGGAATAAAAGATATATTCATTCTCTGCAACAAAAAGACAATTATAATTTCTGCAACAACTCTTACAACATCAATCACACAAGAGAAAGAGAAAGATTTGCAGACATTCTCAGTCTCAAGAATTCATACAAGAACACACATCACAAAAGGAGATCAACTAACTGAAATTTTCAGATCTCTCTTGATTCAAGTGTTCAAAGGCCATCATCATTCAAGACTCTAGACACCTCACATTTCAGCTGTTGCTGAAATCATCTTTTGCTGGAGATCAAATTATCTGAAGGCCTATCACCCTACTGCAAAGCTTCACTTCCTGAACAACTCAAGATCTCAGGGGGAGCTTTGACAACATCCACTATCTTCTCTCTGACTGTTGACAGAGAAGATCATCTCATCCCTTTCTCTCTCTCTCTCTCTCTCTCTCTCTCTCTCTGCTGTAAAGGGTTTTTCAAACTCCCTTCAAAAGTTTGTGTTTGGTTTCTGAGTCCTTATCAACACTCAGTGGTGGCAAGACACCTGATAAAAAAATCTGGTTTAGTTTTTGAGCACCTTAACAAAAGCTCATTGGTGCCCAGGACACCTGATCAACTCATCCTGCAGTGGATTCCTACCTAGGGTGGTAGAAGAGCGGATGTACCTAGGTTGATTGGAGAACCACTATAGCTCCTTGTGTCATCTGGTTGCTTGTCTTTCTTTTGTTTCTGGCTGCGGATTGTGATTGCTTTGTGATTGATCTGTGATTATTCTGTGTTTAGATTTACTTTATATTATTTTCTTCCCTGTTCACTTAGGAATACAACAACTGCTGTAAAAAGTTTTTAGCAAGCACCATACTCTATTCACCCCCCCCGCCCCCTCTAGAGTATATCAGATCTAACTTGCACTTTCACTGGGTGATTATTTTGTATACCTCACTTTATACACTTCATTTAGCTACGGTTGGTCTGCATTTAGTAAAATCGCGGAATTTGTGTTAGATTAAGAATTGGGGCTCACGAGTTGGAGTTATATGCTTGCTGATTTGGATAAATGAAAAGAGTTCGTCGTTGGAAGTTGGGATGAGTAAGGGGTTGGAATGGTTAGTGTTCGGTGGTGCTCAGGATCGCCGAAAGATCGTCCTTTCCATGGGGAGGAACTGTCCAATGAACTAGGGTTAGATCCAGTACAACAAGTAAGGGTTTTGGGAAATTTAATAGCAACCAATAATAATAAGTGCCTTGCGAAAGGGAGCTTTGGGCGTAATCCCATCATAGTTCCTAGTGCCTTCGAGAGCCCTTCACGGGGAATACCTTGGGCAGTCATGGGCTAACATAAACAGTAAGGATAAAATATTACAAGAGCAACTAGTATAACTAGGCGTACACATTCACACACCCCGACAGCTCAGGAGGTTGATTAGGTTGTTTTGATTGCCATCCGGACGGTTCGTTTGGAAGGTAGATGCACGGACGGATAGTCCGGGGAGCTAGTGGCTCAAAAGGTTTTGGATACAAAATAAGGTGGTGGGTCTTCGGTATCGGATGGTCGTTCACAACGACATTGATACGTTGACTTGGCGGTGTGGGACACTTAGCCAAAGAAAGTCTGGTGGATATGGCCAGCATTAGTATGCGGATACTCTAGGTTGTGTTCTTCTAGGGGCGTACGGGAGAGCTAGGCCTTGTAGTGTGGATACCCGCCTAGGAGTGGGGTGCCCGACCCACTGTCTCCGTTTGCCACTATAGAGGTTCCTGGGAGTGAAGCTAGCTGCCCAAACAGGGGGAACTAAAGGTCTGTGCGCATAGAGTTGTGTGCGTGGGTTGCACTTGCATGAATCATGGCATAGCATACTTGCATACAACCGACACCCCAACGTATAAATTGGTACGAGACTTTTTATATGGTGGGAGCCTTGCAGAAGACCCCTTAACTTATATGCTTGTATGTGCATTCATATAAGTTAAGGTTACTTACTTCCTACCTTGTCTTTCTTACATACGCTGCTTACTCTACTTGCTTACCTTACTGCATACTATTATAGAACTACTAGACTAGTTCCACTGTCACCTGCCACTTTGTACTCTCCACCTTTGTAGCTTCCCTTTACTCCTCCCCACTCGGTGCCAAGGAGCCATGGGGGAGGGGTGGGGGTTGATAGGGCTTAGTCTTTATGACTAATGGTTTTCGGACCACAACATTACAGGGGCTCCGGATGGGAGACAGGGACCAGCAGCTCAGGGGCCAGCACCAGCGGAGTACGGTGTGCATGGAGGTGGGCTAGTCTAGTACCGGGGCACCAGTGACCAGTTCCGTGGGTGATAGTCTTTATATAGCTTCCGCGAGAAATTGTAGCGAGGATCTGTTGCAACAGGCTTAAGCCCGTTTTTATTTCCATTTTGTTACCATTTCAGTACTCTCTTTTCTATTTATGGACTGGTTGTGATTTCTCTTATTACTTGTGATGTGGACCTAGTTTTATCCGAAACTATATTGCTGCTCTCTCTGTGATGATCGAAAAGGCCGGCAGAATCGGCGTTTTGTAGTGGTGGCTTTCCCGAGAGTCGGGGCCACCGCAAAAAGGCGGTTTTGGGCATAAGACCCCGAGGTTTAAAATGAAAAAAGGGGTCTTACAATGCCTGTGGTCACTACACGAGCACACAATTTATTGCATACCAGTCTGTTATTTATTTATTTCAAAATCACTGTAACACACACTGAATCACCCCCTTGAGCGCGATCTTATCCACGCGCACGGCTCGAGTCAAATGCAATGCTCGTGTGTAAACTTTAAAATAGTGGTGCTCGCTTAGGATTTTGAGATAGAGTAGTGCGAAACTCGTGCAGTGCTCCTAATCGAGTACTCATGGTTTGTGTAGAAATAGTATAGATTTAATTTTTCTTTATGCTCGTAGATTTATATTTTTTTGCAGATGTAAATATTGTTTGTACTACTCAAAAAATTGAATATGGAGTAATCGAACGGTAGTGTAGGGATGTGTGTAGCCGTCACTAGACTCGTTTTGCTCGAGTCGGGAGGAAGGATCATCTTTCTCGGTGACAAAGAACTTGGCCCAAGCTACTTTCGAAGCATTGGTGCATGGTTAGTCAAGCGTGAGCATGACGTAGGCCATCAATTTGGCTAGTTTGAGCCTTGTTTACCTTGTCCTAACTGCTAACCATTGCAAGGCAAAATTTGTGCCTACCCCTCCTTTGATTCAGCTCCACCTTCATTCACCAAAGCCTAAAGCCAGTCCTCCTATCGCAACCAAATCCTTGAGCTTGATTGAAATTAATATTTTGACGAGGTGTGATATGTGGAATTCAAGTGATGTGGTGATGACTACAAAAAAATTCTACTTGCTAAAATTGGGGATTGCAAAAAGAAAAAACGAAGAAAAAGAAAAAAATTGAAAAAGAAAACCTAAAAGAATTACAATGAGTAATTGAATCCCCACCATGTTTATCTTGATTTTGGTCGGGTTAGGCCGTGTACACACCGAGTTTTCAAGCTAAGTCTGGGGGTGTGTCACACGCGCAATTCTGAGTAGCTATTTTGGTTTAGATTTTTGTTCGCTCGCTTTGGTTGTGTGTAGCCTCCATGTTTATCTTTTACTACCAAACCTTAGCCTAGGCCCCATTCGATCCTACAAGTCCTACCGATTCTTCGCTTGTGTCTAGATAGCGTCGTAGAGATAGTGTGAACGGGCATGCGTAAGGTCCCCGACATTGATGGATTTCTTTGGAGGTGATCATGAGCCCCGGTCTTTGGCAATGCTCCTCTTAGTGGTCTGCCTACTTTCTTCCTACGCATGACCGAACCATTCTCCAGAATTCCAATTTTGAGTAGATACAATATTTATTTACGCTTGTCAAATAGTTTTTAACTCCGTAGTATAATTAGAAAGTTTTTCTATTATATTTTCTATGCCCATGATGTATTTGATTTCTCGTAATACTTTATTTCAAAATTGCTGAGCCAGCTAACTGTTTTCTAGTCCACAGAGTGATGATTTGTTTTCGACGCGCAAATGAGTAAGTCTGGGGGTGTGATGAGTCCAAATTATATACATATTTTTGGACTCATATGGGCCAGTTTTCTTTCACAAGCACTTCACTTTTAGTTCGTTACCGTATGTATTTATTCTATTCTTTTTTTCCATAGGAAGTGCACTTTAGACACGTTTTTATTGTGATTTCATAGTTTTTGTACTTTTGCCTTATACTTGGTGTTTTTCTGCGTCTGAAGAATGTGGTGCGCCCATTTCGGTGGCTCTTTTATTCTTACTGCAGGTACAATGGTCGTGTGCGTGTTCCGGGATTGTTAATGGTCATGCGCCACTGTTCGTGCGCTCTATATTATCCATTTTCCAAGTTATGTCCGGGGAATCGCATGACCATTGGACATAGTGCACACGACCGCTGGTCGTGCGCCACTGCTCGTGCGCGTTTATTCGATTTTACTATAGTTCTGCAAATGCTAAATGCACGATCATGGGATCCAGCACGCACGACCATCGGTCGTGCGCCGCGGATCGTGCGCATATATATTAATTTTTTTATCCAGCTACAGGTTTCTCTGGGAGCTGAGCGCACGATCATCAACCGTTAGTGCGCACGATCACTAGTCATGTGCCACTGATCGTGCGCTCTATTTTTCTGCTGCAGTATTTAAGCCCGGCTCCACAAATTAGGGCATACACCTTTCATTTTCCACCCCGCTGCCACGCTTGAAGCATCGTTCCTCTCCCGCACAGGTCCTCCACTCATCTCCACCCTCCGGGAAGCTTTCTCCGGCCATCCAAAGTCATCTTCACCACTTCAGAGAATTCCCGGCCACCAACATCTTGCAACAGAGACCTTTCAGTACTTTTCATCTGAGCAAAGGGAGTAAAGACTGAAGGAAAGGGAAGAAGACGAAGGAAGACAAGTGGATTGACCACCCATTTGCCTCCGGAAGCAACCACGGTCAGATTCGTGAAGTGGACTGACAACACACCACTCCGGCCAAGAACCACGGCTAGACTTTCCCCACTTCGGTTTATTCTACCTCTTCTATTTGTGGATTGTACTCTTAAGCTTTTAATAAACCTAAACATACTTTTAATTTGTCTATGAATGAAGTTATTTGGGTAGTTACATCCTCTGTTGTAGCTGTGATGCATTCGTCTCATTTCACGTCCATTCCACTCACGCTCTAGAACCACTCTAGCAAAACCTAGTGTTGGTGGATGAAGAGGTGATTACGACCCTCACTCTCCGGATGGTGTTCATTCCATCCGCTTGCTCTCCGTCCATCAACCTAACTAAGCACGACATAGCGACCCGCATTAGTTTCCATCCACCAAGCGAAGCGGTGCTTACTACCCACATTAGTTTTCTTTTTGTTGTTAGCTTTAGGAATCGAAAACCAACCCCCCTTGTGTTTCATTAAACTCTTAGTAACGATCTATCTATGATGCTATCACATACCCTTCCTGCATTCCCTCGAGATCAACATTTGGGGAAGCTATTCCCAATATTATTACTTGACAGCGACCAGTGCACTTGCCGATGCATCAATTCACAAACAATTATGTTTTCATATATTTATCACAACCATATATGTTAACTCTTCACGTATTCATCAAGCATGATAACGTAAGTATAGATTATATATTCAATTATCGGGCACCACACCCTCTTTCAAAACTTATCTCATTCAACGGATTACAATCACACACATCTTTACTAGATTTCACAAGTAGCCGTTTTGTACAATCAAATCTTATCAAACTATTTGTTCACTAATTTCCCCAAACCATTTGTTTATTAAATTCCTCCAAAACATTTGTTTATCTCGGCTACATATAACTAGGCTCATCCTAAACTCAACATCATTTTGCTACATTTCTTCTACCTAGTCCAAACCTGGCTATACACCAACCCGAAAGCATCTTGCACATAAGTTGTTACCATACAGAAAATTCGACTGGACATTCTCGGAGATACAGAGCTCCTATGAAAACGTGTAACCATCTGTTGAAAAGGTATTTTCGAGGAATTTATCTTTCCTGTGCAAACCCAGACCTAGATCCGAGCGTACCACACACAAGAACGGCTTCGAAATCTACTGCTGCGCATAAAATAGATTTTTGTACGCATCTTAATGCAAAACGAACGACATCGGTTCTTCTTCTTCCATTATCAATTTGTTCAAAACCACATACAGCACTTCCTCCTCCCTTATTCACCCTCAATAAACCATTCCTCTTCATGAAACCAAGTCCACCATCTTCACAAAGAAGAGAGGAGAGGTTGAAGATAAATAATCTTTAGGAAAAAGGTCTTAACATAGTATCTTCCTAAGAGATCTTCTTGTCGCACAAGTCCAACACTTTTGAGTTGAAATCTCTCCTACATTATAACTAAAGATCTAGCACCAAGGGATAGGGTAGGAAGCTCACCTTATTTTCGGTCATGGATCTTTTTATCCTTCTTGGTGGCATGACGATGTCGGCTCTCGCTTTTCCTCCTCCGAGAGATAGTCCGTCCGTTCATTGTCCTTCCAAGAAAAGCTCCACACATTTCGTTCTCTCAGGAAAAATCAGAGAAGAAGAATGACTGCTAAGTTTTGGACATACGTTTATTAAGGAAACAACCAAAAAGATCTAGGGTTTCTTGAACAACGAGCTACCCCCGCGCAATAGCATGCTACAGCCACACGTACCTTCGAAGTTGACTTCCATTGCAAGACACCGTCCAAACTGCCCACTCAGGTGCTGCCACCTATACCCTAACGCCGCACGGTACTATTCTTACCTCCATGCGCTATGTTGGCTTTCGCCTGCGCTCTCAATAACATCGAGCGTTCAGTTCCCGAACTGTATGTCAATTAAATCACTTGGCTACCATAGCGCGGTACTCTTCCTACCACCGCGCAATAACCATTCGAGCGCCATGTCAAATAATTCAGCGGGTGTTGGGTCCATTTATCCCAATGTCCCAGATTTGTAAGAAGTCAAACAAGTCAATGACATACACATAGTTGTATTTGAAATGTGTTTAAGTTCATGCATGCAGGATAGTCCTTGTCATATTGATTGGACAGGTTGACACAAAGAAGTATGATGGAAAGGCAGGGAATTGCCAAGTCCATAAGCGTTGAGTGAGGACAGCATACACAACACCATATGAACTATCACACTTAGTCAGGTGTGGACAGTAAAAGCCAAACTTTAACAAGCAGAGATATAGACTAAGTCCACAGGCGATGAGTGATGTCAACTCACTCAACGCCATGCAATAAATTCATTGAATAAAGCTGCCTCAGTCAAATCAAGAGAGATTCTGTCAAAGGAAAAGTTTCTAACTCAAAAAGTGTTGAGTGATGCCAGTTGACTGAACTCCTTGTAGGTTATGTCAAAGCCTTGGTAGAATGATATGAAAAATCTATCTAAGTACTAATGCATTGAGTGAAGACAGTTCACTCAACGCCAAAGAAAGAAAGCTTTGAGTCATACTGCTGTAGTCAATGCCTAAGAAGAGCAAAATTATTCTAAGTATAAAAGCATTGAGTGAAGCGAGTTCACTCAACGCCTAGTCAAATGGTAAGGCAGAAGGGAGATGGTGTTGAGAGAAGTCAACAGACTCAATGCCCTCATGCAGAGCAAAATTATTCTAAGTACAGAAGTGTTGAGTGAAGCAAGTTCACTTAACGCCTCAGCAGTTGGCAGAGTTCAGAAGGAGCTAAGGCAAATGGCCTTGAGTGAAGGCCAATCACTCAACGCTCTCAATGCCATGAATGCAGAAAGAGCTCAAGAATAAGCTAAGTCCAGAATAGTTGAGTGAAACCAGTTCAATCAACGCCTGGAGTGTTTTTGAGAATTCGACAAAGTCCTGAATGGCTGGCGTCAGCAAAAGTCAAGAAAGTCAACGCAGTTCAAATTCTTTGCGGAAAATCTGCAGTATACCGTTAATGGTGTCGCAGGACAGTTGTTATTGTTTTTTGTAAATAGAAGGTGGTAACTTGTCCTATTTGGGATGGGCCCACATTACAAAGAGTCGTTGATCAGCTGACTATAAAAGTATAAGATTGGCTGGAAGGAAAGCAGCAATTAGGGTTTTCTGATTACGCATTGCGGCGGAATTTCGTCTTCTTCCTCGTCATTATCATCGAGCCAGAAGAATAAGTTCTATTCAGTTGACCTGAAATTAAGAAGAGATAACTATTGTGATCTTCATCTGATACAAAAAGTTCATAATCAATTTTTGATTGAGAAGAGAAGCAAAGACTTCAGAGTATGCTAGTCCAGGTAGCTGTTAGAAGAAGATACAACACCTTCAGTTCCATTATCTTCAATAGCAGATCAGAATCTTGATTCTAAGTAACTTCAACCACAAGCAGCCTAGTGCTGAAGATCGTTTCAACTTGTTGCTGTGAAGAAGATAGGGATGAAATCTGCTCAGCCCAGGTAGATAGACACAAAGATATTTCTCTAGTGTCTAATTGATTCACCGCATTTTTATTTTCTGTAGGATCCAATCTTGGATTTGAGGAAAGATTCCTATGAGAATCTGAGTTATAAAGGTTAAGTGTAGGATTCAGTTTTGAATCTGAGGTAGGGCTATCCTTCCAGTATGAGTTGTAGGGCTTTTGAGATGGAGGTAGGTGATTGCTGAATCACTGAGTTATTGACCCTTGGACCTAAGTTGTAGGTCTTGATGGAGACTGAGTGGTCCTGCGGGATTGAGTTGTAAGCTCTTGAGGAGCCGAGTATTGGGGAAGAGCCTTATCTAACATACTGTTATAAAGGAGGAGAAGGACAGTGGATGTACTCAAAATATGGGGAACCACTAGAATTGCTTGAGTCTTCTGTGTATGTATTGAAAGCCTAAGTAAACTAATCACAACTTATATCTAGGAAGACAAGATCTAAAAGGAAATTAAAAAAACCTATTCACCCCCCTCCACCTCTAGGTGTTAGCTGACCTTGAAAACAAAGACTTTCAAGTGGTATCAGAGCCTGATTACTCAAAGAAAGGCTTAATAGTCTGAGTAGATCTCCAAGGTCAGCAAAAGGTTTGTCCTTATGTGTTCGGGTGTGAATATAAGGAGCTGGGTTCCATGAAGCTTCCGATCTGCAGGAAGGAAGGGTTTGGCATCTTGAAGGAGAGGGTTAGGATATACATGGAAGCAGCTGACCCAATGATCTTTGTTACTTTCACAGAGGGACCTTTAATCCCTATAAAAGTCTCAGTTCTGGATGCAAATGCCCAGACACCTAAGACCTATTCTGAAATGACAAAGGATGAAGTCATCCTTGCGACCATTGACAAGAGGGCACAAAATATTATAGTTAGTGTCATAGATGACTCCACCTTCCAAAATCTAGTGTATTACAAGACCTCCATGGATATGTGGGACACTTTAGTGGTCTACATGGTGGGAACAGAGGAAGTAGGAGATTACAGAAAGTTTATGCTCAACCAAGAGTATGAGGCTTTCAAGCAGAGAAAGACAGACAACATAATAGAGTGCTATGCTAGATTCTTCAGGATAGTCAACGATCTAAGGACCTATGGCAGGGTTTTCAGCACTTATGAACTTAATGACAAGTTTCTAATATCAATAACTAGATACTGGGATACAAAGATCTGTTCCATAAGAGAGGTGGCAAAGCTTGTTGGCACTCCACCAGCAACACTTTTTGGGAAACTGCGGTCCTATGAAATGCAGCTGACTGCTAGGAATGAGGAGTAGAAAAATAGCAAGTCTCAGGCGAAATAAAAGTATGTAGCCTTCAAATTTGAAGCCTTAAGGAGGTGCAGAAGGAAGACTCCTTCTCCACCAAGGAGGGATGATGAATCTAACTTAGAAAGGCTAGACATTAGAACATCAGACTGCCATATGTCTGACGAAGACTTTTATGTCTTCTCCAGACAATTCCAAAAGTTCATGAAGAAGAAGCAATGGAAGAACAAACCTTCCTCCTACTCATATCACGGGAAGAAATCCTCCAAGGTGGACATGTATGGTTCTAAACTTATTAAAAATATATCTACTAATGTTATCTATTATTGCTGTAGCAAGCCGGGGAATGTGTTTGCCAACTGCCCAGTGAAGAGAGGAGAGGATGGTGAGAAGAAGCACCACAATCACCACAAGGGTAAGAAGGAAAAGTCATTTGTGGCTAAAAAGCAAAAAAGCTGGACTGACTCTTCCTCTTTAGAGTCGGAAGAAGAACAAAAGAAAGCCTACTTTGGGCTCACTGCTGTTGTAGAAGATGAAGACTATCCTACTGCAAGGATAGAAATCAGGGCCCCTCTGTCATAGTCAAATAGTGATTCAGAGGTGGATGATGAATAAGAAGAAGATAGCTGCTACTATGGGCTGATGGCTATGACTGATAAAGAATCCAGCCAGGATTAGGATAGTTAACAAAAGGTACATTACCTATCTAAGTCTTCTTCTGAGTCAGGTTATGTGACCAAACCAGATTCTAAAGCTCATTCATCAAGAGGTGAAGGAAACTCTGTCTGAAGAAGATGTCAAATTCATTATTGACAAATATGGTGTCTTGCTGAATGTTTTCAAGAAAAGGAAGTTGCTGGCTAAGAAATAGGAAAAGGAGAATTCTTCTCTTCAGCCTGTTGTTTCCCAGCATGCAGACCCAGCTTCCCTCCTGGATCTGAAGATGAAGGAAATCAGTGAACTAAAAACTATTTCTTTCATTCAGACAGGCACCATAGAGTACCAGTAAAATTAAATAAGGGACCTGGAAGAGCTGCTGGAGATGGAGAAGAGGATAGTGGCTAGTTATTCAAAGCCAAGTTCAGTGCTACCCCTGATAGACTCCTTCACCTCTCGAAATTGTAAGAAGGGGTTGGTCTTCAAGGGATGCACAAATGTTGCCAATCCTAAAGGAAAGGTCAAAGCTCTAGTGCAGCCAATGGCCTCCAAGCCTCCTATTCCCTTCAAGAGAGTGATGCTGCCATTAAATAGGTATGAACAAGAAAGCATCTTTGGTCACTAGATGAATGGTAGATCAAAGGGACTAAAGACATTCACCACTATGGTGGAAGATATAGCAAGTGTGCAAGTGCCTTCAAGGAAGCCCATGAGGAGATTCAAATGGCCCATCATGGACCATTTGTGTTTGGTGCACCAGCCACTACACTCAAGAACAAGGCAAATGCCTGTTCTTAGGATCTCCCAACCCAAAATCTGACGATGGGCAAGTCTTTCAGCAAGCTAGACTTGGGTATATCTGAGGCCATCAACAGTATGTTCTCTGAAAAGAAGTCTACTGTTGGTAGGGCTCAAGATATTCCTAGTATTTCTACTGTTAGATACAACCCAAGTCAGACAGTGGCTGGAACATACAAGAATAAGACTATTGTTGTATCTTCTGGTTTGAGAGCTGCTGTCAGCATAGCTACAAGACCAGCTCTAAAAAGAAGGTATAATATTCATGAGTACTGGTGTTGTGGCAAGGTGGGCCACTATGCTATTGATTGCTTGCACAATCCTAGTGTGCCAAGAGGAAGACGGAGCTTAATTGTCAGAAGAACTGCAGGTAGATAGGTTTATTATCAGACTTACTTACACCTAGGACCCAATAAGAATTGTGGTCCTAAGGTTAACTGAATTATGTCTTGCAGGTTATTCCAAGTGGCCATACCCATATATGGTACTTGGACAGTGGATGTTCCAGACACATGACTGAAACAAGAAGCTTATTGAAAGATTACTCTCCAGTAAAGAATGGAATCAAAGTCATCTTTGATGGATTAGATTAGGGAGTGACAATAGGTATGGTAAAATCTCTAATGTCATAGTTACTATCACAAAAGTATCATATGTGGAAGGTTTGCAACACAACTTGATAAGCATTAGCCAACTCTGTGATCTTGTCTATGACATATTTTTTCACAAGGATGAGTGCCACATTAAGAGGTTAAGTGACCAAGAGGTCATCTTTACAAGCACTATGAGTGGAAATATTTATTGCTTAAATTTCCTGTTCATGGATAAAGACCCTCCTATATGCCTAGTGGTAAGTGAGAAAATCTCATATTGTGTACAATGGCACAAGAGATTAGCTCATTTGAACTACAAGACCATTGGGAAGCTCTTTAGTGAAGAGCTAGTTAGATATGGTCCCAAGTCGAAATGCACTAAGGAGGGTATCTACTCTGCATGCTAAAAGGGCAAACAGACCAAGGCCTCTTTCAAGATCATTGGGTCCAAAGACTCAGTGAGGTGCTTGTACCTCCTACATATGGACTTGTATGGTCCTATGCAGTTCATAGTCTTGGTAGGAAAGTCTAAACCCTTGTGTTGGTTGATGACTATTATAGGTTTACTTTGGTGTTCTTTCTTAAAAGAAAGGATGAAACCCTTGAACTATTCAAGACCTTTGTCAAGCAGATACAATATTAGCTAGACAGTACTGTGGTCAAAATGAGAAGTGACCATGAGACTGAATTTTAGTCTGCAAGCATGACAAGGTTCTGTGAAGAGCAAGGTATTAACCAAGAATTCTCTTCACCTAGAACATCACAGTAAAATGGAATTGCTGAGATGAAAAACAGGACTCTAATAGAAGATGGAAGGAACTTACTGAATGACACTACTCTCCCAGAATATTTCTGGGCTGAGGAAGTAACCACTACATGTCATGTCCTTAACAGGACTTTTATCACCAAAAGCCACAAGAAGACTCCCTATGAGATCTTGAAGGGCATTAAACCAAACTTGTCCTACTTCGGGATATTTGGTAGGAAATGTTATGTGCTGAATAATGGAAAGTACTATGTGACTAAGTTTGCTGCCAAATCCTATGAAGCAATCTTTGTTGGGTACAACCACCACCGTATGGCATATAGAATCTACAACATGACAAGTCAAGTTGTAGAAGAGTCAGTTCATGTTGTCTTTGATGAATCAAGCATGATTAATAGTGAGCTGCCTAGCTCCTCTTCTAGTTCTGCGGGCATAGAGAAGGTGAAGGAAAAGCTCACCATCAAGGAAGATTATTCAGAAGTCCAGGATAAGGATGATGATTCATGATGTCCAGAGGGTGCACAAGACATAGAAGTTGTGGATGAAGTTCAGCATGGTGGAGCCACTGATGCTCAAGAAGGTGAAGTAAGGTTGCCTCCAGCTATCAGGTTTCTAAGGGACCATCCACCACACTAGATTATTGTTGAGGCAAGCCAAGGAGTCCAAACCAGAAACAAGAGTTTCAACACAGTACTCTACTCAAGTTTTCTTTCACAAGTAGAGCCCAAGAAATTTGAAGAGGCTAATATAGACCAATTCTGGATTGGAGCAATGCAAGAGGAACTGAACCAGTTTAAGAGGTGTAAAGTCTGGAAGCTGCTTCCCAGACCTAAGGGACATAATGTCATAGGAACTAAATGTATCTACAGGAACAAGTTAGATAAGAATGGCATTTTTGTTAAGAACAAATCTAGACTGGTGGTGAAAGGATACATGAAGGAAGAAGGTATTTATTTTTATAAAACCTTTGCCCCAGTACCCAAATTGGAAGCCAAAAGATTATTCCTTGCATTTTTTGCCTACCAAGGATTTAAAGTCTACCAGATAGATGTGATGTCAGCCTTCATGAATGGTGACTTAAAAGAGGAAGTCTATGTAGAACAGCCTCTAGGTTTGTTGACTCCAACTCTCCTAATTTTGCTTATAGACTTAGGAAAGCTCTATATGGTTTGAAGCGAACCCCTAAAGCTTTGTATGGGACTTTGTCTAGTTTCCTCATTGAGAATAAATTCTCAAGGGGGAAAATAGACAAGACCATATTCCTAAGGGAATCTAAGGGCAAGATCATCCTAGTACAAATATTTGTTGAATATATTATCTTTGGATCAACTGAAGATAACCTTTGGAGGAAATTTGCTAAACGTATTCAAGGGAAGTTTGAGATGAGCAGTATGGGTGAGCTCAAGTTCTTCTTGGGACTGCAAGTTAGACAGACTAATGATGACTTATCCATATCCCAGTCAAAGTTCACTAGGGAGTTGATTAAAAAAATATGTTATGGAGAGTGACTCCACCATGAAATCTCCCATGGGGTCAAGTATGCCTATAGGAAAATATGAAGCAGGTAAACCTATTGATGAGACTTTGTATAAATGGATAATTGGCTCCCTTCTATATCTTACGGCTAGTAGGCCTGACATCATGTATGTTATATGTGTCTATGCTAGGTATCAAGCCTGCCCTAAAGAATCTCATTACTCTACTACAAAGAGAATCTTGAGGTATCTTAAGGGCACACCATATCTTGGCCTATGGTACCCTAGAAATAGGGATTTTGAACTAACATACTATTCAGATGCAGATTTTGCAGGCTGCAAAGAGGATAGGAAAAGAACTTTAGGATCATTTCAATTCTTAGGTGGCTGACTAGTATCTTAGAGCTGCAAGAAGCAAACCAGTGTGGAAATATCAACTACATAGTGAGAGTACATATCAACAGCTAGCTGCTGTGCTCAGTTGTTGAAGATCCAGCATCAGCTCCAGGATTATAACCTGCAGATAAGTAGAACTCTTTATTGTGAGTCTATTAGTGTTATTTCTGTTACTAGGAATCCTGTCTCACACAGGAGGACTAAGCACATTGAAATTAGGTTTTAGTTTATTAGGGATCATGTGGAAAAGGAAGACATATGTCTAGAGTTTGTCCCCACAGACAAGCAAGTGGCTGATATCTTTTCAAAGCCACTAGATGAAGCAAAGTTCAACACCTTCAAGTTTGAGTTGGGTATGTTGAACATAACATAGCTTAGGTTACTACCTAGGATATTTTTGGTGCAGGATTTGTTCTTCTTGCAGGTGTTGACGACATAAAGTGTCAATGAAGACAAAAGTTTCTATCAGGAACAAGATGATAGAAGATGATCCTATTGCAAGTCCAGCAGCTGTAGGAGCTTTATTTAACCTCATAAAGAGAGGAAGCTGGCAGCTGCACCTATGGTATCATCTACAATCAGCTAGGGGGAGCAGAAAATCAAGGCAGACCAGCTCCTCCCTGACTATTCAGAAGTCAAAAGGGGGGAGAGAAGATTGTGATCAAGTTGCAATCAGAGGTTGATCAAGTAATCAAGATCTTCAAGGGGAAAAGAAGATGATCAATGTCATACAGCTAATATAGGGGGAGAAATAGATGTCCCCATATAGGGTAATGAGGTGAAGGTAATCAAGGCCTTCAAATGTTATCACATACCTAGCAATAATTTAGGGGGAGTAGGTGATGCTCACCATACAGGCAGGGAATGTGGTAATTTTCCTGGATCTATTCTATCATTATAGTATATTTTATTGATGCATATGTTGTGCATGTCATTAACAAAGAAAATTAATAGTGGGTTTTGACTTCTTCAAATAGGGAGATATTATTGGGTCCATTGATCACAATGTCCCAAATTTGGAAGAAGTCAAACAAGTCAATGATATACACATAGTTTTATTTGATATGTGTTTAAGTTCATGCATGCAGGATAGTCCTTGTCGTATTGATTGGATAGGTGGACACAAATGCTGGCCATATCCACCAGAATTTCTTTGGCTAAGTGTCAACCTCACCCGCCGAGTCAGCATATCGACGTCGGTGTGAACGACCGACCGATACCGAAGACCCACCACCTTATTTATGTATCCAAATCCTTCCGAGCCACCGGCTCCCCGGACTATCCCGTCCGTTACATCTACCTTCCGAACCTACCGTTCGGATTTCTAATCAAACTATCCCAACCAACCTCCCGAGCTACCGGGGTGTGTGAATGTGAAACCCTAGTTATACTAGTTGTTGTTAAACATTGATTTTACTTACGCTTTAGGTTAGCCCAGGACTGCCCAAGGTATTCCCCATGAAGGGCTCTCGAGGGCATTAGGAAGTACGATGGGATGAAGTCCAAAGCCCCCTTTCGCAAGGCACTTACTGTTATTGGTTAATACCCGATTCCCGATCCCTTTTTAATATTACTCTGGATCTAACCCTAGTGTGTTTGGACTTTCTCTCTCCCTCCCTCCATAGGAAGCACGATCTTTCGTCGATCACGAGCACCTCTCAACTCTAGCCAACAACCCAACACTCTCCTCATCATGGTTTCTAATAAAGCTCTCTTTCATCTAACCAAATTAGCATGCATTTCTCCCCACTTCCTATGACCATATCTCATGTTATCACAATTTCCGTAGTTTTACTAAATGCAGACCAACCTAAGCTATATGATGTACATGATAGGAGGTACTCCAAATTTTCTTCCAAATGCCCTAAGATAATTAATGAGAGTCTATCATGTCATGATTATCCTAAAACCAGAAATTTATAATTTTCTAATTAAATTTGGCATTTAATTAAGTTTTCCCAAAATTAATCCATGGGTGATTTGAACATGAAGTACTAGATTTACTTAGGGTATGGCCATTCAAAAATTATGAACACTGTAGGTTAACAAGATATTAGTGAATACTAAATATCATAAATTTTTATAAAATATTTAACCTCTAAAAAGTTATTCCAATATAATTCAAATAAATAGGGGTATTGAAGGAAGTACAAAAAATACTAGTCCAAATATTCCTCAAAAATTAGCAAAGCTACATTAGGATCATAAAACGCCACTTCCTAAGTTTCATGAAATTCCCAAGTTTTTAGACCAGGTAAAAGATTATCCTAATGAAAACCTTCATAAGGCACTTTATGAAGTCACACCCTTGTAAACTTAATTAAACAATATTTAACTATTTTTCCATGCTTCTATATTCTCAAATATGTTCCTTGACTAAGTAACTCACTTTTCCAGCAAGATATGATATTTATTTCCTATTTATCTGACTAAGGTACACTAGATTACTTTACAAAGGAGGTACTACAAATAAATCTTCAATCACTCCAAATAAACTACTAATGCAACCTAATGTCATATGATTATCTATTTCAGAATTTCAAACCATTCTACAACTTATACATCATATTTTCATCATTAACATCAAAAGGGGGCAATATGAAAGTTACTACTACAAGGATGATCTACTGATCTCTAAACACCATAAGATAAATACCAGAGATTAATAATACTATGAAATTAACCATACCAAAATACCATCAAGATTCAAGGTCATTTGACCCATAAGATAATTTCTAAGGTTTAAAGTCATAAATGCTTATTAAGTGGTTTATGTGGGGTGCATGTGTCTAAGTACCACCATATCCCTTCCTAGGGCATTTCACCACCCTAGGATCTCATGGATGGATCCCCAAGTCCATCCAAGAACATAACCCCCTATGTCCTTCACAAACCCCCAAAGTTCAACCATAGGGTTAGAACTAGGATCCAAGGGCAAATCCACCATAATCCATCCCATAATCCAAATGAGGGTGTTAAATGTCATGTCAAACCAGTAGCCAAAATTTCAACCTCTGTTGAGGTGGTTTGGCCACTCAAACCCACAAGGGGCACTTTGACCTAAATACCCCTTTTAGGGCAAGGCTAGGGTTTGCTTATTTCCGAGAAAAAGCGTCTCCAAACGGGATGAAAATTTATACAAAGCCTTATGATGACCCCAAGGACCACTCACCAAAATTTGGGAGGGTTTGGAGGTCATTAGGTCCCATAATTAAATTACCTTAGGATTATTAAATAATTTTAAAAACTATAGAAACAGTATCTGCAAAAATTCCTATTTTTAGGCATGACCTAGGTATAGGTTAGAGTGACGCCCTGTCCAAATTTCATATCATTTGGACAAGTGGTGAAGTGGGGGCACACATTTAAATCTCTGACTAGCCCTAGGTATAGACCTCACCAAAATGAGTGTTGTTGTCAAACCACTTATCCAAATTGCCTGAAATCAATTTTAAATTAAACTAGACCCATAGAGCTATAATTGGCATGTTGACAACCTTTCATGTAGGGGAACTTAGGTATTTGTAATATTTAATTTAAAACAGCCCAGTAAACAGGACAGAATTACAAAAAAATCAAAATAAATATATAAGATCCAGCACGAATCTTGATGCACATCCGACGTCTACTGGTCATCTTCTACCTCCAGCCAAGGGCTGGGATTGCCCGAACCTGGAGCAACTTCCAAGCCATTTTCCCGGGAACCAACCACCTCCCTGGCCGGCCACCACTGCCACCACCTTCGTTGAGGTGGGGGCTATCGCCGGGGGGCGGCACAGCCACCGGAAGGGCGGATTCTGGTGAACCCAAGTGGTTGAAAAAACATGAAATTTCTCTCACCCGATCTGGCTCAATTGAGCCCGATTTCTCTCCTAAAGGATTTATAGATCTAGCCCACGAAGAGAGCAGTAGAGGAGGACCTTAGTGGAGGGTTGTTTCCTTGCTGGCCGCCGCGTCGCCATTTCCGGTGGTGGAGCTTTTCGGTGCTCTACAACTGTGCAGCAAGAGTGCTCAGTTTCTTCAGGGAAATGGTGGATACTCCTGCCCTAAGTCTAGGGAAGCTTTTAAAACATTCAAATGGGAGAGAGGATGGATGTAGCATCAATGGCCATTAATGGCCATGAATGGAAAATTTCGGGCAATGAAGTTTTCACTGAATTCAGCCCCAATGTGGTTGGCTAAGGCTGTTAATCTTCTCAAAACTAAAGGGGGATTGAATCCAACATGAAGAGAGGAGCTCTTGGCCTCCCTATGCCATGAATGGCCTTTATTGCCCCCTTTCTCTCTCATCCATTAAAGGGGAAAATGGAGCTTTCTCTCTCCTGCAATAAATGGCCACGATTTGCCCTCAAATCTGTATTTTTGGGCTGACACGGCCTGTGACACGCCCATGTCACTGGCCGTGTACCTTAAGCGGCACAACCGAGTTATCCAGAATAGTACACGGTCATGTGACATGCCCGTGTCACATGACTGACACGCCCGTGTCACATGACTGATACGCCCGTTTCATATGACTAACATGCCCGTGTCACTCAGTACACGTCTGTGTCTAGTGGTCATGTACCTCAGGCAGTACACCACCAACTCAACCCAAGCGGCACACGGCCATGGGACACGCCCATGTCATAGGCCGTGTACCCCAAGAAACACACGTGTCCACCAGCACACATCCTTGGCTGATCTAGAGAAGCACACGCCCTGTGACACGCTCGTGTCACAGGCCATGTACTCAACTTGACTTGATGCTCGACAATCATCGAGCCCAGTTCGTCAACCAGAGGAGGACATGCCCTCTGACACGCCCGTGTCCCAGGGCATGTTCCTGCTCGAGAACTTCTCGAGTGCACTTCGTCGAGCACTCGAGAGGCTGCTCAACCCGAGTATAACACGCCCTAGGACACGCCCGTGTCCCAGACCGTGTCGCCCAACCTAAACCCAATTGGGATTTGGGGTGTTACATATCCTCCAGCCTATTTTCACCCCACTAACTCATATTAATAATAAAAATGAGGTTAGCTCAAGTGGGGGAAGTGGGTTTGAGTTTGGGTTAGCCCATTTGAGCTAATTTGATCTAACACTAGAGTAGAGTTGATCTTGGTCAACATGACCATTTGGGTTGACCCTAATGGGTTCTTGGTGACCCATTGGCCTCCCGTAAGGTCTAGGAAGACTTGGGCAGGGTTGTTTGGGCATCTTGGGGGTCACTTGACCCTTAATAAGGGCACTTTGACCACTTTGGGGCTAGAGTTGACTTGGGTCAACTTAGCCTCTTGAGTTGAGCCCAATGAGCTCTTAGTGACCCATTGACCTCACTTTAGGGTTAGGAGGGCATGTGTGGGGTCCACTTGGCTAAGGAAGGGTCAACTGACCCTAAGTAGGCTAGTTTGACCCATTTAGGGTTAGGGTGGGCTTAGGCCAACTTGGCCACTTTGACTGCCACCAATGGGTCCTTAGTGACCCTATGGACCACCCAAGGGGTTAGGGGTGTTGTGGTGGGGTCATGGAGTCAAGTTGAAGCCCTAAGGTCATCCTAAACTAGTGTTTAGAATTCTACTATTTGTAGACCATGGTGGCCTTCACCTTCCTACCTAAGTTCACCTAGTCCACTTGAACTTCCAAGGGTTTTGTCATGACCTAGTCATGACAAAACTACTTTAGGGGTCTAGCTGGAAATGAGATGTTACACCTTACACCTGATGACGCCCTGAGGCTTCTGCAAGAAATAGCCTGACACAGCATATATTGGACTGCTGGGAGAAATACCAAAGGAACATCCATGGAATATTCGCTGTTCGATCGACTATACCAACTGCAACACCTGTCATGGCAATCTCTTGCCAAGGATGCGGCGGGAATGGACATCACACATATGAATGCCCGGGAGATGAACTGTCTGGTGAGCTATGTAATCTGAATATGAATGAATATATGAATTTCATTGCTAACCAAAATTGGGGTATGCCGTATAGGAATGCGTATAATCCAGGGGTGAGAAATCACCATAACTTTTCGTTGAACCAAAATGTCGGTGGCCAACGATGGTAACCTGGGCAGCATCAATTCGATGCCTCAACCTCTGGGAGCCAACCGAGGCCACCAAATTCGGGTTATAATCAGATCCCTTCGACACCAAAGAAGAGTAATTTGGAAGAAATGATGGAGAAGTTTGTTGTGGTCGTTCAATCGAATATGGCTAATTAGATTGCATCTATGCGGAATCTGGAAGTGCAACTGGGATAATTGGCCCAGGTGCTAGCTGAGCATCCCCAAGGGACTCTTCCAAGCAACACTAAGAAGAACCCCATAGATCAAGGGAGAAGTCTTACTGAGAAGGAATAGGGGGTGTGTAGCGATCTGTGATAGCTTGTACGATGAACAACATCGATACACCAGCCCTTTGTGATTCTGGATCATCTAGAAACATTCTCACGTTGCAAGACGTCGAGAAGTTTAATTCAAAATTAAATCTGAAAGATTGTACTTCTCTTGTTTTAGCTAATGGTGTTCTGGTGGAGACTGATGGAGAGGTGAAATAGGTTGAAGTTACGGTGGAAGAAACCAAGGTTGTGATGGATTTCCAAGTATTGGGTCCTACTGAAAATACTTCGACCCATTTTTGAGGGAAAGCATCGCCACCTTAGATTTTTCCAAGGGGGAGGTTGTTTTACCAAGTGTGGTGAAACTGGCGTGCCTTCCTAGCATCGTGATTGAACCTCTGTACCAGACTCCTATTTTTATCACTAACGAATTGGTTAGTAATGTGGATCACAGAGATAAATAGGAGACGTGGAAGCAGAAGGAGAAAAAAAGTACTTTTGAAGAAGAGCGTGGTGATGAGGAAGAGAAGAAGGAGCTGTTGGTTCTTGAGGATGCTGCTGATGAAATTCTGGGAATTAGATCTGTAGGGGAGCATGATTCTCCACATCCTCAGGCAGAATTTATGGATAAATAATTTAATCGTAAGGTTTCATGGGCTGATCCAGTTGCCATTATGGCATCGAAGACGATGAAACCCGAAACTTTTGATGGAGACTCGGTTAATTATGCTAGGTGGCGTTCTACCACTGTGGAGAAAAAGAAAAATGAACGATTTTTACGATCCGCTCATTTTGTTGCTCTCCAGGGTAAGAAGCATGGGGCTTGAGGACGGTTGGGTAAAGCCAACTTGATTAATAAAGCTCTAAACCCTGAGCTTTCTCACTCTTATGGGGAGATTTATCATAAATCAGTGTTTAGTTGATAGTTTATTGAATTTGTGCAAGTAACTGCTTGATGGACCTGCGCAGTTTTCTTTTTTATTTAGTTTATTGCGGACAGAAAACTCTATATGATGCTTAATACAGGTATTTGGTCCACCTTAAGGACGTAATGAAAAGGGCTTCTGGGAGACAACCCATCTTGGATCACTTGGTCCTATTTTGTGTGTTGTGTTTCGTTTTCTATATATGTTTCAATTTTCCTATTGTGCGTGGATCTCTAATTCGCAGGTGCTGAAAATTTTTGAGGCGCAGCAGACTAGTCGCTATCAGACAGCCACACAGCGCGACTGCTATGCTCTGTTTTGAGCACATGTACTTCTTACCCCGAGCTCTTTATTTTATTTGGAATGTTTAATTTTATTAGTTGTCGTATTCAAGTGTGGGGGGGAGATCATGCATGTAACATCCCTTAAACAACTAGAACCCTAGGATTTTGTTTTGTCATGACTAGGTCATGAAAAAACAACCAAAAGCTCAAGGACCAAGTGTAACGGCACAGCCTAGGCTCAGAGGCTGCGCACAGCTTGGACACCCGTAAACCGTTACAGGGCTGCAGCCCAATACACCCCAACGCCTCTCCGGCCTGTTTCTCAGCACAGTGCATTGTTGGCGCCAGGTATCGAACCCGCAACCCTTGATAGCGACTCTTCCAACAGCGCTCATCACCCACTGAGCTGCAGCTTAGTCGGTGATGAGCGCTGTTGGAAGAGTCGCTATCAAGGGTTGCGGGTTCGAAACCTAGCGCCAACAATGCACTGTGCTGAGAAACAGGCCGGAGAGGCGTTGGGGTGTATTGGGCTGCAGCCCTGTAACGGTTTACGGGTGGCCAAGCTGTGCGCAGCCTCTGAGCCTAGGCTGGGCCGTTACATAAAAAGTGCACTTTTTATGTAACGGCCCAGCCTAGGCTCAGAGGCTGCGCACAGCTTGGCGACCCGTAAACCGTTACAGGGCTGCAGCCCAATACACCCCAACTCCTCTCCCGCCGGTTTCTCAGAAAGGCACGTTGTTGGCGCTAGGTTTCGAACCCGCAACCCTTGATAGCGACTCTTCCAACAGCGCTCATCACCAACTGAGCTGCAGCTCAGTCGGTGATGAGCGCTGTTGGAAGAGTCGCTATCAAGGGTTGCGGGTTCGAAACCTAGCGCCAACAACGTGCCTTGCTGAGAAACAGGCGGGAGAGGCGTTGGGGTGTATTGGGCTGCAGCCCTGTAACGGTTTATGGGTGGCCAAGCTGTGCGCAGCCTCTGAGCCTAGGCTGGGCCGTTACACCAAGTGAATAAGGGCCAAGGTAAAAATCACCTTGGTCTGCATATAGCTCATCCTCAACATTTAAAACTAAGGTCTGACCCTAGGGCTACACCTTGATCCCAGTACCCAACCACAACACCCCAAACACCTTGGGAGTCCATAGGGTCACTAAGGACCCACTATGGGTAGTCAAAATGGTTAAGTTGACCTAAGTCAACCCTAACCCTAAATGGGTCAAACTAGCCTACTTAGGGTCAATTGACCTTCCTCTAGCCAAGTGGACCCCACCCATGCCCTCCTAACCCTAACGTGAGGCCAATGGGTCACCAAGGACCTATTGGGGTCAACCCAAGAGTCTAGGTTGACCAAAGATAACTCTAGCCCTAATTTTGTCAAAGTACCCTTCCTAAGGGTAGGTGACCTCCAAAGTGCCAAGACCACCCTACCCAACCCTTCCTAGACCTTAAGGGAGTCCAATGAGTCACTAAGGACACTTTGTGGTCAACCCAAATGGTCATGTTGACCAAGGTCAACTCTATTCTAGTGTTAGGTCAAATTGGCCTAAATGAGCTAACCCAAGCTCAACCCATTTCCCCCACTTGGGCTAACCTCATTATTATTATTATTATGAGTGAGTGGGCTGCAAATAACTCTCCTAATTGACCAAGTCAACTTGGTGACTAGGAGAGAGGGTGAGCTCCATTTCCATGTTAATGGAGGAGAGAGAAATGATGAATGAGGGGGGATGAAAGGGGCTCGGCCAAGGGGGGCCAAAGGCCACCCTTAATGGTTGGATTCAACTCCCTTAAGGAAGGAGAGAAGTTTCCAGCCGTTTCCCTGGCCACCAAGGGTCTGGTTCAGCCCCCTCCACCATGACCAAGCCTAGCCAATAATGGCCTTAATGGTCATTGATGATCCAGCCCCTCCCCTCCCCATCTGAGGCTTTAAACACCATCAGTGGGTCGAGAGAAGGCTTTCCCAATCCTTACCTGAAGAAACCAATCCCCCCACTGTGCAGTTGCAGAAACCCAGCGGCGCCACCTTCAGACTTGGCTTTCCGGCGATCTTCTCGACTTCAGGCCGCCGGCAAGGTCCTCATCCTCTCCTTACCTCATGGCTAGATCATAGAAATGTTTAGGTCCAAGGTTTGGGCTCAATTGAGCCCGAACCAATTCCTGGTTTTCATGGTTTTGGGCCGAGAATTTTCATGGTAGAACCGTCGGAATAAGCCCGTCCGACGGCCAAGCTGCCGCCTGGCGACATCCACCACCTCCACGAAGGTGGTGGTGGCGGTGGCCGGCCGGGGAGGTGGCCGGATGGCCGGCGACAGCAGCTAGAAGATGCTCCAGGAAGATCTAATCCAGGCCATCGGCTGGAGGTGGAAGACGACCAGATTCCATCCAAATTGCGTCAAGATTCGTGCCTTAATGATTTTCAAAATATAGGATTAAATAATGCATCTTGATGATTTCTATCACACTATTTGTAATTAATGGTTTTAATTTTTACAAATACTTAGGCCCCTCTACTGAAAAAGTCACCAACATGGAATTTGTAGCCCTAGGTGTCTACTTTAATTCAAAATTGATTTGAACCAATTTGGACCTCGGGTTGGACTAAGGAACCCATTTTGGTGGGACCTATACCTAGGGCTATCCTGAAATTAAAAATGGTTCCCACTCTTCATCCCTTCTCCAAATGACCTGAAATTTGGGCAAGCGGTCACCCTTAGCTATTTCTAGGGCCTGGAGAAAAATAGAAATTTTTGGAGATACTTTGTCTATGGTTTTATTATCTATTTAATAATAATATGGTAATTTACTTAGGTGGTCTAATTACTTCCAAACCCTCCCAAATTTTGGTGAGTAGTCCCTGGCCTCATGATATATCTCTGTACAAATTTGCACCTCATTTGGATGTGTTTTGGAAAGGGAATGAACTAACCCTAAGTTTACCTTAATGAGGGGTTCTTAAGTGAAAAGTGCACCTTGAGGTTGAGTGGTCAAATCACCTCAACAGAGGCTGAGATTTTGACCACTGACTTGAAATGACCATTAACACCCTCAAAGGGATTATGGGATGGTCTAGGGTAGCTTTGCACTAGGATCCAAACTCAAACCCTAAGGAGGGGCTTTTGAGTGTTGTGAAGGACACGAGGTCAAATACCCTTGTGTGATCTTGCAACTTGCTAGAAATGATGCTAGGGTATCCAAAGCCCTCTGGTGTGAATCCTAAGTGATTTAGAGATGGATAGACCTCTCAAATCCCTGACCCTAGTTTAGGGCATATCCACCTTTTGTGTAGAATAAGCCACCAAAACTTACTAAAAAGGTGTGAAACTTAGGTAACATGGATTTCAAGTTAGTTAGGACCTCTGGTGAATTTATTGGAATTTTATGAGAAATATTACTAGCACCCCCTTTGTTATACATGATGTGGCCCTAAATGGTATTTTATTTATTATGATCACACTATTCATTCTAGACTCATGGAATTTGGGCAGGAGATATTTTAGGTCAACATGGTTGTCCCTGAATTTTGTTATAAATTTTAGTTGAAAAACTTTAGTATCGCCTTCACAAGTATTAAAAAGGGCTATTATGGTCGATAAATTATTTAGAGCTATTTACTTGTTGCAAAATTGTGAAATTGGGGTTCTGATAATTTTTAGGTCAATATCCACTTGGAGAAATTATCTTATGATTTTTAGATGATTATTTGCAATATATACTTTACAAACCCATAATTTTGGGATTTGATGCATAATTTATTCAGAACTTATTTCCTGCTGGAAAATTGGTAGACACTGGATTTTAAGTTGAATAGTCATTTTGAATTTATCATAAATTTTTTTAGAGCATTTGCTTGAATTAAATGGGCACTTCATGTTCAAACATGGATTTTTGGTTTACTAGAATAAATAAATAAATTATCTGATAATTTAGGAAAATTATGAATTTCTGGGTTTAGGCTATAAATGTCATTATAGTCCTCCAATAATTATTATACTGGTACTGAGTGTTGGAACACCCTATTACTGATTTGGTTAAGGATCACTATGTTTCTTAGGAAACCTGTCTTGACCTCATTGTATAGATCTAAAGGTCAATTAGAATTGAGTGTAAGGGTTAGTAGTTAGGTTTGGAAGCTGCCCTCAAGACCAGGTTTTTCAGTTTTGGAGACTAAGTCATTTCGCCGAGCTCAGTACAACGAATCATCGAACTCCATTCGACGATCGCTGAGCTCCCTTCGACGAATCGTCGAACTCCATTCGACGATCTCTGAGCTCAACTTCAACGAGTCGTCGAACTCCATTCGACGATCTTCGAGCTCAGATCGACGATCTTGACTCCAGTTTGATTCTCTATCTCTGAGCTCAGTTCGACAATAGTTGAGCACAGATCGACGATCTCTATTTCTGTCCAAGACCAGTCTCTAAGATCAGTTCAACGATAGTGGAGCACAGTTCGACGTTTTTCTGAAGAGTAAGACGATTTTCAAGATTCAAATTCAGACAGTTGTAGAATTATTCTCAGCATTTATGTCAAGGATCTTGTAGCCATTTTTCATTTAATCTGGAGCAAGTTTCAAGGAATTTTCAAGGAATGTTTTATTGGACTTTCCTCCAGAAGACTAATGCAATTAAGGAAGTCATTTATTGACAGGCTAACGACTATCTTGGACAGTGGATCAATTCTATTCAGATGAAAGGAATAAAAGATATATTCATTCTCTGCAACAAAAAGACAATTACAATTTGTGCAATAACTATTACAACATCAATCACACAAGAGAAAGAGAAAGAGTTGCAGACATTCTCAGTCTCAAGAATTCATACAAGAACACACATCACAAAAGGAGATCAACTAACTGAAATTTTCAGATCTCTCTTGATTCAAGTGTTCAAAGGCCATCATCATTCAAGACTCCAGACACCTCACATTTCAGTTGTTGCTGAAATCATCTTTTGCTGGAGATCAAATTATCTGAAGGCCTATCACCCTACTGCAAAGCATCACTTCCTGAACAACTCAAGATCTCAGGGGGAGCTTTGACAACATCCACTATCTTCTCTCTGACTGTTGACAGAGAAGATCATCTCATCCCTTTCTCTCTCTCTCTCTGCTGTAAAGGGTTTTTCAAACTCCCTTAAAAAGTTTGTGTTTGGTTTCTGAGACCTTATCAACACTCAGTGGTGGCAAGACACCTGATCAAAAAATCTGGTTTGGTTTTTGAGCACCTTATCAAAAGCTCATTGGTGCCCAGGACACCTAATCAACTCATCCTGCAGTGGATTCCTACCTAGGGTGGTAGAAGAGTGGATGCACCCAGGTTGATTGGGGAACCACTATAGCTCCTTTTGTCATCTGGTTACTTGTCTTTCTTTTGTTTCTGACTGTGGATTGTGATTGCTTTGTGATTGATCTGTGATTATTCTTTGTTTAGATTTACTTTATATTATTTGCTTCCCTATTCACCTAGGAATACAACAACTGTTGAAAAAAGTTTTTATCAAGCACCATACTCTATTCACCACCCACCCCCCCTCTAGAGTATATCAGATCTAACTTGCACTTTCAATTGGTATCAGAGCCAGGTTGGTTAAAAATACCACACCTTAGTGGTTGTACATGCTCACACCTGAACTCAAAGATCCCTCCAGTTAGATCTGCTTGTTTTGATTTTGATTATTAGAATTATTTCTTCACAAATCATGGCCCAAAACAAAGATTATGCCAGCACCAGACCTCCAGTGTGCAATCTGTCTAAGTTTGCACTTTGGAAGGCAATGATTAGACTGCACATGAACTCTATTGATGAGGACATTTTCAATTCTGTTTTGACATTGTGTCCAAGACCTCCAGAGAACACAAGTACAAGTGCTGTTCCACCTCCCTCAGGAACAGATGCAGAAATAAAGAAATGGAAAGTTGCAGATGCAAAAGCTATGAACATTCTTGCTCAGACTATGTCTGATGAGATATTCCAAAAGGTAGCTGAATGCAACTCAGCAAAGGACATCTGGGACAAGCTATCTGAAATAGTCTCGGGATCTGTTGATGAGAGAAAAGACAGAAGATCTCCCCTCATAACCCAATATGAGAATTTCAAGAAAGGAGAAGCTGAGTCAGTAGCAGACATGTATAATAGACTCAGCCTGATAGTCAATGAGCTGAAAATATTGGATAAAGAGATCTCATTGACTGAGCTAAATGATAAAATCCTAATGTGCTTCCCAAGCACTTGAGACTCAAGTATTTGGCCAATCAAGGATGCCAGAAGTCTCAATGAGATCACCACTGAAGCTCTCTTGGGCAAGCTCAAGTATTATGAGCTGCTCATTAAGAATAGAGAAGAAGAGCAGAAAGCTGCCTAACCAGCCACAAGAAAGGAAAAGTCAATAGCCTTCAAAGCCACTGAAGATCAGCCTGAAAACAAGGTCACAGGCAATGAGGAGTTGCTAAGTCTACTAGCCAAAAGATTTTACAAAATGGCCAGAAAGGACTTCGGGAAGAGATCATATAAAGAGCATGACACGACAAGGTATGATAAATCTAATAACAAAGAAATTATCTATTTTGGTTGCAGGAAACCAGGCCACATTGTGCCTGACTGTCCAGAAAACAAAAACAAGGACAGAAGGGACAAGAAAGAAAGAAGAAAAGATAAGGACTTCAAGAATAATAGCAATGGCAAACCCTCCTCCAGCAAGAACAAACACACAAGTAAGGGATTTGTTGCAGAAACCTGGAGTGAGACAGAAGAAGAGTCAGAAGCTTCATCAAGCTCCAATGATGATGAAGATGATGCTGAAGAGAAGGAATTCTGCATGATGGCTATCAATGCCTCACAACACAATTCTGATGCAGAAGAGTCTGAATCTGAATCAGAGACTCAACCTGAAGAAGACCAGGTAATAGACTCATTTGATTTCAATTCTAAGGACTTTAAGTATGAGTTTAAAGCACTATGTTTAGACTTATTGAAATCTGAGAAGGAAATCATCTCTCTCAGAAATCAATTATCTGAACACAGTACCTTAAAATCAGATAACCTCAAACTCTCTAAGGAGTTGGAGTGTTGTAGGGTGTAACATCCCATTTCCAACTAGACCCCTAGGTGTGGTTTTGTCCATGGCTAGGTCATGACAAACCCTAGGAAGCCAAGAATGGGCCAAGAGGTAGGAGACAAAGTGGGGAAACTCATCATGGTCTGCCAATAGTAGAACTCTGAGTAATGGTATAGGATGACCATGGGCTACACCTTGACCCCAAGACCCTACCATAACACCCCTAATACCTTGGGAGGCCCTTTAGAGCCATAAGAACCCATTGGGGTCAACCAAAGAGGCTCAGTTGACCAAGGTCAACCCTAGCTCTTAAGGGGTCAAACTAGCCTACTTAGGGTCAATTGACCTACTCCTAGCCTAGGGGACCCCACCTATGCCCTCCTAACCCTAAAGTGAGGTCAATGGGTCACTAAGGACACATTGGGGCCAGCCCTAGAGGCCAGGTTGACCCAAGTCAACTCAAGCTCCTAATCTGGTCAAAGTACCCTTACTATGGGTATGTGACCTCCAAAGTGCAGGATAACCCTACATAACCCTACCTAGACCTTAGGGGAATCCAATAGGTCACTAGGGACCCATAGGGGTCAACCCAATTGGTCATGTTGACCCAAGTCAACTCTAGCCTTAAAATAGTCAAAGTGCCCTTACCAAGGGACATGTGACCACCAAGATGCCCAACCAACCCTATTCAAGTAATCCTAGACCTTAAGGGAGTCCAATGGGCCACTAAAAACCCAATGGGGTCAACCCAGATGGTCAAATTGGCCCAGGTCAACCCTCATTTAAGTCAAGTCAAACCTAGCCCAAAAGGGCTAACCCAAGCCCAAGCCACTTCTTCCTTAGGCTAACCCAATTTCCATGTTCATCATAACCAAGTGGGCTGCATTTAGCTTGTGGGGTTGACCGGTCAACCAGGGGTGACTAGGAGAGAGAAGGAAGCTTCCCTCCATGTTAATGGAGGAGAGAGAAGATGGGGGAGAGGAAGGTGTTGGAACACCCTATTACTAATTTGGGTCAGGATCACTATGTCTCTAGGAACCTTTGCTTGACCTCCTGTATAGCTTAATAGGTCAATTAGAATTGAGTCTAAGGGTTAGAAGACTAGGTTTGGAAGCTGCCCTGAAGACCAGGATTCTCTGTCTGGAGACTAAGTCTGATCGTCGAGCTCAGCACGACGATTCGTCGAACTCCGATCGACGATCGTCTAGCTCAACTTCGACAGATCGTCGAACTCCATTTGACGATCGCTGAGCTCAACTTCATTATATCGTCGAACTCCATTCGACGATCGGTGAGCTCAGGTCGACGATTTTGACTCTGCTTTGGATCTTTATCTCTGAGCTCAGCTCGACGATCTTTGAGCACGATATTTTGCTGCTGTATTTTTCCAGGTCGCTGAGCTCAGATCGACGATAGCAGAGCTCAGTTCAACGATTTCAGATAACTTCAAGGATGGTTCTGAATTCAAATTCAAATCAGTTAGGAGTTATTCTACAATTAATTCAGAGATTTCCTAGCCGTTTTCATTCAATTCTGGACCAAGTTTCAAGGGATTTTTCAAGGAATATATCTGTGGACTTTCCTCCAGAAGAGATTATGAAATTAAGGATGCAATTAATGCAGGCCAACAGCTATACTTGACAGAGAATGTTACTCTATTCTGTACCAGAGAATAAAAGACAGAATGTTTTTGAATCTCTAATGAGAACACACACAATACAGAGAGAGGATACAGATTACAGAGACACATTCAAAAAATCTTCTATCACAAAGAATTCTCAAGAACACTCATCCAAGGAGATCAAGCTTTCTCAAAATCTTCAGATCTCTATAGTTTTCAAAGTGTTCAAGGCCAACATATTTCCAGACTCCAGACATTCAACATTTCAGCTATTGCTGAAATCATCTATTGCTGGAGTTCAATCTTTGAAGGCCTATCACCCTCAGCAAAGCTTTTCTTCCTGAAGACCTCAAGGATTCAGGGGGAGCTTTGACAACAACAATCTACATAGTCTTCTCAGTTGTTTGAGAAAGAGAAGATCTCCATCACTCTCTCACCCCCACTCTGTAAAGAGTTTCTCAAACTCCCTTCAAAAGTTTGAGCTTGGTTTTTGAGCACCTTGTCAAAAGCTCATTGGTGGCAAGACACCTGATCAAAAAATCTGCTTTGGTTTTTGAGCACCATATCAAAAGCTCATCGGTGCCCAGGACACCTGATCAACTCATCCTGCAGTGGATTCCTACCTAGGGTGGTAGAAGAGTGGATGTACCCAAGTTTGGGGAACCACTATATTTCCTTGTGTCTTCTGGTTTTGCTTACTTTTATGTTTGTTTCTGGCCTTGATTTTTCTGTGCTTAGTTTTTGTTTAACTTAGTGCTGTGATTAGATTTATTATTGCTTCCCTGCTCACACTTATTACAACAATAGTTGTAAAAGTTTTTAAAACACCATATACTCTATTCACCCCCCCCCCCCTCTAGAGTATATCAGATCTAGTTGCTCTTTCAATTGGTATCAGAGGGAGGTTGGTTAAACATACCATACCTGATTGGTTGCACAGGCTAACACCTGAACCCCAAGATCCCAAACTATATCTGCTTTTCTTTGGTATTTTATCATTAGCTTTTGTTTTCACAAATCATGGCCCAAAACAAAGATTATGCTAGCACCAGACCTCCAGTGTGCAATCTATCCAAGTTTGCACTTTGGAAAGCAAGGATTAGGCTTTACATGAATTCTATTGACGAAGATATCTTTAATTCTGTTTTGACAGTATGTCCAAGACCCCCAGAGAACACAAGCACAAATGCTGTGCCACCTCCATCAGGAACAGATGCTGACATCAAGAGATGGAAGGTAGCTGATGCTAAGGCTATGAACATCCTAGCCCAGACAATGTCAGATAACATATTTCAAAAGGTAGCTGAATGTAATTCAGCCAAGGAAATCTGGGACAAACTCTCAGAAATAGTCTCAGGCTCAGCTGATGAGAGAAAGGATAGAAGATCCCATCTCATCTCTCAATATGAGAATTTCAAAAAGGGAGAAACTGAGTCAGTGGGAGACATGTACAACAAACTAAGTCTAATTGTGAGTGAACTCAAGACATTGGACAAAGAGATCTCTCTAACAGAACTTAATGACAAGATCCTAATGTGCTTCCCCAGCACTTGGGATTCAAGAATCTGGCCAATTAAGGATGCCAGAAGTCTAAATGAGATCACCACTGAAGATCTATTGGGTAAGCTCAAATCTTATGAGCTACTCATCAAAAATAGAGAGGAAGAATAGAAGGCTGCCTCACCAGCAATAAGAAAAGAGAAGATCATAGCATTCAAGACAACTGAGGATCTTCCTGAAGATAAAGCTACAGGCAATGATGAACTACTCAGTCTGCTGGCCAAAAGATTTTATAAGATGGCCAGAAAGGACTTCAGAAGAAGATCATACAAGGAGCAGGATAAGCCAAGGTATGACAAGTCCATTAGTAATAATAAAGACATTATTTCCTTTGGTTGTAGGAAACCAGGGCACATAGTTCCTGACTGTCCATAGAACAAGAACAAGGATAGAAGGGACAGGAAAGAAAGAAGAAAGGAGAAAGACTCCAAAAGGAATGGTAATGGCAAACCTTCTTCAAGCAAAAACAAGCATACAAGAAAAGGGTTTGTTGCTGAATCCTGGAGTGAGACAGAAGAAGAGTCAGAAGCCTCATCCAGCTCCAGTGATGATGAGGATGATGCAGAAGAAAAGGAGTTCTGCATGATGGCAATCAATGCCTCACAGCACAATTCAGAGGAAGAGGAGTCAGAGTCAGACTCAGAGACTCAACCTGAATAAGATCAGGTAATTGGTTCTTTTGATTTTAGTTCAGAAGATTTTAAATCTGCATTTAAAGCACTGTGTTTAGACCTGCTAAAGTCTGAGAAAGAGATTATCTCTCTCAGAAATCAATTATCTGAACACAATACTTTAAAGTCAGAAAACCTCAAAGTCTCTCAGGAGTTGGAAGACTGTAGAGAACAGATAGCTTCACTGAAAAGTGAGCTCTCTGAGGCCAAGAAGCTTGAAGAATACCTTAATGGGAGAAGCATCAAGCTGATGGACATCACAAGCACAGTGAACTCCAGATTCAATAGTACACTGGGCTTGGGTGCTTCATCCAGCCAACCTATAGTCCTAACAACTCCAATCAAATTCATTTCTGACAAAGGAAAGGGAGTTGTAGAGGTTGCTAGGAAAAATTCTGATCTGCCTCAGAAAACTAAGTCCCAGCAGAAATCGTCGAACGCAGATCGACGATCGCCGAATGAAGATCGACGATTGCCGAACTCAGCTCGACGATCTCAGGCAAAAACGTTGAACGCTGATCGACAATCTCAGCCATAGTCGTCGAACGCAGGTCGACGATCTCCAATACCTGACCTCAGCCATAGTCGACCGTCGAACGGAGCTCGACGATCTGACCCAAGATCGTCGAACGCAGCCCCAAGATCGTCGAACAGAGGTCAGAGCTCTGGAAAATTTTTCAAAGGCAAATCAAAATTGAATCCTAAGGGTCCTTCATCCCAAATCTTTAACCCTTATACTGAATGGATTATACCTCCAAGGAGATATCATCCTGAAGGATATAAGAGTCAACCAAGGATGTCCTTCATTTCAGAATTTAAAGGTTATCAACCTAGGCCCAAGGTAAACTGTGTCAAAAACAAATGAATTGTCTTATGTGCAGGTGAAGACCTATCCAACATCTAACCAGCAATGGTATTTGGATAGTGGGTGCTCTAAGCACATGACAGGGAACAAGGACAACCTCACATCCTTTAGAGCCAAGCTTGGACCCAAAGTTATCTTTAGTGATTCAAACTTTGGACAAACTAAAGGATATGGTGCAGTCCAGATTGGTTCAGTAACTTTCAAGAAGGTAGCTTATGTGGAAGGACTGAAGCACAACCTAATTAGCATCAATCAGCTGTGTGATGAAGGCTACAAGGTGACCTTCAGCAAAGCCTTATGCAAAATCAAGTCATATGACAACACAACTGTGTTGACAGGTAAAAGGAAAGGTAACATCTATCTAGTAGATTTTCTTTCAACTGATGTGGATATCTGCCTGTTTAATTCTGTCTGTAGACCCAATATTTTATGGCATAAGAGATTAGGACACCTAAACCTTAGAACTATTGCTAGGCTATCCAAGGACAACCTTGTTAGAGGACTACCTTCTGGCCCCTACAAGAAGGAAGGACTCTGCAAGGCTTGTCAATTAGGCAAGCAAACTAAAAACAGTTTTAAGTCACTTAATAAGAGTGATTCACCTAGGATATTGTATCTGTTACACATGGATCTCTTTGGACCCATCACAGTACAAAGCCTAGGAGGGAAATCCTACACTTTAGTAGTTGTAGATGACTTCTCTAGATTCATTTGGGTGTTCTTTCTAAGGAAGAAGTCTGATAACTTTAACTGTCTGAAAGAGTTTCTCAAATGTATACAGATTGAGTTCAATACTCGCATTGCCCTGATTAGAAGTGATCATGGGACAGAGTTTGATTCTCTTCTTATGCAAGAGTTCTGTCAGAGTGAAGGGATCAGGCATACTTTCTCAGCTCATAGAACTCCTCAACAAAATGGGGTAGATGAAAGGAAAAATAGAACCCTTATTGAATCTGCCACTACATTGTTGTCAGATGCTCATCTACCTCTATCCTTCTGGGCAGAGGCAGTGAACACCTCCAACTATGTGTTGAACAGAAGTCTGATACACAAACTAAAGGGAAAGACTCCCTATGAATTACTCAAAGGGAAGAAACCTAAAGTTGACTATTTTAGAGTCTTTGGTTGTATTTGCTACATTCACAATAATGACAAGAAATATTTAGCAAAATTTCAAGCTAAAGCTGATGAAGGAGTGTTTCTGGGATACTCCATGATCAGCAAGGCTTATAGGGTCTATAACAAATCATCTTTGAAAATTGAGGAATCTGTTCACATTTCATTTGATAAAACTAACATGTCTTTCAAGGAGAAGATTTCTTCTACCATAGAACCTTTGTAGGAACATTCTCTAGTTGAAGACTTGAACAAGTTACAGGTTACTCAAGAGGATGAAAGTAGTGAAGATGAATGGAATGCTCAACATAATGAAGAACAACTTGAAGAGTCAGTTGTTGTACCACAAGAGGAAACAACAACACAGGATGGTGAACAATCAACACCCCTTGTTGATTTAGTAACATCAAGAGACCATCCAATTTCCCAAATAATTGGAGAAATCTCAGCTGGTGTGCAAACTAGAAATCAGGTGAACCAAAACCTGTTGCACACCTGCTTCCTATCTCAAATTGAACCTCAGTCCATTCAAGATGCAGAGCAAGATCCAAACTGGATCATTGCAATGCAAGAGGAGTTGCATCAATTTGAGAGAAACAAAGTATGGGAACTAGTGCCAAAGCCTAAGGATCACTCCATTGTTGGAACAAAATGGGTATTTAGAAACAAACTGGATGATCAAGGAGTAATTATAAGGAACAAGGCAAGGCTAGTTGCTCAGGGATACTCTCAAGAAGAAGGAATCGACTACGACCAGACTTTTGCACCTGTTGCAAGATTAGAAGCCATCAGAATATTTCTAGCTTATACAGCTCACAAAGGTTTCAAAGTATATCAGATGGATGTCAAAAGTGCTTTCTTGAATGGAGACATCAAAGAGGAAGTTTATGTCAGACAACCTCCAGGTTTTATCTCTCCACCTTATCCTGATTATGTTTTTAGATTGAATAAAGCATTATATGGTCTCAAGCAAGCTCCTAGAGCATGGTATGAGACCCTAGCATGCTTTCTCCTGGAAAATAGTTTTATAAGGGGTAGAGTAGACCAAACTCTTTTTATTAGAACCCATAAGTCACATACCCTACTAGTACAAATTTATGTAGACGATATCATTTTTGGTTCTACTGACTCCAAATTGTGCAGAAGGTTTTCCAACCTAATGCATTCTAAATTTGAGATGAGTAGCATGGGTGAGCTATCCTTCTTCCTAGGATTGCAAGTCAAGCAACATGCTGAAGGCATCTTCATTTCTCAAATCAAGTATGCAAATGAACTAGTTAAGAAATTTGGTATGTCTGAGGCATCTTGTATGAAAACACCCATGCCTACTAATGCTGTAATGGATGCTTATGAACATGGGAAACATGTTGATCAGACAATATATAGAGCAATGATTGGCTCTTTACTTTATCTTACAGCTAGTAGACCAGATATAATGTTTGCTACATGTATATGTGCTAGGTTCCAAGTAAGCCCTAGAGAGTCACACCTAACATTAGTAAAGAGGATTCTCAGGTATGTTAAAAGTTGTCCAAATCTAGGTCTCTGGTATCCAAAAGATTCAGCATTTGAGTTAACTGGATTCTCTGATGCTGATTATGCTGGATGCAGAATTGACAGGAAGAGCACCAGTGGAACTTGTCAGTTCCTTGGTGACAGACTTGTCTCTTGGTTTTGTAAGAAGCAAACATCTGTGTCAACTTCAACTGCTGAAGCTGAATATATGGCTGCAGGCAGTTGTTGTTCACAAATCTTGTGGATTCAAAACCAACTCCTAGACTATGGTTACAACTTAGAGAAGTCTAAAATCTTTTGTGACAATACTAGTGCTATTTCTATAGCTCAAAATCCAGTCCTCCATAGTAGGACAAAACACATAGAGATTAGGCATCATTTCTTAAGGGATAATGTTGAAAAGAATAAAATTGAATTACAATATATCCCAACTGATTTACAAAGGGGAGATATTTTCACCAAGCCTTTGGATGAAAAGAAACACACCTTCTTCCTAAATCAGTTAGGAATGTTAGATGGAGGAAGTCTTAAATAATATCCAAGATTTTGAAAGCTTAAAAATTGACCAAGACTAGGCAAACATTCTGATTTTTCTTAGTGTCTAGAATTTTTCTGATCTCTGAACTGCGCTCGACGATTTGTCCCAAGATCGTCGAACGGAGATCGACGATTTCCAAAAATCGTCGAACTGAGTTCAGCGTTTCTCAGATAGTATGAACTATCTCTTCCGGTCAACGATCGTCGAACGGCGCTCGACGATTATGTTCTCTGAACGATCGTCGAACGGAGCTCGACGCTCTCCAATATCGTTGAACGGAGATCGACGATGTTGAAGACTCTTCAGATTCCTTTAGAAGCCTCGATCGTCGAGCTGGGTTCAACGATCTTTCCAATTCTGCGTCGAACCCTAATATAAAACTCATTTTTCGCCGTCGTTCTCTTTTGCGCTTTCGATTTCTCTGCAAGGATTTTCTTTCCCTCCAAACAGTTCTACGCTTGGTCGTTTTGTTTGTTGAGTTTTTACAGGTACAAATGGCTGTGTCAGTTGCTGTTCTTGCTGCAATGAAGTTTGATGCCGGTTTTGACATTGATATAGAATCCTTCAGCACGACTGACCATATTTTTCAAGATATACTGGGTTTGTTCAAGGATCAGAATCTGACAGTCATAATGACCACCAGGATCAAGCTGGCTTCTGATGAGATCAAGGAGTGGGTTTATACTGCCATAATCAAGATAATAACACCATAGTTGGGTCTATAGCTGGAAATCAGGTACCCTTGACCCCAACCATTCTATCAGAAGTTTTTGAATTGAGAAATGGAGAAGATTCTGCTGAGTTATCTGGAGAAGAATATTCTGAACTGCTTGCCAGGATGGGTCATCCAGAGGGAAACCCTAGCAAGCTCTTCAAAAGGTACCTGTCTGTAGAGTACAGGTTTCTGGCAGATGTGGTTAGGAAAGTGCTACTGGCAAAGCACTCTGCCCATGATACAATATCAAGATATCAGCTCTGCCTCATGGGAGCTCTTGTGGATAAGAAGAATCTGAATTGGGGAGAGGTTTTCTTTGACCTCATCAAAAAGAAAATCAATAAAAGTTTTGTTAACTTTGGGAGAATCCTTGGAGTATTTCTGCATCACAGGTGCCATGCCTTGCTAGTCTCCTCTGGAGTTCATATCAATGCCTCCAAGAGATTGTCCCGTGCTCTCTTTGGAAAGTGGGACAGGTAAATTAGCAAGCCTAGCAGGCCCTCCTCCAGCAATCCTTCAGGCACAAGGACTTTAAGAGTCACTCCCCCACAGGTCTCTGCTCCTGCAGATGATCTGACTGCTGTTGTTGCCTCTCCTCCTCCTCCTCCAATTCCATCCTTTCCCTTACCATCCACCATTCCAGCTCCCTCCACCATTATCATATCCAGCCCATCTCCAACATCAACACCATCCCCAGAACCTATTCTACCTCCACCAGCAGACCAATTTCACCCACTATTCTCCTACCCTCCACCAGATGTGACCTCATCAACCTCCATTCCATCCTTCACCCTACTTGATGATTCCATTATGGATGATTCCCCATCATCTCCTCCTGAGTTATCCTCCTCCTCCACTTCATTTCAAGCCCTCCTACACCAAATCATAGATCAACCAACATTCACCCCATCCATCTCCATTCCCCTGTCCTCCATATCCACCTTGCCAACACCTCAGCCATCCCTTCCACCCTACTCCAGCTCTCCACTTCCAGAACCTTTAGCTGCTCCCATCTCTTCTACCTCTGCTCCAGCTCTTGAGCAAGTAGACCTCTCAGCCCTTGCTGACAGGCTGTATGAGCTGCTTGCCCCCAGGCTCTCTCTAGTGTTGGAGACCTCCTTGGCTCCTCTACACCTGTCAGTGGCAGCACTTTCTGCCAGGCTCTCTTCCCTCTTCCCTCAGGCAGCACCTACAGCAGTGTGCCTTGATCCAGACATGTCTGCATCTAGGCAGGGGGAGATGCCATATGAAGTGAATCTTCATGCTGCTGCTGCTTCTGTAAGGTCTCTGTCTGCTGCTGCTGTTAGTTTTGCTTCTTCTGCTGCTCCTCCTCTTGTTACTATTGCTGTGCCTCCAGAAAGTCAGATTTCAACTGCAGTTCTTGCAATAGACCTCAGGTCTTTGCTATCAGTTTTTGATTCTGCTTACTTTAGCTGTCTGTCAGAGGTCCATGCTGTCCAGCCTCCAGAAGATTTATCCAAGGCACTTGTGCCTTTATCTTGATGTGACCCTAGCATGATCACCTCCTTTGTAAATTCAGTCATTGCTGCTGCTGCTTCTCCTGAAGAAAGGATTGATGTTGCTTTTGAGAATATTGATACTGCTGAACTTTCTGCCACTTCTGATGAACCAATCTCCAAGGACATTCTTATGACAGAGGCCACTGAATTTGAGCCTTCTGCAGTCTTTGATGATGTTCCTTCTGTTTCTGTTGTTGTTAGGGAATCTGCTGTTTCTGCTGCTGCTAGTGAAGTTGCTGATGTTGTCACCTGTCCAGAGCCTACTGCTGCTGCTGTTGTTGTTTCTGCTTCACCTTCTCCATCTGCTGCTGTCCCTGCTATTACCATCTCAACACCTGCTGCTGCTGCTGTTTCAACTTCTGCCTCATCTGCTTCTGTTCAGCTCAAAAAGGACTTGATGAAGTAAATAAATGCTCTCTATGAGGATCAGAGTTCTGAATCTGATGAATTTAAAACAGAGTCTGATGACTCTTCTGCTACCATTGCCATGAAAAGGAAGGCAAGGAGCAAGGCTATGAAGAGGGTACCTCCTGCTAAAGTCAAAGATAACAATGACATTCCATATTACATTCTACATAACTGCCCTATTTCTGAACACTGGATGCAATACTCTAAAAATCAGCTAAAAGCAATGAAGAAAAAGAGAAAATATGAGAAGGGTTCATCCCAATTTCAGCACTCTCATCCTCCTCCACCACCTCCTCCTGATGCAGGTGCAGGTGGAAGCTCTGCAAGTCAACCCCCAGCCAGAAGTCAGGCTCCCTATCAACCTCATGCCAGATCTTACCACAGGGAAAGCCAATCCAGGGGTTCTCATTCTAGGAGAGGAGGATATAGGGGTAATCAGAGAGATATTCAAGTCTATTCTAAAGGTTACTCCAGGCAGCACCCATATTCCAGGGAAAGACAAACTTCAACTGATACAATATCTGGTTCTTTCCCTTACAAGCTGAAATAGACTGTGTCTACCAGGCCTCCTCAAGACAATCCTTCCAACAGGTATGAGCCACCTGTACCCTTTGAGGATCCTGAAAATAATCCAGCTGCTTGGACTGCCAGATTAAAGGAATTAGCTGCACTGGATCAAATTAAGAAGGCCAGAGAACAAGGAATAGATTCTTCCAACATTTCTACTATGTCTGAACAGAGACAAAAAGAACTAGAGAGATATGCTTCAAGTAAATTCTTTGATGCTGACAGATACATGGAATTACATCCTGAAGCAGTGGTTCCCAGGCTTAAACAGCAAACATCTCTAGGTGCAGCAGATGACACCAGATCTAAGAAGGAAGCCCTCAATCCTAACAAAGAGATTAAAATGGTTAAGGGCAAAGAGAAGAAATGATTTTGTAAGGTGACAATTTCTGTGATTTCTGACTGCTATCTGGATGATATATATATATATCTGTGATTCTGATATGTCTAGCTGTTGTTTTTTTTTATGTTTTTCTGATTGTATGTTGTTATTTAAATTTTTCCAAAGTCTGTAAATAGTAATCCTAACCCAAATAGGGGGAGATTGTTGCAACACCCTATTACTAATTTGGGTCTGGATCACTATGTCTCTAGGAACCTTTGCTTGACCTCCTGTATAGCTTAATAGGTCAATTAGAATTGAGTCTAAGGGTTAGAAGACTAGGTTTGGAAGCTGCCCTGAAGACCAGGATTCTCTGTCTGGAGACTAAGTCTGATCGTCGAGCTCAGCACGACGATTCGTCGAACTCTGATCGACGATCGTCTAGCTCAACTTCGACAGATCGTCGAACTCCATTCGACGATCGCTGAGCTCAACTTCATTATATCGTCGAACTTCATTCGACGATCGGTGAGCTCAGGTTGACGATTTTGACTCTGCTTTGGATCTTTATCTCTGAGCTCAGCTCGACGATCTTTGAGCTCAGATCGACGATATTTTGCTGCTGTATTTTTCCAGGTCGCTGAGCTCAGATCGACGATAGCAGAGCTCAGTTCGACGATTTCAGATAACTTCCAGGATGGTTCTGAATTCAAATTCAAATCAGTTAGGAGTTATTCTGCAATTAATTCAGAGATTTCCTAGCCGTTTTCATTCAATTCTGGACCAAGTTTCAAGGGATTTTTCAAGGAATATATCTGTGGACTTTCCTCCAGAAGAGATTATGCAATTAAGGATGCAATTAATGCAGGCCAACGACTATACTTGACAGAGAATGTTACTCTATTCTGTACCAGAGAATAAAAGACAGAATGTTTTTGAATCTCTAATGAGAACACACACAATACAGAGAGAGGATACAGATTACAGAGACACATTCAAAAAATCTTCTAGCACAAAGAATTCTCAGGAACACTCATCCAAGGAGATCAAGCTTTCTCAAAATCTTCAGATCTCTGTAGTTTTAAAAGTGTTCAAGGCCAACATATTTCTAGACTCCAGACATTCAACATTTCAGCTATTGCTGAAATCATATATTGCTGGAGTTCAATCTTTGAAGGCCTATCACCCTCAGCAAAGCTTTTCTTCCTGAAGATCTCAAGGATTCAGGGGGAGCTTTGACAACAACAATCCACATAGTCTTCTCAATTGTTTGAGAAAGTGAAGATCTCCATCACTCTCTCACCCCCACTCTGTAAAGGGTTTCTCAAACTCCCTTCAAAAGTTTGAGCTTGGTTTTTGAGCACCTTGTCAAAAGCTCATTGGTGGCAAGACACCTGATCAAAAAATTTGCTTTGGTTTTTGAGCACCATATCAAAAGCTCATCGGTGCCCAGGACACCTAATCAACTCATCCTGCAGTGGATTCCTACCTAGGGTGGTAGAAGAGTGGATGTACCCAAGTTTGGGGAATCACTATATTTCCTTGTGTCTTCTGGTTTTGCTTACTTTTATGTTTGTTTCTGGCCTTGATTTTTCTATGCTTAGTTTTTGTTTAACTTAGTGCTGTGATTAGATTTATTATTGCTTCCCTGCTCACACTTATTACAACAATAGTTGTAAAAGTTTTTAAAGCACCATATACTCTATTCACCCCCCCCCCCCTTTAGAGTATATCAGATCTAGTTGCTCTTTCAGAAGGGGAGCGTGGAAAACCGGCCAAGGAGATCAACAGCCACCATTTATGGCTGCAATCAACTCCTCTAGCGAAGAGGAGTTGATTCCAGCCGTTTCCCGGCCACCAAGAGGAAGATTCAGCCCCCCCCCCCCCCCAATCAACCCGAGCCAAGCCTTCAAGGGCATTAATGGCCATTGGTGTTTGGCCTCTCCCCTCCCCCAACTGATGATTTATACACCATCAGTGACATGAGAGGATCCCTTCCCATCATTTACCTTAGGAATTCAGGCAACTTGACTGCACTGTTGCAGATATCCGGCCGGCGGCACCATCACCATGGCAACCCGAAGATCGACTCGCATTCAGGCCACCAGAAAGGTCCTCCTCCACTCCTTCTCTCATGTATAGATCATAGCAATCAATAGGTCTAAGGTTCGGGCTCAATTGAGCCCGATCCAATTCGGCATTTTCATGAATTTTCCAAGGAAATCCACTTGTAGGGTTAGCCGGAAAATGGCCCTCCGGCGGCAAAGTCGCCGCCTGGCGACGGCCACCACCTCAACGGAGGTGGTGGTGGCGGCGGCCGGCCGGGGAGGTGGCCGGGTCGCCGGCGGCAGCGTCAGGAAAGTACTCCAGGCTGGATCAATCTAGACCATCGGCTGGAGGAAGGAGATGACTGGATGCCGTCTATCCATGCGCCAAGATTCGTGCAAGGGATGCATTAAACTATAGGCTTCATATATTCTCATTTGATTTCTGTCACATCTTATATAATTAATGTATTTAATATTTAAAATTGGTTAGAGGCTCTGTATGATGAAATGATAAACATAGGATTTGTATCCCCTTGGGTATATTTTATTTTAAAATTAGTTTGGACCAATTTGGGTGACTGGTCTGACCAGGGCACCCATTTTGGTGGGGTCTACACATATGGCTAGGCAGAACTTCAATTGGGTTCTCCCACTTTATCTTTGATCCAAATGAGCTGAAATTTTGGAAGGGAGTCAATCTAGACCATATCTAGGAGTACACCAAAAATGGGAATTTTTGGGGATAATATTTCTATAGTTTTGGAAATTATTTAATTTCTCTATGATAATTTAATTAGGTGTCTAATGACCTCCAAACCCTCCCAAATTTTGGTGATTGGTCCCTCGGCTCATGTTATGTATCTGTATAAGTTTTCACCTAATTTGGATGTGTTTTGAATAGGTATTGACCCAACCCTAACTTTACCTTAATAAGGGTATTTTGGTCAAAAAGTGCACTTTTGATTTTGAGTGACCAAATCACCTCAACAGAGGCTGAAATTTGGGCCACTGACTTGGTATGGCACTTAGCACCTCCCCATGGAATGTGGGGTAGAGTGGAATTGATTTGCCCTAAGTTCCCAGGCCAAACCCTAAGGAAGGACCTTTGTGCCTTGTGAAGGGCATGAGCCCTAAACACCTTGGATGAACATCAAATTTTGTATAGAGGGTCCTAGGATATATAAAACACTCTGGTAAAAATGTTACATAATTTTGAAAAGGGTAGGGTCCACAAAACCCTAACCCTAGCTTAGGACCTAAAATTTATAGTGTTAGTTTAGGTTAGCTAAACATCTTGAAATTTAACCAAATTTGGGTAGTGAGGGATTAAGGATATTTTGAGCCTCTGGTAATTTATTTGGGAAGTTTTGATCAATATTTGTAGCATTTCATTTGTAACCAATAGGATTGCCCTAATTAATAATTTGCCTATTGTGATCTCACTGCCCTTTGAAAGGGCATGAAACATTGGCAGAGGTAGTTTTAGACCTTACTGATCATGTATGATTTTGGATAGAATTTTTGGACATCTAGTTAGGGCATCTACTTCACAAGTACATTACTTCGGTTACATACTAAATAATTCTTACAAGAGCTCAATACTTGATGACAAATTATGAAACTTGATACATAGTGTTCCTAGTTCATTATTATCATGTGGGAATTTTGTGGAAATTTGTGATGGATACTTAGTATACTTTGTTCATTAACCCATAAACTTGGAATTTCATGAGAAAATCAAGTATATCCTTATTATTAAATGATAAATTATGAAACTTTGTCTAGGGTATTTGTAGGACATCATAATCATCCCTGAATGTTCTCTGAATTTTTGGAGGTATTATTGTTGTAAAATCTTTTAAAATGACTTTATATGAGATATCTTTGAAATTACATTTAAGGGCCTAAACCTTGCTGAAAAATTTGAAGGCTTAGGCTTTAGAGTTGATTATGCATTTTGTAATTAACATAAATTTATTGGAATATTATCCTGTCTGAAATGGGTACTTCATGTTCAAACTTGGATTTTTTGGATACTAGAATAAATAAATAAATTATCAGACAAATTTAGAAAATTATGAATATCTGTATTTATGCTACAAATGTCATTTTAGCCCTCTAATAATTATCATAAGGGTACTGGATGAGTATTTCATGTACTTCCCTTTTTACGGGTCATGTAGCTTAAGTGGTCTGCATATAGCAAAACTGCAGGAAATCATTTTGGATATGAATTAGAGCACGTGTGATGGGACTTGATGGTTTGCTGGAAGGATAAGTAGAATGGGGTGCATCTATGGTAGATAAGTGAGTAGGGTGTGGTTTTGTCTAGGGTTTAGAGGCGTTCGGGTCCGACGAAAGATCGTCCTACCCAAGGAGAGTTGAAGTCAAATCACCCTAGGATTAGCATATCGGAACATGAGGAAGTAAAGGGTAAGGGAATCAACCAATAAAAAAATAATTACCTTGCGAAAGGGAACGCTGGGCGTAATCCCAACACAGTTCCTAGTGCCCCTTGAGAGCCCTTCACAGGGAATACCGGGGGCAGTCCTGGGTTAACGTAAACTGTTTTGACAAGCTGAAAAGAGTAACTTAGTAATTAGGGTTGCACATTTCACAAACACTGATGGCACCGAAAGTTAGCTGAGAGCTTCGGCTCGGATGGTTAAAAGACGGACTTTGGGTCCGGGGAGCTTCAGCACGATTGTTTGAGTCGGACGTGTTGGTCCGGGGAGCTTCGGCTCGGGTTTGATTACGCTAAATTTGCATGTGCATAAAAGGAAGGAAAAACTAAGGTGGTGGGTCTTCGGTATTGGAGGGTCGATACACCGACGCCAATACGTTGACTCGGCAAGTGTGGTTAGCACTTCGCCAATAGAAGTCCGGTGCGCCAGCCGGCAAGAGTACGCAGGAGTCCGCTTCGTGCACCAAGCGTTGAGGCGTACGATAGGTCTGACCGGTAGTGCTTTACTGGTTTAGAGGTGGGCGAGGCCCAACCCACTGCTTCTGTCTGCCACTACGGAGGTTTCCTGGAAGGTTACGGCTCCAGAAAGGGGGAACTAAAGGTCTGTGTGCACAGAGTCGGGTGTGTGTGTTGCACCTGCATGATCCATCATACCCACTTGCATGTCCTAGCATAATCGTTTCCTTTAACCTTGACATCTAAAGTATAAGTGGAATGGGACGCTTATACTTTAGGACCTGCAAAACGACCCCTTGGTCTATAAGCTTGTGTGGGCAAGTTTATAAATTAAGGTTAATTTTGGATATATATATTTACTGCTGTTTGATAACCGACACACCAACGTATAAATTTGTATGAGACTTTTTATATGATGGGAGCCTTGCAGAAGACCCCTTGGCTTATGTGTTTTCACATAAGTGAAGGTTACTTTTCATATTTTAGCTTATTGACTTTACATGCTATAGAATTTGCTAGTATAGGACCGCTGCCATCTGCTTTTGATATTCTCCACCTTCAAGTCCTCCCATTTCTTCCTCTCCGCTCGGTGCTTAGGAGCCTTGGGGGAATGGGCGGGGGATGATAGGACTTAGTCTTTTATACTAACGGTTTTCGAACCGCATCATTTAGGGGATCGTGGAGACCATCATGGAGGAGCAGCCCCAGAGACCGGTGCGCTTGGAGGTGGGGCAGTCTAGCTCGGGAGTTCGTACAGCCGGGACCGTGAGTCTCGACCTTGAGTAGTTTTTCTGCTTCCGCATGAGCGATTTTTGTAGTGAGGATATGATGTACCGGGCATAAGCCCTTATTTTGCTACTCTGATGTTTTATTCTGTGGACACTCCCTTCGTGGAGTTATATTTATTATGACATGTGATTCTCTATGGACTGTTAGTTTCCATTTACTTCATTATGCTACCTTTCTGTGATCGAATTGGCCGGCAAAATCGGCGCTTGTGGTGATGACCCTTCAGGTTGTGAAGGAGTCACCGCAAACGGCGGTTCTGGGCCTAAGACCACGGTGTCGAAAAGGAAAAAAAAGGGGGTCTTACAAGTGGTATCAGAGGCAGACCTCGATCGACAAGTAGCAGTCCACAACCCTAGGTCACCCCCGCGCGAGTTTAGTTTGGGGACAAACTAAGTAGCGGAAGCAGTGGTGTGCCCATAAGGGGAATCACATGTAAAGTCCACCTTTTCATTAATTCCACTTGTTCTTCAGCTAGTAATTAGAATTCTTTTTTTGTAGCCTGCGGCAAACCCTGCCCCAGCAGGGAGCACCTCCGGCTGCGAAAATCCCATCTTATAATTCTCTAGTCAACAAGTAAGACTCAACCCACTAGGAGACATGACTAACCACGATAACGTACAGTATGCCCTAGTCCGAAATAGACTTGGGGTATGAACTCGGTTAAGCTAAGGAGATACATAAAGAGAATAAAGGAGGAGTATAACACGAGAATGGCTACCTATGCCATAAACTCAGGTAGCCCTACGGTCCCTATCAAGGATTACTCAAACCGGAAGGACTGCTTTAAGGAGAATTGAGACCAAAAATCCATTAGCAGAATGGTAGAAGACACATAGTATCAACCCTCGTACTAGTAAGAAGATTACCCGGAGACAACCACCATGGCAAGCACCGAGGGCCGGATAGGAATTCAAGTTCGGAAGAGACTCAGTTGGGATTGAAAACTTTTTGACCCGGATAATGGTGTCGTAAATATGAATCGGAGGGTTTTAAGTATGGAGTATATCAATAGATTCAGGTTAGAACCCCAAGTCAAGATTGATGCCCTAGGGATTATGCACCCAGCTAGGATGGATATAACATAGATACTCAGCCCAAGGCAGGTAGAGGCTTATCTTTTGTTTATTGGGGGCTCATCTTTTGGGGGAGTTCCTTTTGTTTATTGGGCAAATTAGTTACTGACTTGGGGTTCCCTTAGATCTTATCTAGGAAAGTTTACGTCGTAAATATAATGAAATGGACGTAAACCGTACTCGGTGCACCCGGGCATCGCGAAGATGACTGCGGATTTGAAGAAGACTATGTACTGGCCTGGCATGAAGAAGGATATCACTCGGTTTGTGACCCACTGCGAAGCTTACCAGCTAGTGAAGGTAGAGTGCAAAAACCCCGCGGGTTTGTTGCAACCACTCCCGGTACCATAGTGGAATTTCGAAGACATCGCGATGGACTTTATTCACGGACTTCCCCGATCACGAACGGGAAATGACTCGATTTGGGTCATCGTTGATTGGTTGACAAAAGTAGCCAGGTTCATTCTGATCAGGAAGGACGACATTGTGGGAGTATTAGTACGGAGATTTGTGGAGCAGTTCGTTCGATATCACGGGGTACTCAAGACGATCGTGTCTGATCAGGATGGCCGGTTCACTTCTAGGGAGTGGAGATCCGTACAAGCTTACTTAGGCACGCGATTGACCTTCAGCATTGCATTCCATCCCCAGACGGACGGGCAGACAGAACGCACCAACCGGATGCTGGAAGATCTTTTGAGGCTATGCATTTTGGACCGCGGGGAACCGTGGGAGAAACTCTTACCCCTAGTCGAGTTCTCCTATAACAACAGCTACCAGTCCAGCATCAGGATGGCGCCTTACGAAGCCTTGTACTGAAGGAGATGCCGGACCCCGCTTTCTTGGGTTCAGGACGAAGATCCGAAGGTGTTGGGATCCGAGTTTGTTGAAGACACCGAGGCTCAGGTGAGGCTGATCAGGGACAGGATGCTAGAGGCGCAGAGCAGACAAGCTAAGTACTATGACGCCCGGCATCGACAGGTGGAGTTCCAGGTGGGAGACCGTGTGTTTTTGAAGATCCGGCCCATGCATGGAGTCTCGCGGGTGCGTGGTCGGAGGAAGAAGCTCAGCCCTAGGTACATGGGCCCTTATAGGATCCTGGAGCGGATCGGGCCCCTGGCCTACAGGCTGGAGTTACCACCAGAGCTGGCAGCTCTGCATGATGTCTTCCACATAGCGGAGGGCTCTGCTACGCCCGGAGCAGCAGATTTTGACCACTGAAGGGCGACCGATCAGTTCGTTTGGAGCCGGTTAGGGTCGACGACCGAGGAGTACGGGTCTTGCAACGCAAGAAGGTCCCACTAGTCATGGTCCTGTGGAGGAACCACGGCCAGGAGGAGCATACCTGGGAGCCGCAGGACCTGATGCGTCAAAGATACCCAGAGATGTTCAGTCAGGTATACCTCACAAACCCCTCAAGATGTTTTAATTATTTTCCTACTTTAACTAGTAAGGGCTGCTTTAGGCGGGTAAGGGCTTATCTTTTGTTTATTGGGATCTTGGATTCAACAATTGGGTGAATTGAACATAGATTTAGGTTTCCCTTAAAACCTAGTTTAGCAAACATGGCGTCGTGATGGGATGTTACAAGTTTCCTTCTTCGGTAAAAAATTTCCATGGGCGTAACCTTGATTTCGGGGACGAAATCTTTGTTTTGTTTATTGGGATTTGTAACATCTCATTTCCAACTAGACCCCTAGGTGTGGTTTTGTCCATGGCTAGGTCATGACAAACCCTAGGAAGCCAAGAATGGGCCAAGAGGTAGGAGACAAAGTGGGGAAACTCATCATGGTCTGCCAATAGTAGAACTCTGAGCAATGGTTTAGGATGACCATGGGCTACACCTTGACCCCAAGACCCTACCACAACACCCCTAATACCTTGGGAGGCCCTTTAGAGCCATAAGGACCCATTGGGGTCAACCAAAGAGGCTCAGTTGACGAAGGTCAACCCTAGCTCTTAAGGGGTCAAACTAGCCTACTTAGGGTCAATTGACCTACTCCTAGCCTAGAGGACCCCACTTATGCCCTCCTAACCCTAAAGTGAGGTCAATGGGTCACTAAGGACACATTGGGGCCAGCCCTAGAGGCCAGGTTGACCCAAGTCAACTCAAGCTCCTAATTTGGTCAAAGTACCCTTACTAAGGGTATGTTACCTCCAAAGTGCAGGGTAACTCTATATAACCCTACCTAGACATTAGGGGAAGCCAATAGGTCACCAGGGACCCATAGGGGTCAACCCAATTGGTCATGTTGACCCAAGTTAACTCTAGCCTTAAAATGGTCAAAGTGCCCTTACCAAGGGACATGTGACCACCAAGATGCCCAACCAACCCTATTCAAGTAATCCTAGACCTTAAGGGAGTCCAATGGGCAACTAAAAACCCAATGGGGTCAACCCAAATGGTCAAATTGGCCCAGGTCAACCCTCATTTAAGTCAAGTCAAACCTTGCCCAAAAGGGCTAACCCAAGCCCAAGCCACTTCTTCCTTAGGCTAACCCAATTTCCATGTTCATCATAACCAAGTGGGCTGCATTTAGCTTGTGGGGTTGACCAGTCAACCATGGGTGACTAGGAGAGAGAAGGATGCTTCCCTCCATGTTAATGGATGAGAGAGAAGATGGGGGAGAGGAAGGGGAGAGTGGAAAATGTTAAATTTTCTCAACGTGGTCAGCAAGATAGCCCAAACACCAAATTAATATCTTCGGAACTACCCAGTTCGCACGCTGAACCTGCGGAAACCCAAGGACTAGAGGTTGCACCCAACAAAACAATGGAAGCACAAGAAGATCTTATTATGCATTCACTTCATTACAATCCGAGGCATACATAGCGAGACATGATTTCGCTAGTAATACAGCTGTAAACAGAAAGAACCAAAAACAAGCCGGGCGGACACAACCCGGAGTCCGCCGAGACCGCCGAGGTCGCCGAAGTCGCCGAAGCCGCCCGAACTATGCTGCTGTCCGCCGAATACCACGGAGTCCGCCGAAACCGCGAGGTCGCGCGGACACATCGTTATTCGCCTCCTGCTGAACCCGAACTGAGGAACTCCCTACCCGCCTGAAGCCGGCGGACAGGTTATTGAAGCTGGGAAAGTTGAAACAGAACTGACAAGCCGCAGAGCGACCTCCTGCTGAGTCCGCAGAGACCGCACACTTCCAAGCACTGACCGAAGTCACAGCCAAACTCCTGGCTCCTTGAAGTTATCCGCGCGACCTGCACACAGCAAACCGTCAGCCTGAAACAATCCGCGCGGACTGAAAACACAGACCGCAGCACTCGCCCAACCCAATTTACTGTTCACTCACGTTACTTCTGGTTACTGTAGATGTGCCAGGGGGGTCCTATTTATAGGCCAGGTGAGGAGTGTGGTCACCGCCCATGAGATAGCGACACCGCCCCAGCCCGCGCGAACACAAAACGACTGTCCGCTCAGTCCGCGAGGACTTAGCCAGTCACCAAGGGAAACCGCCAGGAGCAAGGCAACCAATGACGAACCCTCTCCAGTCCGCCCAAGCTAAGCGGACAAGGCACCAGCCCGCAAAGCTCCAACTGCTTCAGGACAGCACCTTCTTCAATGGCAGTCCGCACCAACCGAGGCAGTCCGCAAGACTCACACCTCAATCCGCCACAAGTCCACGACCAAAGGCAAACAGCAACAGTCCGCCCGGTCACAGCGGACTTGGCGGATACGGCGGACACCATGAACTTGACACCAAGTGTGACCAAGTCCAAAACCATCAAGGGCCAGTGCGAGCATGGCGGACACAAAGTCCCGTCCGCCAAACACCCTAGCACAGACCGCAACCAGTCCGCGAGCTCCTCGCACTTGTCCAATGCAGTAGCTTCCTGCCGGACTCCAATCACAGTCCGCCAACCACGATCTCCACAGCAAACACCTGCTGTGCCACCAGAACTTGACAAGGCCTCAGCCAAGCTCTAGGCTCAGTCCGCAACAGCCAGAACCGCGGACACTCCAGTCCGCAAGCTATCCGCGAACTCGAACCAACCCGCCAACAGCGCAAGCTAGCACCCGCGGCCTCTGAGCAATGCATCAGTCCGCAAGCCTCTCTATCCGCAGATACCAGGCCGCACCAAACCGCGGACACCATGCAACAACCCGCTCAGAACACAGCCGGCTTCCACCAGACTTTTCACCAGGCCGCAACCTCAGTCCGCCCAGTCCGCCCAGTCCGCCAAAGCTGTCCGCACAGGCCGCGCGGCCTGTCCCGTCACCCACTTCCACTTCACAAATTTCAACACTCCCCCTTGAAGTGAGAAGTGGTGACCAAGCCCAGCAAGCTGCGCAAGCGTTCAAAGGGCCCCTTCGACAGCGGCTTCGTGAAGATGTCAGCAAGATTATCTTCACTCCGAACATGCCCGACCAGCAGAGATCCTTCCAACACCTTCTCCCTGATGAAATGGTGATCAATCTCTATGTGCTTGGTCCTGGCGTGACACACTGGATTGTTTACCAGTTTGAGAGCACTCTCATTGTCACCCCGGAGTAAAGTAGGCCCTTGCACTTCTTCATGAACATCCTCTATGAGTCTCCTCAACCAAACAGCTTCCCGAGCAGCCAAGGCCGAAGCCTTATACTCCGCCTCCGTGGTTGAAACCGACACCGAGTCCTGCTTCTTGCTACACCACGAGATGCTAGCTGAACCGCAAGTGAACACATAACCTGAAGTAGACCTTCGATCATCCGAATCACCGCCATAGTCAGCATCCGTGTACCCGAGCAATGCAAACTCCGCATCCCTTCCATAGAGGAGTCCCATCTCAGAAGTCACCTTGACATACTTCAGAATTCCCTTCGCCGCCACTAGATGAGATTGCCTTGGTTCAGCCATATACCGACTTACTCGGCCAACAGCATAAGCTATATCCGGCCTTGTAATCGTCAGATAGATCAAGCTCCCAACAAGAGCCCTGAACACCAAGGGATCATTAAGCACCCTTCCCTCATCTCGTCGAAGCTTCAGCCCAGATTCCAGTGGAGTAGAGCACTTCTTCCCTTCGCCCATGCCAAACCGTTTCACAATACGATCAGCATACCCTTTCTGGCTAATGAGAATCCCGCACTCCTTCCTCTCCACTTCCAGACCAAGAAAGTGATGCAACTCTCCCAAGTCTTTCATCTCGAAGCGTATAGCAAGCTCTCCCCTGAGCCTTGCTACTTCCTCCTCCGAGTTCCCTGTGATGATCATATCATCCACATACAGCAGGACCAAGACTCTTAGCTCTCCCTTCTTCTTGACGAACAAGCTAGAATCCGAGTTAGAAGCCAGGTATCCACAGAACTGCAGGTACTCTGCAATCTTCCCATACCACGCTCGAGGAGCTTGCTTCAACCCATAGAGAGCCTTCCTGAGTTTGCAGACATAGTCCGGATGCTTCTCAGAGACGAAACCAAGCGGCTGATCCATGAAGATGTCCTTGTCAATCTCTCCGTAAAGAAAGGCATTCTTCACATCGAGTTGCCACAACCTCCATCCCTTGCAAGCAGCCAAGGCGATCACCACTCTTACAGACGTCATCTTCGCAACTGGACTGAATGTCTCCTCATAGTCTTCTCCATACTGCTGTGAGAATCCTCTAGCGACCAGGCGAGCCTTGAACCGATCAATGCTCCCATCAGCCTTCTTCTTCAACTTATACACCCACTTGCAAGTAACCGGAGTAATGCCATCAACCTTGGGCACAAGGTCCCAGGTTTCATTCTTCTTCAGAGCATCAATCTCTTCCTTCATGGCACCTTCCCACTCCTTCACTCCAGTGGCCTCGTTGAAGCTTGCAGGCTCTCGCTCATCCAGAGGACCTGCAAAGAAACAGGAGACAAAGCTCACTGCATTCCCATCACAGTACCGAGCCGGTGGCTTAACCACCCTCTTCGATCTCCGAAGACACGGCTCCTTGCTCACGGCTTCCGTTGCTTCTTCAGGCTCCACTCCTACCTGGGGCAAGCATTGAGCAGTGCTCCCCCTGCTTCCTGAGCCAGAAGGCTCAGCCTCGGAGTTCGAAGCAACAGGAGCTGCTGGAGAAACAGCAAGCTCCTCTTCCAAGCCTTCAGCAGCCTCCACCGGTGCTTCCTCAACCTTGCTACTTCCGGTAGGCTCCACCGAGCCACCTCCATATGACGTCAGCTCGTCAAAGACAACGTCTCTTGACACCACGAACTTCTTCGTCACAGGGTCCATGCACTTCCATCCCTTCTTCCGCTCATCATAGCCAACAAAGACAAGTTTCCTTGCCTTCGCATCCAGCTTTGTCCGTGAAGCATCCGGGACATGCACGTAGCAAGTTGAACCGAACACCCGAAGGTGTCCAACACTCGGCTTCTCCTTTAGCAACAGCTCAATGGGCGTCTTCATGTTGATAGGGCTGAGTGGCATCCGGTTGATAACATATGCAGCACAAGACATTCCCTCCGCCCAAAAGGACCTCGGGATATCTTTCGCATGCAGCCAGCATTTGCAGGTTTCCGTCAAATGACGGATCTTCCGCTCCGCTACCCCATTTTGTTGTGGAGTGTGAGCACATGTAAGCTCCCGTTGGATCCCGTGCTTCCTGCAGAAGTTAGAAAACTCGGAAGAGACAAACTCTCCCCCGTTATCAGTTCGAAACTTCTTAATCCGCAAGCCAAGCCGGCCTTCTACCAACTCCTTGAACTCCACAAACAAACGGAAGGCATCCGACTTCTCCTTTAAGAAGTACACCCAAGTATACCTTGAGTAGTCATCAACCAAGACAAGCATGTATTTGCTTCCACCAAGGCTGGCAGTAACAGTCGGTCCCATCAGGTCGCCATGAATACACTCCAATGGTTTCTTGCTCCTTGTTTGAGATTTATCAAACGGAAGGCGATGTGCCTTACCGTATTGACAGCCCGCACAAACATGCCCATCACCAAAGGAGGACAACATCGGCAACCCCCTCACCAGACTTCTACTCGCCATTGCCTTCAGCTTGTCCATGCCAACATGCCCCAGCCTCTCATGCCAGATAGCCGCACTATCATTGGCCCTCATCTTATCAACATAGGCACTGGTGGAAAGAACAAACAAGTTCTTCACCCTCCTCCCAACATGAGCAACATCAGCCTTTACCGCTGATACGTTGCGAAGGAACCTCACGTCTGTTGGCCCAAACAGAACGTGATACCCAGCGTCCACCGCGTTGGTCACCGAGAAGAGGTTCTTCTTCATGCCCGGCACGTGATACACACTCCTTAACGTGAGTGGCCCCTGATCACTACCCAAAGACACGACCCCCTCCTTCTCTACTGCATAAACAGTATTATCAGCAGTGATAATAGCTTCATTACCTGAGTAAGCCTGCATGGAGGTGAACTTCGACTTGTCTCCGGTGAGGTGATGACCACACCCGGAGTCGACGATCCACTCGCTGTTGAAGTCCTCAGCAGATAAGGCCCGGACACAAGTGCCCGTCATGAAAGCTCCTCCCCATTCTGCTTCTTCACTTCGTGAGCAAGCTTCCTCCTTTCCCGCAGCATGCCCAGGCTGCAGTTTGACCTTGCAGTCCCGCTTGAAGTGCCCTCGCTGATGACACCGGTAGCACTTCAGATTCTTCTTCCAGTCCTTAGGAGCATTGCTCCTCTCCGGCGGATATGAAGTTGAAGTCTCCTTCTCAACAGCGGCCTGCACCTTCTTCTTCTTCTTCCCTTCCCATCCCTTCTTCTTGCCTGAGAAGAGAGCCTCGCTGCCTTCCTGATTCAGATTCACTCCAGCCATCTGCCTTGCTAAGCTCTCCTGCGAGGCAAGCAGATTCTCCAGCTCCAGCAGAGACGGCTGAGTAGCCCACCCTTGAACAGACGTAACAAAGGCCACATACTCCTTCCGCAAGCCGCGGAAAATGTGCCTTTTCATCTTTGCCTCAGAGATAGGCTCATCAGGATCCAGCGCCGACAGCTCAGCACACAAGCTCTTCATCTTTAAGAAGTACCTGGAGATGGAAAGGTCTCCCTGAGTTGCCCTGGCCAACTCATTCTCCAGGAACTGAAGCCGCGCCACATTCTTCCTATTGAACAACTCATCAATGGTTGTCCAAATATCAGCAGCCGACTCACATCCAATGATGTGATCAAACAGTTCCGGAGAGACAGCTCTCTTCAGAACGAACTCTGCCTTAGCATTAGTTCTTCTCCAGAGCCTCACCTGCTCAGCAGTACCGAAAGCAGCAGTTACTTCCTGTCTGTCGTCTCCACCGACAACTTCCCACAGCTCCTCGCCCAGAAGATAACTCTTCATGCACGACTTCCACTTTTTATAGTTAGTCGGCGTTAAGAGTTCAATGCCCAGACCTCTTGCTAAGCTTCCTTCCATTGCAATCACCTGTTGGTACCCTTCAGCAGCTCCGAGCAACAACACAGGTTGATCACCACTCAATCACTGAGTAACAACACTGGCTGACCTCCGCTCACGCAACTGAACCTCCAACCTCAGTAACCTGGCTCTGATACCATGTTAAATTTTCTCAACGTGGTCAGCAAGATAGCCCAAACACCAAATTAATATCTTCGGAACTACCCAGTTCGCACGCTGAACCTGCGGAAACCCAAGGACTAGAGGTTGCACCCAACAAAACAATGGAAGCACAAGAAGATCTTATTATGCATTCACTTCATTACAATCCGAGGCATACATAGCGAGACATGATTTCGCTAGTATTACAGCTGTAAACAGAAAGAACCAAAAACAAGCCGGGCGGACACAACCCGGAGTCCGCCGAGACCGCCGAGGTCGCCGAAGTCGCCGAAGCCGCCCGAACTATGCTGCTGTCCGCCGAATACCACGGAGTCCGCCGAAACCGCGAGGTCGCGCGGACACACCGTTATTCGCCTCCTGCTGAACCCGAACTGAGGAACTCCCCTACCCGCCTGAAGCCGGCGGATAGGTTATTGAAGCTGGGAAAGTTGAAACAGAACTGACAAGCCGCAGAGCGACCTCCTGCTGAGTCCGCAGAGACCGCACACTTCCAAGCACTGACCGAAGTCACAGCCAGACTCCTGGCTCCTTGAAGTTATCCGCGCGACCTGCACACAGCAAACCGTCAGCCTGAAACAATCCGCGCGGACTGAAAAACACAGACCGCAGCACTCGCCCAACCCAATTTACTGTTCACTCACGTTACTTCTGGTTACTGTAGATGTGCCAGGGGGTCCTATTTATAGGCCAGGTGAGGAGTGTGGTCACCGCCCATGAGATAGCGACACCGCCCCAGCCCGCGCGAACACAAAACGACTGTCCGCTCAGTCCGCGAGGACTTAGCCAGTCACCAAGGGAAACCGCCAGGAGCAAGGCAACCAATGACGAACCCTCTCCAGTCCGCCCAAGCTAGCGGACAAGGCACCAGCCCGCAAAGCTCCAACTGCTTCAGGACAGCACCTTCTTCAATGGCAGTCCGCACCAACCCGAGGCAGTCCGCAAGACTCACACCTCAATCCGCCACAAGTCCACGACCAAAGGCAAACAGCAACAGTCCGCCCGGTCACAGCGGACTTGGCGGATACGGCGGACACCATGAACTTGACACCAAGTGTGACCAAGTCCAAAACCATCAAGGGCCAGTGCGAGCATGGCGGACACAAAGTCCCGTCCGCCAAAACACCCTAGCACAGACCGCAACCAGTCCGCGAGCTCCTCGCACTTGTCCAATGCAGTAGCTTCCTGCCGGACTCCATCACAGTCCGCCAACCACGATCTCCACAGCAAACACCTGCTGTGCCACCAGAACTTGACAAGGCCTCAGCCAAGCTCTAGGCTCAGTCCGCAACAGCCAGAACCGCGGACACTCCAGTCCGCAAGCTATCCGCGAACTCGAACCAACCCGCCAACAGCGCAAGCTAGCACCCGCGGCCTCTGAGCAATGCATCAGTCCGCAAGCCTCTCTATCCGCAGATACCAGGCCGCACCAAACCGCGGACACCATGCAACAACCCGCTCAGAACACAGCCGGCTTCCACCAGACTTTTCACCAGGCCGCAACCTCAGTCCGCCCAGTCCGCCAGTCCGCCAAAGCTGTCCGCACAGGCCGCGCGGCCTGTCCCGTCACCCACTTCCACTTCACAAATTTCAACAGAAAACCGGCCAAGGAGATCAACAGCCACCATTTATGGCTGCAATCAACTCCTCTAGGGAAGAGGAGTTGATTCCAGCCATTTCCCGGCCACCAAGAGGAAGATTCAGCCCCCCCCCCCCACTCAACCCGAGCCAAGCCTTCAAGGGCATTAATGGCCATTGGTGTTTGGCCTCTCCCCTCCCCCAACTGATGATTTATACACCATCAGTGACATGAGAGGATCCCTTCCCATCGTTTACCTTAGGAATTCAGGCAACTTGACTGCACTGTTGCAGAAATCTGGCCGGCGGCACCACCACCATGGCAACCCGAAGATCGACTCGCATTCAGGCCACCAGAAAGGTCCTCCTCCACTCCTTCTCTCATGTATAGATCATAGCAATCAATAGGTCCAAGGTTCGGGCTCAATTGAGCCCGATCCAATTCGGCATTTTCATGGATTTTCCAAGGAAATCCACTTGTCGGGTTCACCAGAAAAACGGCCCTCCGGCGGCCAAGCCGCCGCCTGGCGACGACCACCACCTCAATGGAGGTGGTGGTGGCGGTGGCCGGCCGGGGAGGTGGCCGGGTCGCCGGCGGCAGCGTCCGGAAAGTACTCCAGGCGGGATCAATCTGGACCATCGGCTGGAGGAAGGAGATGACTGGATGCCGTCTATCCATGCGCCAAGATTCGTGCAAGGGATGCATTAAACTATAGGCTTCATATATTCTCATTTGATTTCTGTCACACCTTATATAATTAATGTATTTAATATTTAAAATTGGTTAGAGGCTCTGTATGAGGAAATGATAAACATAGGATTTGTAGCCCCTTGGGTCTATTTTATTTTAAAATTGGTTTGGACCAATTTGGGTGCCTGGTCTGACCAGGGCACCCATTTGGGTGGGGCCTACATATATGGCTATGCAGAACTTCAATTGGGTTCTCACACTTTATCTTTGATCCAAATGAGCTGAAATTTTGGAAGGTAGTCAATCCAGACCATATCGAGGAGTACACCAAAAATGGGAATTTTTGGGGACAATATTTCTATAGTTTTGGAAATTATTTAATTTCTTTATGATAATATAATTAGGTGTCTAATGACCTCCAAACCCTCCCAAATTTTGATGAGTGGTCCCTGGGCTCCTGTTATGTATCTGTATAAAGTTTCACCTAATTTGGATGTGTTTTGAATAGGTATTGACCCAACCCTAACTTTACCTTAATAAGGTATTTTGGTCAAAAATTGCACTTTTGATTTTGAGTGAACAAATCACCTCAACAAAGGCTGAAATTTGGGCCACTGACTTGGTATGGCACTTAGCACCTCCCCATGGAATGTGGGGTAGAGTGGAATTGATTTGCCCTAAGTTCCCAGGCCAAACCCTAAGGAAGGACCTTTGTGCCTTGTGAAGGGCATGAGCCCTAAACACCTTGTATGAACATCAAATTTTGTATAGAGGGTCCTAGGGTATATAAAACCCTCTGGTAAAAATGTTAAATAATTTTTAAAAGGGTAGGGTCCATAAAACCCTAACCATAGCTTAGGACCTAAAACTTGTAGTGTTAGTTTAGGTTAGCTAAACATCTTGAAATTTAACCAAATTTGGGTAGTGAGGGACTAAGGATATTTGGAGCCTCTGGTAAGTTATTTGGGAAGTTTTGATCAATATTTGTAGCACTTCATTTGTAACCAATAGGATTGCCCTAATTAATAATTTGGCTATTGTGATCTCACTGCCCATTGAAAGGGCATGAAACATTGGCAGAGGTAGTTTTAGACCTTACTGATCATGTATGATTTTTGATAGAATTTTTGGACACCTACTTAGGGCATCTACTTCACAAGTGCATTACTTCGGTTACATACTAAATAATTTTTACAAGAGCGCAATACTTGATGACAAATTATGAAACTTGATACATAGTGTTCCTTATTCGTTATTATCATGTGGGAAGTTTTGTGGAAATTTGTGATGGATAATTAGTATACTTTGTTCATTAACCCATAAACTTGGAATTTCATGAGAAAATCAAGTATAGCCTTATTATTAAATGATAAATTATGAAACTTTTTCTAGGGTATTTGTAGGCCATCATAAGCATGCCTGAAATTTCTCTGAATTTGTGGAGGTATTATTGCTGTAAAATCTTTTAAAATGACTTTGTATGAGATATCTTTGAAATTACATTTAAGGGCCTAAACCTTGCTGAAAAATTTGAATTCTTAGGATTTAGAGTTGATTATGTATTTTGTAATTAACATAAATTTATTGGAATATTATCCTGTTTGAAATGGGTACTTCATGTTCAAACTTGGGCTTTTTGGATACTAGAATAAATAAATAAATTATCAGACAAATTTGGAAAATTATGAATTTCTGGAGTTATGCTACAAATGTCATTTTAGCCCTCTAATAATTATCATAGTGGTACTGGATGAGTATTTCATGTACTTCCCTTTTTACGGGTCATCTAGCTTAAGTGGTCTGCATATAGCAAAACTGCAGGAAATAATTTTGGATATGAATTAGAGCACGTGTGATGGGTCTTGATGGTTTGCTGGAAGGATAAGTAGAATGGGGTGCATCTATGGTAGATAAGTGAGTAGGGTGTGGTTTTGTCTAGGGTTTAGAGGCATTCGGGTCCGACGAAAGATCATCCTACCCAAGGAGAGGTGGAGTCAAATCACCCTAGGATTAGCATATCGGAACATGAGGAAGTAAAGGGTAAGGGAATCAACCAATAACAAAATAAGTAACTTGCGAAAGGGAACGTTGGGCGTAATCCCAACACAGTTCCTAGTGCCCCTTGAGAGCCCTTCACAGGGAATACCGGGGGCAGTCCTGGGTTAACGTAAACTGTTTTAACAAGCTGAAAAGAGTAACTTAGTAATTAGGGTTGCACATTTCACAAACACTGATGGCATCGGAAGTTAGCTGGGAGCTTCGGCTCGGATGGTTAAAAGACGGACTTTGGGTCCGGGGAGCTTCAGCTCGATTGTTTGAGTCGGACGTGTTGGCCCGGGGAGCTTCGGCTCGGGTTTGATTACGCTAAATTTGCATGTGCATAAAAGGAAGGAAAAACTAATGTGGTGGGTCTTCGGTATTGGAGGGTCGATGCACCGATGCCAATACGTTGACTCGGCAAGTGTGGTTAGCACTTTGCCAACAGAAGTCCGGTGCGCTAGCCGGCAAGAGTACGCAGGAGTCCGCTTCGAGCACCAAGCGTTGAGGCGTAAGATAGGTCTGACCGGTAGTGCTTTACTGGTTTAGTGGTGGTCGAGGCCCAACCCACCGCTTCCGTCTGCCACTACGGAGGTATCCTGGGAGGTTACGGCTCCAGAAAGGGGGAACTAAAGGTCTGTGTGCACAGAGTCGGGTGTGTGTGTTGCACCTGCATGATCCATCATACCCACTTGTATGTCATAGCATAATCGTTTCCTTTAACCTTGACACCTAAAGTATAACTGGAATGGGACGCTTATACTTTAGGACCTGCAAAACTACCCCTTGGTCTATAAGCTTGTGTGGGCAAGTTTATAAATTAAGGTTAATTTTGGATATATATATTTACTGCTGTTTGATAACCGACACCCCAACGTATAAATTTGTATGAGACTTTATATATGATGGGAGACTTGCAGAAGACCCCTTGGCTTATGTGTTTTCACATAAGTGAAGGTTACTTTTCATATTTCATCTTATTGACTTTACATACTATAGAATTTGCTAGTATAGGACCGCTGCCATCTGCTTTTGATATTCTCCACCTTCAAGTCCTCCCCTTTCTTCCTCTCCGCTCGGTGCTTAGGAGCCGTGGGGGAAGGGGCGGGGGATGATAGGACTTAGTCTTTTAGACTAACGGTTTTCGAACCGCATCATTTAGGGGATCGTGGAGACCAACATGGAGGAGCAGCCCCAGAGACCAGTGCGCTTGGAGGTGGGGCAGTCTAGCTCCGGATTTCATACAGCCGGAACCGTGAGTCTCGACCTTGAGTAGTTTTTCTGCTTCCGCATGAGTGATTTTTGTAGTGAGGATATGATGTACCGGGCATAAGCCCGTATTTTGCTACTCTGATGTTTTATTATGTGGACACTCCCTTCGTGGAGTTATATTTATTATGACATGTGATTCTCTGTGGACTGTTAGTTTCCATTTACTTTATTATGCTACCTTTCTGTGATCGAATTGGCCGGCAGAATCGGCGCTTGTGGTGATGACCCTTCAGGTTGTGAAGGAGTCACCGCAAAATGGCAGTTCTGGGCCTAAGACCCCGGTGTCAAAAAGGAAAAAAAAACGGGGGTCTTACATAGGGAGCAGATAGCTTCACTGAAAAGTGAGCTATCAGAGGCCAAAAAGCTTGAAGAATCCCTTAATGGGAGAAGCATCAAGCTAATGGACATCACAAGCACAGTGAACTCTAGATTCAATATTACACTGGGCTTGGGTGCTTCATCCAGCCAACCTATAGTTCTAACAACCCCAATTAAGTTTATTTCTGATAAAGGTAAGAGAGTTGTAGAGGTAGCTAGGAAAAATTCTGACTTACCTAAGAAAACCAAGGTTCAACAGAAATCGTCGAACGGAGCTAGACGATCGTCGAACGCAGATCAATGATCTCAGGCAAAATCGTCGAACTCAGGTCGACGATCTCTAAACCCTAAACTCTGACACAGTCGACCGTCGAACGGAGCTCGATGATCTGACCCAAGATCGTCGAACTCAGCTCCACGATCGTCGAGCAGAGATCAGAGCTTTGAAAACCTTTTCAAGGGTAAATCAAAATCCAAACCTAGGGGTCCTTCATCCCAAAGCTTTAACCCTTATACTGCATGGATAATACCTCCAAGGAGATATCATCCTGAAGGTTATAAGAGTCAACCAGGGATGTCATTTATTTCTGAATTTAAAGGTTATCAACATAGGCCCAAGGTAAACTGGGTCAAAAATAAGTAAATTGTTTTATGTGCAGGTGAAAACCTATCCAACATCAAATCAGCAATGGTATCTGGATAATGGGCGCTCAGAGCACGTGACAGGAAACAAGGACAACTTCACATCCTTTAAAGCCAAGCTTGGACCCAAAGTCATATTTGATGATTCAAAATTTGGACTAACAAAAGGATATGGTGCAGTTCAGATTGGCACAGTCATATTCAAGAAAGTAGCCTATGTGGAAGGACTGAAGCACAACTTCATCAGCATCAGTCAACTATGTGATTAAGGCTACCAAGTGACTTTCAGCAAATCCTTATGCAAGATCAAATCAGAGGACAACACAACTGTGTTGACAGGTAAAAGGAAAGGTAACATCTATTTAATAGACTTTCTTTCAACAGAAGTAGATATTTGCCTGTTTAATTCTATTTGTAGACCTAATGAGTTATGGCATAAGAGATTAGGACATATTAACCTTAGAACCATTGCTAGGCTATCCAAGGATAACCTTGTTAGAGGACTACCTTCTGGCCCCTACAAGAAGGAAGGACTCTGCAGGGCTTGTCAATTAGGCAAGCAAACCAAAAATAGTTTCAAGTCACTTAATAAAAGTGATTCACCTAGGATTTTGTATCTGTTATACACGGATCTTTTTGTACCCATTACAGTACAAAGCTTAGGGGGGAAATCTTACATTTTAGTGGTTGTAGATGACTTCTCTAGATTCACATGGGTGTTCTTTCTGAGGAAGAAGTCTGATAACTTTAAGTGTTTGACAGAGTTTCTCAAATGCATACAGACTAAGTTCAATACTCACATTGCCCTGATCAGAAGTGATCATGGGACAGAGTTTGATTCTCTTCTTATGCAAGAGTTCTGTCAAAGTGAAGGGATCAGGCACACTTTCTCAGCTCCTAGAACTCCTCAACAAAATGGGGTAGCTGAAAGGAAAAATAGAACCCATATTGAATCTTCCACTACATTGTTGTCAGATGCTCACCTTCCTCTATCTTTTTGGGCAGAGGCAGTGAACATCTCCAACTATGTGCTGAATAGAAGTTTAATACATAAACTAAAGGGCAAGACTCCCTATGAATTACTCAAAGGGAAGAAACCTAAAGTAGATTATTTTAGAATTTTTGGTTGTATCTATTACATTCACAATAATGACAAGAAATATTTAACAAAATTTCAAGATAAATCTGATGAAGGAATGTTTCTGGGATACTTCATGATCAGTAAGGCTTATAGGGTATATAATAAATCAACTCTCAAAATTGAAGAATCTGTTCATATATCTTTTGATGAAACTAACATGTCTTTCAAGGAGAAGAATACTTCTACCATAGAACCTTTGCAGGTACACTCTCTTGCAGAAGACTTGGACAGGTTACAAATCATTCAAAAAGAGGAAAGCAGTGAAGATGAAGAAGACATTCAACACCTTGAAGAGAAACTTCTTGAAGAGCCAGTTGTTGTACCACCAGAGGAAACAACAACACGGGTTGGTGAACAATCAACACCTCCTTTTGATTTAGTAACATCAAGAGACCATCCAATTTCCCAAGTGATTGGAGACATCTCGGCTGGTGTGCAAACCAGAAATCAGGTCAACCAAAATCTGATGCACACTTGCTTCCTTTCTCAAATTGAACCTCAATCCATTCAAGATGCTGAGCAAGATCCACACTGGATCATTGCAATGCAAGAAGAGTTGCATCAATTTGAAAGGAACAAAGTTTGGGAACTAGTACCAAGGCCAAAGGATCACTCCATTGTTGGAACAAAGTGGGTGTTCAGAAACAAATTGGATGATCAAGGAGTCATTGTAAGGAATAAGGCAAGGCTAGTTGCTCAAGGGTACTCTCAAGAAGAAGGGATAGATTATGACCAGACTTTTGCACCAGTTGCAAGGTTAGAGGCCATAAGAATCTTCTTAGCATATGCAACACACAAAGGATTCAAAGTATATCAGATGGATGTAAAGAGTGCTTTTCTCAATGGGGATATCAAAGAAGAAGTCTATGTCAGACAACCCCCAGGTTTTATCTCTTCAACTCATCCTGATTATGTTTTCAAATTGCATAAAGCATTATATGGTCTAAAGCAAGCTCCTAGAGCATGATATGAGACCCTAGCATGCTTTCTTCTGAAAAATGAGTTTATAAGGGGTAGAGTAGACCATACTCTTTTTATTAGAACCCATAAGTCTCATACCCTACTAGTACAAATCTATGTAGATGATATTATCTTTGGTTCTACTGATTCAAATTTGTGCAGAAGGTTCTCCAATCTAATGCATTCTAAATTTGAAATGAGTAGCATGGGTGAGCTATCCTTCTTTCTAGGATTGCAAATCAAGCAACATGCTGAAGGCATATTTATTTCTCAAACCAAGTATGCAAAAGAATTGGTTAAGAAATTTGGTATGTCTGAAGCATCATGCATGAAAACACCTATGCCTACTAATGCTGTATTAGATGCTGATGAACATGGGAAACCTGTTGATCAGACAACATATAAGGCAATGATTAGCTCTTTATTGTACCTTACAGCTAGTAGACCTGACATAATGTTTGCTACATGTATATGTGCTAGATTCCAAGTGAGCCCTAGAGAGTCACACCTAACCTTAGTAAAAAGGATTCTCAGGTATGTAAAAAGTTGTCCAAATCTAGCTCTCTGGTATCCAAAAGATTCAGTATTTGACTTAACTGGATTTTCTGATGCTGATTATGCTGGATGCAGAATAGACAGGAAAAGCACCAGTGGAACTTGTCAGTTTCTTGGTGACAGACTTGTCTCCTAGTTTTGCAAGAAACAAATATCTGTGTCAACTTTAACTGCTGAAGCTGAATATATGGCTGCAGGTAGTTGTTGTTCACAAAACTTGTGGATTCAAAACCAACTCCTAGACTATGGCTACAACTTAGAGAAGTCAAAAATATTTTGTGACAATACTAGTGCTATTTCCATAGCACAAAATCCAGTCCTTCATATTAGGACAAAACACATAGAGATTAGACATCACTTTCTAAGGGATAATGTTGAGAAAAATAAAATTGAACTTCAATATATCCCAACTGATTTAAAAAGGGGAGATATTTTCACCAAACCCTTGGATGAAAAGAAACACACCTGCTTCCTGAATCAGTTAGGAATGTTAGATGGAGGAAGTCAAAAATAAGATCCAAGATTTTTAAAAAAACTCTAAAAATTGACCAAGACTATGCAAACTTCTTGATTTTTCTAGTGTGTAAGAGTGTTTCTGATCTTTGAACTGCGCTCGACGATTTTCCCCCCGATCGTCGAACGGAGATCGACGCTTTCCGAAATCGTCGACCAGAGTTCAGCGCTTCTCAGATAGTGCTCAACTATCTCTTTCAGGTCAGCGATCGTCGTGCTGAGTTCGACGATTTTGTTTTCTGAAATATCGTCGAACGGAGCTCGACGCTCTCCAATATCGTCGAACGGAGATCAACGCTATTGATGACCTTTCAGTTTCCTTTATAAGCCCCGATCGTCGAACTGAGTTCAACGATCTTTCCTTTTCAGGTCAGCGATCGTCGTGCTGAGTTCGACGATTTTGTTTTCTGAACTATCGTCGAACGGAGCTCGACGCTCTCCAATATCGTCGAACGGAGATCGACGCTATTGATGACCTTTCAGTTTCCTTTAGAAGCCCCGATCGTCGAACTGAGTTCAACGATCTTTCTTTTTGTGACAATACTAGTGCTATTTCCATAGCACAAAATCCAGTCCTCCATAGTAGGACAAAACACATAGAGATTAGGCATCACTTTCTAAGGGATAATGTTGAGAAAAATAAAATTGAACTTCAATATATCCCAACTGATTTACAAAGGGGAGATATTTTCACCAAACCCTTGGATGAAAAGAAACACACCTGCTTCCTGAATCAGTTAGGAATGTTAGATGGAGGAAGTCTAAAATAAGATCCAAGATTTTTAAAAAAACTCTAAAAATTGACCAAGACTAGGCAAACTTCTTGATTTTTCTAGTGTGTAAGAGTGTTTCTGATCTTTGAACCGCGCTCGACGATTTTCCCCCCGATCGTCGAACGGAGATCGACGCTTTCCGAAATCGTCGACCAGAGTTCAGCGCTTCTCAGATAGTGCTCAACTATCTCTTTCAGGTCAGCGATCGTTGTGCTGAGTTCGACGATTTTGTTTTCTGAACTATCATCGAACGGAGCTCGACGCTCTCCAATATCGTCGAACGGAGATCGACGGTATTGATGACCTTTTAGTTTCCTTTAGAAGCCCCGATCGTCGAACTGAGTTCAACGATCTTTCCTTTTATGCGTCGAACCCTAATATAAAATTCTTTTTTCAGCCGTCGTTCTCCCTTTGCGCTTTCATTCTCTCTACAAATTTTCTCTTTCCCTCCAAACTTCTCTACACTTGGTCATTTGGTTGTTTATTTTTTTGCAGGAATCAATGGCCGTCTCATTCGCCATCTTGGCCGCAATGAAATTTGATGCGGGATTTGACATCGACATGGATTCGTTCAACAACAGTGATCAACTCTTCCAGGACATTCTGAACCTTTTCAAGGAACAACAGCTAGTTACAATAATGACTACCAGGATAAAATTAGCTGTAGATGAGATTAAGGAATGTGTATATACTGCCCATAATCAGGATCAGATTACAGTGGTTGGCACAATCTCAGGAACCCAGGTATTTCTAACACCTGCTGCCCTGACAGAGATTTTTCAATTGAAATCTGGAGAAGAGTCTGTTGAACTTTCTGGAGAGGAATTTTCTGCTATGCTTGAAAGGATGGGTCACTCAGAAGTAAACCCTAGCAAGTTGCTGAAGAAAAATCTATCTGTGGAATACAGATTCCTAGCTGATGTAGTTGGGAAGGTGTTGTTGGCCAAAACACTCAGCTCATGATACCATCTCCAGGTATCAGCTCTTCTTGATGGGTGCTCTTGTGGACAGGAAACAACTGAATTGGGGAGAAATCTTCTTTGACCTAATCAAGAAGAAAATCAACAAAAATTTTGTTAACTTTGGAAGGATTTTAGGGTTGTTTCTTCAGAACATATGCCCTGCCCTGCTAGTTTGAAATGGGATGCACATCAATGCCTCCAAGAGGCTCACCTGTGCCCTGTTTGGAAAATGGGACAGGAAAATTGTGAAGCCCAGCAAGTCTTCTGCATCTACTACTTCAGGCACAAGGACTGCTGCAGTCACTTTCCCTTAAGTTTCTGCCCCTGCAGAAGACTTGCCTGTTTCTTCTCCTCCTCCTCCACTTCTTGTTTCATCTACACTAGTCACATCCACCATAATTATTTCCACCCCATCTCCAACTTCACTTCCCTCTCCTACTTCAATTCCATCTCCAATTCCTCCAATAATAAAAGAAATCTTCCATCCTCTACATCAATACCCACATCTAGATATTGATTCATCCTCTCACATTCCATCTTTCAACCTTATAGATGATTCCTTTATGGATGATTCTCCCTCATCCCCTACTGAGCCACCATCCTCATCCACCTCATACCAACAACTACTTAAAGACATTATTGCTCAACTTTCCTTTACACCCTCTATTTCCATTCCATTATCTTCCATTTCCATAACTCCCATCTCTCAACCTTCATTTCCACCATCCACAAGTTCTCCACCAACATCTCCTGCTGCACCACCTTCAATTCATATCTCTGCTCAAGCACCTCTTGAGCATGTAGATCTTTCAGCCCTTGTAGTTAGATTATATGAGCTGATAGCTCCCAGGCTATCTCTCTTACTGGAGACCTCTTTGGCTCCACTTATAAAAACAGTTCAAGAACTGTCTGTCAGGCTCTCCTCTCTCCTTCCTCCTCAGGCAATCCCTTCATCTTGGTGCCTTGATCCAGTCCTGACTGAATCTAGGTAGGGGGGAGTGCCTCATGAATCTAATAGATTGCCTGTTGCTGCTGTTGTTACTTCAGTCCAAGCTCAAGCTCCAGTACCTCCAGTTGCTGTTATCATAGTGGACCTCAGGTCACTGTTATCAATTTTTGATTCTGTTTATTTCAACTGCCTGCCAGACCAGCAATCTAAAGATCTGTCTAAGGCCATTGTGCCCATCTCTAGCTGTGATACCAACTTAATAAGCTCTAATATAAGCTCCTATATACATTCCCTATATACTATTGAGCCTTCTGTTTCTGTTGATCTTACTGTTACTGCTCCTACTGATAATGTTGTTGTTTCTTATAGTCCTGATGTTGCTGCTGTTTTAGTATCTGAGGACATGCATATGACATAGGCACTTATTCTTGAGCCTGCTGATACTGCTGCTGTACCTTCTGTTTCTGAAAGTGTTGTTGTTGAAAGTGTTGTATCTGAATCTGATATTGTATCTGAATCTGCTGTCACAACTTCTTCTGCCAGTGCTACTTCTACTCCTCTTCCTGCTGTTGCTGCTACTACTATTGCTATTTCTGATGTTTCTCCTACTCAATCACAACAACAAAAAGAATACCTCAAAAGGATTGATGCATTATATGATGATCAAAGCTCAGAAAGTGATCAGTATAGGACTGACTCAGATGACTCCTCTACAACTATTACAAGAAAAAGAAATGCCAGAAGCAAAACAATGAAGAGAGTTCCTCCAGCAAAAGTGAAAGACAGAAATGATATTCCTTACTACATACTGCATAACTGTCCTATCACAGAACATTGGATGCAATACTCCAAAAATCAACTAAAAGCTATGAAGAAAAAGAGAAAGTATGATAAAGGATCATCCCAGTTCAATCATCCTCCTCCTCCTCCTTCACCAGGTGCAGGTGCAAGTGGTAGTTCTGCATCTCAACCCTCTGCCAGAAGCCAAAGCTCTTATCAACCTCAAGGTAGATCCCAATATAGAGGAAGTCAATCTAGAGGCTACCATTCAAGAAGAGGAAATTATAGAGGAAATCAAAGAGAATTTCAAGTTTATTCCAAAGGACATTCCAGGCAACATCCATATTCAAGGGAAGGACAAGCTTCCACTGATACTACTTCAGGTCCCTTTCCTTACAAGCTGAAAGAACTAGTCTCCTCCAGAGCTCCTCCAGACAATCCTTCAAATAGATATGAGCCCCAGTTCCTTTTGAGGATCCAGAAAACAATCCTACTTCATGGACAGCTAGGATGAAAGAATTGGCTGCTTTGGATCAGATCAAGAAAGCTAGAGAACAAGGCAAAGACACTTCCAGTATCACTACCTTATCAGATCAAAGGAAAAAGGAACTTGAAAGATATTCATCCAGTAAATTCTTTGATTCAGAAAGCTACATGAAGCTGCACCCTGAAGCTGTAGTGCCCAGGCCAAAGCAACAAACCTCTCTAGGTGCAGCTGATGATAGAAGATCTAAGAAGGAAGCTCTCAATCCAAATAGAGAAATAATAGTTATAAAGAGCAAGGAAAAAGAGTAATTCTGTAAGGTGACAGTTATTTTGATTTCTGTTATATCTGTGATAATGTATGTGATTCTGCAATGTTTTGTTTTGTTGCATTTCTGCTTTGTATGCTTTTATTTTTTCCAATATCTGTAAATAGTAATCCTAACCCAAATAGGGGGAGATTATTGGAACACCCTATTACTGATTTGGGTAAGGATCACTATGTCTCTTAGGAAACCTGTCTTGACCTCATTGTATAGATCTAAAGGTCAATTAGAATTGAGTCTAAGGGTTAGTAGTTAGGTTTGGAAGCTGCCCTCAAGACCAGGTTTTCCAGTTTTGGAGACTAAGTCATTTCCTCGAGCTCAGTACGACGAATCGTCGAACTCCATTCGACGATCGCTGAGCTCCCTTCGACGAATCGTCGAACTCCATTCGACGATCTCTGAGCTCAGCTTCAACGAGTCATCGAACTCCATTCGACGATCTTCGAGCTCAGATCGACGGTCTTGACTCCAGTTTGATTCTCTATCTCTGAGCACAGTTCAACAATAGTTGAGCTCAGATCGACGATCTCTGTTTCGGTCCAAGACCAGTTTCTGAGCTCAGTTCAACGATAGTGGAGCTCAGTTCGACGTTTTTCTGAAGTGTTAGACGATTTTCAAGTTTCAAATTCAGACAGTTGTAGAATTATTCTCAGCATTTATGTCAAGGATCTTGTACACGTTTTTCATTTAATCTGGAGCAAGTTTCAAGGAATTTTCAAGGAATGTTTTATTGGACTTTCCTCTAGAAGACTAATGCAATTAAGGAAGTCATTTATTGACAGTCTAACGGCTATCTTGGACAGTGGATCAATTCTATTCAGATGAAAGGAATAAAAGATATATTCATTCTCTGCAACAAAAAGATAATTACAATTTCTGCAACAACTCTTACAACATCAATCACACAAGAGAAAGAGAAAGATTTGCAGACATTCTCAGTCTCAAGAATTCATACAAGAACACACATCACAAAAGGAGATCAACTAACTGAAATTTTCAGATCTCTCTTGATTCAAGTTTTCAAAGGCCATCATCATTCAAGACTCCAGACACCTCACATTTCAGCTGTTGCTGAAATCATCTTTTGCTGGAGATCAAATTATCTGAAGGCCTATCACCCTACTGCAAAGCTTCACTTCCTGAACAACTCAAGATCTCAGGGGGAGCTTTGACAACATCCACTATCTTCTCTCTGACTGTTGAAAGAGAAGATCATCTCATCCCTTTCTCTCTCTCTCTCTGCTGTAAAGGGTTTTTAAAACTCCCTTCAAAAGTTTGTGTTTGGTTTCTGAGATCTTATCAACACTCAGTGGTGGCAAGACACCTGATCAAAAAATCTAGTTTGGTTTTTGAGCACCTTAACAAAAGCTCATTGGTGCCCAGGACACCTGATCAACTCATCCTGCAGTGGATTCCTACCTAGGGTGGTAGAAGAGTGGATGTACCCAGGTTGATTGGAGAACCACTATAGCTCCTTGTGTCATCTGGTTGCTTGTCTTTCTTTTGTTTCTGGCTGTGGATTGTGATTGCTTTGTGATTGCTTTGTGATTGATCTGTGATTATTCTGTGTTTATATTTACTTTATATTATTTGCTTCCCTGTTCGCCTAGGAATACAACAACTGTTGTAAAAAGTTTTTAGCAAGCACCATACTCTATTCACCCCCCCCCCCTCTAGAGTATATCAGATCTAACCTGCACTTTCACTGGGTGATTATTTTGTATACCTCACTTTATACACTTCATTTAGCTAGGGTTGGTCTGCATTTAGTAAAATCGCGGAATTTGTGTTGGAGTAAGAATTGGGGCTCACGAGTTGGGGTTATATGCTTGCTGATTTGGGTGAATGAAAAGAGTTCGTCGTTGGAAGTTGGGATGAGTAAGGGGTTGGAATGGTTAGTGTTCGGTGGTGCTCAGGATCGGCGAAAGATCGTCCTTTCCGTGGGGAGGAACTGTCCAATGAACTAGGGTTAGATCCAGTACAACAAGTAAGGGTTTTGGGAAATTTGATAGCAACCAATAATAATAAGTGCCTTGCGAAAGGGAGCTTTGGGCGTAATCCCATCATAGTTCCTAGTGCCTTCGAGAGCCCTTCACGGGGAATACCTTGGGCAGTCCTGGGCTAACATAAACAGTAAGGATAAAATATTATAAGAGCAACTAGTATAACTAGGCGTACACATTCACACACCCCGATAGCTCAGGAGGTTGATTAGGTTGTTTTGATTGCCATCCGGACGGTTCGTTTGGAAGGTAGATGCACGGACGGATAGTCCGGGGAGCTAGTGGCTCAAAAGGTTTTGGATACAAAATAAGGTGGTGGGTCTTCGGTATCGGATGGTTGTTCACACCGACATTGATACGTTGACTCGGCGGTGTGGGACACTTATCCAAAGAAAGTCTGGTGGATATGTCCAGCATTAGTACGCGGATACTCTAGGTTGTGTTCTTCTAGGGGCGTACGGGAGAGCTAGGCCTGGTAGTGTGGATACCCGCCTAGGAGTGGGGGGCCCGACCCACTGTCTCCATTTGCCACTACAGAGGTTCCTGGGAGTAAAGCTAGCTGCCCAAATAGGGGGAATTAAAGGTCTGTGCGCATAGAGTTGTGTGCGTGGGTTGCACTTGCATGAATTATGGCATTGCATACTTGCATACAACCGACACCCCAACGTATAAATTGGTACGAGACTTTTTATATGGTGGGAGCCTTGCAGAAGACCCCTTAACTTATATGCTTGTATGTGCATTCATATAAGTTAAGGTTACTTACTTCCTACCTTGTCTTTCTTACAAACGTTGCTTACTCTACCTGCTTACCTTACTGCATACTATTATAGAACTACTAGACTAGTTCCACTGTCACCTGCCACTTTGTACTCTCCACCTTTGTAGCTTCCCTTTCCTCCTCCCCACTCGGTGCCAAGGAGCCATGGGGGAGGGGTGGGAGTTGATAGGGATTAGTCTTTATGACTAATGGTTTTCGGACCACAACATTACAGGGGCTCCGGATGGGAGACAGGGACCAGCAGCTCAGGGGCCAGCACCAGCGGAGTACGGTGCGCATGGAGGTGAGCCAGTCTAGTACCGGGGCCCCAGTGACCAGCTCCGTGGGTGATAGTCTTTATATAGCTTCCGCGAGAAATTGTAGCGAGGATCTGTTGCAACAGGCTTAAGCCCGTTTTTATTTCCATTTTGTTACCATTTCAGTACTCTCTTTTCTATTTATGGACTGGTTGTGATTTCTCTTATTACTTGTGATGTGGACCTAGTTTTATCCGAAACTATATTGCTGCTCTCTCTGTGATGATCGAAAAGGCCGGCAGAATCGGCGTTTTGTAGTGGCGGCTTTCCCGAGAGTCGGGGCCACCGCAAAAAGGCGGTTCTGGGCATAAGACCCCGAGGTTTAAAATGAAAAAAGGGGTCTTACAATGCCTATGGTCACTACACGAGCACACAATTTATTGCATACCAGTCTGTTATTTATTTATTTCAAAATCACTATAACACACACTGAATCACCCCCTTGAGCGCGATCTTATCCACGCGCACGGCTCGAGTCAAATGCATTGTTCGTGTGTAAACTTTAAAATAGTGGTGCTCGCTTAGGATTTTGAGATAGAGTAGTGCGAAACTCGTGCAGTGCTCCTAATCGAGTACTCATGGTTTGTGTAGAAATAGTATAGATTTAATTTTTCTTTATGCTCGTAGATTTATACTTTTTTGCAGTTGTAAATATTGTTTGTACTACTCAAAAAATTGAATATGGAGTAATCGAACGGTAGTGTAGGGATGTGTGTAGCCGTCACTAGATTCGTTTTGCTCGAGTCGGGAGGAAGGATCATCTTTCTCGGTGACAAAGAACTTGGCCCAAGCTACTTTCGAAGCATTGGTGCATGGTTAGTCAAGCGTGAGCATGACGTAGGCCATCAATTTGGCTAGTTTGAGCCTTGTTTACCTTGTCCTAACTGCTAACCATTGCAAGGCAAAATTTGTGCCTACCCCTCCTTTGATTCAGCTCCACCTTCATTCACCAAAGCCTAAAGCCAATCCTCCTATCGCAACCAAATCCTTGTGCTTGATTGAAATTAATATTTTGACGAGGTGTGATATGTGGAATTCAAGTGATGTGGTGATGACTACAAAAAAATTCTACTTGCTAAAATTGGTGATTGCAAAAAGAAAAAACGAAGAAAAAGAAAAAAATTGAAAAAGAAAACCTAAAAGAATTACAATGAGAAATTGAATCCCCACCATGTTTATCTTGATTTTGGTCGGGTTAGGCCGTGTACACACTGAGTTTTCAAGCTAAGTCTGGGGGTGTGTCACACGCGCAATTCTGAGTAGGTATTTTGGTTTAGATTTTTGTTCGCTCGCTTTGGTTGTGTGTAGCCTCCATGTTTATCTTTTACTACCAAACCTTAGCCTAGGCCCCATTCGATCCTACAAGTCCTACCGATTCTTCGCTTGTGTCTAGCTAGCGTCGTAGATATAGTGTGAACGAGCAAGCGTAAGGTCCCCGACATTGATGGATTTCTTTGGAGGTGATCATGAGCCCCGGTCTTTGGCAATGCTCCTCTTAGTGGTCTGCCTACTTTCTTCCTACGCATGACCGAACCATTCTCCAGAATTCCAATTTTGAGTAGATACAATATTTATTTACGCCTGTCGAATAGTTTTTAACTCCGTAGTATAATTAGAAAGTTTTTCTATTATATTTTCTATGCCCATGATGTATTTGATTTCTCGTAATACTTTATTTCAAAATTGCTGAGCCAGCTAACTGTTTTCTAGTCCATAGAGTGATGATTTGTTTTCGACGCGCAAATGGGTAAGTCTTGGGGTGTGATGAGTCCAAATTATATACATATTTTTGGACTCATCTGGGCCAGTTTTCTTTCACAAGCACTTCACTTTTAGTTCGTTACCGTATGTATTTATTCTATTCTTTTTTTCCATAGGAAGTGCACTTTAGACCCGTTTTTAGTGTGATTTCATAGTTTTTGTACTTTTGCCTTATACTTGGTGTTTTTCTGCGTCTGAAGAATGTGGTGCGCCCATTTCGATGGCTCTTTTATTCTTACTGCAGGTACAATGGTCGTGTGCGTGTTTCGGGATTGTTAATGGTCATGCGCCACTGTTCGTGCGCTCTATATTATCCATTTTCCAAGTTCTGTCCGGGGAATCGCATGACCATTGGACATAGTGCACACGACCGCTGGTCGTGCGCCACTGCTCATGCGCGTTTTTTCGATTTTACTATAGTTCTGCAAATGCTAAACGCACGATCATGGGATCCAGCATGCACGACCAGCGGTCGTGTGCCACGGATCATGCACATATATATTAATTTTTTTTATCCAGCTACAGGTTTCTCTGGGAGCTGAGCGCACGATCATCAACCGTTAGTGCGCACGATCACTAGTCGTGTGCCACTGATCGTGCGCTCTATTTTTCTGCTGCAGTATTTAAGCCCGGCTCCACGAATTAGGGAATACACCTTTCATTTTCCACCCCGCTGCCACGCTTGAAGCATCGTTCCTCTCCTGCATAGGTCCTCCACTCATCTCCACCCTCCGGGAAGCTTTCTCCGGCCATCCAAAGTCATCTTCACCACTTCAGAGAATTCCCGGCCACCAACATCTTGCAACAGAGACCTTTCAGTACTTTTCATCTGAGCAAAGGGAGTAAAGACTGAAGGCAAGGGAAGAAGACGAAGGAAGACAAGTGGATTGACCACCCATTTGCCTCCGGAAGCAACCACGGTCAGAGTCATGAAGTGGACTGACAACACACCACTCCGGCCAAGAACCACGGCTAGACTTTCCCCACTTCGGTTTATTCTACCTCTTATATTTGTGGATTGTACTCTTAAGCTTTTAATAAACCTAAACGTACTTTTAATTTGTCTATGAATGAAGTTATTTGGGTAGTTACATCCTCTGTTGTAGCTGTGATGCATTCGCCTCATTTCACATCCATTCCACTCACGCTCTAGAACCACACTAGCAAAACCTAGTGTTGGTGGATGAAGAGGTGATTATGACCCTCACTCTCCGCACGGTGTTCATTCCATCCGCTTGCTCTCCGTCCATCAACCTAACTAAGCACGAAATAGCGACCGCATTAGTTTCCATCCACCAAGCGAAGCGGTGCTTACGACCCACATTAGTTTTCTTTTTGTTGTTAGCTTTAGGAATCGAAAACCAACCCCCCTTGTGTTTCCTTAAACTCTTAGTAACGATCTCTCTATGATGCTATCACATACCCTTCCTACATTCCCTCGAGATCAACATTTGGGGAAGCTATTCCCAATATTATTACTTGACAGCGACCAGTGCACTTGCCGATGCATCAATTCACAAACAATTATGCTTTCATATATTTATCACAACCATATATGTTAACTCTTCACGTATTCATCAACCATGATAACGTAAGTATAGATTATATATTCAATTATCGGGCACCACGCCCTCTTTCAAAACTTATCTCATTCAACGGATTACAATCACACGCATCTTTACTAGATTTCACAAGTAGCCGTTTTGTACAATCAAATCTTATCAAAATATTTGTTCACTAATTTCCCCAAACCATTTGTTTATTAAATTCCTCCAAAACATTTGTTTATGTAGGCTACATATAACTAGGCTCATCCTAAACTCAACATCATTTTGCTACATTTCTTCTACCTAGTCCATACCTGGCTATACACTAACCCGAAAGCATCTTGCACATAAGTTGTTACCATACAAAAAATTCGACTGGACATTCCCGGAGATACAGAGCTCCTATGAAAACGTGTAACCATCCGTTGAAAACGTATTTTCGAGGAATTTATCTTTCCTGTGCAATCCCAGACCTAGATTCGGGCGTATCACACACAAGAACGGCTTCGAAATCTACTGCGCGCATAAAATAGATTTTTGTACGCATCTTAATGCAAAACGAATGACATCGGTTCTTCTTCTTCCATTATCAATTTGTTCAAAACCACATACAACACTTCATCCTCCCTTATTCACCCTCAATAAACCATTCCTCTTCATGAAACCAAGTCCACCATCTTCATAAAGAAGAGAGGAGAGGTTGAAGAGAAATAATCTTTAGGAAAAGGTCCTAACATGGTATCTTCCTAGGAGATCTTCTTCTCGCACAAGTCCAACACTTTTGAGTTGAAATCTCTCCTACATTATAACTAAAGATCTACCACCAAGGGATAGGGTAGGAAGCTCACCTTATTTTCGGTCTTGGATCTTTTTATCCTTCTTGGTGGCATGACGATGTCGGCTCTCGCTTTTCCTCCTCCGAGAGAAAGTCCGTTCGTTCATTGTCCTTCCAAGAAAAGCTCCACACATTTCGTTCTCTCAGGAAAAATCAGAGAAGAAGAATGACTGCTAAGTTTTGGACATACGTTTATAAAGGAAACAGCCAAATAGATCTAGGGTTTCTTGAACAACGAGCTACCCCCGCGCAATAACATGCTACAACCACACGTACCTTCGAAGTTGACTTCCATTGCAAGACACCGTCCAAACTGCCCACTCAGGTGCTGCCACCTATACTCTAACGCCGCACGGTACTATTCTTACCTCCATGCGCTATGTTGGCTTTCGCCTGCGCTCTCAATAACATCGGGCGTTCAGTTCCCAAACTGTATGTCAATTAAATCACTTGGCTACCACAGCGCGGTACTCTTCCTACCACCGCGCAATAACCATTCGAGCGCCATGTCAAATAATTCAGCGGGTGTTGGGTCCATTTATCCCAATGTCCCAGATTTGTAAGAAGTCAAACAAGTCAATGACATACACATAGATGTATTTGAAATGTGTTTAAGTTCATGCATGCAGGATAGTCCTTATCATATTGATTGGACAGGTTGACACAAAGAAGTATGATGGAAAGGCAGGGAATTGCTAAGTCCATAAGCGTTGAGTGAGGACAGCACACACAACACCATATGAACTATCACACTGAGTCAGGTGTGGACAGTAAAAGCCAAACTTTAGCAAGCAGAGATATAGACTAAGTCCACAGGCGATGAGTGATGTCAACTCACTCAACGCCATGCAATAAATTCATTGAATAAAGCTGCCTCAGTCAAATCAAGAGAGATTCTGTCAAAGGAAAAGTTTCTAACTCCAAAAGTGTTGAGTGATGCCAGTTGACTCAACTACTTGTAGGTTATGTCAAAGCCTTGGTAGAATGATATGAAAAATCTATCTAAGTACTAATGCATTGAGTGAAGACAGTTCACTCAACGCCAAAGAAAGAAAGCTTTGAGTCATACTGCTGTAGTCAATGCCTAAGAAGAGCAAAATTATTCTAAGTATAAAAGCATTGAGTGAAGCGAGTTCACTCAACGCCTAGTCAAATGGTAAGGCAGAAGGGAGATGGTGTTGAGAGAAGTCAACAGACTCAATGCCCTCATGCAGAGCAAAATTATTCTAAGTACAGAAGTGTTGAGTGAAGCAAGTTCACTTAACGCCTCAGCAGTTGGCAGAGTTCAGAAGGAGCTAAGGCAAATGGCCTTGAGTGAAGGCCAATCACTCAACGCTCTCAATGCCATGAATGCAGAAAGAGCTCAAGAATAAGCTAAGTCCAGAATAGTTGAGTGAAACCAGTTCAATCAACGCCTGGAGTGTTTTTGAGAATTCGACTAAGTCCTGAATGGCTGGCGTCAGCAAAAGTCAAGAAAGTCAACGCAGTTCAAATTCTTTGCGGAAAATCTGCAGTATACCGTTAATGGTGTCGCAGGACAGTTGTTATTGTTTTTTGTAAATAGAAGGTGGTAACTTGTCCTATTTGGGATGGGCCCACATTACAAAGAGTCGTTGATCAGCTGACTATAAAAGTATAAGATTGGCTGGAAGGAAAGCAGCAATTAGGGTTTTCTGATTACGCATTGCGGCGGAATTTCGTCTTCTTCCTCGTCATTATCATCGAGCCAGAAGAATAAGTTCTGTTCAGTTGACCTGAAAGTAAGAAGAGATAACTATTGTGATCTTCATATGATACAAAAAGTTCATAATCAATTTTTGATTGAGAAGAGAAGAAAAGACTTCAGAGTATGCTAGTCCAGGTAGCTGTTAGAAGAAGATACAACACCTTCAGTTCCATTATCTTCAATAGCAGATCAGAATCTTGATTCTAAGTAACTTCAACCACAAGCAGCCTAGTGCTGAAGATCGTTTCAACTTGTTGCTGTGAAGAAGATAGGGATGAAATCTGCTCAGCCCAGGTAGATAGACACAAAGATATTTCTCTAGTGTCTAATTGATTCACCGCATTTTTATTTTCTATAGGATCCAATCTTGGATTTGAGGCAAGATTCCTATGAGAATCTGAGTTATAAAGGTTAAGTGTAGGATTCAGTTTTGAATCTGAGGTAGGGCTATCCTTCCAGTATGAGTTGTAGGGCTTTTGAGCTGGAGGTAGGTGATTGCTGAATCACTGAGTTATTGGCCCTTGGACCTAAGTTGTAGGTCTTGATGGAGACTGAGTGGTCCTGCGGAATTGAGTTGTAAGCTCTTGAGGAGCCGAGTATTGGGGAAGAGCCTTATCTAACATACTGTTATAAAGGAGGAGAAGGACAGTGGATGTACTCAAAATATGGGGAACCACTAAAATTGCTTGAGTCTTCTGTGTATGTATTGAAAGCCTAAGTAAACTAATCACAACTTATATCTAGGAAGACAAGATCTAAAAGGAAATTAAAAAAACCTATTCACCCCCCTCCCCCTCTAGGTGTTAGCTGACCTTGAAAACAAAGACTTTCAAGTGGTATCAGAGCCTAATTACTCAAAGAAAGGCTTAATAGTCTGAGTAGATCTCCAAGGTCAGCAAAAGGTTTGTCCTTATGTGTTCGGGTGTGAATATAAGGAGCTGGGTTCCATGAAGCTTCCAATCTGCAGGAAGGAAGGGTTTGGCATCTTGAAGGAGAGGGTTAGGATATACATGGAAGAAGCTGACCCAATGATCTTTGTTACTTTCATAGAGGGACCTTTAATCCCTATAAAAGTCTCAGTTCTGGATGCAAATGCCCAGACACCTAAGACCTATTCTGAAATGACAAAGGATGAAGTCATCCTTGCGACCATTGACAAGAGGGCAAAAAATATTATAGTTAGTGTCATAGATGACTCCACCTTCCAAAATCTGGTGTATTACAAGACCTCCATGGATATGTGGGACACTTTAGTGGTCTACATGGTGGGAACAGAGGAAGTAGGAGATTACAGAAAGTTTATGCTCAACCAAGAGTATGAGGCTTTCAAGCAGAGAAAGACAGACAACATAATAGAGTGCTATGCTAGATTCTTCAGGATAGTCAACGATCTAAGGACCTATGGCATGGTTTTCAGCACTTATGAACTTAATGACAAGTTTCTAATATCAATAACTAGATACTGGGGTACAAAGATCTGTTCCATAAGAGAGGTGGCAAAGCTTGTTGGCACTCCACCAGCAACACTTTTTGGGAAACTGCGGTCCTATGAAATGCAGCTGACTGCTAGGAATGAGGAGGAGAAAAATAGCAAGTCTCAGGCGAAATAAAAGTATGTAGCCTTCAAATTTGAAGCCTCAAGGAGGTGCAGAAGGAAGACTCCTTCTCCACCAAGGAGGGATGATGAATCTAACTTAGAAAGGCTAGACATTAGAACATCAGACTGCCATATGTCTGACGAAGACTTTTATGTCTTCTCCAGACAATTTCAAAAGTTCATGAAGAAGAAGCAATAGAAGAACAAACCTTCCTCCTACTCATATCACGGGAAGAAATCCTCCAAGGAGGACATGTATGGTTCTAAACTTATTAAAAAGATATCTACTAATGTTATCTATTATTGCTATAGCAAGCCAGGGAATGTGTTTGCCAACTGCCTAGTGAAGAGAGGAGAGGATGGTGAGAAGAAGCACCACAATCACCACAAGGGTAAGAAGGAAAAGTCATTTGTGGCTAAAAAGCAGAAAAGCTGGACTGACACTTCCTCTTTAGAGTCAGAAGAAGAACAAAAGAAAGCCTACTTTGGGCTCACTGCTGTTGCGGAAGATGAAGACTATCCTACTGCAAGGATAGAAATCAGGGCCCCTCTGTCATAGTCAAATAGTGATTCAGAGGTGGATGATGAATAAGAAGAAGACAGCTGCTACTATGGGCTGATGGCTATGACTGATAAAGAATCCAGCCAGGATCAGGCTAGTTAACAAAAGGTATATTACCTATCTAAGTCTTCTTCTGAGTCAGGTTATGTGACCAAACCAGATTCTAAAGCTCATTCATCAAGAGGTGAAGGAAACTCTGTCTGAAGAAGATGTCAAATCCATTATTGACAAATATGGTGTCTCACTGAATGTTTTCAAGAAAAGGAAGTTGCTGGCTAAGAAACAGGCAAAGGAGAATTCTTCTCTTCAACCTGTTGTTTCCCAGCATGCAGACCCAGCTTCCCTCCTAGATCTGAATATGAAGGAAATCAGTGAACTAAAAACTATTTCTTTCAGTCAGACAGGCACCATAGAGTACTAGTAAAACTGAATAAGGGACCTGGAAGAGCTGCTGGAGATGGCGAAGAGGATAGTGGCTAGTTATTCAAAGCCAAGTTCAGTGCTACCCCTGATAGACTCCTTCACCTCTCGAAATTGTAAGAAGGGGTTGGGCTTCAAGGGATGCACAAATGTTGCCAATCCTAAAGGAAAGTTCAAAGCTCTAGTGCAGCCAATGGCCTCCAAGCCTCCTATTCCCTTCAAGAGAGTGATGCTGCCTTTAAATAGGTATGAACAAGAAAGCATCTTTGGTCACTAGATGAATGGTAGATCAAAGGGAATAAAGACATTCACCACTATGGTGGAAGATATAGCAAGTGTGCAAGTGCCTTCAAGGAAGCCCATGAGGAGATTCAAATGGCCCATCATGGACCATTTGTGTTTGGTGCACCAGCCACTACACTCAAGAACAAGGCAAATACCTGTTATTAGGATCTCCCAACCCAAAATTTTACCATGGGCAAGTCTTTCAGCAAGCTAGACTTGGGTATATCTGAGGCCATCAACAGTATGTTCTCTGAAAAGAAGTCTACTGTTGGTAGGGCTCAAGATATTCCTAGTATTTCTACTGTTAGATACAACCCAAGTCAGACAGTGGCTGGAACATACAAGAATAAGACTATTGTTGTATCTTCTAGTTTGAGAGTTGCTGTCAGCATAGCTACAAGACCAGCTCTAAAAAGAAGGTATAATATTCATGAGTACTGGTGTTGTGGCAAGGTGGGCCACTATGCTATTGATTGCTGGCACAATCCTAGTATGCCAAGAGGAAGAGGGAGCTTAATTGTCAGAAGAACTGCAGGTAGATAGGTTTATTATCAGACTTACTTGCACCTAGGACCCAATAAGAATTGTGGTCCTAAGGTTAACTGAAATATGTCTTGCAGGTTATTCCAAGTGGCCATACCCATATATGGTACTTGGACAGTGGATGTTCCAGACACATGACTGAAACAAGAAGCTTATTGAAAGATTACTCTCCAGTAAATAATGGAATCAAAGTCATCTTTGCTGGATTAGATTAGGGAGTGACAATAGGTATGGTAAAATCTCTAATGCCATAGTTACTATAACAAAAGTATCATATGTGGAAGGTTTGCAACACAACTTGATAAGCATTAGCCAACTCTGTGATCTTGTCTATGACATAGTTTTTCACAAGGATGAGTGCCACATTAAGAGGTTAAGTGACCAAGAGGTCATCTTTACAAGCACTATGAGTGGAAATATTTATTGCCTAAATTTCCTGTTCATGGATAAAGACCCTCCTATATGCCTAGTGGTAAGTGAGAAAATCTCATATTGTGTACAATGGCACAAGAGATTAGCTCATTTGAACTACAAGACCATTGGGAAGCTCTTTAGTGAAGAGCTAGTTAGATATGGTCCCAAGTCGAAATGCACTAAGGAGGGTATCTACTCTGCATGCTAAAAGGGCAAACATACCAAGGCCTCTTTCAAGATCATTGGGTCCAAAGACTCAGTGAGGTGCTTGTACCTCCTACATATGGACTTGTATGGTCCTATGCAGTTCATAGTCTTGGTAGGAAAGTCTAAACCCTTGTGGTGGTTGATGACTATTATAGGTTTACTTTGGTGTTCTTTCTTAAAAGAAAGGATGAAACCCTTGAACTATTCAAGACCTTTGTCAAGCAAATACAATATTAACTAGACAGTACTGTGGTCAAAATGAGAAGTGACCATGAGACTGAATTTTAGTCTGCAAGCATGACAAGGTTCTGTGAAGAGCAAGGTATTAACCAAGAATTCTCTTCACCTATAACATCACAGCAAAATGGAATTGCTGGGATGAAAAACAGGACTCTAATAGAAGATGGAAGGAACTTACTGAATGACACTACTCTCCCAGAATATTTCTGGGCTGAGAAAGTAACCACTACATGTCATGTCCTTAACAGGACTTTTATCACCAAAAGCCACAAGAAGACTCCCTATGAGATCTTGAAGGGCATTAAACCAAACTTGTCCTACTTCGGGATATTTGGTAGGAAATGTTATGTGTTGAATAATGGAAAGTACTATGTGACTAAGTTTGCTGCCAAATCCTATGAAGGAATCTTTGTTGGGTACAACCACCACCGTAGGGCATATAGAATCTACAACTTGACAAGTCAAGTTGTAGAAGAGTCAGTTCATGTTGTCTTTGATGAATCAAGCATGATTAATAGTGAGCTGCCTAGCTCCTCTTCTAGTTCTGCGGGCATAGAGAAGGTGAAGGACAAGCTCACCATCAAGGAAGATGATTCAGAAGTCCAGGATAAGGATGATGATTCATGATGTCCAGAGGGTGCACAAGACATAGAAGTTGTGGATGAAGTTCAACCAGGTGGAGCCACTGATGCTCAAGAAGGTGAAGTAAGGTTGCCTCCAGCTGTCAGGTTTCTAAGGGACCATCCACCACACTAGATTATTGTTGAGGCAAGCCAAGGAGTCCAAACCAGAAGCAAGAGTTTCAACACAGTACTCTACTCAAGTTTTCTTTCACAAGTAGAGCCCAAGAAATTTGAAGAGGCTAATATAGACCAATTCTGGATTGGAGCAATGCAAGAGGAACTGAACCAGTTTAAGAGGTGTAAAGTCTGGAAGCTGCTTCCCAGACATAAGGGACATAATGTCATAGGAACTAAATGTATCTACAGGAACAAGTTACATGAGAATGGCATTTTTGTTAAGAACAAATCTAGACTGGTGGTGAAAGGATACATGAAGGAAGAAGGTATTTATTTTTATAAAACCTTTGCCCCAGTACCCAAATTGGAAGCCAAAAGATTATTCCTTGCATTTTTTGCCTGCCAAGGATTTAAAGTCTACCAGATAGATGTGATGTCAGCCTTCATGAATGGTGACTTAAAAGAGGAAGTCTATATAGAACAGCCTCTAGGTTTGTTGACTCCACCTCTCCTAATTTTGCTTATAGACTTAGGAAAGCTCTATATGGTTTGAAGCAAACCCCTAAAGCTTGGTATGGGACTTTGTCTAGTTTCCTCATTGAGAATAAATTCTCAAGGGGGAAAATAGACAAGACCATATTCCTAAGGGAATCTAAGGGCAAGATCATCCTAGTACAAATATTTGTTGATGACATTATCTTTGGATCAACTGAAGATAACCTTTGGAGGAAATTTGCTAAACGTATGCAAGGGAAGTTTGAGATGAGCAGTATGGGTGAGCTCAAGTTCTTCTTGGGACTGCAAGTTAGACAGACTAATGATGACTTATCCATATCCCAGTCAAAGTTCACTAGGGAGTTGATTAAAAAAATATGTTATGGAGAGTGACTCCACCATGAAATCTCCCATGGGGTCAAGTATGCCTATAGGAAAATATGAAGCAGGTAAACCTATTGATGAGACTTTGTATAAATGGATAATTGGCTCCCTTCTCTATCTTACTGCTAGTAGGCCTGACATCATGTATGTTATATGTGTCTATGCTAGGTATCAAGCCTGCCCTAAAGAATCTCATTACTCTACTACAAAGAGAATCTTGAGGTATCTTAAGGGCACACCAGATCTTGGCCTATGGTACCCTAGAAATAGGGATTTTGAACTAACATACTATTCAGATGCAGATTTTGCAGGCTGCAAAGAGGATAGGAAAAGAACTTTAGGATCATTTCAATTCTTAGGTAGCTGACTAGTATCTTAGAGCTGCAAGAAGCAAACCAGTGTGGAAATATCAACTACAGAGTGAGAGTGCATATCAATAGCTAGCTGCTGTGCTCAGTTGTTGAAGATCCAGCATCAGCGCCAGGATTATAACCTGCAGATAAGTAGAACTCTTTATTGTGATTCTACTAGTGTTATTTCTATTGCTAGGAATCCTTTCTCACACAGGAGGACTAAGCACATTGAAATTAGGTTTCATTTTATTAGGGATCATGTGGAAAAGGAAGACATATGTCTAGAGTTTGTCCCCACAGACAAGCAAGTGGCTGATATCTTTTCAAAGCCACTAGATGAAGCAAAGTTCAACACCTTCAAGTTTGAGTTGGGTATGTTGAACATAACATAGCTTAGGTTACTACTTAGGATATTTTTGGTGCAGGATTTGTTCTTCTTGCAGGTGTTGACGACATAAAGTGTCAATGAAGACAAAAGTTTCTATCAGGAACAAGATGATAGAAGATGATCCTATTGCAAGTCCAGCAGCTGTAGGAGCTTTATTTAACCTCATAAAGAGAGGAAGCTGGCATCTGCACCTATGGTATCATCTACAATCAGCTAGGGGGAGCAGAAAATCAAGGCAGACCAGCTCCTCCCTGACTATTCAGAAGTCAAAAAGGGGGAGAGAAGATTGTGATCAAGTTGCAATCAGAGGTTGATCAAGTAATTAAGATCTTCATGGGGAATAGAAGATGATCAATGTCATACAGCTAATATAGGGGGAGAAATAGATGTCCCCATATAGGGTAATGAGGTGAAGGTAATCAAGGCCTTCAAATGTTATCACATACCTAGCAATAATTTAGGGGGAGTAGGTGATGCTCACCATACAGGCAGGGAATGTGGTAATTTTCCTGGATCTATTCTATCATTATAGTATATTTTATTGATGCATATGTTGTGCATGTCATTAACAAAGAAAATTAATAGTGGGTTTTGACTTCTTCAAATATGGGGATATTATTGGGTCCATTGATCACAATGTCCCAAATTTGGAAGAAGTCAAACAAGTCAATGATATACATATAGTTTTATTTGATATGTGTTTAAGTTCATGCATGCAGGATAGTCCTTGTCGTATTGATTGGATAGGTGGACACAAATAAGGATGCTGGAAAGGAAGGAAATTACCTAAGTCCAAAAGCGTTGAGTGAGGACAGCTGTAACACCCCCTATCTATCACATAGTATATAACAGTAGGTCCGGCCGGGGCCCAACGCCATATACTACAGATAGACCGGAAGGTTACGCAATGGAACCATCCTGCCAATAACCAACGTCCTATACAGAGTACATTCTAGCAGAAGCATTTTGAAAGTTGTAAATTATAGAACCCAGCCATAAGCATGAATATCCACTAAACAAACCCAGGAGGAATGAACGTATAATACACAAGTACTTGGCCTTATGACCTTACAATAGTTTACTCAAATTAAAGTGTTTTCCAAACCTCGGCACGCAGGCCGGTCACACATGAATAATACAAGTAAACATTTAATAACTAGTCCTTCGAGGGCCGGCTCAGCAACATGGGCTTTTGCCCGCTATTTACCACTTGGCTCCGCAGCACCTACAAGCAACAATCCACCGAGCGTTGGCTAACAAAAGCAATGGTCAGCTATGCTGACCAAATTATAACGATCCAGTCCCTAAACTCGGGGCGGCGTCTCCTTACCTGCACTATATTAGCATTGCTAAACCATAGTGAATAAACAATTCACCACAGGTGTAGGCACTCACGACCACACACCCCGTGCACTCAGGGCACATTCTTGGTGAACCCGGTCAAAGTCCGCGGTCTAACCACCGCCCCCTGGACGGCAATTTCTTGTGAGCATTTGGACATTCTGGCCACTACCTAAGACCCTCCATTTATGCCAACGGTAAGTCCCACGTACTTTAGGTCGCTTGTACCGAACGACATAGAGTGGGTACGGTTCTGCCTAACCCGTTGCTCACACCACCCTGTCATCTTAAGACATGGGCGTAGGGCAAACTTCCCTGAGTCCTAATCCGATCACACACTTCACATAACATAGTTATGTGCAAGTTGGATCCCAGGCCACCATGTTGGAAGAATCACGCATCTGCCCAGTTTTCCGGGTGCACCTTGGGGTTAGGCCCCAAGGCTCCCTGTTGCAATCTACCGCGTAGAATACCCGAAAAACAAACATCTGCACGGAGTCTTCTCCGGCAATTCATGCAATGCAACATCACCGATCCAGACCAACTTGTCCGGGTAGGCTTCACACATCATGCTTATGTTCGTTTGTTGAATACGGATGCTACATGCAAAATAATGGAGAATATTCTTGTTTACCCGAAGGAACGCCTCACACTCACCGCAAACTCGCGAGAGCGGGCTTCCTATGCAAAGGAAAAGAGGACTTCACATATCCTATGATGAGAATCATTACCCTAGCATTCCTCTTTGACATTATGGAAATCTATGCAGATGAAAAGCACTGCAATGTCCTCGCCTCCGTAGATCCGAACTCGACTCGCGATTTGGTGCTCCAAAGCTCCACCGGCGGCCGGATCTCTCCTCATTCTTCTTCCTTGCTCTCCCCTCTCTCTAGAACTTTAGAAAGAGAATACTCAAATAGAATGAGGGTTTCTAAGCCCCATTCCTGGGTATTTCCCAGCAAGAACAGCTTTGAGCTGTTGGATCCCAAAATAAGGAAACGAACGCTCACGATTCGGACTTAAAATCCAAAACCTGGGCCGAACACGGCTTATGATACACCCGTGTCCAAGGCCCTATGACCCATTTGACGCTAAAACTATCGCGTCCCGAAAAGAACACGGGCTCTCGACATGCCTGTGTCAGGTTTGACATTCCCGTGTCAACCAGTTCACGGCCATGTAGCGGGCCGTGTTCCTCCATCGACACAGGACCAACACCAACCTGTGAAGAACACGGGTATTGGACATGCCCATGTCCCATATGACACGCCCGTGTCATACCCGAACACGCCTGGGCTCCAGGTTGTGTTTCACCCCGACACAACTCGGCTAACCACACGAGTAGGACACGGCTTGGGACACGCCCGTATCACAGGCCTTGTTCGTTGTTCAACGATCGTCGACTGCACTCCGTCGACCACACGACCATCGTCGAACCTGAGCATGACACACCCCTGGAACACGCCCGTGTCCCAGGCCGTGTGACCTCTACCAAGTCGCAGACTTGGCTCAAAATGCCTTCAGTCGCTCTTTTGAGTTTCGGGGCGTTACAACTCTCTCTCTCTAAAAAGAATGTTGTCCCGAAATTACATAAAGGAAAAGATGTAAACAAAATTTAGACGGTCCCTGAATGGAATAACTCCGGGTACTCCACAAGCATGGTCTGCTCTCGCTCCCATGAGAGCTCCTCCCGGCCGCAGATGTCCCAACGGTCCTTGACCATCCTGATATCCTTATTACGCAATCGCTTGACTTCTGAGTCCTCAATGCGAACGGGCTTGACCTTCGTCGTCAATCCATTATCGACCAGCACTTGATCGAAGGCTCTTATACCGCCTTCCGCAATCACTTGCGAAGTCTCTTGCACCGCCTTCTCAATCACTTGCGAAGGCTCTTGCACCGCCTTCCACAACACCGATATGTGGAATACGTAGTGTAGTCCACTTAGCTCCACTGATAGCCTCAATTGATAGGCTGCTTCGCCAATCCGCTCCAGAACCTCAAACGGTCCAAGGTACCTCGGACTTAACTTCTTCAAACGCCGTACCCGCGAGACACCCTTGAACGGCTTAATCTTCAAGTATACCCAGTCGCAGATAGCAATACATCATTCCTATGCTTGGCGTTATAGTACTTAGCTTGGCGGTCCTGAGCGATTATCAATATCTCTCGAATCATTCGAACCAATGAGGTTGTATCTTCCACCTCTTGGAACTTGTACAACTTTGACTCACCCGTTTCCAACCAAGACAATGACGTGCGACATCTTCTACCATAAAGGGCCTCAAAGAGTGCCATTTGAATGCTCGCCTGGTAGCTATTATTGTAAGCGAATTCCACCAAGTATAAGTGATCTTCCCACTGCTTCCCGAAATCCAGAATGCACATGCGAAGCATGTCTTCCATCGTCCTGTTGACCCTCTCGGTCTGACCATCTGTCTGCGGATGAAAGGCTGTGCTAAAACTCAGCTTTGTTCCCAGCATATGCTGCACCAACCACCAATCATTGGACGTGAACTGCCCATCTCGGTCACTCACGATGTTGCGGGGCATACTGTGATGCCGTAAAATATTATCCACATAAAACTTTGCCAATTTCTCCACAGAATCATCCTTCCTATGCGGAATGAAGTGCGAAACGTTCGTCAAACGATATACGACCACCCAGATGGCGTTGTTTCCCTTCTGCGACCTTGGAAAACCATGCACAAAGTCCATAGTAATGTCGTCGAACTTCCACTACGGAATAGGCAAGGACTTCAAGAATCCTCCAGGCCTTTGGCCCTCCGCCTTCACCAAGGCGCATGTTTGACACTTTGCCACTTACAGTGCCACATCCTTCTTAAGTCCTGGCCACCAGAACAACTTCTTCATATCACGGTACATCTTCGTGCTTCCCGAGTGAATCAAGTACATGGTGTGATGCACCTTATACATCAATTCCAGCTGCAGTTTTCCCACACTTGGGACGCACAGACGACTGTCCTTCCATAGCAATCCATCCACAACCTCAAATTAGGAATTTGACCCATCCAAAGACTCAACCATGATTTGCTTCATGCGGCCATCCAAATCCACAGCCTGCCGAATCCGATCAGCCAAGTCACACTGAACTTTTGTCCAGTTCAATAGCGCTTTGGCACTTGTCTGCTTGTCTACGCAAGAGATCTCCAATGCCTCCAACTCCCGAACCAACTGCTCGTCATGGACCGACAACCAATTGGCTTGAGTTGGGGCCCTGTGACTCAACACATCCGCAACTGCATTTCCTTTCCCAGGCACATAATGGATCTTGAATGTGTAGTCCCACAGGAACTCCATCCATCTCCTCTGTCGCATGTTCAAATCCTTCTGATCCAACAAGTATTTCAGGATCTTGTGGTCGGTATAGATATCGACCTTCACCCCATACAAGTAGTGCCTCTATAGCTTCAAGGCAAAAATCACGGCCGCTAACTCCAAGTCATGGACCGGATAATTCCGCTCATGCACCTTCAGCTAATGCGAACCATACATTATCACACTTCCATGTTGTAGTATCACACAACCCAATCTACTGCCCGAAGCATCGCTATAGATCTCAAAGCCTTCGGTCCCACTCGGCGAACTCAGCACAGGCGCCGTGCTCAACCGACTCTTTAACTCCTCAAAAGCTCGTGCGCACTCCGGAGCCCAAACAAACTGCTGCTCTTTAATCGTCAGAGTCGTGAGGGGTAATGCTATCCGCGAGAAGTTCTCCATGAAGCGCCTGTAATAGCCAACAAGCCCCAGAAAGCTCCGGACTTCCGCTACCGTAGACAACACAGGCCACTCTTGTATAACAACAATCTTCGCCGGATCCACTGTAATTCCCTCTCCACTGACTATGTGACCAAGGAACGCTACTGAGGACAACCAAAATCGCATTTGGAGAACTTGGCGTACAATTGATTCCTCCTCAGCATCTCCAACACCAAATGTAGATGCTTAAAGTGATCCTCCTCACTCTGCGAGTACAACAATATGTCGTCTATGAAGACGATCACAAATTGGTCTAGGCACTCCCTGAAAGTCCTGTTCATTAGATCCATGAACACTGATGGTGTATTAGTCAGCCCAAATGGCATGACCGTAAACTCATAATGCCCGTATATCGTACTAAAAGCTGTCTTGGGGATATCACTTTCCATTATCCTCAGCTGATAATTCCCGGACTTGAGATCCAATTTCGAGTACACCGATGACCCGACTAACTGATCGAACAGATCGTCAATCCTCGGGATCGGGTACTTGTTCTTCTCCGTCAACTTGTTCAGTTCTCAATAATCAATACAAAGTCTCAAGCTTCCGTCCTTCTTCTTAACAAAAAGGACTGGTGCGCTCCAAGGTGACGAACTTAGACGCACATAACCCCGCTCCAGCAGCTCTTGAAGTTGAACCTTCAGCTCCACATCTCCTTAGGCGCTAGCCGATACGGGGAGCATGACACAGGTTTTGTACCTGGCACTAGCTCGATGGTGAAATCAATCTCCCGTTGAGGTGGGGCTCCAGGAAGATCGCCAGGGAACACATCAGGGTACTCGGATACCACTGAAATACTGTCCAATGTAAGCTTAGGCTTTGCAACCTCAACTAGCATGAAGAATAGCTCTGCTCCAGCACGAACCTCCTTCACCACCTGAAGAGCAGACATCAAAGTCTTGCTCGACCCTTTCAAGCCTGTAAAAGTCGTCACACGACCTGTTCCCAACTTGACCTCCTTGCGACTGCAATCGATATATGCTTGCTACTCCGAGAGCCAGTCTATGCCAAATATTACGTCGAACTCTACCAGCGGCAGTAACGATGCTTGCAAATCGAACTCTTGACTCCCAATACGAATCTTTATGCCACAAACTCTATCCACGCGCATCGAACACCCATTCAGCAACAACACATCCAGTTTGTCCTTTGCCATTGAAGAAGGGACTCTAATGCACGATATGAATCCTTCGGACAAAAAGGAGTGCGAAGCTCCCGTATCAAAGAGTGCTCCCGCCGGATTATCACAAATCAAAACAAAGCCTATACAAGCAGTGGTAAGGTAACACGCGCATAACAAGTATTTAAAAATTAACTTGCTATAAATTTAAACCGTACCTGTAACCACATCCGCTTGCTTGATGGCCTCCTGCTTGCCAAGATTGTAGACCCTAGGTTGAGCCAGAGCATAATGGGATGCGGTTGACTCCACCGCCTTGCCCTTTTACTCATATGTTGCTCCCGGCTTTCTCTCGGACTTGGGACGTCCGCTCCAGCAGTCTCGGGCAAAATGTCCCGGCTTTCCACAAGTAAAGCATGCGCCCGGGGTTCGACCCGTAGTCACCCCAGAAGCACTAAAAGAAGGGGATGGACCCGAAGTCCTAGCCTTCTTAGAACACCTACGGTACGTAGGCTTTGAGTTAGCCGGCACCTTGAACTCAGTCTTCTTATCACCAGAGTTTTTCTTCGCTGGCACATTATTTAGATCTTTCTCCAAAGACCGGGCCGTATTGACCAGGGTCAAGAAGCCCTACGTCATAGGCCCCGAGATCAGTAGCCTTAAGTCAACCCTCAGACCTTCATAGAACCGATTTGTCGTACGCACCTCATCCGCGAACGTAGAGCTAGCGTACCGACCCAACCGAGTAAATTCGTGGAGATACTCATCCACGCTACTCTCTCCTTGCGATAATTTCTGGAACTCATTCTCCAATGTTATCATCTAAGCCGTGGGAAGGTACCTTGCCAAGAACAGTCTCGAAAACTCTTCCATCGAGACGTCCGTAAGTTGCCTTCCCCTCAAGTGATGTAGCTCCAAACCTCCCCACCACAGCCTAGCTTCTCCGTCCAATAGGAATGTAGCTATAGTGGTCATCTGCCGCTCTTCCATTTCAGTAGCTGTCAGTACTCTCTTCACTCGGCAGAGCCAATCCTCAGCTTGGGATGGGGTTCTCATCCCCGAGAACACCGGATGATTGAATCCCATAACATGCTTGAGTTGCCTTTCAGTTGCTCTCCTAGGCACCAAAGACTCCACCACTACCTTCTCCACCCTTCTCGGTTCAGCCGCTTGAAGTGGTACCTGCTCCATCGCAGGAGCGGGCTACTGCATTTTCCATGCAGGATGCGTGTTGATCATAGCAAACACTGCTTCGGCCACCGAACGTATGGTTTCTGTCGAGGGAGGTGTTGCAGGCGCATCATTCGGTGCGCACTAGCCTCAGAAACTGGGTGTTCTGACGGTCGTGCACCACTTCTTGTCACCTATAGTTGTACAAAACACCGTTAAGCGACCAAACAAAATTGCAAATAGCAATTATAGGAACACGCAGGTTCCTCAAACACGTGTATTTTGATTCCTATGTGCTCACCACCCCTTAAAAGAATTCGTCCACGAATTCATTTAAGTTGACCGAAACCAGTAGTCTGATACCAAAATTTAACACCCCCTATTCGTCGCATGGCATATAGTAGTAGGTCTGGCCTGGGCCCGACACCATATACCACAGACAGACCAGAAGGTTATACAATGGAACCATCCTGCCAATAACCAACGTCCTACACAGAGTACATTCTAGCGGAAGCATTTTGAAAGTTGTAAATTAAAGAACCCAGCCATTGTTGAAATTTGTGAAGTGGAAGTGGTTGACGGGACAGGCCGGGCGGCCTGGGCGGACAGTATTGGCGGACTAGGCGGACTGGGCGGACTGTGATGTGCGGCCTGGTGGTAGGTCTAGTGAAAAGCCGGCTGTTCTTCTGAGCGGGTTGCACGGGTGAAGTCCGCGGACTATGCGGTCTGGTATCTACAGATAAGGGGTTGGCTGTTTGGTTTTGCCAAGGAGCGGCCTGAGCGGATAGAGGCTTGCGGACTGGTACATTGCTTAGTGGCCGTGGTGCAAGCTTGTGCTGAAAGGCGGTTTGGCTCATGTCCGCGGGAAGCTTGCGGACTGGGCTTAGAGCTTGGCTGAGGCCTTGTCGAGCTCTGGTGTTACAACAGGTGCTTTGCTGTGGAGGTCTTTGGCGAACTGGTCTTTGGAGTCCGGGAGGAGGCTGCTGCAATGGGGCAGGTGTGCGAGGAGCTTGCGGACTGATGGCGGTCTGTGCTACAGTGTTTGGCGGATGGGAGTTTGAGTCCGCCATGCTCGCATTGTCCTTTGATGGTTTTGGACTTGGTCACTGTTGGGTATTGTATCCACAATTACCTGGATTTGAGGAAGCCACCTGTCAAGCTAAGATGAATTCACAATGTATTTGATGAAACCTCTTAAGTTGTGCTTGCAGTTCTTCCACGCTAAGTGCACACCAATGTCAGGGTGCAGTAGGTCAATATACACGGGTCTGCACGACGTAATCCCTCGTTGAGCAGATCAATGTGTTGGCCTACGTGTACTCTCTTTATTGGAGTGCACTTACTTTCAAGTACACGGCCCTGTTTATGCAAGAGAAGACAAGGAGCAAGGATGGGTCAAGGAGCAGCTCTTGGGTGGAAAGACGAAAATTCGTCTAAGTAAAATTCGACGAGAATCACCAAGTGATTCTTGCCGATTCGTCGAGAATCACTAGTGATTCTCGCCGACTCTTTCCGGCTACCTCAAAACGGTGCCAAGTAAGATTCGGCGAGAATCACTAGTGATTCTCGCCGAACCCGTCGTTGAGCAGATCTTGAATACAAGTTATACTCGTTGAGAATCAACAAGTGATTCGGCGAGAATCACAAGTGATTCTCGACGAATCGTCGAGAATCACTAAATGATTCTCGCCGATTCGTCGAGAATCACCTGCGAATCTCGCCGATTTTTACTTACCGATTTCTCTGGAAGCTGCTGGACCGGATTCTGCCGATGGACTATTTTGAACCAGATTTCGGGTTTCTACTTGTGGGACCCACAACGGTCATATTGTTAGTATCTACAGTGTATAAATACACGGGTATTTTTGCACAGTAAAATTAGCGAAGAAGAAAAGAAAAACGTGAGCCGCGACTTGACCTAGTTCGCGATTTCCACCGCCGCCTCCGTCGCCGCGCGAGAGTGTAGATCGCCGGTCTTGATCATGGTTTCTTCCGGATCTCCGGTCGATAGAAGCTTAGCTAAGCTTAGAGTCTCACGTGTCTAACCGGAGATCTCTTGTCTCTTGATTTGTAGATCGGGTAAATCTTCCCCATCCGAATCGATTGAGACGATTGATCCTAGTGTGACCGTTGGTAGACCTAGCTAGCTTCGCTACGAAGTTTGGATCTCCAAAGTACAGCAGCCGCGCACCGTCGTTGCCGCCGATCCCGAACCAAGCCGCCGCTCGTCTTGCCGCCGCCGGTTCCAGGGAGATTCACTCCAAGAGAGATCTAGGATTGTAGACTCTTCATTGACTTCACGAACATGTCGTCAAACGAAGAGGAACACCGTAGTCTCCAAACGTAGTTTGTATCTTTTGTACATTCTATTTATTTTTGTTGTAAAGGAACGGTTGTTCCGAGGTGTAATGGTTGGGTGCAACCCGTGGTGTGGGACTGTTGACTCCTACGTGTGGAAGGGTTCCTTCCGATAGTGGAAGGATTGGATTTCAATCCTGTTGGTGAAGAGACCGAGTCGTCCCTTGTTGGGAGATAGGTCGAAGGGGGAAATTGGATGTACCCAAGTCGGGGAACCACTATAATTTGCCTGTGCATTCTGTGTGCTGTGTTGTTTTATTTTATTGTGCAGGTACAATCTTAAATTTCGCAAAAATGCTGCACGTCACCTATTCCCCCCCTAGGTGAAGATAGTGGACACTAGGTGAACTTACAAGTGGTATCAGAGCCAGGTTACTCATCAAAAAGGTTAACACCTTGAGTAGTATCCTGCCACCGGTGTCAGAAGCATGGAGCTGGATTATGAGATATCACCACTAAGACTCCCCGCATGTACAAAGGAGTATTATCCCGTCTGGAGGATGAGGGTGTCATATCACTTGGAGGCCATTGATCCTCGAGCATCCTTCATCCTGGAAGAGGGTCCGTTTATCCCTATGAAGACCTCCGACTCTGGAATCCAAGTGCCCAAGTACATTGCTGAGATGTCAGAGACGGAACTTTCATTATTTAAATTGGACCAGAGGATTCGTCAAATTATCATGATTATCTGGTCTGAAGCTTCTCGCTCTAGATTGGAAAAATGTAGGACGACTAAATCTATGTGGGAGATGATCTCAGAGCTGATGGGGGGGGTCAGAGAAAGCTGAAATCTGCTGTCAACCAGAGGATGAAGCCTATGTGGGGGTCCTCACCTCTGAGGATGAAGGCATGGATCTCTCGGACAACATCAGAGCTCCAGTGTCCATGTCAGAGACTGAAGAGGCAAGTAAGGAAAGCAGCTCTGATGAGGATGAGACAATGGTCACTGGCTTTAATGACAATAACACAGAAGAGCAGGTAACCTCTTCATCCTGCCCCGTATCTCTTGAAATTTCTGAAGACAGGAACTGCTTTCCTTCAGACGATTCTGATTCCCTGAAGAGAGCCCTTCAAAAAAGCAACCTACTTGCTGAGGAGCAAGCTCAAGAGATTGCTCGACTGAAGATCTTGTTGGTTCTCCAATTGGCGTCCAACAAGGTCAAGGACTCCAAGATCTCAGCTCTAGAGAGTAGTCTAGAGAATGAGAAAAGAATAGTATCAAACTTTTCCAAGGTTGACGCTATAAAGAGAAAGCAAGAAAACGGGTGGATCTCCCGGATTATCAATTCGTGGAGAAATGGGGAAACGGTATTCCGACCCCCCACTCCAAGCAGGAAGGCAACTCATCATGCCTTCAGGTATGACCACAAGAATAGTCATGGTCACTGCAAGGGTGATCTGTCCCCATGTGGAGACACCCGTAGTGCAAGGGCCGTCCTGGCCACCCATGAGAGAATACCTAAGGCTCATTCTGAGCCCTTTGTATTAACTGCCACTGCCCCAACTCGTTGCGAATCTGCATGTCCCAGCTCACAGAAGACTTCTCACCATCTGAGGACACAGGATAGGGAGGTTAGAAGTCATGGTGTAAGTTTCCATGAGGCCTCAGGAAGGGGGATGCCTGAAAGGAAGGCACCACCTCCTCGGCCTCATGCCGCTTGCAACATGCATTCCTTCCACCCTTCCACGTGTCACGATGGAAGAGGAAATTTTGTGAGGAGATCATGCTCTATCCCGTTTAGACCTAGGACCGTGACTACCTCAGTCACTAGATCAGGTCGGAAACGGCGATACAACATTCACCCATGTTGGTGTTGTGGCAAAGTGGGGCACTTTGCCATCGACTGTTGCCACAACCCCTCTGTGCCAAAGGCAAGGGCTTATCCACATTTACGGGACAGAGGTAGTCTTCCTGGCAAGTTTTCTGAAGGAAGGCAGTCGAGTGCTTATGCTAACAGGAACCTAGGACCCAATATGATTTGGGTTCCTAAGGTAAAGTAATTCTTTCTTGCAGGGTAGTCTAGGTTCCCTTAAATATGATGGGAACTAAACAGTAGGTGGCTCAAGACTAAATTGGAACAAGCGTCTGGAATAACAGATGTGATACCTAATTGAGCTTATTCACATCGAGTTCCTAATATGTTTTACCTGAGGGACTAAATGACAACTCTCATAATCCCAGGTACGTTTGCTCAGTTCCAGGACTTGAGTCATAGGGTATCCACAGTTATATATATATATATATATATATATATATATATATATATATATATATACATATACATATTTATACGTATACTTCACTTGTATGTAAGTGCATCTAAGGAATGTCAACTGGTATGAGGGTGATTGCAAGTCAGTGTTTTCTTGATCACTTTCTAGTTATCCTTGAATCATCTAATAACATGGAGGAAAAAGTCCTTATTACATTGGCCTTGAAAAGCTTATTTAGTGATCCTGGTTATTGTTCTAACCTGTTCTTTTAGTGTTCCCTTCATGAACTAGGAATTGATTTTATGATGGCAAATGTACAGATTTAAATAAAGGACCTGTAGCATATGCAAAGCGTATTTACTAGCCTTTGAGGAAACTTAAAAGATATTTATCACTCGTTGCAGAAACTCTGAAAGAAATAATGAATTTTCCATCTGTTCACTAAAATCTAGCGAAGATTGTCATCAAGAAATATATGGAATAGCCGGAAACCCGTTAAAATCCTTATAAATCCCGTCAATCTCACATAGTCTCCCGCCGAACTCACCTTTATATATTTAGAATCCCGCCGACTCTTCACCTTCCATAGGAATCCCGCCGAAGGAGCAAACTCTCGGAATCCCGCCGAACTTCACAGGAAACACGCGAACCTTCGCCGAATCGTCTTCCCATAGGGTTCTTGCCAAATCCCGCAGAACTCCGCAGGACTCCACAGGAAACTCACCAGGAATCGCGCAGGCATCCGTCGAATCCCGCCTAATCCCGTCGAATCACCGAAGGTTTCCCGCAAGAATCCCGCCGAAGCTCTCACCGACGATCTCTCCCAGTTTCGATTCTTCTCCGCTCGAACTAACTCACCGTGTACACCGTTAGGTATCCCCTCACCCTCACTTGGACTTGATCACTAGTGTCGCTTCCTTTTTGATTTTTGATTAAGCGTAGAATAGGGCTTCTCTCCCTAGATCTGCAATGGCTCCAAGGACAACTGCTGGGTTGGTCACTGGTTGCGAGCTTGTTCGAACTGGGTTCTCTCACACCTCTGATGAATTCAGAAACATCATTCTAATGCTGGAAGAGGCTGGGCTATCATTCGTCCTGGAGCACTCGTGCAAAATCTTGGACAAAGAGGTGCTGGAGTTCTTCGCTACCGCAACACTCCGGAATGGCGACTCTCTAATCAAAAGCAAGGTGGCTGGGGCAAAGGTCAAGATGTCTGCCAGCAAGCTGACCCGCTTCCTGCAGCTCTCTAGCTCGGAGCATGAGATCTATCTGGAGGACGAAGATAAGACCAGGACTCTCTTATTCTGTGGACTCCCACGAGGAACTCGATCGATCAAGCGCAAAGATATGAATGAAGAAGGGAAGCTTCTGTCTGACATAATTGGAAAGGTACTCATCTGCAAGCCAAGATCTCATGACCATATCTCTGCGGATATGTTCAAGATCCTGGTGGCTATTGTCTGCCGAAAAAGCTTCAACTGGGGGTCATTGCTGTTTGAGAAAATAAAGGACACCCTGAGATCTCCGAGCTTTGGGCGAATCATAAGTCTGTATCTCAATCAGCTGAATGGAGATAAGTTTGACATGAGTACAGGTGTTCCTCTACACTACCTGAAGAAAATGGACGCAAGTGTTTTTGACAGATGGGAGAGGCGAATTGGGCATGGTGCCATGGAAGAACAACAAGACGTATCTCCAGCAGCAACCCCCAGTGAAATTCCTGATACTTTGACTGCAGGAATTGAGGGGGAGTCTCTACCCACTCATGCTGATATAGTATCTGACATCTCCCAGATGGCCCGGGATGCTGTGGCAGAAATACAAGAAGAAAGTGAGGCTGTGCCGGAGAATGAGGAGGCCCTGAACCTGAACAATCTAGGAGCCGGAGTTGCGGTAGAGGAGGCTGCTGATGAAGAGTTGGAAAATGATGCTGATGAAGATGATATCATGGATGATGAAGGAGAGGATGATGACAATGAGGGACAAGAAGCATTGGAGACTCAGGATCTCATTGAACCTCCATCTGACAAGCACGCACCTGAGAGCGTTCCTGAGAACATTGGTGCACAAGTGGAGGGGGAGTCCGAGAAATCTGCAGATGCTGCAAGTATTCCTCCATTAGAGACTGTGCTGGTGTCTAGCTCTACAGGTGCTTCTGCTGAAGAGCAAGGCCAAGAAGTGCCTCAGAATATTCCTCTACGAGATGATATAGCCACTCACATAGTGAATATCATTCAGGGCATAGTGGATGAGCTTAAGACCTCTTTTGAAAAAGCTCAAAATAAAATGCTGAAAATGATTAAGGAATCTGAAAATCTCATGCTCAAGAATATGGTGGAGATCAATCATAAACTTGACGTGATGGACAAGAAATTTGAAGAAAAGTATACCGCGGCCGGCCAAGCTGTCACACTTCTTATGGCCGGATTGAAAAAGAACACCGATACTCTTGCGGTCGTGAATCAGAATGCTCATGTTGTAGCAAACAACATTCAAAAGTTTGACGGTAATATGGTAACTCTCAACGCAAATCAGCAGGCCTTGGTCACTGAATTCTCCCGGACTACCAAGCATATTGATGACTCACTGTACTCCTATGCAAACTCCATCGCAGTCGAAGCCAAAAAGGGGGAGAAGGAATATATAGCTAAGATGGCCGAGCTTCAAGAAATCGTGATAACAAACTTCGAACAGTCAAACAAATATGTCTATGACAGCTGCTGGTGGATGCTCCACCAGGCGTTAGGCATCCCCTTGCCTGAACATCCTGCGGATTTTCATGCTCCTGAGACTTCTACGGCCGCTGAGGGAGTAAGTGCTGCAGATGTTCCCATAAGTGAAGCTGATGCTAGGGCTATTTCCAAAGCTAAACTGAGGAGCATGTTTGACCAAGAGGCCCTAGCAAAAGCCAGGGGCAAGAGACAAGCTCAAGAAGGGACATCCAAGGAGACACAAGCTGAGAATAGAATCAGAATGAGTGAGGAGGAAGTAAGAAATGAAAAGTGGAGTCCAGTTTCAAAGAACATCATCTTGGACACCTTCTGGCTACAAGAAAAAGGAGAACTCAATCGAAACGAAGTATACAACCAGTATGAGTGGGAAATGCACAAGACGTATGAAGCGAAACGAAACATCTTCTTCAGAAACAACACGGATGCAGATAAAGTTCCTCCTCCCAGATATTATCCGAAGCCTAAAGAGTATATGGAGAGGCAAAGGAAGAAGTACTTGGCGCAAAAACTCAAGGATGACTTAGCTAAGGAAAAATAGTCAACAATTTATATCTTGTCATTTTCTCTTAAGAACATTTAATGCTTATTGTTATTATATGAACAATTCTGAGATTATATGTGTGTATATATATATATTGGTATATATATTTGAATTTGTGAATGACTCAAGTCTTGATCTGGTTGCTTATATTCTCTTGTGCTGCATGTTTAACTTCTGAATGCTGTTTTTATTATTTGATTGGTGTTATTCATCTTAGCTAGTAGGGTTTTGGCTTCGTCAAATAGGGAGAGATTGTTGGGTATTGTATCCACAATTACCTGGATTTGAGGAAGCCACCTGTCAAGCTAAGATGAATTCACAATGTATTTGATGAAACCTCTTAAGTTGTGCTTGCAGTTCTTCCACGCTAAGTGCACACCAATGTCAGGGTGCAGTAGGTCAATATACACGGGTCTGCACGACGTAATTCCTCGTTGAGCAGATCAGTGTGTTGGCCTACGTGTACTCTCTTTATTGGAGTGCACTTACTTTCAAGTACAGGGCCGTGTTTATGCAAGAGAAGACAAGGAGCAAGGATGGGTCAAGGAGCAGCTCTTGGGTGGAAAGACGAAAATTCGTCTAAGTAAAATTCGACGAGAATCACCAAGTGATTCTCGCCGATTCGGCGAGAATCACTTGGTGATTCTCGCCGAATCGTCGAGAATCATTAGTGATTCTCGCCGACTCTTTCCGGCTACCTCAAAACGGTACCAAGTAAGATTCAGCGAGAATCACTAGTGATTCTCGCCGAACCCGTCGTTGAGCAGATCTTGAATACAAGTTATATTCGTTGAGAATCAACAAGTGATTTGGCGAGAATCACAAGTGATTCTCGACGAATCGTCGAAAATCACTAACTGATTCTCGTCGATTCGTCGAGAATCACCTGCGAATCTCGCCGATTTTTACTTAGCGATTTCTCTGGAAGCTGCTGGACCGGATTCTGCCGATGGACTATTTTGAACCAGATTTCGGGTTTCTACTTGTGGGACCTACAACGGTCATATTGTTAGTATCTACAGTGTATAAATACACGGGTATTTTTGCACAGTAAAATTAGCGAAGAAGAAAAGAAAAACGTGAGCCGCGACTTGACCTAGTTCGCGATTTCCGCCGCCGCCTCCGTCACCGCGCGAGAGTGTAGATCGCCGGTCTTGATCGTGGTTTCTTCCAGATCTCCGGTCGATAGAAGCTTAGCTAAGCTTAGAGTCTAACGTGTCTAACCGGAGATCTCTTGTCTCTTGATTTGTAGATCGGGTAAATCTTCCCCATCCGAATCGATTGAGACGATTGATCCTAGTGTGACCATTGGTACACCTAGCTAGCTTCGCTACGAAGTTTGGATCTCCAAAGTACAGCAGCCGCGCACCGTCGTTGCCACCGATCCCGAACCAAGCCGCCGCTCGTCTTGCCGCCGCCGGTTCCGGGGAGATTCACTCCAAGAGAGATCTAGGGTTGTAGACTCTTCGTTGACTTCACGAACACGTCGTCAAATGAAGAGGAACACCGTAGTCTCCAAACGTAGTTTGTATCTTTTGTACATTCTATTTATTTTTGTTGTAAAGGAACGGTTGTTCCGAGGTGTAAGGGTTGGGTGCAACCCGTGGTGTGGGAGTGTTGACTCCTATGTGTGGAAGGGTTCCTTCCGATAGTGCAAGGATTGGATTTCAATCCTGTTGGTGAAGAGACCGAGTCGTCCCTTGTTGGGAGATAGGTCGAAGGGGGAAAGTGGATGTACCCAAGTCGGGGAACCACTATAATTTGTCTGTGCATTCTGTGTGCTGTGTTGTTTTATTTTATTGTGCAGGTATAATCTTAAATTCCGCAAAAACGCTGCACGTCACCTATTCCCCCCCCCCCCCTAGGTGAAGATAGTGGACACTAGGTGAACTTACAGTCACACTCTGTGCCAATACCATGGTGTCCGCCGTATCCGCCAAGTCCGCTGTGACTGGGCGCACTGTTGCTATCTGCCTTTGGTCGTGGACTTGTGGCGGATTGGGGGTTGAGTCTTGTGGACTGCCTCGGGTTTGTGTGGACAGCCATTGAAGGGGGTTGTTGTCCTACAGTGGTTGGAGGTTTTGCGGGCTGATGCCTTGTCCGCATAGCTTGGGCGGACTGATGAGGGTTCGCCAATGTTGTCTTACTCCTGGCTGTTTTCATTGGTATCCGGCTAGGTCCTTGCGGACTCGGCGGACGGTGTTTTGCTATTGCGCAGGCTAGGGCGGTGTCGCTATCTCTAGGGCGGTGACCACACTCCTCACCACGCCTATAAATAGGACCCCCCTGGAAGGTCTATAGTAACTTGATTGAACAGTAAGTTGGGTTGGGCAAGGAGCTGCGGTCTCAGTTTGTCTGTCCGCGCGGATTGTTTCAGTGCTGACGTCTGCTGTGTGCAGGTCGCGCGGGTAGCTTCAAGGAGCCAGGAGTTTGGCTTTGACTTCGGTCAAGTACTTAGAAGTGTGCGGTCTCTGCGGATTCAGCAGGAGGTCGCTCTGCGGCTTGTCAGCTCTGTTTCATCTTTGCCAGCTTCAATAAACTGTCCGCCGGCTTCAGGCGGGTAGGGGGTGTTCCTCAGTTCAGCTTCAGTAGGAGACGAATAACGGTGTGTCCGCGCGGCCTCACGGCTTCGGCGGACTCCGTGGCTATTCGGCGGATTGCAGTTTAAGATCAGGCGATCTCAGCGGACTCGGCGACCTCGGCGGTCTCGGCGGACTCCGGTGCTGTCCGCCCGGCTTGGTTTTTGCTGCTTTCTATTTACAGCTGTTATACTAGCGAAATCATGTCTCGCTATGTATGCCTCGTGTTGTAAAGAAGTGAATGTATAAAAGATCTGCTTGTGCTTCCATTGTTTGTTGGGATTAACCTTTGTTCCTTGATTTTCCGCTGGTTCAACGTGAGAACTCGGTAGTTCCGAAGATATTAATTTGGCGTTTGGGCTACCTTGCTGACCACGTTGAGAAAATTTAACATGGTATCAGAGGGAGGTTCAATTGCATGAGCGGAAGTCAACCAGTGTTGTTACTCAGTGATTGAGTGGTGATCAACCTGTGTTATTGCTCGAAGCTTCTGAAAGGTTGCCAACAGGTGTTGCAAAGGAAGGGAGCTTTGCAAGGGGTCTTGGGATTGAACTCTTAACGCCGACTAACTTCAAGAAGTGGAAGTCGTGCATGAAGAGTTATCTTCTTGGCGAGGAGTTGTGGGAAGTCGTCGGTGGTGATGACAGACAGGAAGTGACTGCTGCGTTCGGTACTGCTGAGCAGGTTAGGCTCTGGAGAAGAACTAATGCTAAGGCGGAGTTCATTCTGAAGAGGGCCGTGTCTCCGGAACTGTTTGATCACATCGTTGGGTGTGAGTCGGCTGCTGATATTTGGACAACCATTGATGAGTTGTTCAATAGGAAGAATGTGGCGCAGCTTCAGTTCCTGGAGAATGAGTTGGCCAGGGCAACTCAGGGAGGCCTTTCCATCTCGAAGTACTTGTTAAATATGAAGAGCTTGTGTGCTGAGCTGTCGGCACTGGATCCTGATGAGCCTATCTCGGAGGCTAAGATGAAAAGGCACATTATCCGCGGCTTGCGGAAGGAGTATGTGGCCTTTGTAACATCTGTTCAAGGGTGGGCTACTCAGCCGTCTTTGCTGGAGCTGGAGAATCTGCTTGGATCGCAGGAGAGCTTGGCAAGGCAGATGGCTGGAGTGAACCTGAATCAGTAAGGCAGCGAAGCTCTCTTCTCAGGCAAGAATAAATGATGGGAAGGGAAGAAGAAGAAGAAGGTGCAGGCCGCTGGTGAGGAGACTTCAACTTCATATCAGCCGGAGAGGAGCAATGCTCCTAAGGACTGGAAGAAGAACCTGAAGTGCTACCTGTGTCATCAGCGAGGGCACTTCAAGCGGGACTGCAAGGTCAAATTGCAGCCTGGGCATGCTGCGGGAAAGGAGGAAGCTTGCTCGTGAAGTGAAGAAGCAGGATGGGGCGGAGCTTTCATGACGGGCACTTGTGTCTGGGCCTTGTCTGCTGAGGACTTCAACGGTGAGTGGATCGTGGACTCCGGGTGTGGTCATCACCTCACGGGAGATAAGTCGAAGTTCACCTCCATGTAGGCATACTCAGGTAATGAAGCTATTATCACTGCTGATAATGCTGTTTATGCAGTAGAGAAAGAGGGGGTCGTGTCTTTGGGTAGTGATCAGGGGCCACTCACGTTAAGGAGTGTGTATCACGTGCCGGGCATGAAGAAGAACCTCTTGTCGATGACCAATGCGGTGGACGCTGGTTATCACGTTCTGTTTGGGCCAACATACGTGAGGTTCCTCCGCAACGTATCAGCGGTGAAGGCTGATGTTGCTCATGTAGGGAGGAGGGTGAAGAACTTGTTTGTACTTGCCACCAATTCTTATGTTGATCGTATGAGGGCCAATGATAGCGCTGCTATCTGACATGAGAGGCTGGGGCATGTTGGCATAGACAAGCTGAAGGCGATGGCTAGTAGAAGTTTGGTGAAGGGGTTGCCTAAGTTGTCCTCCTTTGGTGATGGGCATGTTTGCGCGGGCTGTCAATACGGCAAGGCACATCGCCTTCCGTTTGATAATTCACAAACAAGGAACAAGAAACCATTGGAGTGCATTCATGGCGACCTGATGGGACCGACGGTTACTGCCAGCCTTGGTGGAAGCAGATACATGCTTGTCTTGGTTGATGACTACTCAAGGTATACTTGGGTGTACTTCTTAAAGGAGAAGTCGGAAACCTTCCATTTGTTTGTGGAGTTTAAGGAGTTGGTAGAAGGCCGGCTTGGCTTGCGGATTAATAAGCTTAGAACTGATAACGGGGGTGAGTTTGTCTCCTCCGAGTTTTCTAACTTCTGCAGGAAGCACGAGATCCATAGGGAGCTTACTTGTGCTCACACTCCACAACAAAATGGGTTAGCGGAGCGGAAGATCCGTCATCTGACGGAGACCTGCAAATGCTGGCTTCATGCAAAAGATATCCCAAGGTCCTTTTGGGCGGAGGGGATGTCTTGTGCTGCTTATGTCATCAACTGGATGCCAATCAGCCATATCAACATGAAGACTCCTATTGAGCTGTTGCTGAAGGAGAAGCCGTGTGTTGGACACCTTAGGGTGTTCGGTTCAACTTGCTACCTGCATGTCCCGGATGCTTCACGGATTAAGCTGGATGCGAAGGCAAGGAAGCTTGTCTTTGCTGGCTACGATGAGCGGAAGAAGGGATGGAAATGCATGGAACCTATGACGAAGAAGTTCGTGGTGTCAAGAGACGTTGTCTTTGACGAGCTGACGTCATATGGAGGTGGCTCGGTTGAGCTAACCGGAAGTAGCAAGGTTGTTGAAGCACCGGTGGTGGTTGCTGAAGGCTTGGAAGAGGAGCTTGTTGTTTCACCAGCAGCTTCTGTTGCTTCTATCTCCGAGACTGGGCCTTCTGGCTCAGGAAGTAGGGGGAGCACTGCTCAATGCTTGCCCCAGGTAGGAGTTGAGCCCGAAGAAGTAACGGAAGCAGTGAGCAAGGAGCCGACACTTCGGAGATCGAAGTGGGTGGTTAAGCCACCGGCTCGGTACTGTGATGGGAATGCAGTGAGCTTTGTCTCCTACTTCTTTGCAGGTCCTCTGGATGAGCGAGAGCCTGCAACCTTCAACGAGGCCACTGGAGTGAAGGAGTGGGAAGGTGCCATGAAAGAAGAGATTGATGCTTTGAAGAAGAATGAAACCTGGGACCTTGTGCCCAAGGTTGATGGCATTACTCCGGTTACTTGCAAGTGGGTGTATAAGTTGAAGAAGAAGGCTGATGGGAGCATTGATAGGTTCAAGGCTCGCATGGTCGCTAGAGGATTCTCACAGCAGTATGGAGAAGACTATGAGGAGACATTCAGTCTAGTTGCGAAGATGACTTCAGTAAGAGTGGTGATCGCCTTGGCTGCTAGCAAGGGATGGAGGTTGTGGTAACTCGATGTGAAGAATGCCTTTCTTTACGGAGAGATTGACAAGGACATCTTCATGGATCAGCCGCTTGGTTTTGTCTCTGAAAAGCATCTGAACTATGTCTGTAAACTCAGGAAGGCTCTCTATGGGTTGAAGTAAGCTCCTAGAGCGTGGTATGGGAAGATTGCAGAGTACTTGCAATTCTATGGATACCTTGCTTCCAACCCGGATTCAAGCTTGTTCGTCAAGAAGAAGGGGGAGCTACAGGTCTTGGTCCTGCTATATGTGGATGACATGATCATCACAGGGAATTCGGAGGGGGGAAGTAGCAAGGCTCAGGGCTGAGCTTGCTATACGCTTCGAGATGAAAGACTTGGGAGAGTTGCCTCACTTTCTCGGTTTGGAAGTGTAGAGGAAGGAGTGCAGGGTTCTCATTTGCCAGAAAGGGTATGCTGATCATATTGTGAAGCGGTTCGGCATGGGGGAAGGGAAGAAGTGCTCTACTCCACTGGAACCAGGGCTAAAACTTCGACGAGATGAGGGAAGGGTTCTTCATGATCCCTTAGTGTTCAGGGCTATTGTTGGGAGTTTGATTTATTTGACGATTATAAGGCCGAACATTGCTTATGCCGTGGCCGAGTAAGTCGGTATATGGCTGAACCAAGGCAATCTCATCTAGTGGCGGCAAAAGGTATTCTGAAGTATGTCAAGGTGACTTCTGACATGGGACTCCTCTATAGAAGGGACTCAGAGTTTGCGTTGCTCGGGTACACGGATGCTGACTATGGCAGTGATTCGGATGATCGGAGGTCCACTTCAGGTTATGTGTTCACTTGCGGTTCAGCTAGCATCTCGTGGTGTAGCAAGAAGCAGGACTCGGTGTCGGTTTCAACCACGGAGGCGGAGTATAAGGCTTCGGCCTTGGCTGCTCGGGAAGCCGTTTGGTTGAGGAGGCTTATAGAGGATGTTCATGAAGAAGTGCAAGGGCCTACTTTACTCCGGGGTGACAATGAGAGTGCTCTCAAACTGGTTAACAATCCAGTGTGTCACGCTAGGACCAAGCATATAGAGATTGATCACCACTTCATCAGGGAGAAGGTGTTGGAGGGGTCTTTGCTGGTCGGGCATGTTCGGAGTGAAGATAATCTTGCTGACATCTTCACGAAGCCACTATCGAAGGGGCCCTTTGAACGCTTGCGCAGCTTGCTGGGCTTGGTCACCACTTCCCACTTCAAGGGGGAGTGTTGAAATTTGTGAAGTGGAAGTGGTTGACGGGACAGGCCGGGTGGCCTGGACGGACAGCATTGGCGGACTAGGCAGACTGGGCGGACTGTGATGTGCAGCCTGGTGGTAGGTCTAGTGAAAAGCCAGCTGTTCTTCTGAGCGGGTTACACGGGTGAAGTCCGCGGACTATGCGGTCTGGTATCTGCGGATAAGGGGTTGGCTGTTTGGTTTTGCCAAGGAGCGGCCTGAGCGGATAGAGGCTTGCGGACTGGTGCATTGCTTAGTGGCCGTGGTGCAAGCTTGTGCTGAAAGACGGTTTGGCTCATGTCTGCAGGAAGCTTCCAGACTGGGCTTAGAGCTTGGCTGAGGCCTTGTCGAGCTCTGGTGTTACAGCAGGTGCTTTGCTGTGGATGTCTTTGGCGGACTGGTCTTTGGAGTCCGGGAGGAGGCTACTGCGATGGGGCAGGTGTGCGAGGAGCTTGCGGACTGCTGGCGGTTCGTGCTACGGTGTTTGGCGGACGGGAGTTTGAGTCCGTCATGCTCGCATTGTCCTTTGATGGTTTTAGACTTGGTCACACTCTGTGCCAAGACCATGGTGTCCGCCGTATCCGCCAAGTCCGCTGTGACCGGGCGGACTGTTGTTATCTGCCTTTGGTCGTGGACTTATGGCGGATTGGGGGTTGAGTCATGCGGACTGCCTCGGGTTTGTGTGGACAGCCATTGAAGGGGGTTGCTGTCCTGCAGTGGTTGGAGGTTTTGCGGGCTGATGCCTTGTCCGCATAGCTTGGGCGGACTGATGAGGGTCCGCCAATGTTGTCTTACTCCTGGCGGTTTTCCTTGGTATCCGGCTAAGTCCTTGCGGACTCGGCGGACGGTATTTTGCGATCGTGCGGGCTAGGGCGGTGTCGCTATCTCTACGGCGGTGACCACACTACTCACGACGCCTATAAATAGGACCCCCCTGGCAGGTCTACATTAACTTGAGTGAACAGTAAGTTGGGTTGGGAAAGGAGCTGCGGTCTCAGTTTGTCTGTCCGCGCGGATTGTTTCAGTGCTGGCGTTTGCTATGTGCATGTCGCGCGGGTAGCTTCAAGGAGCCAGGAGTTTGGCTTTGACTTCGGTCAAGTACTTGGAAGTGTGCGGTCTCTGCGGATTCAGCAGGAGGTCGCTCTGCGGCTTGTCAGCTCTGTTTCATCTTTACCAGCTTCAATAACCTGTCTGCCGGCTTCAGGCGGGTAGGGGGTGTTCCTCAGTTCAGCTTCAGTAGGAGACGAATAACGGTGCGTCCGCGTGGCCTCGCGGCTTCGGCGGACTCCGTGGCTATTCGGCGGATTGCAGTTTAAGATCGGGTGATCTCAGTGGACTCGGCGACCTCGGCGACCTCGACGACCTCGGCGGTCTCGGCGGACTCCGGTGCTGTCCGCCCGGCTTGGTTTTTGGTGCTTTCTGTTTACAGCTGTTATACTAGTGAAATCATGTCTCGCTATGTGTGCCTCGTGTTGTAAAGAAGTGAATGTATAAAAGATCTGCTTGTGCTTCCATTATTTGTTGGGATTAACCTTTGTTCCTTGATTTTACGCTGGTTCAACGTGAGAACTGGGTAGTTCCGAAGAAATTAATTTGGCGTTTGGGCTACCTTACTGACCACGTTGAGAAAATTTAACAGCCATAAGCATGAATATCCACTAAACAAACCCATGAGGAATGAACGTACAATACACCAGTACTTGTCCTTATGGACTTACAATAGTTTACTCAAATTAAAGTGTTTTCCAAACCTCGGCACGCAGGCCGGTCACACATGAATAATACAAGTAAACATTTAATAACTAGGCCTTCGAGGGCCGGCTCGGTAACATGGGCTTTTGCCCGTTATTTACCACTTGGCTCCGCAGCACCTGCAAGCAACAATCCACCGAGCAGTGGCAAACAAAAGCAACGGTCAGCTATGATGACCAAATTATGACGATCCCACCGCAAAACTCGGGGCGGCGATGCTCATTCCCTGCACTATATTAGCATTGCCAAAACATATCAAATAAACACTTCACCACCAGCATAGGCACTCACGACCACACACCCCGTGCACTCAGGGCACATTCTCGGTGAACCCGGTCAAAGTCCGCGGTCTCACCACCGCCCCCTGGACGACAATTTCTCTTGAGAATTTGGTCTTTTTCGCCACTTCCTAAGACACTCCATCTATGTCAACTGCAAGTCCCACGTACTTTAGGTCGTTTCTACCGAATGACATAGAGCGGGTACGGTTCTACCTAACCCGTTGCTCACATCACCCTGTCACCTTAAGACATGGGCGCGGGTCAAACTTCCCCGAGTCCCAATCCGATAACACACTTCATATAACCCAGTTATGTACAAGTGGGCTCACAGGCCACCATGTTGGCAGAATCACGCATCTGCCCAGTTTTCTGGGTGCACCTTGGAGTTAGTCCCCAAGGCTCCCTGTTGCAATCTACCGCATAGAATAACCGAAAAACAAACATCTGCACGGAGTCTTCTCCGGCCATTCATGCAATGCAACATCACCGATCCAGACCAACTTGTCCGGGTAGGGTTCACACATCATATCTATGTCTGTTTCTCGAATACGGACTCTATATGCAAAATAATGGGGACTATTCATGTCTACCCGAAGGAACGTCTCACACTCACCACAAACTCGCGAGAGCGGGCTTTCTATTCAAAGGAAAAGAGGACTTCACATGTCCTAAGATGAGAATCGTTACCCTAGCATTCCTCTTTGGAGCCATGAAAATCTATGCAGATGAAAAGCACCGCAATGTCCTCGCCTCCGTACATCCAAACTCGGCTCGCGATTTGGGGCTCCGAAGATCCGTCGGTGGCCGGATCTCTCCTCCTTCTTCTTCCTTGCTCTCCCCTCTCTCTAGAACTTTAGAAAGATAATACCCAAATAGAATGAGGGTTTCTAAGCCCCATTCCAGGGAATATCCCAGCAAGAATAGCTATGAGTCGTTGGATCCCAAAATAAGGAAACGAATGGCCACGATTCGGACTTAAAATTAAAAACCTGGGCCGAACACGACTTGTAACACGCTCGTGTCCAAGGCCGTGTGCCCCATTCAACCCTGAAACCATCGCGTTCCGAAAAGAACACGGGCTCTCGACACGGCCGTGTCAGGTTTGACACGCCCGTGTCAACCATTACACGGTCATGTAGCGGGCCGTGTTCCTCCATCGACACAGGACCAACACCAACCCGTAAAGAACACGGTTATTGGACACGCCCGTGTCCCATATGACATGCCCGTGCCATACTCGAACACGCCTGGGCTCCAGGCCGTATTTCACCCCCAACACAACTCTGCTAACCACTCGAGTAGGACACAGCCTGGGACATGCCCGTGTCTCAGGCCGTGTTTGTTGTTCAACGATCATCGACTGCACTCCGTCGACTATATGGCCATCATCGAACCCAAGCATGACACTCCACTGGTACACGCCCGTGTCCTAGGCTGTGTGACCTCTACCAATTCCCAGACTTAGCTCAAAACGACTCCCGTGGCTCTTTTGAGTTTTGGGGCGTTACAACAGCTCACTCAACGCCATATGAGAAATATGGTTGAGATAGGTGTGGATAGTCAAAGACAAGTTTCAGCAAGCAGAGATATTGACTAAGTCCACAGGAATTGAGTGATGTCAACTCACTTAACGACATGCAACAAATATGTTGAGTAAAGCTGCCTCAGTCAAAGCCAAAGAGATTCTGTCAAAGGAAAGGTTTCTGAGTCCAAAAGCGTTGAGTGAAGCCAGTTCACTCAACGCCTTGCTAATTCTATCAAAGCCTTGGTAGAATGATAAGAAAAATTGGTCTAAGTACTAAAGCATTGAGTGAAGACAGTTCACTTAACACCAAATGAAGAAAGCTTTGAGTCATACTGCTGTAGTCAACGCCTAAGAGGAGCAAAATTATTCTTAGTACAAAAGCATTGGGTCAAGCAAGTTAATTGAACGCCTAGTCAAATGGTAAGGTAAAAGGGAGATGGTATTGAGAGAAGTCAACACACTCAACACCCTCATGCAAAGCAAAATTATTCTAAGTGCAGAAGCATTGAGTGAAACCAGTTCACTCAACGCCTGAATATGTGGCAGAGTTCAGAAGGAGCTAAGGCAAATGACGTTGAGTGAAGGATAATCACTCAATGCTCTCAACGCTATGGATGCAAAAAGAGCTGAATAATAAGCTAAGTCCAGAATCGTTGAGTGAAACCAGTTCACTAAACACACTCAATTCCTCGAGTGTTTCTGAGAATTTGGCTAAGTCCAGAATGGTTGCCGTCAGCAAAAGTCAACAAAGTCAATGCTGTTCAAATTCTATGGGGGAAGTTGTAGTATGCCATTAATGGCGCCGGACGACAGCTGTTGTCATTTTTTTTTAAATGGAAGGTGGTAACATGTCCTTTTTATGTTGGGCCCACAGTACAAAGAGTCGCTGATCAGCTGACTATAAAAGGATAAGATTGGTTGAAAGGAAAGAAGCAATTAGAGTTTTCTGATTACGCATAACAGCGGAACTATGTATTCTTCCTCGCCATTATCGTCGAGCCTGAAGCACAAGTTCTATTCAGTTGACCTGAAGCAAGAAGAGATAGTTGTGGTGATCTTCATCTTTGACAGCAAGTTCATAATTGATTTCTGATTGAGAAGAGAAGTAGAGCCTTCAGAGTCAGCTAGTCTAAGTATTTGTTTGAAGAAGATAAAACACCTTCAGATCCATTTCCTTCAACAGCAGATCCGAATCTTGATTTTGAGTTACTTCCAGCACAAGCAACCCAGTATTGAAGATCATTTCAACTTGTTGTTGTGATGAAGATAGAGCCGAAATTTGTTCAGCCCAGGTAGACAAACACAGAGAAATTTCTCTAGTGTCTAATTGATTCACTATATTTCTATTTTCTGTAGGATCCAATCTTGGAACTGAGTGCAGGATTCCTGTGAGAATCTGAGTTGTAAGACTGAGTTATAATGGATGAGTGTAGGATTCAGTTTTTCATGCGAGGTAGGGTTGTCCTTCTAGCTTGAGTTGTAGTGCTTTTGAGCCTGAGGTAGGTGATTGTTGAATCACTGAGTTGTAGTGCCTTGGGCCTGAGTTGCAGGTCTTGAAGGAGACTGAGAGGTCCTGCGGGATTTTAAATACTTTTTCATAATTTATGGAAGGTTGAGTATAATTTTCTTATATTTGTCATAATATTGTGGTTATTTATCCAATAATTCTTTGAAGGTCAAATTCAAATTGAAAAATTGGGATTTTTGGTATTTACTAGTATTCTGATGTTAGTAGTTGATTTTAATTTTGTCAAGACCATAATTAGACAGAAAAGTGAACTTGGTGTTCAAAAGCATAGGTGGCCTGATTTTACAAAAAATATAATAAATACAAAATAAAGTAGGAAAATTACAACCTTGTGATTTATTCATAAAGTATCATGATAGACCCATAATAATAATCTTAGGCCATTTGGATGATTATTTGGAGTATCACCTCTCATGCACACCATGTAGCTCATTAGGTTTGCACAAAGTAAAAAACTATAGAACTAAGGTATGAAGTGAACCTTGTATGGGTAAGGGTAGTTGGTGTACCTGGTTTTGTTGGAATGTATAGCGTCACCAAAAGAAGGTAGGTTGGGTGAGCCTGGTTGTGCTAGGGTCGAGTTGTGCTCGGGATCGACGATGGATCGTCTTTCTCTGGAAGATGTCTAAATACACATAGGTTTAGATCATGTGTAATTATAAGAAGGTTTGTACATGGGTAGTTACCAATAATAATAAGTACCTTGCGAAAGGGAACTTTGAGCTTCAGCCGATCGTAGTTCCTAGTGCCCACGAGTGCCCTTCATAGGGAATGCCTTGGGCAGTCCATGGTTAACCTTAAACCATAAGAACAAAATGTTAAAGAGCAATTAGAAATATGAAGACTTCAATTTCACCCACCCCGGTGACTCGGGAAGTTCGTTTGATTAGGTTATCCGAGCGGTAGGCTCGGTGGTTGTATAAATGGGCAAGTTAGCCCGACGAGTCATAGGTTCGGAAGGTAGTTGTAACGGACAGGTTAGTCCGGGGAGCTAATGGCTCAAAAATTCATGGTTGCATGTGCATAAAGTGGTGGGTCTTTGGTATTTGACGGTCATTCACACCGCAGAAGAAACGATGTCTCGGCGGGTGTGGTTTACACTGAGCCAAGGAATAGACTGGCGGTCAACATAGTACGTGGTGAGTCTTGTGTGTCCTTCAGAGGCGTATGTAAGTGTTAGGCCTGATAGTGTGAATACCTGCCTAGGATTGGGGTGACACAACCCACTGTCTCCATTGGCCACTACGGAGTCTCCGAGGAGTGAAGCTAGCTTCTAAAATCGGGGAACTAATGTTCTGTGCGCATAGAGTCATGTGTGTGTGTGGCATTTGCATGAATCATGACATAACATATCATAACACACATACCTGCAAAAAACCTAACACCCCATCATATAAACTAGTATGAGATAGCTTGTATGACGAGAGCCTTGCAAAAGACCCCTTAACTTATAAGTTTGTATGGGTATTCTTATAAGTTAAGGTTAATTATTTACTTGTTAATTTTCTTTATGGTGCAACTTACTCTTTACCCCTTTTTTTCTATACTTGATATAGAACTACTCGATTTGATTCTTGTGATTTTATACTATATGATCTGCTAGCTTAGGACCACTGCCACCTGCTTTTGCCTACTCTCCACAATCATAGCTTTACTATCATTCCTCTCGCACGGTGTCTAGGGGCCACTAGGGGAGGGGTGGGGGAAATCAGGCTTAGTCTTTTGACTTACGGTGGGTGGACCAAACATTTCAGGGGCTCCAGATGGGAGACAGAGAGCAGCAATAGGAGATGCAGCACCAGCGAAGTGCGGTGCATATGGAGGTGGGCCGGTCTAGTACGGGAGCACCAGCTTCTGGCTCCGTGAGTGTTAGTTTTACTTAGCTTCCGCTAGAGTGTTGTAGGGAGGACATGATGTACCGGGCATGAGCCCGTTTATATTTCTACTTTATTGTTCTATTTCAGTACCTTATCTCTGTGTACTTTGCTATTATTTATGCTTATATATTTATATATGTGGTGATTTTGTGGACTTGACTTGTTTGTCCTTCTACTTCTTTGATGATCATCAATGCCTATAGATTCGGCATTTTGTAGTGGCGACCCTCCCGAGTATCGGTGTCACCTCAAAACGGCGGTTCCTTGTGTAAGACTCGGTAGCGTCCCAAAAAAATTGGGTCTTACAAACTAGTATCAGAGGTATCCTCGACCCGAACATAAGAAGTCCACAAAACCCTAGGACACCCCGTGCGAGCTTAGTTTGAGGACAAGCTAGCAGCGAAAGCAATGGTGTACCCATAAGGGGAATCACATGTAAAAGATCACTTTTTTGTTAGTTCCACTTGTACATTAACTAAAAATTCGAACTTTCCTTTGTAGCATGCAACGAATCCTACCCCTCAATAGGGTACACGTCAGGCACAGAACATAGTTCCACCCGCGGCGGCTCTGACTCCATTCCAGCAAATAGAGATAGGGCAGACACTGATGGCTATTCTGGAGGCCTTCATGAATCAGCAGGCTCCAGCTCCACATCCAAATCTTGTGCTAACTGTTTGTCTTTTGGGGTCTTTCTCCTCCATTCTATCACGGGACGAAGTCTACAGTTCGTAAAGAGGAGTTGCTGGACATTATTTACGAGATGCTGGTTGGTATTTGATGCCTGGCGGAGGAGGCAGTAGCCTTGGTAGTGTCCTGCTTGGAGTAGCATGCAAAGAGATGGTGGAATTCACTGTTAGACACCACCTTCGCTGGAGTGGATTGCGCGAACATTTCCTGGAAGGAGTTCAGAGCAGCTCTATTGGAGCATTTCGTACCACATTCAGATGAGTTGGAGGACAGGTTCCTGTAATTGAGGCAGGGTAGCAGGACGGTGTTGGAATACTTTTGGGAGTTCAAACATCTATCCCATTTTGCGGACTCATACCAGCTGGATGACACAGGCTATGCGAAGAGGTTCTATAAGGGTCTTCACGATTACATGAGGCAGGTCGTCCTCTTCATTTCTGATTGGAGCTTGGATAGGATCTTGGAGATGGCCAAGAAGCTGGAGTCAAACCAGCATATACAGACCGGGGCCGGAAGAGACAGGCTAATAACTCAGTGATTGGTGGCAGGATAGACCAGCCCAGAGGTCGTGCCATTGGGTAAAGGAGGAATGAGGATCAACCCCGCAAGGAGGATTGGCAGGAGCGGAGGAACTAGGTGGTTTTAGCTCCTCAGCCCTTACATATGCGGGAGATGCTGAGGGCAGTGGAGGAGGCACTGTGATAAGTCTTTATTTATAGTAGTTTTTATATAATAAATAGTTAGATTTCTATTTAGTTTTTATTTTTTTTTGAATTAATTGCTTTGTTTTCTTATTTCAGGTCAATCTGTGCGGCCACTATCAAATTGTAGCATGCTAGGCTAATCAGAAGAACAAACAGAGAATTTCTTGAAAAATCACATTTACACGCCCCTGTTACGGGCATGATATTCAAGTGACGGGCGTGACCGGTGGCCGTGACCCATAAAGGAAGATCCAGAGTATATGCCATGTCATATTAAAGTTACACGCCCCGGTCACGGGCGTGACTTATGGGTCACGGGCGTGAGCAGCAGGCGTGAGCAGCAGGCATGACGAGCAGGCGGAGGCCAGAAGGCAGTTCCAGAATATTTTTGTCCTACACGCCCCGGTCACGGGCGTGACTCTTGGGTCACGGGTGTAACCGCCGGGTGTGACACCAAGGAGCTCAGAACGTTGACCGCAAATTGTCGAACTGCGAACAAAGAGCCGTGACACGCCCTTTGCCACGCCATCCTTGGGCGTGTCCCATAGGCGTGACACCAAGAACCAGCATCGTCGATCGAATAACATCGATCAGACACGTACACGCCCGTGAACCAAAGGTCACAGGCATGAACAAGGGCGTGTTAGGAGCGTTTTCCAGCCAATAACATTCGTTCCTGCCGTTGCCGCCAGATTGCCATTTCCAGCTTGACACGCCCTAGGTCACGGGCGTGTCGAGGGAGCGTGACGCCTCCATCAAGAGCATTTTATTCCCGCCGATTTCAGCTTCCTGCCATTTTCCAGTAACAGATCTGACACGCCCTAGGTCATGGGCGTGACATAGGGGCGTGACCCATAATATAACAGATTTTGGCGGTTTCTCCTCCAACATTCCTGGGCTTTCATGACGACGGTTCCAAGCCTTACACACCCTAGGTCCCGAGCGTGACCTAGGGGCGTGACCTATTAGAGAAAATTCTATAAATTCTAGAAATCTACAGGAGACCGGGAGAGGATCTAGGAAGGAATCTAGGGAGTTAGATTTAGTAGTCTGCATTTAATTTTTCTCTTTTCTTTCTTGTATCTTCAATTTCATAGAATAGTTTGCTTTGCTTTTATTTCAATTCAAGCACTTTTCTTTTCCATCATGTCTCCCTTTATATGTATTTCTTTTATGAAAATGAGTAGTTAATTTAAGTTGTACTTGATCTTGACAAGCTTTTTAATAAAATAAAGTCCTTTTTGTCAAACTTTATTGTTATCGATTTGATCTATCTTTTATTTATTAGCTTCGATTTCGATCTAAGATTAGTATCCTAAATGACCGAGAGGTTGCGGATACGGGGAGATCACTCAAAGATAGGAGTTGATTGCACTCCTCAAGAGAGGACGACATAACTCTTCCAGATTGGAGTCAAATCCAATAGAGGGGTTCACCTCCTAAAGCAAGCTTAGGGGTTTCGACTGGCCAAGAGGTCTTAATCGATAAACCTAAGTTTAGTCGAGAGCGTATTCTCGAGAGAGGCGTTTTCGTAATTTTGGAACCTCCACGGTCGAAGTAGGTAATGTGGAAGTATGCTTTTATGATAAGTTTATTTTAATTCAAGGTAAGTCTACATCAAGTGTTAATCTTAGTTCATAGTTTTATTAAATTTTCTATCGTTATTTGCCGATAAAATAATATTAATTTGAATGAGTAGGAGTACTCAACAGACCGGGAAGAATATGACACTTGATATTTTTAAAATATCCTATACTATGAACGATAGGTGCTCTTTCCTATAGTTCATAGAATTTGGAGATATTACTAATCCTAATTTTACTCATCAAGTTTTTGGCGCCGTTGTCGGGGACTATTTTTGTTGATATTTTGAAAGCGAAAATTGTATTACTTTTGTCACACTCTTTCTCTATCCCTAATTCTCTCTTTAATTTTCTTTTTCAAATTCATTTCTATTAGGTAAGGGTTGTGTTTATTTTCTTTTATTTTAAAAAAAATGTTATCTCAATTGGCCGCTAAAATTGTCAAGCTTCAAAATCAACTAGATATTTTAGAAGCCGTAAAAAAGCGCCAAAGTGTTTGTTATTATTGTGGCGGTTCTCATCGAAGTGAGTATTGTTATCATTATAATTATTATAAAAATCTTTCTAATGAAAATAATTTTGATAGTAATTATGATAATAATTCTTCTCACTTTTATGATAATTCAAATTTTTATGAAAATAATTTTCTAATTTTTCCTATGTTAATGTAAATAATTTTTTAAGTTGTAATGCGAATAATTATTTTGATGTAAATAATTATTCTTTCGACTCAGATGAAAACTTCTCTTGGTCGCAAGATCAACCAGAAGGTTTCCCGAGTTATGAGAATAATTATTTGGATCCAAGTTTTTGTTCTTCTTCTTCCGCACCGCAAGCTTTCTCTCTTAATTTTGGGGAATCTTCTCAATTTTAATTTGATTCTTCCCCCCAAAATTTGGAATTTTCTTACGTTTAGTGATTCTTCTTCTCCTTCGTATAATGTCGCTAATGAGGAACATGACTCTTCATGTACCCCAGTAGTTGTTTATACCGAAGAAGAACAACTTTTATTTCAAGAGCTTGTTAGGTGTATGGATGCGATGAGAGGAGTAGAAGAAGAATACGTTTCTCCTCCTACTACTCCCAATTTTCCTACTATTAATGAATCTCCATGCACAATTTATGACTTTTTAGGAGCAAAAATTTATGAACACGATACTTCCGACGATTTTATTTTAAATAAATTTTCGGACAAAAAATTAATTTTAAAAAATAAACAACCTATATCTAATCATATAACTTCGCAAGAACCTCCCCCTTGCGAAGATTTTTCTGACGCGCTTCTTTTTTATTTCTCTTTAACTAACCAATTTTAGGAAAAAGATGAGCCGTTGAAATCAAATGTTGTCCCTGATCCATTTGCCGCTCATCTAGAATGATTCAAATCACCTCAGGTATGGATAGATGATTTGAATCTACATTTTCAAGTCGCATGTTCAGAGAAGAAAAATTAAGAAAAAAGCGGAGGAGTCGCTGGGCGAGGGTCTTCGGCGTATTCACCCAAGCGTGAATTAAGGGAGTTGCCGCTTCATTTTAAATTTTATTTTTCATTCTCCTAACAATAACCGCATAGCTTAAAGACGGGAAAAAGAAAAGTGCTCTTGAGAGACACCCCTTGCTTATCTTTTAATTTATATTTTTTTCTAAATTTTCACAAATTGTTTATTTTTAAGTATGGGGTGGATTCCTATTTATTGTTTTTATTTAAAAATCCACAAAAAAAATCTTTAAAAATTAAAATATTTATAAAAATTTAAATTTTTGTTTTCTTTTTATTATAAACAATACAAAAAGTAGAAAAAAAAAATTCCAAAAAATATAATAAACCCCTGCTTAAATTTTTTTGACTTTTCAAAAATTTATTTTCAGTTAATTTATAAGAATTTCTATAATTTTTGATTTTCTAATCTTTTATTTTATCATAGTTAGTTGAATTTAATTTTTTGGCGATTTAATTTTGAGAAATATTTTATGAATTAAAATTATTTAGAGTAAACTATTTAGCCTTTTTTTCTCTTTTATTCTAATTAGTTTCAATTTTGTAGTACTTAGATTAATATTTTTTAGATTTTAATTATCTTAACTTTATGCTCTTTGATTCTTAGGAAATTTTAATTTACTATAGTTTCTCTCTTAGTTTTTTAATTTAATCTAAATTTTGTTAAGTTTTCCCTTATTTTTAACTTTCTTGTTAGATCATATATCATTGGGATAAGAGGATAAAATTCATTATCCCCTGGTACACATATTCAATTTTTATTTTTTTGGTTAGATCATATGTCATGGGAATCAAGTATTCCTTGTTACACATATGCAACCCCCCAAAAAGGAGTAAGAGGATAAAATTCATTACTCCCAATCAATTTTGTTTTTATTTGAAGAGAAAAAAATATCAAAAAGAAAAAAAATTATGTGGGATGAGAGGATAAAATTCATCACCCCCAATCTAAGATCTCTTCAATTTCCTTATTCCCAAAACCCAATAGCCAATATTATTGCTTTAGAATTAAATTAAAATTCTAAGAGAGCATAAGTAGTAGTTTAAATTTTTTTTAAGTTTCTTTTTAGTTAAAAAGTGTTAATAATTCTAAATCTAAATTTGTTTGCTAAACCACTCAATTTTGAAGTCTAATTAATTTATATGATAAAATTTTGCTAAATATATTTGGCTCTTCGCATTTTCATTTCATATTTTATAACTTAATTTTAAATCACTGAATTTTACTTTTAACTTTCTTTTGATTCAATATATTTTTAGTATAATTAAAAAATTATATTAATTTCTTATAAGTATTTCTCATAGTTTTGTTCTTGAATAACAAAAGCTTAAGTATGGGGGTATTTGATAAGTCCTTATTTATAGTAGTTTTTATATAGTTTTTATTTAATAAATAGTTAGATTTCTATTTAGTTTTTATTATTTTTTTTGAATTAATTCCATTGTTTTCTAATTTCAGGTCAATCTGGGCGGCCACTATCAAATTGGAGCATGCTAGGCTAATCAGAAGAACAAATAGAGAATTCCTTGAAAAATCACGGTTGCACGCCCCTGTCACGGGCGTGACCTTCAGGTCACGGGCGTGACCGGTGGCCGTGACCAATAAAGGAAGCTCCAGAGTACATGCCACATCATATTAAAGTTACACTCCCCGGCCATGGGCGTGACCTATGGGTCATGGGCATGACCAGTAGGCGTGAGCAGTAGGAGTGACTAGCAGGTGGAGGCCAGAAGGCAGTTCCAGAACATTTTCGGCCTATATGCCTCGATCACGGGCATGACTCTTGGGTCATAGGCATGACCGTCGGGTGTGACACCAAGGAGCTCAGAACATCGTCCGCAAATCATCAAACTGCGAACAAAGAACCATGACACGCCCTTTGCCACGCAATCCTTGGGCGTGTCCCATATGCGTGACACCAAGAACCAACATCGTCGATCGAAGAACGTCGATCAGACACGTACATGCCCGTGACCCAAAGGTCACGGGCGTGACCAAGGGCGTGTCAGGAGCATTTTCCATACAATAACAATCGTTCCTGCGGTTGCCCCCAGATTACCGTTTCCAACTTGACACGCCCTAGGTCACGGGCGTGTCGAGGGAGCGTGATGCCTCCATAAAGAGAATTTTATTCCCGCCATTTTCAGCTTCCCGCCGTTTTCCAGTAACAGATCTGACACACCCTAGGTCACGCGCGTGACTTAGGGGCGTGACCCGTTATTTAACATATTTTGGCGGTTTCTCCTCCAACATTCTCGGGCTTTCAAGATGACGGTTCCATGCCTTGCACGCCCTATATCACGGGCGTGACCTAGGGGCGTGACCTAGGGGCGTGACCTGCCAGAGAAAATTCAATAAATTCCAGAAATCTGCAGGAGACCAGGAGAGGATCTAGGAAGGCATCTAGGGAGTTAGATTTAGTAGTTTACATTTAGTTTTTCTCTTTTCTTTCTTGTATCTTCAATTTCATAGAATAGTTTGCTTTGATTTTACTTCAATTCAATCACTTTTCTTTTCCATCATGTCTCCCTTTCTATGTATTTCGTTTATGAAAATGAGTAGTTAATTTTAGTTGTACCTGATCTTGACAAGCTTTTTAATAAAATAAAGTCCTTTTTGTCAAACTCTATTGTTATCGATTCGATCTATTTGCGATTTATTAGCTTCGATTTTGATCTAAGATCCGTATCCTAAATGACCGAGAGGTTGCGGATACGGGGAGATCACTCAAAGATAGAAGGAGTTGATTGCACTCCTCGAGAGAGGACGACATAACTCTTCCGGATTGGTGTCAAATCCAATAGAGGGGTTCACCTCCTAAAGCAAGCTTAGGGGTTTCGACTGGACGAGAGGTCTTAAAGGATCAACCTAAGTTTAGTCGAGAGCGTATTCTCGAGAGAGGCATTTTTGTAATTTAGGAACCTCCACGGTCGAAGTAGGTAACGTAGAAGTTTGCTTTTATAGTAAGTTTATTTTAATTCAAAGTAAGTCTACATCAAGTGTTAATCTTAGATCATAGTTTTATTAAATTTTCTATCGTTATTTGCCGATAAAATAATATTAATTTGGGTGAGTAGGAGTACTCAACAGACTCGAAAGATTACGACACTTGATATTTTTAAAATATCGTATACTATGAATGATAGGTGCTCTTGCCTATAGTTCGTAGAATTTGGAGATATTACTAATCCTAATTTTACTCATCACAACGACAGGCTTCTAGTGTAACCAGCCGGGGCACATGCGGAGGAACTACTACATGAGGGAATCACCCACAATAGCACTTCAGGATGCCCCACCTGCACGTTATTTTGGTAGTCGAAGGCTCGACCGAGGACATAGATTTCAGGGAGGAGACCATAGACAGGATTAAGGGCAGGTATATGCCTTGGATCTGGCTCAGCCCTGGAACCCGGAGCGGGTGATAGCAGATATGCCGGTGATTTAAAGTTTCTTTCTTTTCTAGAAGCTAGATTACATGGATATAAAACTGTAGATTTAGGGAAGAATCTGAAACTAGATATCTAAGAGGAAAAACTTAACTAACTCAGGGATAGTGATGGTGTGTGCAAGCCTTCCCACACCCTATTCGATAAGGGAGCATCACATAATTTTGTCTTGGAGGAGTTTATCAGAGACCTGCACCAGTTCGAGAGCTTTGAGGGTGTCGTTAGGAGGGTGCATCTCCCCAATGAGACAGAGATCAAGTCTATGACCAAGTGCGTTCTGGGTGTGACCATTGATGGTGTAACCTTTGAGACCCGGACAACAATCTTGAGGATGTCAGATTTTGATCTCTTCCTGTGCTTGACATGGCTCACCTGGAACTATGCATAGATTGATTGCCCAGCAAGGAAGGTCGTGCTAAGATACAGCGACACTTACCCCACCTTCAAAGGTATTGTCCCATCTTCTCGTCTTCTACTCTCTTCTATTCAGGTCGTTAAGGCCCATCTACAGGGAGATGAGGTTTACCCGGTGCTGTTTGAGATGGCCGAGGCCAAGGATTCCATTGCTAGTATTCCGGTGGTGTGGGACATTGCAGACTTATTTCCAAAGAAGTTGTCAGGATTTCCCACATCGATAAAAGGTTTTCCAAATACATCTCGTGCCGGGGGATAAACCGGTATTAAGAGCTCCTTATCGGATGTCCCCAAAGGAGTTGGTGGAGTTTCGAAGCCACCTGCTGGAGCTAGTGGAAGCAGGATATGTCCGGCCAAGCTCTTCACTATGGGGAGCTCTGGTGCTGTTCGTGAAGCAAAAGGATGGGACACTGATTGTGCATTGACTAAAGGGAACTGAATAGGCTGACAGTACGGAACACATATCCTCTTTCAGCAGTAGATACGAGCTATATGAGTTCACCGTGATGCCCTTTGGGCTCACAAATGCACCATCCGCATTCATCAGTTTGATGAATTGTGTATTCAAGGACTATCTGGATTTCTTCATCATATTGTTTATTGACGTCATCCTCATTTATTTGACGACCGCGGAGGAGCATGCACGTCATTTGGAACTGACTCTTGAGAGGCTCCGAGAGCACAGTCTGTATGCCAAGTTTAGCAAGAGCCAGTTTTGGCTGAAGGGGGTAGCATTCTTGGGACATATTATCGGTGGAGCAGGACTTGTAGTGGATCCAACAAAGGTTCATGAAGTACGAGACAGGCCACCGCTGAAGACGGTAACTAATGTGAGGAGTTTTCTAGGACTTGTCGGTTACTTCCAGAAGTTTATAGAAGGATTCTCCCGGATAGCTCTCCCGCTCACGACTCTGACGAGGAAGGAGACGGATTTTGTTTAGACACCGCAGTGCGAGGGTGCCTTCCAGGAGGTGAAGGGTCGCCTTACCTCGGCTGCTATCCTTGCCCTTCTATCTGGGAAGGAAGGATTTCAGGTTTATACAGATGTGCCATATCAGGGGATGGGTGTCGTTCTGATGCATAACGGGCAAGTGATAGCTTATCCCTCTAGCTAGTTGAAGAAACATGTACAAAACTACCAAATACATGACTTGGAAATGGGGGCGGTTATCTTCGCCCTGAAGATCTGGTGGCACTATCTCTACGGTGTCCACTCTGTTATTTTCTCGAATCACAAGAATTTGAAGTACGTGGACATGCAAAAAGAGCTGAACATCCGACAGAGATGCTGAATAGAGTTTTTGTCAGACTATTAGTACACCATGCACTATCAACCCAGGAATGCAAACGTAGTGGCAGATGCTCTGAGTCGGAGAGCCCCCACATCAAGAGCAGAGCCCCAGCTGATGGATATGGAGCTGGTATATATGTTGAAAGAGATGCATATATCTCTCGAATCCGAGGATGATCCGGAGCTGTATGAGGAGTACCTGGCATCGATGAGCACTACCGAGGACATCTAGAATCACATCAAGTATGGGCGGAGGCTGGATGCGAGGATGGAGCTAGTTTTTAGGGACTTGGAGGAAGGCATGACAGGGGATTACTCTATGAGAGATGGGAAACTATGCTTTAGAGGCCGAGTTTATATACTGGCAGGATGCCGAATTCGATCGGATATCATGACCGAGGTTCATTGTAGCAGATATTAAGTGCACCCGGGGATCACAAAGATAACAATGGATCTGAAGAGGACTATGTATTTGTCGGGCATAAAGAAGGATATCACATACTTTGTGATGCATTGAGAGGCTTTCTAGCTCGTGAAGGCGGAGTGTAAGAGTCCGACCGGAATGTTGCAGCCACTTTCGGTGCCGGAATGGAAGTTTGAGGATATAGCCATGGATTTTATACATGGGAAACCTTGGTCTCATGCGGGGAACAATTCGATCTGGGTGATCGTCAACAGATTGATGAAGGTGGCCATGTTTATCCCAGTTAGAAAGGATGATACAGTCGATGATCGGGTGCGGAGATTTGTGGAGCAGTTTGTCCGCTACCATGGAGTGTCCAGGATGATCTTGTTGGATCGGTATGGATAGTTTACGTCCAAGGATTGGAGGTCGGTTCAGGCTTACCTGGTCTCTCGGTTGACGTTCATAACAAACTTCCACCCTCAGACGAACGGGCAAACGGAGCGCACTAAATGGACACTGGAAGATCTTCTGCGCTTATGCATTTTGGACCGCTGAGAGCCATGGGAGAGAGTGGTGTCGTTCATCGAGTTCTCCTACAATAATAGTCATCAGTACAACATTGGCATGACCCCTTAATAGGCACTGTATGGATGGAAGTGCAGGACCCCACTATCTTGGATCGAGGATGAGGATCCAAAGGCACTGGCCTTAGAGTTCGTGGAAGACACAGATGCTCATGTGAGATTGATTTGGGATAGGATGTAGGAGGCCCAGAGTAGACAGGCAAAGTACTACGATGCACGACATCGTCAAGTGGAGTTCCAGGAGGGAGACCGGGTTTTCTTAAAGATACGACTGATGCATGGAGTCTCACAGGTATGCAGGCGGAAAAAGCTCAGTCTGAGGTATATGGGGCCTTACAGGATCCTGGAGCGCATTGGCCCGTTGGCTTAAGACTGGAGCTGCAGCCGGAGTTAGCAGGATTGCACGACATCTTCCACATCTCTTCACTTTGGAGGGATCTACTACGGCCTGAGCTACTGATTTCCACTACAGATGTCCCGGTGGCTTCTGATCAATCAGTTTGAATGGAGCCGGTAAGGATCGATGATATTATAGTACGTGTTTTTCAACGCAAGAAGGTTCTGCTGGTTAAGGTCCTGTGGAGGAATCATGGGCAGGAAGAACATACTTGGGAGCCACGGGACCTGATGCAGTATAGGTACACAAATCTCTTCGGGTCAGGTATACCCTCATTTTTCGGGATGTTACACGCTTTACCTCAATAGAAACCCCGTCAGCCTAACCTTAATTTTATTTTTATGTATTGCGATTTTTAACATTCCTCAAATAACTAGACCCCTAAGAGTGGTTTTCTCATGAATAGGTCATGAAAAAACCCTACGGAGCTCAAGAGACCAAGTGAACAAGCCATAAAGGTGGAAATCACCTTAGTCTACCTATAACGCAACCTCATTACCAAACCTAGGGTTTGACCTTAGGGATTTAACTTGATTCCATGACCCCACCATAGCACTCCCAACCCTTGGGGAAGCCATAAGGTCACTAAGTACCCATTGGGGTCAATCAAAGTGGTCAAGTTGACCAAAGTCAACCCTAACCATAAATGAGTCAAACTAACCTACATAGGGTCAATTGACCTTCCCTTAGCCAAATTGACCCAACCTAGACCTTCTTAAGCCTTAAGGGAGGTCAATAGGTCACCAAGCACCCACTGGGGTCAAATAAAGAGGTCAAGTTGACCAAAGTCAACCATAGACCTAAAATGGTCAAAGTGCCCGAATTTAGGGTCAAGTGGCCTTCAAGGTGCCAAACCAACCCTACCCAACTCTTCCAAGACCTTAGGGGAGGCCAATGGGTCACCAAGGACCCATTGGGGTCAACCCAAAAGGTCAATTTGACCAAAGTCAACTCAACCTTAGGTTAGGTCATATGTGCTCAAGTTGACCTAACCTAGCCCAACCTGTTGAAACAGAAAACTCAGTGTCTGTGGAGTTCACCCTTGGGGAAGGGATGATCACACACATAATTCTCTGAGCCCTACAACTAAGGAAAAAGGATAGGGAATAGACCCAAGGGCTCGACGTCAAGGTCAAACCACGCACCTAGAAGATCTTAAAGCGCTTCCCCTCCCTAACCAAATGTCGATCTAAGGTTATCTCAGAAAGCACAAGAAGACCGGGGCACAAGTAAGCAAGACTTCTGAGGTACCCCCTTGGGTCTATATATAGATTTCTGAAAGCTGCCTGAAAATAGCTAACCTCCGCTATTCCAAACAGTTATGTGCAGCCCAACTGGGTATGCCAACAACGTAACTTTGATGTTCTAACAGGCTATAGGCAGACCAACTGGGGTGTAATAGCAAAGATACATCACAAGGGACTGGGGTGAGCGAGCCTCTAAAACATCCGCTCGTTGGGGGCGGCGATTGCTCGTTGGAGCTGGCACTCCCAGCCTCACCCCAGCCCTGGGCAAGTGTGGGCCCGGCCTGGCCCACTCGCCCGCTACTCGCCGACCCCTTGGGGCGAGTGCGAGCCGAACTACTCCACTCGCACCTCACTTGCTCCAACCTACCTGGGCGAGCTGAGGCGACTATCGAGCTCTCTCCTCCTCCTTGCTCGCATAGGACATGTACTGCTGAATCTTGGCCGACCTGGCTCCTGTTGGCCACTACTTGCCGGATATGGGGTTGTACACAACCCACTTGGGCAAGGCCCAATTGAGGTGGCCCACTAGCCTCATGAGGTTTATAATTACATAAATAGTCATTCATTTTTTGGAAATGGTCGCAAGGATAGAAAGATCTTCATTCCCTTTAATAGAGGAAGGAGAAAGTGAGGAGAAAGTGGCCATTCATGGCCAAGGGAGGGCAAAGGCCTCTCCACTCAATTCTAATAGCTTGATTCATCTCTCCCATCAGTTCTGAGAAGATCAAGGGGTTCTCCAGGCCCTTTCAGTGGCTGGGTTCACTGAACAACCATTGGCCGAAAATGAACTTTCATGGACATTAATGGTGCATTGAAGCTTGAACCCTCCCCTCCCCCTTTTGATTTTTTAAAAAGCTTCCTTAGAACCCCACTAGTCATTTCCACTCTTTCCCTGAAGAAATCGAAGCATCAGGCTATGTAGTTGCAGAGAACCGTGCATCACCACCACCAGTAATGATAACCTGACGATCGGTTAGGCTCCAGCCCTCCCAAAAGGTCCTATCCTCTTCCTCTTTCTCAGTGGATAGATCCATTTCTATTGGCCGTAAGGTTTGAGTCCAATTGGCACTAGATCGGGTTGACTAAAAACTCCAATTTTGGAGTGTCTTCTTCCATACTTAAACCCCTGTTCCGGCCACCTCCGGCCAGCCAACCACCACCAATCTCCAACTACCACCTCAACGAAGGTGGTGGTGGCACTTGCTGGTCGGGGAGGTGCATAGGTGGCCGGGAAAATGCCTCTCAAATTAGCCCAGAATGGGGCATTCTGAGCCGTTGGCTCAAGGTGGAAAATAAGCCAATCCCGTCCATTGGTGCTTTAAGATTCGTACGCGGATTAAATATTAATATTTGGAATAATTTCATTTCTGTCTCATAAATTATAGTAGATAGATTTAATTATTAAAAATACTTAGGTGCCTTTTATGGAAAAATGGTTAATATAAACATTGTATGTTGGATCCCTAGTAAGATTTGGGATAGGTTCACTAACTTAGGATTTTATAACCCACAATATATAGCCAGGGTCATAGTTGTGTCCTAGAGTGTAGGCCAAGTCCTCAGTAACAACATCACATGGACCATCCATCATCAGACTGCTAGAGACTCAAGGACTTAGAGATTTTCCAGAGACCATGTAAAATGAGTTCGACATTCGTCGAACTCAGGTCGACGATAGTCGTGCTCAGCTCGACGATCTCAGAGTAAATTCTCTGAGCTGAGCTCGACGAACTTGGTACTCAGCTCGACGAACTTTGGACACTATACTTCAACACTTCAAGATCAGAAAACATCTCTTTATTCTATGTCCAGAGCTAGATTTTAGTCGACGAACTTAGTTGTCAGGTCGACGAACTCTATTCTTTGGACGACGATCTTTGGTCTACCTTCTGCATTCAGTACAAGACTATGTTCTCTAGACTCAGGTCGACGAACTTAGTTCTCTGCCCGACGATTTCTGGATTCTCTACTTCAACTTCTAAAAGCCAGAAGCTTTTCATATTTTTCTAAATCCAGATTCTTCTTTAGTCGACGAATTCCAGATTCTCAGCTCGACGAACTTTGATCACTTTGGCAAGAGTTATCCAGCAACAATTAGTGGTCCTCAGCTCGATGAAATCAAATTCTTAGGTCGATGATTTCTGAATACTTCAACTCTTTCATTTCAGAAGCATCTGAAATTATTCCAAGTCCAAAATAAACTCCAGTCGACGATTCCAGTTATCAGCTCGACGAAATTCAGACACAGAAAAATCAAAGTTTCTAAAGCATATAGTTCTGTTATTAGATCAATGATCTGGGAACTCAACTCGACGAACAGAAGTTATCTGATCGACGAACACAGCAACTAAGCTCGACAAACTGTAGACTCAGCTCGACGATTCCTGTCATCTGTTCGACGATTCCAGACTTAGTATTTCTTTCCGTTTGTCCTCATTCTATGGCAATAATCTCTGAATGATTAATGATAAAATATTCTCTGAATATTACCATTGGACGGTGCATTGATCACAGCTTTCATCAGAATTATTGCTTTCCATTTTTCCAAGGGACAGTTGGGGAAATAAATCAATGCAGTTTATTTTCAAGGACCTCCAACGTTGATTGCCGCAGTAGGATTCAAATTTCGAAAGGAAATTCCCTCAGTAAGTAAGAACAATCAGTACTAGAGCCATTACAGAGAAGAACATATACACAGAGACACATAGAGATTTTCAGTCAGTCTGTCTTCAACAGCTTCTCTGCTTCTTTCACAAAAGCTATGATACAAAAAGAAGATCTGTTCTCAGAAGAAGAAGAACAATCATACAAAATCAAGAGTCTTCTTACTTTAACACTCCAGGACTTCTAAGGACAACAACTATCAAATCTGTCAAGAAGATCCTGTAGATCAAGGCTAAAAGCTTGAAGGTCTATCACCCTGCAGCAAGGCTTCCATATTTCCCTGAACTATTCAATATCTCAGGGGGAGCCATTTTCTACCATCAATAATCCACAAGTCTTTTCTCTGATTGTTGACAGAGAAGACATAATCAACTCTCTCACCCTCACTATATAAATGGTTGTCATCTCCCTTCAAAAGTGATTCCTGGTTACAAGTTACCGGATCAAAAGACTTGGGGATTTGGTTTTTGAGCACCTGATCAAAAGCTCATTGGTGTTAGGAATCTGATCAAAAACCTGAGTGGATTCCTACCAGGGTGGTAGAAGAGTGGATGTACCTAGGTTGGGGAACCACTATAAATATCTTGTGTCGTCTCGTTGCCCTCTTTCTTTTGTTTTCTTGTAGTGGCTGTGGTTGTTAGTTTCTGTGCTTTTTATTTTGATTTATTTACTATTGCACTTAGACTAATCCGCATTACCCCGCAGAGAATTTTATAAAACTCTGAATACTCTATTCACCCCCCTCTAGAGTATTCCTGATCTAACTGTTCACTTTCAATTGGTATTAGAGGAGGTTCCTTTGGTTATACAAGGTAACCCTTGAAACAAAGATCCTTTGTTAGATCTAAATTTTATTTTTATTCCCATATTAGATTTATATACACTGCTATGACACAAAATAAGGACTATGTAAGCACCAGACCTCCAGTTTGTAACCTAAATAGGTTTGCCATCTGGAAGGCAAGAATTAAATTATACATGAATTCTATTGATGAGTATATATACAACTCTATTTTGACAGGTCCCCCTCAAGTTTCAACTTTTGCAACATCTACAAGCACTAATGCAGTTCCACCACCTGAGTTGACTGAAGCCCAGAAGAAGGCAAAGATAGCTGATGCCAAGGCTATGAAAATACTGGCACAGACTATGTCAGATGATATTTTTCAGAAGGTGGCTGAATGCACCTCAGCCAAAGCCATCTGGGATTCACTAAATCAGATGGTGGCTGGTTCAGCTGATGAGAGAAAGGATAGGAGATCCAAGTTCATATCCTTATATGAGAACTTCAAGAAAGAAGAAGTTGAATCAGTAGCTGATATGTATAACAGGTTAAGCTCAATCATCAATGAGCTAAAAACCTTGGACAAGGACATCACCCTCACAGAGGTGAATGACAAGATCCTGATGTGCATCCCAAGATCATGGGATTCAAGGATCTGGCCCATCAAGGAGGCCAGAAGCCTAAATGAGATATCTACAGAATCTCTATTGGGCAATTTAAAGTCTTATGAACAACTGATCAAGTCCAGGGAGGCAGCAGAGCAAAGGACACCTCCACCAGCCTGAAAAGAGCAAAGTATAGCTTTCAAGGTTATTGAGGAGACAGAGACATCAACATCAAATGAAGAGCTCATGAGTTTATTTGCCAAAAGATTCTACAAGATGGCAAGAAAGGACTTCAGAAGAAAGTCATCTAGGCAAGATGACAAAACCAGGTATGATAAAACACCAACTAAAGAAGTGGTGTGTTTTGGGTGCAGGAAACCTGGGCACTTCCTCTCTAATTGTCCAGAGAACCAGAAGAAAGAGAAGAGAAGAGAGAAAGATGTCAGGAAACAGCACACCAGCAAACCTTCTTCCAACAAATACAAGAGGAAGGAAAAGGGTTTTGTGGCTGAAACCTGGAGTGAAACTGAAGATGAATCAACATCTTACAGCTCCAGTGAAGATGAGGAAGAAATAAGGGCGAAGGAGGTTTGCCTCATGGCAATTAATGCTTCCAGGAGCAATTCAGAAGAAGAGGAATCAGACAATGAAGAAGCTTCATATTCAGAAGCTGATAAGGTACTATCTTCTTTTGATTACACTTCAGATTCTTTTAAAATTGAATTTAAATCAATGTGTATAGACTTAATAAATTCAGAAAAAGAGATTAAAACCCTTAGGGAAAAATTAGGAAATTTTGAAAACATTAACTCTGAAAATAATAGGTTAAAAGATGAATTATGCTTAGCTAATGAGAAAATAACATTGTTAAAAACCGAGCTTTGTGAGGCTAAACAACTTGAGGAAACTCTTAATGGAAGAAGCCTCAAGCTGATGGACATCACAAACACTGTTAATGCCAGACTTAATGGTAAGCTAGTCTTGGCTGCTTCATCAAGTTTTCCCCCCATTCTCAGGAAGAACATCTTAACAACCCCCATAAAATTTGTCACTGCTAAGGGAAAAGAAAAAGTAATCAATAAACAAACAACAGAAAATGTTTCTAAATCAATAGGTCAGAAAACCAACAACCAAAAAACCATAGGTAACAAGGTTTAGTAGAATTCGTCGAACTTAGATCGACGAAATCTAGCCAGTTCGTCGAACCCAGTTCGACGAACTCTGAACACAAACTATAGTTATAGTTATTCATCTAACTGTGATGGACAAACTCTGTATGGTTCGTTGAGCAGAGGTCGATGAACAAGGGGCACAGAAAATGAATATATTTATTCTCTGGGCAGAGATCGACGATCTCAACCCTATTCGTCGAACTCTGATCGACGAACTCACAGAAATTCGTCGAACCCAGAAAGACTTAACCAAAACTTTAATTATAACATAAACTTAAATAATTCCAGGAAAGCCTTTAATCCACTAGCTGATTGGGTCATACCACCTAGGAGATATCACCCTCTAGGATATAAATCCAAACCAGAATATTCTATTATTTCCAGCTTTTCATACCATGAAAACAAAGGACCCAAGGTAACCTGGGTCAAGAACATTTAACTATTTTTCATTACAGGTGAAGAGCTGTCCAAGTGTGAATCAACCTTGGTACCTGGACAGTGGTTGCACCAAACATATTACAGGCAGCAAGGACAATCTATCCAACTATAAGTCCAAGTTGGGCCAAAGGTTATCTTTGGTGATTCCAAATGTGGCTAGTCAGAAGGTTTTGGAGAATTGAAGATTGGAGCTGTTACTTTCAAGAGAGTAACTTATGTCAGAGGACTCAAACATAACCTCATCTCCATAAGTCAATTATGTGATGAAGGTTATCAGGTACATTTCAATTCATCTTCTTGTATTATTTCTAATAAGGAAAATCAAACCGTTTTAATTAGAAATAGACAAGGCAACATATATTTAGTTGATTTTCTATCTGCCAATTCTGATATCTGTTTACTTAACTTAATTAGTAACCAGAATGATTTATGGCATAAAAGACTAGGTCATGTAAATCAGAAAAACATTGCTAGGCTATCAAAAGACAACCGTGTTAGAGGTTTACCTTCTGGTCCCTACAAGAAGGAAGACCTTTGCAGGGCTTGTCAATTAGGCAAGCAAACAAAATCTAGTTTCGAATCCATTAATAAAAGTGATTCACCTAGGATTTTGTATTTGCTATACATGGATCTATTTGGACCCATTGCTGTACAAAGCCTGGGAGCGAAATCCTACACTTTGGTTATTATAAATGACTTCCCCAGGTTCACTTGGGTATCCTTTCTGAGATCTAAGCCAGATACCTTCAAGGTTCTTACAGATTTTCTCAGGAGCATACAGATTGAGTTCTCTACTCATGTTGCATTAATCAGAAGTGATCATGGCACAGTGTTTGAGTCTCTTCTTATGCATGAGTTCTGTGAGAAGGAAGGTATCAGGCATTGCTTCTCAGCTCCTAGAACTCCTCAACAAAATGGGGTAGCTGAAAGGAAAAAAATAGGACACTCATTGAAGCTGCAGGTACATTACTTGTAGATGCTTACATGCCACTATCCTTTTGGGCAGAGGCTGTGAACATTGAAAACTATGTCCTGAACAGAAGCCTGATACATAAGCTAAAGAATAGGACTCTCTATGAATTACTAAAAGGGAAGAAACCTAAAATAAACTATTTTAAAATCTTTGGTGTATATGTTATATTCACACAAACAACAAAAGATATATTAGAAAGTTTGAGGCAAAGGATGAAGAGGGAATTTTTCTAGGATATTCCCAAGTAAGCAAAGCCTATAGGGTCTATAACAAATCAATTTTAAAAATTGAGAAGTCTATCCATGTTACTTTTGATGAAGCTAACATGTCTAGCAAGGAGAAAGAAATTTCTACCAGAAGCAACTTGCAGGTACATCACTTGTGTGAGAGTTTGGATGGACTAAACCTTACCCAAGAGGTTCCAACTCATCCTTCTCCACAAGTCATTGAAGAAAGTGAAGATGAAGGCATTGAAGGGAGTGATATTCCCCCAACAGTAAATATAATTCCACAGGAGGAATTAATTCCAAATGCTGTTGCAGAACCAACTCCACCAGTTGATCTTGTCACACTTAGGGATCACCCCAGATCTCAAGTTATTGGAGACATATCAGTAGGTGTACAGACAAGGCATCAACTCAACCAAGATTTGATGCATGCATGTTTTCTCTCTCAGATTGAACCTCTATTCATCCATGATACAGAGAAAGATCCCCACTGGATCATTACAATGCAGGAGGAATTAAATCAGTTTGAGAGATGTAGAGTTTGGGATTTGGTTCCAAGACCTCAAGACTATCCAGTCATTGGAACCAAATGGGTCTACAGAAACATGCTGGATGCACAAGGAGTAATAGTGAGGAATAAAGCCAGGCTTGTTGCACAAGGATACAGGCAAGAAGAAGGAATAGATTATGACCAGACCTTTGCACCTATTGCAAGGTTGGAAGCAATCAGAATATTCCTTGTCTATGCAGCTTACAAGAGATTCAAGGTCTATCAAATGGATGTGAAAAGTGCATTCTTGAATGGAGTACTGAAGGAAGAGGTGTATTTTGAACAACCTCCAGGTTTTGTTTCTCCAACTCATCCCTCTTATGTTTACAAATTGCATAAAGTTCTCTATTGTCTAAAGCAAGCTCCAAGAGCTTGGTATGAGACTCTAGCCAGCTTTCTATTAGAGCATAGCATCATTAGAAGCATTGTAGATAGAACACTTTTCCCTAGACATCATAAGGATCAAATACTGTTAGTACAAATATATGTGGATGATATAATATTTGGGTCTACTGATGCAAAATTGTGCAAGAGATTCTCTGATCTCATGCATTCTAAATTTGAAATGAGTAGCATGGGTGAGCTTTCATATTTCCTTGGTCTCCAAGTGAAGCAGCTCCTTAATGGCATCTTTATCTCCCAAGCTAAGTATAATAAAGAGCTTATCAAAAAGTTTGGGATGGCTGATGCCTCAGCAAAGAAGACACCTATGGCAACAAATGCTGTAATTGATTCAGATGCATATGGGAAACCTGTGGATCAGAAACTATATAGGGCTGTTGTTGGATCCCTGTTATACCTTATAGCAAGCAGACCTGATATCATGTTTGCCACATGCCTTTGTGCTAGGTTCCAGGTGAACCCAAAAGAATCCACCTTATTTTCCTAAAAAGAATTTTGAGATATATAAAGGGTTGTCCTAGTCTAGGCCTATGGTATCCCACAGAATCATAATTTGAGTTAACTGGATACTCAGATGCTGATTTTGCTGGATGCAGGGTGGATAGAAAAAGTACTTCAGGAACTTATCAGTTCCTGGGTATGAGATTAGTATCCTGGTTTTGTAAGAAACAGTCATCTGTATCTACCTCAACTACAGAGGCAGAATACATTGCAGCAGGTAGCTGTTGTTCCCAGATGCTGTAGATATAATATCAATTACTAGACTATGGTGTCAACTTAAATAATTCAACTTTACTTTGTGATAACACGAGTGCTATAGTCATAACACAGAATCCAGTCATCACAGTAGGACAAAGCATATAGACATTATGCATCATTTCATAAGAGAGTGTGTAGACAAAAACAAAATTAAGCTTGTCTATATCTACACTGATTTACAATGGGCTGATATATTCACCAAACCTCTAGATGAGAGAAATCATCTCTTCTTTATAAATCAGCTAGGAATGATCAATGGAGAAGACTTAGTTTAGTTTAAGTCTGCACTCAACGAATTTGCCAAAGTTCGTCGAACGGAGCTCGATAAACTATGGAAAGTTTGTGAGATATTCGTCAAACGCAGGACGACAAACTCTATGTGAGTGAAGTTATTTTCGTCGAACAGAGATCGACGAATTCACTTCAGAAACCTTTCGTCGAACGGAGCTCGACGAAATATCTTCAACTCTTCAGACAGAGCTCGACGAAGTATTTGACTATTAATTATTTCGTCGATGTCAGGTCGAAGAATTTCTAAATTTTTGTGCAATGGAGTTTGTCGATTCATATTCTGGAAAACCTTATATCTAGATTTTTCTTCGACCTCCGTCCTGCGCTTTCTGTTCTCTTGCACTTGATCGTCGTTGGTCTCCCTTGCAGGTGATTCCAATGGCTATTACAACAGGTGAACTAACCGGAATGAAGTTTGACATGGGCTTTGACATCAACTTTGAATCCTTCCAACATTCAGATCCAATATTTCTGCATATACTGGAACTTCTGGAGGAACAGAAACTGAAAAATCTGATGTCAACAAGGATTAAACTGTCTGCAACTGAAATCAGAGAGTGGGTTTATACATCCACATCAGAGGAAAAATCTATGATTGGAATAATTACCGGTAACTCTGTATCTTTATCTCCCGCCGTACTTACTGAAATTTTTGGATTGGTTAATGGAGAAGAACAATTAGACATTGATTCTGAAGAATATGATATAATGCTGAGTCTGATGGGCTATGCTGGAGATAACCCTAATAAGCTTTTGAAGAAACACTTATCTGCCCAATACAAATTTCTGGCAGATATAATGGGAAAGGTCTTGTTGGGCAAGCACACTGCCCATGACTACATCACCAGGCATCAACTCCTGGTCATGTGTGCAGTGGTCAATAAAAAGAAAGTTGATTGGGCACAGATCATTTTCGATCTTATTAAGAAAACTTGTAATAAAAAAGAAGTTTGCTTGGAAGGATCCTAGGGATCTTCCTGAAAGAAAAAACTGTTGAATCCCTGGTCTCACAAACCATATTCACCAATGCCAGCAAGAGGCTCACATGCACCTTGTTTGGCTGGTGGGAGAGGACCATAACTAAGCCATCCAAGGATTCAACCTCTTCCACCACAGCTTTTGAAAGCACCAGGGCTGTAAGACACACTCCCCACTCTGATGAAGAGATCATTCAACCCTCATCATCTCTTCCAGTTATTCCACCTACACTTCCACCAACAGTCCAAATCCTCCAACTCAACAACCACAACAACAACCTCTACTACAACAACAACAACACTCTACTCATGTTCCTACTCCACCTACATCTCCACAAATTGATCTTACAGAGATCCCATCTTCCACCCTTCAGGAAAACCAACCACCAACACCCTCTGCTCATATTTCTACTACAGTTACATCTTCTGCCACCTCTCCACCCCTAGATCTTACCAACATCCCCTCATCTCCTATTCAGTAATACCATCAACCCACTCCACCTCAATCACCCCTATCCCAAAATACTACACCAGATCCAACTCCACCTTCATGTCCTCTTCCACCTCACCTATCTTCCATTCCAACTTTTGATCTTCTGACTTCCCCCCTCAATTTCCTCCTCCTCAGGAAATCCACATGCCAGATGTCCCTCCTTCATCATCTCTGAAAGAGACAGATCTTAACTTTCTTCTAAACTAGAGTTAATGAAAAAAAAGTCACAACACAAATAAAAAGAAAGAAAACAAGCAATCCAGATGACACAAGGATTTTTATAGTGGTTCCCCAAATCTGGGTAGTCCACTCTTCTACCACCCTGGTAGGAATCCACTCAGGTTTTTGATCAGGTGCCCTGTCACCAATGGGTTTTGATCAGGTCCCCAAAAACCAAACCCTCAAGTCTTTTGTAAGGAGACTTGCAACCAGGAATCACTTTTGAAGGGAGATGACAACCCTTTATACAGGAGGTGGAAAAGAGAGATGGAAGTCTTCTCTGTCAACAATCAGAGAGAAGACTATGTGAATATTGATGGTAGCAGCTTTTGCTCCCCCTGAGATATTGAATGTATCAGGAAAACTGGAGCACTGCTTCAGGGTGATAGGCCTTCAATTTTCAGGCCTGGACCAGTAGTATCCTTCAGGAACTTCTGACAGATAGAGATTTGTTGTCCTTGAAGTTGTCCTGCAGTGATGATGAAGAAGAAGACTTTTGATATGAATAGATGTTCTTCTTCTTCTTGTTATTGCTGTCTCCTCTGGTCTAGGGCTTCTAGTTACTGTAGAGATATTGCCATTTTCTGTGTCTTTTTTCTCTGTGTTATCTCTGTCTGTTTGCTCTATCTACTTCTCTGTATTTTTAAATCTGTAGATATTATGGTGGAAGAAAACATTCCCGAGAGTGAAGATGCTTTGGAAATTGATCCTCACTTAATTCCTCTATAACTGTCCGTTTGAACGGCTATATTCTCTGAGAATAATGACTGTAATTAATCCTTAATTGATTCTGCCAACTGTTACTGATTCCACAGAAATCGTCGACCTGAGCATTCATCGAGTTCAGCGATCGTCGACCTGAGTTTGACATTCGTCGAACTCAGCTAGAATCGTCGAGATGAGAAACTGACTCGCTGATTTCGTCGAGCTGAGCAAGTGTTGTCCACCAATCGTCGACCTGAGTTCGATGTTCGTCGAACTCAGCTTCTGTCATCGATCGTCGACCTGAGCTTTCATCGTTTGTCGAACTGCATTCGACGATCGTCGAGTTGATTCTCTGACTTTGTGTAAACTGTATTTCTTGGACTTCTTTTCTGCAAAGCTGGAAAGTTCTTCTGAATGACTTGTCCTGGAACTAATCCTATGACCCATGACTATACATGGTGGGTCAATCTAAGAATCCTAATAGTGTTCCTTGCCCAAATCCAAACTGGGGTTCCAACAATCTCCCCCTATTTGGGTAAGGACACTATTTACATAAGCATAAGTAAAATACAAGATAATTAAATACAACTTCCCCCTAAATCTGGATTAAGAAAAACTGTTGTTGCTGTTGATGATCCTTGTCCAAATCTACATCATTATAATCTATTGTTGTTGTTGCTGCTAGAATTTCTGCAGCTTCATTTAGAGGCATCTCCCCCTATTTTGCATAACCATTATTCAACCAATCTCCCCCTGTTACATTTCTTTGCCCAAATCTGACAGCTACTGATATAGTCTGTAAATTTGCGGGACTGAAATCTTTTTCCTGCAAGGAGATGTTAGAAGTTCTGGACCCAGATAATCTTGGGTCCTGGTTCTCTTTTATAATAATCAGAAATAAAAGAGTAAAAATTTCTGTTTTGAAATTCTGAGTTCGACGAATAAGAGTACTTTCGTCGAGCCGAGGTCGACGAATGATATTGAGTTCGTCGAGCTCTGTTCACAGAATGATAATAATTGTTTTCTGTGATCCATTTTCGTCGATCTTTGTTCGACGAATGATATTTATTTTGTCGAGCACAGAATCCTGAATAGTTCAAAGCAAAATCTTTGTTCAGAGATCGTCGATCTGAGGTCGACAAATAGGATTGATTTCCTCGATCTCCGTTCGACGAATTATTTTGAACTAAGATTTTCTGAAGATTTATACCTAATAAAAGATCAAGGGTAGAGATTACCTGATCTTCTTCTTTTGATTCACATTCTGGTTCTTCAGATTCTTCAACATAGCTGCTGCGAGAAGCATCTATTGCCATTAGGCAAAATTCTATTGCTCTTGCTTCTTCATCATCACTCCAGGATTCAGCTTCAAATATTCTTTCTTTTGCTGATCCAGCAGCCATTGCTGTGATGGAGTCCCACATTTCCTTTGCAGATGAACATTCAGCAAGTTCTTCAAAAATGTCATCAGACATTGATTGGTCCAGAATGTTCATTGCTTGTGCATCAGCAATCTTCATCTTTTTCTGGGCATCTGAGGCTGCAGATGGTGTAATGGGTCCTAATAAATTAGATTGAAAGATGTTTTCATCAATGGAGTCTATATAAAATCTAATCCTTGTCTTCCATAGTGCAAGCATATCTAGATTGCACATGGGCAGTCTGGTGGTAGAAAATTCTGCAAATTGTGCCATGATAAAACTAAAGATAGTTAAGATCTATCAAAGGATCTTTTGGTTCAGGTGTTAGCCCGTGCAACCAATCAACCTCTCAAGGTCTGGTATTTTAACCAACCTCCCTCTGATACCAATTGAAAGAGACAGATCTTAACTTTCTTCTAAACTAGAGTTAATGAAAAAAAGTCACAGCACAAATAAAAAGAAAGAAAACAAGCAATCCAGACGACACAAGGATTTTTATAGTGGTTCCCCAAATCTCGGTAGTCCACTCTTCTACCACCCTGGTAGGAATCCACTCAAGTTTTTGATCAGGTGCCCTGTCACCAATGGGTTTTGATCGGGTCCCCAAAAACCAAACCCTCAAGTCTTTTGGAAGGAGACTTGCAACCAGGAATCACTTTTGAAGGGAGATGACAACCCTTTATACAGGAGGTGGAAAAGATAGATGGAAGTCTTCTCTGTCAACAATCAGAGAGAAGACTATGTGGATATTGATGGTAGCAGCTTTTGCTCCCCCTGAGATATTGAATGTATCAGGAAAACTGGAGCACTGCTTCAGGGTGATAGGCCTTCAATCTTCAGGCCTGGACCAGTAGTATCCTTCAAGAACTTCTGACAGATAGAGATTTGTTGTCCTTGAAGTAGTCCTGCAGTGATGATGAAGAAGAAAACTTTTGATATGAATGGATGTTCTTCCTCTTCTTGTTATTGCTGTCTCCTATGGTCTAGGGCTTCTAGTTACTGTAGAGATATTGCCCTTTTCTGTGTCTTTTTTTCTCTGTGTTATCTCTGTCTGTTTGCTCTATCTACTTCTCTATATTTTTAAATCTGTAGATATTATGGCGGAAGAAAACATTCCCGAGAGTGAAGATGCTTTGGAAATTGATCCTCACTTAATTCCTCTGTAACTGTCCGTTTGAACGGCTATATTCTCTAAGAATAATTACTGTAATTAATCCTTAATTGATTCTGCCAACTGTTACTGATTCCACAGAAATCATCGACCTGAGCATTCATCGAGTTCAGCGATCGTCGACCTGAGTTCGACATTCGTCGAACTCAGCTAGAATCGTCGAGCTGAAAAACTGACTCGCTGATTTCGTCGAGCTGAGCAAGTGTTGTCCACCAATCATCGACCTGACTTCGACATTCGTCGAACTCAGCTTCTGTCATCGATCGTCGACCTGAGCTTTCATCGTTCGTCGAACTGCGTTCGACGATCGTTGAGTTGATTCTCTGACTTTGTATAAACTGTATTTCTTGGACTTCTTTTCTGCAAAGCTGGAAAGTTCTTCTTAATGACTTGTCCTGGAACTAATCCTATTACCCATGACTATACATGGTGGGTCAATCTAAGAATCCTAATAGTGTTCCTTGCCCAAATCCAAACTGGGGTTCCAACAATCTCCAACATCTACCATTCCTCAAAATGTCTCCACCCAACATTCTACTGAACCATCTACTACTCCACCTCTGGATCCATCCACCATATCTTCCATCATTGCTATCATCACACCCCTCATAAAATCAATCATAGCAGAGGCCATTATACCTCTTTCTACCTCTATATCTACTCTATCTGCTCAACTTTCTGCCTTCACTGCTGCCCCCTCTTCATTCAGGGGCCTGGCTCCAGTATACACTGAACCCAGGCAGGGGGAGATGCTTAATGAAGAAGCTGCAGCACCTCCAACAGCAGAAATCTCAGCTCCAGCAGCTCCAGTAACAGCAGAGGTAGAAGCACTACTAGCAGATACAGATTTAATTCCAGGGGATGCAGATCTTATTCCTGATGATAGAGATTTAATTGATTTGATTCATTTCATTGAGACTAACATGGACCTTGATGAGTCAGTCCCTGAAGAGACAGTTGCTGAAGACATTCTTTTTATTTCTGAATTCATAATTAATCCCATAGTAAACTTAGTTGATTTATTGAAAAGTTTTGATACTGTCTTTCTGAAATATATTCCAGCAGTACCTACTAAGCCATCCTTGGCTATTGTACCATATACTTCTCCAATCTCTCCAAAAGTTGTTAAGCAACTTAGAGATAGTTTTGTTATTTCAAATCCAGCAGTCATGCCATCTCTAGAAGAAGTTATTTCTGTTCCAAAATTTATAATGGATGACTCACCCATACCAAATATGGATGATTTTAGTTTGGCTGATATAGAAGAAGAAAGTAAGGCAGTTGCTGAAAGCACTGTCAGAACAAGTTCTCCAGTCTCTCCTATGGCTTCTTCTCCTGGTCCTATTGAAGTTTCTGCTCAAGCTCTTGAAAAGCCAATCATTTCTGCTGAGGCTCTGAAAGCACACAATGAACTCCCTCAGGGATCAGATAATGATCATGATGATGATGAGGATGAGGAAGATGATTCAGATGATGAACCTAAGAGGAAGTTAGTATCAAAGAAAAGAAAAGCCCCTCCTCCTCCTGCTCCAAAGCCAAATTCAAACAATGACACTCCCTATTATATTCTCCAAAAGATAACTCCATACAAAGGGAGGCCATCTTAGATGTGGTTATCCAAAAATCAGCAGAAGGAGAGGAGGAAAAGCAGAAGGTAATCTCCTCCTCCAGTTCAAAGATTCAGAAAAGATCCACCTCCTCCACCTCCTCCAGCTGCTGGTGCTTCATGCACAACCTCTCAAAGATCTTCCCCTGTTCAAACATATCAGAGACACCATGGGAGATCTTCTTCTGAAAGCAGCCAGCACATGCAGTACTCTTCAGGAAAGCAGCATCAACAGCAGCTGAAACATCAACAACAACAGCAACAATCCACTGAACATCAACCAGCTGAAAGCTCTAAAAGACCATCCTCTCCTCCTGTTCCTTTTGAAGATCCAGAGACAGCCACTACTACTAGAATGGCCAGGTTCTAGGAACTTGTAGGCCTTTCTCTGATTAACAAGGATAAAGCTGAAGGAAGGATCCCTGTAAATACACTACCATGTCAAAGTACAGGAAAGAGGAACTTAAGAGCTTTTAGAAAGCAAATAAAATCTTCAATGTTGATGACTACATGAAGTTGCACCCAGAAGTAGTTGTCCCCAGAGCCACATCTTTGAAGATTATAGGGGTTGCTGATATGACCATGACAAAAATGCAAGCTTCAGATCCCAAAAGAGAGATTGTGTTTACAAAGCCTGGATAGAAGAGCAAGGAAGAAATGCCCAAGGAAAAGAAATAGAAGAAGTAAATTTTGAACTCTTTTATTATCCATAACTGCTCTATATTCTGAATAAAGCTTATGTGTATATATATATCTGTTGCATGTGTTATTGATCTCTTCCAGATATATGCTTTTTCTACTTTGTTTATTTTTAGTTTGATTTGTGTTTGTAATTAGTGACCTCACCCAAATAGAGGGAGATTGTTGGATCCCTAGTAAGATTTGGGCTAGGTTCACTAACTTAGGATCTTATGACCCACAATGTATAACCAGGGTCATAGTTGTGTCCTAGAGTCTAGGCCAAGTCCTCAGTAACAAAATCACATGGACCAGCCATCATCAAACTGCCAGAGACTCAAAGACTTAGAGATTTTCCAGAGACTGAGTAAAATTAGTTCGACGTTCGTCGAACTCAGGTCGACGATAGTCGTGCTTAGCTCGACGATCTCAGAGTAAATTCTCTGAGCTGAGCTCGATGAACTTGGTACTCAGCTCGATGAACTTTAGACACTATACTTCAACACTTCAAGATCAGAAAACATCTCTTTATTCTAAGTCTAGAGTCAGACTTTAGTCGACGAACTTAGTTCTCAGGTCGACGAACTCTATTCTTTGTACGACGAGCTTTGGTCTACCTTCTGCATTCAGTATAAGACTATGTTCTCTAGACTCAGGTCGACGAACTTAGTTCTTTGCCCGACGATTTCTGGATTCTCTACTTCAACTTCTTAAAGCCATAAGCTTTTCATATTTTTCTAAGTCCAGATTCATCTTCAGTCGATGAATTCCAGATTCTCAGCTCGATAAACTTTGATCACTTTGGCTAGGGTTATCCAGCAATAATTAGTTGTCCTCAGCTCAACGAAATCAAATTCTTATGTCTACGATTTCTGGATACTTCAACTCTTTCATTTCAGAAGCATCTGAAATTATTCCAAGTCCAAAATTAACTCCAGTCGACGATTCCAGTTATCAGCTCGACGAACTTCAGACACAGAAAAGACAGTTTCTGAAGCATACAGTTCTGTTATCAGATCGACGATCTTGGAACTCAGCTCGACGAACAGAAGGTATCTGATCGACGAACACAGCAACTCAGCTCGACGAACTGTGGACTCAGCTCGACGATTTCTGTCATCTGTTCGGCGATTCCAGACTTAGTATTTCTTTCCTTCTGTCCTCATTCTATGGCAATAATCTCTGAATGATTAATGATAAAATATTCTCTGAATATTACCGTTGTACGGTGTATTGATCACAGCTTTCATCAGAATTATTGCTTTCTGTTTTTCCAAGGGACAGTTGGGGAAATAAATCAATGCAGTTTATTTTCAAGGACCGCCAGCATTGATTGTCGCAGTAGGATTCAAATTTCGAAAGAAAATTCCCTCAGCAAGTAAGAACAATCAGTACCAGAGCAATTACAGAGAAGAACACAGTATACACAGAGACACACAAACACATAGAGATTTTCAGTCAGTCTTTCTTCAACAACTTCTCTGCTTCTTTCTCAAAAGCTCTGATACAAAAAGAAGATCTGCCCTCAGAAGAAGAAGAACAATCATACAAAATCAAGAGTCTTTTTACTTCAATACTCCAGGACTTCCAAGGACAACAACTATCAAATCTATCAAGAAGATCCTGCAGATCAAGGCTAAAAGCTTGAAGGCCTATCACCATGCAACAAGGCTTCCATATTTCCCTGAACCATTCAATATCTCAGGGGGACCCATTTGCTACCATCAATAATCCACAAGTCTTCTCTCTGATTGTTGACAGAGAAGACATAATCAACTCTCTCACCCCACTGTGTAAAGGGTTGTCATCTCCCTTCAAAAGAGATTCCTGGTTACAAGTCACCTGATCAAAAGACTTAGGGATTTGGTTTTTGAGCACCTGATCAAAAGCTCATTGGTGTCAGCCAACGTAATATGGTGCAGCCTATACATATGCTTGAATAGATACTAAATGGTGTGCCCCCACTAAACCATCCAGGCAAATACTTTGCAATTTTGACCATAGGCTAGTTATACATGAACACTCATCGTGTCAAAAAATGGGAATTTTTGGAAACAATTTCCTATAGTTTTTGTAAAAAATTAATAAATAATGTATGATTTAATTAGATGGTCTAATGACCTCAAAACCTTCCAAAATATTGGTGGATGACCCTTAGTCACATGATAGGTCATAAGTAAAAGTCTCATCCCATTTGGGATTGATTTGATTGGGTAATGATGTGACCAAAGTTTGGTCCTATTGAGGGAAAATTAGGGCAAGGGAGAATTTGTGGGTTGAGTGGCCATCCTCAGCCAAAAGGGATGAAACTTTAGCCACTGCCTCAAACTCATCTAAAACACCACCACAAGAGATTTACGGTGGTTTGGGGTTGAGATATCCTAAGACCCTAGTGTAAGCCATAGGGTTGAGATTTGGAGCCTATTGAAGGACATGAGACTATATGTCCTTGGATTGTCTTGGAACTTGGTTGATGAGTTCTTAGAGTAAAAATAAGATCTGGTAAATAGTTTCAGGATTTGTTTTGGAACTTACACTCTCTCTAAAATAGTATGGATATATTATGGCACTTTTATTAGATATTTATGTATACACATAAATGAATTTGGATACACATGAAATTTAGGCAGTGATTTTAATTAGATGATATTGTTCCATAGAAATATTAATGTGAATTTTGGATTAATAATTTTAGTACTTTATTCACAAACTCTAAGACTGATTCCATCATAAAATAATTATTTTAGAGTTATATGCTTATTGAAAAATTATGCAACTTGGTCAATGAATATTTTAGGACATTATCTTTCTTGGTCAAGGAATATTTTATAAATATATTTAAAGAATTGTCATATAGGAACCTTCATAAGTGCCCATTTGTTGTATATTTAGCATAATTCATTTATGTGACCAAATGATGTTAGAAAATTATAATTTTTGGTTAGTAGCCTTTTATGGTGATATTTATCTAGTAATTTTCTCATAGTTTATAGAAGGTTGATTCTAATTCTCCCATATTTGTCTTAATATTGTGGTTATTTATCCAATAATTCTTTAAAGGTCAAATATACTTGGGAAAATTGGGATTTTTGATATTTACTTTTATTTTGATATTAGCAGTTGATCGTAATTTTGTCAAGACCATAATTACTCAGAAAAGTGTACTTGATGTTCAAAAGCATAGTGACCTGATTTTGCAGAAAATATAATAAATAAAAAATAAAGTAGGAAAATTACAACCTTTTGTATTTATTCATAAAGTTTCATGATAGACCCCTAATAATAATCTTAGGCCATTTGGATGTTTATTTGGAGTATCACCTCTCATGCACACTATGTAGCTCATTAGGTCTGCACAAAGTAAAAATTGAAGAACTAAGGTATCAAGTGAACCTTGTATGGGTAAGGGAAGTTGATGTACCTGGTCTGGTTCGAATGTATAGGGTCACCAAAAGAAGATAGGTTGGGTGTGTCCGGTTGTGCAAGGGCAGAGTTGTGCACAGGATCGATGATGGGTCGTCTTTCACTGGAAGATGTCTAAATACACTTATGTTTACATCAAATGTAATGCCAAGAGGGTTTGTACATGGGTAGTTACCAATAATAATAAGTACCTTGCAAAAGGGAGATTTGGGCTTCAGCCCATCATTGTTCATAGTGCCCTCGAGTGCCCTTTATAGGGAAAGCCCTGAGCAGTCCAGGGTTAACCTTAAACTGTAAGACCAAAATGTTAAAGAGCAATTAGAAATAATAAGACTTCAACTTCACACACCCCGGTAACTCAGGAGGTTAGTTTGATTAGGTTATCCAAGCGATAGGCTCGGTGGTTGTGGAAATGAGCAAGTTAGCCTGGCGAGCCGTAGGCTCAGAAGGCAGTTGTAATGGACAGGTTAGTCTGGGGAGCCAATGGCTCAAAAATTCATGGTTGCATGTACATAAAGTGGCGGGTCTTCGGTATTTGACGGTCGTTCACACTGACATTGATACGATGACTCGACGGGTATGGTTTACACTTAGACAAGGAAAATTCTGGCGGTTGGTCAACATAGTACATGGTGACTCTGGTGTGTCCTTCAGCGGCGTACGTAAGGGCTAGGCCTAGTAGTGTGAATACCTGCCTTGAAGTGGGGTGGCCCAACCCACTATCTTTGTTGGCCACTACGGAGGATCCTAGGAGTGAAGCTAGCTTCCAAAATCAACGAACTAAAGGTCTGTGCAAATATATTCATGTGTGTGTTGCATTTGCATGAATCATGGCATAACATATTAGAATACACATACCAGCATAGAACCTGACACCCCATCATATAAACTAGTATGAGATAGCTTATATGATGGGAGCCTTGTAAAAGACCCCTTAACTTATAAGTTTGTATGAACATTCATATAAGTTAAGGTTAATTATTTACTAGTTACATTTCTTTATGGTGCATCGTACTCTTTACCCCTTTTTCTGCTCTACTTGATATAAAACTACTAGATTAGATTCTTGTGATTTTATACTATATGCTCTGCTAGCTTAGGACCATAACCACCTACTTTTGCCTACTCTCCACCATCATAGCTTTCCTATCATTCCTCACGCATGGTGCCTAAGGGCCACTGCGGGAGGGGTGTGGGAAATCAGGCTTTGTCTTTTGACTAACATTCGGTAGACCAAACATTTCAGGGGCTCTTGATGGGATACAGGGAGCAGCAATAGGAGATGCAATACTAGCGAAGCGTGGTCCACATGGAGGTGGGCTAGTCTAGTATGGGAGCACCAGCTTCTGGCTCCGTGAGTGATAGTTTTACTTAACTTCTGCGAGTGTTGTAATGAGGACATGATGTACCGGGCATGAGCCCCTTTATATTTCTACTTTATTATTATGTTTTAGTACCTTATCTCTGTGGACTTTGTTGTGATTTATGCTCATATATTTATATATGTGGTGATTTTGTGTACTTGACTTGTTTGTACTTTTATTTCTTTGATGATCATCAATGTCGGCAGAATTTGTGTTTTGTAGTGGAGACCCTCCTGAGTGTCGGTGTCACCCCAAAACTGTGGTTCTGGTCCTAAGACCCACTAGCGTAGAAAAAATGGGGTCTTACACTAGTTTTCCTCATCTCCCACTAGCAGGTTCTGCCATATCTATTGCACCTCCTATAGGTTGAGGTAGTTCTTCATCTAGTCATTCTTCATCCACCACACTTGGATCGATGACCTTGATAGAGCTTGGAGCATCTTCCTTGACTGCTTCTTCCAAGCTTAGTTCCTTTAACATAGAACCTGCATCTTAACCAATAACACCAGACGTGCTGCTATGATGCATGCTTGTCTCATCAAATACAACATTTATAGACTCTTCTACCCCCACGGTTTTCTTGTTAAAAATTCTATAAGACTTACTATGGCTATTATACCCTACAAAAATATATTCAAAACATTTTTCACTTAACTTCGTGCGATAATACTTCCAGTTGTTAAGTACAAAGCATTTAATGCCAAAGATCCTAAAGTAGGACACATTTGGTTTTCTGCTCTTCAACAGTTTATAGGGAGACTTACGATGGCTTATGTTGATTAATGCTCTGTTTTGCACGTGACAAGCTGTGTTGACTGCTATATCCCGGAAGTACTCTGGTAGTGAAGTGTCATTCAACATAGTTGTACATGTAGTTTAATTCCTTCTGAAGTGAAGTGTCATTCAAAATAGTTGTATGTAGTTGTACTCTGGTAGTGAAGTGTTTTCATGACACCAAACTAAAATTATGTTCCATGATCACTTTTGATTTTGACCATTAAGCAGTTTAATTCCTTCTGAATTTGCCTAACAAAATCAGTGAAAGCCTTAAGTGTGTATGACTTGTGTTTAAGAAAGAACACTGAAGTAAAACGAGAGTAATCATCAATAATGACCAACGTATAGACTTTACCTCCTAAACTTTGAATTGACATTAGACCAAATAAGTCCATATGAAGTAAGCATAAACCTCTAGAGGAATCTTTTTCAGAAATAACCTTAAAGGTAGCCCTTGCCCGCTTACCCATTGGGAATGCATGACGTGGATTCTATTTAATGCACTTAATGTTGGGGGCGTCACACACTAAGTTGTGAGTAAATAGCATATTTACAGTTTTGATATTAATATATGCTAATCTCTTGTGTCATTAGTCACAGAGAGACACACTATCTTTTATTAAAAAGCACACAGGTGTAGAATTATCTAAACAGAGAAAGTTTAAGAAAAAAATATTTCTACTCTGAGTGCCTACTAAGATTGTCTCCAAATTAATAGGTGATTTTATCTGACACCTGTCCATGTAGAACTCAATGATATAGCCTTTATTACATAACTAGCTTATGCTTATGAGATTATGTTGTAATCCTTGAACATAAGCCATGTCTGTGAAGGACACTATGCCGTTGGAAATCATACCGTAGCCTTTAGTGATTCCCCTGTCAAACCCTCCAAATAAAACTTTTGGTTTGTCTTCGACTGGTGTAAATTCTAACAGTAGGCTTTTAGTCCCAGTCATATGCCGAGATCATTCACTGTCTAAATTCCATGTTGGAGTTTTGTTGGAATTTGGACATACTTGCAATCATAAATCATTTTCCCTTAGGAACCCAAACAGATTTGGGTCCTTGTTTCCTTTTTAGTTTAACACCAATTGGAACAATAACGTTACGAGTGGTAGGTCTCACACTGTTAACTAATGGAGTTTCAAGCTTTACCGGATGAAACCAACAAACTACAACAAAGTGACCAATCTTGTTGCAACACCAACATTCAAACTTGTTGTACCTTCTCTTGTACTCCTGCTTTACATTTTGGACGGGAGGTCTTGCTGTAACATCCCATTTCCAACTAGACCCCTAAGAATGGTTTTGGCCATGACTAGGTCATGACAAAACCCTAGGAAGCCAGAAATGGGCCAAGAGATAGAAGGCCAAGGTGAGGATCACCATGGTCTGCATATGACACAACCTCATCACCAAACCTAGGGTTTGACCTTAGGGCTTCACCATGACTCCATGACCCCACCATAACATCACTAACCCATTAGAGGGTCCACTAGAGCCTTAAGGGTCTGTTGAAGTATTAGACCGGGCGGCCTTGCGGTCTTGTCTGGCGGGTTGTTAACTGCGCGCTCTAGCGGTTCCTTTCCAGCAGGTTCATATTCAGACTGTTGCTAATTGTAGTCCGAGCGGTCTAGCGGTCTCACTCAGTAGCTTGGAGACCTGGCGGTCTATCGGTCTCCTATTGCGGCATGTTCTCTTCATGCTGTAGTTGCCGAGCGGTTAGCCCATCTGTCTAACCGCGCAGCCTGTGTGGTCTCCTTTATTTCTAGCCTCTCAGCCCTGTACATTTTTAGTCCCACATTGTTTGTTTGTACTCTTTCATATCTCCTCCATTATATAAAAGGGAGGTCATACCTTTGTAAATGATATCTTTTTTGGATAATAAACATTCAATTATTCAAATTTCGGTCTGTTTGTTAGCTGCATGTTCTCTACTTTTACATGGTATCAGAGCACTCGGTCCTTTCCTCCTGACTGAGCTCTATTTGTTCTCGCGGCTTGTTTTCTCTTCTGTTCGCTGACCTGTTCGCGCGGCTTCTCCCTGTTCGGGTGACTTTCTCCAGACTGTTCTCTTGGGTCCCTTGCTTCCTCTTCTATTCTGTTCGCTCGGCCTTTTTTCAATTCACGCGACATCTTTCCTTGTGCCTTGGTCTTCTTCCTGGTCGCTGGTGTTTTGCCACCGTGACGCTGCAGCTTCTTCTCTATAGCTCGCTGCGGTTTCATCCTCGTTCCCTGCGGTTTCTTTCTCGTGTCCCGGTCTCCTCCTTAGGTCGTGCGGCTTGCTCTCCTTTTTTCTCTCCCCGCGGCTTCTGTTCTTCTCGCGCGGTTTCCTGCCTTCTCTATGGCCACTACTTTTGGTCTCTCCACCCCCGTTATCTCTACCTCCACCACACCTGCAGCTCCTCCTCCTCCCACTCCTTCGGGCAACCTTGGCACGCTTTCTAAACTTGTTGGCTCCAACTATCCCGATTGGAGCATTTCTTTCACCTATCTTCTTCGCTCTCAGCGCAAGCGACATCACCTCACCGATGACCCTCCTCCTCTTAACTCTCCTCAATTTGATGACTGGGATGCGAGTGATGCCCTTGTCCGCACTTGGCTGGCCAACAGCCTCTCTGATGAGTGCCTTCCCGTCATTTGCCATGATGAGACGGTCAAGGCCGTTTGGCTTCACCTAGCTGCTCTCTATTCGAAGGGGGGCCAGACGTCCCACATTTATACTCTTTATGCGAACCTCTTCGCCTGCCTTTCCATGTCTCTCGCTGCGGCTTATCAGCAGGTTCAGGCTCTTGGCGCAGAGATCCTCCAGAATCACCCCTTCTCCGCGGACTTGGTCGATTAGCACAAACACTTCCAAGAACTCCTGGTTGTTTGTTATCTTCTACGTCTTCCTGATTCCTATGATATGATCCGCCAGCAGATCTTGGGTGTGGCAGAATCTCCTACTTTGGATGCCACTGCGGCTCGTATTGCTGCTGTTACTTCACTGCTCCAGCGGCCTCTGTTGACCTCCCCCCTTCCCAGGACTCTTATGCTCACCAGGCTCAGTGGGGGCGGGGGGCCCTAGTGGCCACAGCCACTCAGGCGGGCGTAGTTCATCCAGGTTCCTCTACTCTAACTGTGGTCGTACTGGCCATTCTGTTGACCGCTGCTGGCAGAAACATCCTCATATTCTCCCTTCCGGTGATGCTCCTTCCTCGACCTCCGCCTCCTCTCGGTCTTCTGCCTCTGTGGCCACGACTTCAGGTAGTGCCCACGTCATTACCCAAGGTAAATGGATGATTGACTCGGGTGCTACAAATCATATGACTGGAAACCCTCATTGCTTCTCTCTCCTTGAAATGCTTGACCGGCTGCCCCCGGTTCGTGTGGCGGATGGTTCACCGTCCCCAGTTCTTGGAACGGGCATAGTTCAAGTCACCCCGTCGCTTCGCTTGGAGGACACTCTCTATGTCCCGAAGTTCCCGTGCAATCTATTATCTGTTACTACTTTATGCCGGCAACTTCAGTGCTCCATCTTATTCACTCCCACTTCTTGTTCTTTTCAAGACTCGAGGACCCAGCGGACGATTTATACTGGGATTGAGAGTGGCGGCCTCTACTTCCTCGACAATGTTTGCGCTCTGTCCGCCTACTCCTCCTCCTCTACAGATCTGCTTCAATGGCATCTTCGCCTTGGACATCCTCCTCCTCGGATTCTTCGACAGCTTCTGCCCAACTTACCTCCGACCAGTTCTCCGCTCAACTGTGATGCGTGTCAGCTTGGCAAACATCATCGCTCCTCCTTCCCGCCGAAGCAAGGCCGTGGCTCCTCTCGCCCGTTTTATCTCATTCATTCTGATTTCTGGGGTCCTGCTCCTACCCTCACTGTTGGTCGGGGTAGTTCCTACTTTGTAACTTTTATAGATGATTTTTCTAGATGTACCTGGGTGTATCTGTTAAAAGATCGCTCTGAACTCTTTTCTATCTGACAATCTTTCTATTTTATGATTAAAACACAATTTGGAATTTCTATTAAAGTTTTTCGCTCTGATAATGTTAAGGGATATCTTAGTCATGAGTTCTCCTCTTTCTTTCGGCAACATGGTCTTCTTCATCAAACCACCTGTGTTTACACCTCCCAGTAGAATGGGGTGGCGGAGCGTAAACACCGTCACCTCCTGGAGGTCGCTCGCACTCTCATGACGCAGACGCAAGTGCCCCGCTCCTACTGGGGCTACGCTGTGCTCCTCGCCTGCTATCTCATCAATCGTCTTCCCTCCACGGTTCTCCACGGCCAGACCCCCTTCTCCATTCTATAACCCCGCAAGGAACCTTTTCCTCTCCCTCTCCGTGTCTTTGGGTGTACGGCCTTTGTTCACGCTCCGTCCGCTACCACGACAAGCTTTCCCCCCGTTCCACCAAGTGTGTCTTTTTGGGGTACTCTACCACTCAAAAAGGCTATTGCTGTTTTGACCCCGTTCTCCGCAAACAATTTGTCTCCGCAGACGTGACATTCTTCGAGAATGCATCTTATGTCTCTCTTGACTCCCCTCTTCCTCCTGATGTCTCTACTTCTCCACCGCCTCTCTCCGTTCCTTCAACGCCTGTCGACGTCTCCCCTCTTCCCTCATCTCCTCCTCCGTCTAATTCTCTGTCTGTCTCACCCCCTACTCCTCCTCCCTCTTCTCCGCAGCCATCTCTCTCTAGTCCCGGGCCAGCCTTCTCCGCCACGGATGCTCCGGTCGCTGAGGCACGCGTCGAACTGGATCTTCCCATTGCTCTTCACAAAGGGGTGCGGGCGTGTACTCAACACCCGCTTGTGGCAGTTGTTTCCTATGAGCGGCTTTCTCCTTCTCGCAGGTGTTTTGCCTTGGCTATCTCCGCTGCTACCACTCCCCGCACCTACTAGGAGGCTCTTGCTATTCCTCATTGGAAATCTACCATGGATGAAGAGATGGCTACTCTTACTGAAAGGGGTACCTGGACCCTTGTTCCTCCACCAGTGGGTACTGATGTGGTTGGCTGTCGCTGGGTATTTGTTGTGAAATTTCGCCCCGACTGCACTGTTGATCGCTACAAGGCCCGGCTGGTGGCCAAAGGCTTCACTCAGACTTACGACATTGATTACTTTGATACTTTCTCTCCGGTTGCTCGCCTCAGCACCATCCGGGTTCTTCTCTCTGTGGCTGTTAACAGGGATTGGGCTATTTCCCAGCTTGATGTCAAGAATGCCTTTCTCTATGGAGATCTTCAGGAGGACGTCTACATGGAGCAACCTCCTGGGTATGTTGCTGAGGGGAGACACGAGTATGCCGGTTGAAGAAGGCCATTTATGGCCTAAAGTAGATCCCTCGGACGTCGTCGACAAGTTCAGTGGCATTGTGGCTACCATCGGCTTTGCAAGGAGTTCGGCCGATCACTCCTAATTTATTCGCAAAACGGCCTCGGGACTGGTGGTTTTGGCAATGTATTTGGATGATATTCTTCTTACTGGCGATGACCAAGCTGGGGTGTAACACCCCTATCCATTGGATGGCATATAGCAGTAGGTCCGGCCGGGGCCCGACGCCATATACCATAGACAGACCGAGTGGTTACTCAATGGAAACCATCCAACCAATCATAACGTCCTACACAGAGCATTCTAGCGGAAGCAGTTTAATAAGTTGCAATAAAGAACCCAGCTCAAAAGCATGAATGTCCACTAACACCAAATAGGAATGTAGTACATACACAAATACTGGCCTTAAGGCCTTACAAAAAGGGTTTACTTCATATTACATGTTTTCCATACCACGGCACGCAGGCCGGTCATACATGATCAAAAGCAAGTAAAACACTCTAATAAGGCCTTCGAGGGCCGGCTTCGCACTTTGGGCTTTAGCGCGCTATTGAACGCTTGGTCCCGCAGCACCTACAAGCACAATCCACCACGCGGTGGTAAACAAAAGTAACGGTCAGCAATGCTGACCAAATTATAATGATCCCGCCCCCAACTCGGGGCGACGATGCTCCTTCCCTGCATTATATTAGCACAACCAAGCAGTAAATAACTACATCACAATACAGGCGTTGGCACGTACAGCCATACGCCCTGTGCTCTCAGGGCACATTCTCGGTGATCACAGTCTAAACCTGCCGACTCACCACCGTCCCCAGGACGGCAATCTCTCGTGAGCATTTGGTCATTCTGGCCACTGCCTAAGACCCTCAATCTATGCCAACGGTAAGTGCCACGTTAACTTTAGGTCTCTTTAACTGAACGACATAGAGCGGGTACGGTTCCGCCTGACCCGTTGCTCACACCGCAACGTTAATTTAAACCATATGCGCGGGTCAAACTTCTCCCGAGTCCCAAATCGTTTACACACAACACATAACCCAGTTATGTTCATATTGGCTCCATGCCCACAAGTTTGGCAGGATCACGCATCTGCCCAGTTTTCCGGGTGCACCTTTGAGTTAATCCCCAAGGCTCCCTGTTGCAATCTACCACGTAGAAAAACCCGAAAACAAACATTCACACGGAGTCTTCTCCGTCATTTATGCAATGCAACATCACCGATCCAGACCAACATGTCCGGATAGTCTTCACACATCATGCCTATGTCCGTTTTCGTTTACGGACTCTACACAGCGGGGACTTTACATATCTACCCGAAGGAACGCCTCCAACTCACCGCAAACTTGCGAGAGCGGGCTTCCTATGCAAAGAAGGAGAGCTTAACATGCTCAAGAAGAGAATCGTTACCCTTGCGTTCTACTTTGGCGCCATAGAAAAGTAAGCGGATGAAAAGCACCGCACTAGCTTTACCTCCATGGATCCGGAGTCGGCTCGCGATTTGGAGCTTCGAAGCTCCTCCAATGGCCGGATCTAGCTTCTTCTTCCTTCCTTGGCTCTCCTCTCTCTCTAAGCTTTAGAAAGATAATAACTCATGAAAAAGTGAGGGTTTCTAAGACCCAATCCCGGGTATATCCCATCAGGAACAACCCCCAGCCGTTGGATCATCAATTAAAGAAACGAACGGCTTTGATTCGGGACTGAAATATCCAATCTGGACTGCACAAGGCCTGGCACACGCCCGTGTCCAGGGCCGTGTGCCTCATTCGCCATCAAATTCAACGCTCCTGGAATAACACACGGGCATCGAACACGCCGGTGTTCGACCTGACACGCCCGTGTTCCAACTGACACGGCCGTGAGGCCGGCCGTGTACCCCCATCGATTTATCCCGAAAACAACCCGAGCACTGCACGGGTTCTAGGACATGCCCGTGTCCTTGCCCGTGTCTACCTCAACATGCCTGGGCTCCAGGCCATGTACACGGTCTCGACACTCGACACTTTATTGAGCGAAGATCGTCGACCTGACGACACGGCCTTGGACACACCCGTGTCCTAGGCCGTGTGCCTTGTCTCGACACATCGTCGAGCAAAATTCGTCGACTCCCCGGGACGAGTGTCGACACGGGTCGACACGCCCTGTGACACGCCCATGTCACAGGCCGTGTGCCATGTCTCGACACTTCGTCGAGCGAAATTCGTCGACACCCTGGGCCGATCGTCGACACGGGCTTGACACGCCCTATGACACGCCCATGTCGCAGGCCGTGTTCTCTGCTCGACGATCGTCGACTCCAAAATCGTCGACCTCTGGAGCAAAACGTCGAACCCAGCCTAACACGCCCTGGGACACGCCCGTGTCCCAGGCCGTGTGCCTACTACCAGATTCCAAATCTGGCGCAAAACGTCCCCCGTCGCTCTTTTCAGTTTCGGGGCGTTACAACTCTCCCCCTCTTAAAAGAATTTCGTCCACGAAATTATATAAAGAAAAGATAAGTACCAAAATTAAATTGTACCTGATCGGAACACCTCCAGGTACTCGTCAAGCATAGTCTGCTCTTGTTCCCAAGAGAGCTCCTCTCGGCCGCAATTGTCCCATCGGACCTTGACCATCCTGATCTCTTTATTGCATAGCCGCGTGACCTCCTGTCCTAGGTCAAGCATGAGACCCCGCAACCACTTTAACTCACCCGTGGTCATGCCATACTCCGGTATTCGGCTTCTGCACTGGATCTGGAGACAACAGACTGTTTCTTGCTCTTCCAAGTCACAAGATTTCCTCCAACAAAAGTACAAAAACCTGATGTGGATTTACGATCGCCTTTATCATCCGCATAGCTTGAATCTGAGTAGGCTTCAACCCTCAGATGACCATTCTTCTGAAAGATTAGCCCTTTGCCCGGTGCTGCTTTGACATACTCTAAAATCTTCAAGGCAGACTGAAGATGGCACTCCCTGGGAGCTTGCATAAACTTACTGACCTTGCCTATAGCATAGGAGATGTCGGGTCTAGTCACCGTGAGATAGATGAGTTTGCCCACCAAACATCTGTACCTTGGGACATCAGATAGAAGAGGCGAGTCATCCGTCCGTGTTTTGTCTTCTCCAATAGCCATGGGAAACCGGGCCGGTTTGGCACCTGTCAATCCTGCCTCTTGTAGAAGATCAAGGGCATACTTCCGTTGGGAGAGAACCAACGAGTCAAGCTTCCGAGAGATTTCTATCCCCAAAAAGTATTTCAGGGAGCCCATATCCTTCGTGACCAAGTGTTTACGGAGGTGTTTCTTCGTCAAGTCCACCCCATGTAACGTCCCGAAACTGAAAAGAGCGACGGGGGACGTTTTGGCCCAGATTTGGAATTTGGTAGTAGGCACACGACCTGGGACACGGGCGTGTCCCAGGGCGTGTCAGGCTGGGTTCGACGTTTTGGTCAAGAGGTCGACGATTTTGGAGTCGACGATCGTCGAGTAGAGAACACGGCCTGCGACACGGGCGTGTCGCAGGGCGTGTCAAGACCGTGTCGACGATCGGCCCAGGGTGTCGATGAATTTCTCTCGACGAAGTGTCGAGACATGGCACACGGCCTGCGACACGGGCGTGACGCAGGGCGTGTCGACCCGCGTCGACACCTGTCCCGGGGAGTCGACGAATTTTGCTCGACGATGTGTCGAGACAAGGCACACGGTCTAGGACACGGGCGTGTCCAAGGCCGTGTCGTCTGGTCGACGATCTTCGCTCGACGAAGTGTCTAGTGTCGAGACTGTGTACACGGCCTGTAGCCCAGGCGTGTTGAGGTAGACACGGGAAAGGACACGGGCGTGTCCTAGAACCCGTGCAGTGCTCGGGTTGTTTTCGGGATAAATCGATGGGGGTACACGGCCGGACTCACAACCGTGTCAAGTGGAACACGGGCGTGTCAGGTCGAACACGGGCGTGTTCGATGCCCGTGTGTTATTCTAGGCGCGTCGATTTTGACGGCGAATGAGGCACACGGCCCTAGACACGGGCGTGTGCCAGGCCGTGTGCGGTCCAGATTGGACATTTCAATCCCGAATCAAAGCCGTTCGTTTCTTTAATTGATGATCCAACGACTAGGGGTTGTTCCTAATGGGATATACCCGGGAATGGGTCTTAGAAACCCTCACTTTTTCATGAGTTGTTATCTTTCTAAAGCTTAGAGAGAGAGGAGAACCAAGGAAGGAAGAAGAAGCTAGATCCGGCCATTGGAGGAGCTTCGAAGCTCCAAATCGCGAGCCGACTCCGGATCCACGGAGGCAAAGTTAGTGCAGTGCTTTTCATCCGCTTACTTTTCCATGGCGCCAAAGAAGAACGCAAGGGTAACGATTCTCTTCTTGAGCATGTTAAGCTCTCCTTCGCATAGGAAGACCGCTCTCGCGAGTTTGCGGTGAGTTGGAGGCGTTCCTTCGGGTAGATATGTAAAGTCCCCGCTATGTAGAGTCCGTAAACAAAAACGGACATAGGCATGATGTGTGAAGCCTATCCGGACATGTTGGTCTGGATCAGTGATGTTGCATTGCATAAATGACGGAGAAGACTCCGTGTGAATGTTTGTTTTCGGGTTTTTCTACGTGGTAGATTGCAACAGGGAGCCTTGGGGATTAATTCAAAGGTGCACCCAGAAAACTGGGCAGATGCGTGATCCTGCCAAACTTGTGGGCCTGGAGCCAATATGAACATAACTGGGTTATGTGTTGTGTGTAAATGATTTGGGACTCGGGAGAAGTTTGACCCGCGCATATGGTTTAAATTAACGTTGCGGTGTGAGCAACGGGTTAGGCGGAACCGTACCCGTTCTATGTCGTTTGGTTAAAGAGACCTAAATTTAACGTGACACTTACTGTTGGCATAGATTGAGGGTCTTAGGCAGTGGCCAGAAAGACCAAATGCACACGAGAGATTGCCGTCCTGGGGATGGTGGTGAGTCGACAGGTTTAGACTGTGATCACCGAGAATGTGCCCTGAGAGCACGGGGTGTGTGGCTGTACGTGCCAACGCCTGTGTTGTGATGTAGTTATTTACTGCTTGGTTGTGCTAATATAATGCAGGGAAGGAGCATCGTCGCCCCGAGTTGGGGGCGGGATCGTTATAATTTGGTCAGCATTGCTGACCGTTACTTTTGTTTACCACCGCGTGGTGGATTGTGCTTGCAGGTGCTGCGGGACCAAGCGGTCAATAGCGGGCTAAAGTCCAAAGTGCGAAGCCGGCCCTCGAAGGCCTTATTAGAGTGTTTTACTTGCTTTTGATCATGTATGATCGGCCTGCCTGCCGTGGTATGGAAAGCATGTAATATGAAGTAAACCCTTTTTGTAAGGCCTTAAGGCCAGTATTTGTGTATGTACTACATTCCTATTTGGTGTTAGTGGACATTCATGCTTTTGAGCTGGGTTCTTTATTGCAACTAATTAAATTGCTTCTGCTAGAATGCTCTGTGTTGGATGTTATGATTGGTTGTATGGTTTCCATTGAGTAACCACCCGGTCTGTCTGTGGTATATGGCGTCGGGCCCCGGCCGGACCTACTGCTATATGCCATCCGACGGATAGGGGGTGTTACAATTTGGTATCAGACTACTAGTTCTGGTCGGGCTTAAAATGAATTCGTGGACGAATTATTTTTAAGGGGTGGTGAGCACATGTTTGTGCGTCATCGTTATAACAACAAAAGAACCCATGAATGTCCACTTAGGAATGACAATACACATGTTTGGGGAACCTGCGTGTTCCTATATTGCTGTTTGCAATTTTATTTGGTCGCTTAACATTGTTTTGTACCACTATAGGTGACCAGAAGCGGTGATGGGCCGCCAGAATGTCCGGTTTCTGATGAGTATAGTGCACCCGGTGAGGTGTTTGAGACCCCTCCTTCATATGAAACCGTAAGAAGGATCGTTGAAGCAGTGTTCGCTGTGGCGAGTGCGCAACATGGAAGTAATGTACAACCCTGTGCCCCTATTGTGGCTTCAACACCGGGTGGCGTGATGGAGCAGATGAATTTTGGTAGACCATCGGGGCAGCAGCTGAATATGCATTTAGTGCAGGGAGCGCACACAGTTGATGAATTTTTACAAGCATTTCTTATGGTAAGCCGCTACCCATGCTTTGAGTTGGATAATGAGCAAGTGACAGTAGATAGATTTTATAATGGCTTGCGCGTCGAGTTACGAGTTCTATTGCTTGGACCAAAGTTATTGGGATTCCGAGCCTTGGTGGAATCAGCTAGATCCTTGGAGGAAAATTTGAGGAAGACTCTCCCGATGCCAGCGACCATGGTATCGAACTATGCAAGCCCCATAGGAGCTGCATCCGGTAGAATGCTGGAGAAGGGGGCTACGACATCGACTAGCAATGCTACTTCCACTTGTTATACTTGTGGATAGAAAGGGCACTTTGCCCGAAGGTGTTGGAAAGGTGCTCAGAAGACTAAGAAAGTTATGTCAGGAGTAGTTGAGGACTTTAGTGCAAAGGAAACAACATTCAAAACACTGAACACCTCAAAGTCTGGTTATCATAGGTGGTATAAGAAGGCTAGTACTTTGGGTCTAGTCCCTCCTTTCGGTGCTTCGGGGGAATCTACAGGCCAAACCCCGGGCACATGTTATAACTACGGGGAGTCGGGGCACTATGCCCGTGGGTGCCTAAAGCCCGGAAGAATGCACGCCGCTGTGAGGACAGGTATGGTTTAAAGTTATAGCAACTTAGCCTTAAATACTTGTCGCCCTTGTACGGGTTAACTTAGAACTACTTGTGCTAAGCTTTGTTCTGATTTTCATTTATCCGTCGAAGGCACCGTTCGTGTAAACGAAGCTTCACATTCCTTTATTTAGGAACTATATTGCATGTCGAAGTACCTCCTTCGATGGGAAGAGACTTATTGGATGCGTTATGGTCCAATGGTGCTCATTGTGCGCGGGTAGAATCTGTTGCGCTTAGGTGTGTTCAGGGAGCCAAGACTTTGACTTACAAGTGCGGTTACTACCGCTAGGGGAGCTCGACGTGACATTTGGCTTGGACTGACTCTCGGAGCAGCCAACCTATATTGATTGCGGTCGCAAGGAAGTCAAGTGGGGAGTAAGTCATGAGACGACTTTTACGGACTTGAATGGGTCGAGCAAGTCATTGGTGCCTGCTCTTCAGGTGGTGAAGGCGGTTCATGCTGGTGCAGAACTGTTCGTTACGCTATTGGAGGTTGCAAAGCCAAAGCCTACGTTGTATAGTATTTCGGTGGTATCAGAGTACCCTGATGTTTTCCCTAGAGATCTTCCTGTAGCCCCGCCTTAATGGGAGATAGGTTTTAGGATTGAGCTAGTGCCAGGTGCAAAGCCTGTGTCACGAACTTCGTATCGACTAGCGCCTAAGGAAAATGGCAGAGCTGAAGGTACAACTCCAAGAGTTATTGTAGCAAGGGTACGTGCGTCCAAGTTCTTCGCCTTGGAGCGCACCGGCCCTATTTGTAAAGAAGAAGGACGGGAGCTTGAGACTTTGTATTGTATATCGGGAGTTAAATAAGCTAACAGAAAAGAACAAGTACCCAATCGCGAGGCTCGATGATCTTTTTGATCAGTTGGTCGGGTCGACGGTATACTCAAAGTTGGGTCTCAAGTCTGGGTACTATTAGCTGCGAATAAGGGAGAGTGATATCCCAAAGACATCGTTCAATACGAGATACAGACATTATGAGTTTACGATCATGCCATTTGGGCTGACTAATGCGCCGTCAATTTTCATGGATTTGATGAACAGGACCTTCAGGGACTTCTTGGATCATTTTGTGATCGTCTTCATCGACGATATCTTGGTATACTCGCAGGGTGAGGAAGATCACTTCAAGCATCTTCATTTGTTTTTGGAGACACTAAGGAGGAATCAGTTGTATGCCAAGTTCTCGAAGTGCGAGTTTTGGTTATCATCAGTGGCGTTCCTCGGTCATATAGTGAGTGGAGAAGGGCTTGCGGTGGATCCGGCAAAGATTATTGCAATACGGGAGTGGCCTGAGCTTTCTACCGTAGCGGAAGTCCGGAGCTTTCTGGGGCTTGCCGGATATTATAGGCGCTTCATAGAGAACTTCTCGCGGATAGCGTTACCTCTCACTACTCTGACGAGGAAGGAGCAGAAGTTCGTTTGGACGCCGGAGTGCGCGCGAGCTTTTCAGGAGTTGAAGTGTCGGTTGACCACGGCGCCTGTGCTGAGTTTGCCATGTGGGACCGAAGGCTATGAGATTTACAGTGATGCTTCGGGCAGCGGTTTGGGTTGCGTGCTACTGCAACACAAAAGTGTAATAGCTTATGGCTCAAGACAGCTAAAAGTGCATGAAAAGAACTATCTGGTCCATGACTTGAGTTAGCGGCCGTGATTTTTGCCTTGAAGCTGTGGAGATACTATTTGTACGGTATGAAGATTAATATCTACACCGATCACAAGAGCCTAAAGTATCTGAGTGATCAAAAGGATCTGAATATGCGGCAGCGTAGATGGATGGAGTTCCTATGGGACTATACATTCAAGATCCAGTACGTGCCTGGTAAAGGGTATGCAGTTGCGGACGCGTTGAGTCGTCGGGCCCCAGCTCAAACCAATTGGCTATCGGTGCATGATGAGCGGTTGGTGCGGGAGTTAGAGGCGTTGGAGATTGTTTGTGTGGATAGGCAATCAAGTGCTGAAGCAATTCTGAATTGGACTGAAGTCCAATATGACCTGGCTGATCGGATTCGGCAGGCTTTGGATATGGATGTCCATATGAAGCAGTTCATGGTAGAGGCTCTAGATGGGTCAAATTCCCAATTCGTTGTGGAGGACGGATTGCTTTGGAAAGACGGTCATCTGTGCGTCCCAAGTGTGGGCAATTTGCGGGTGGAATTGTTGTACGAGGCGCACCATACCAAGTACTCAATTCACCCGGGGAGCACGAAGATGTACCGCGATGTCAAGAAACTATTTTGGTGGCCGGGTTTGAAGAAGGATGTGGCGCTGTACGTAGCGAAGTGCCAAACTTGCGCCTTGGTGAAGGCGGAGTGCCAAAAGCCAGCAGGATTTCTTAAGTCCTTGCCTATTCCAGAGTGGAAATTCGACGACATCTCTATGAACTTTGTGCACGGTTTGCCAAGGTCGCAAAAGGGGAACGACGCCATTTGGGTGGTTGTTGATCGGCTAACGAAGGTGTCACATTTTATTCCGCATAGGAAGGATGATCCGGTGGAGAAGTTGGCAAAACTTTATGTGGATAACATAGTACAGCTTCATGGTGTGCCCCGCAGCATCGTGAGTGATCGAGATGGGCGGTTCACGTCCAATGATTGGAGGCTAGTGCAATAAATGTTGGGATCAAAGCTAAAATTCAGCACAGCCTTTCATCCACAAACAGATGGGTAGACCGAGAGGGTCAATAGAACTATGGAAGACATGCTTCGCATGTGTGTCTTGGATTCTTGAAAGCAATGGGAAGACCATCTTTATTTGGTGGAGTTCGCATACAACAATAGCTACCAAGCAAGTATTCAAATGGCTCCCTTCGAGGCCCTATATGGTATAAAATGTCGCACGCCGTTATCTTGGCTAGAAACGGGTGAGTCAAAGTTGTATAAGCGATTAGAAGTGGAGGATACTACTTCGTTGGTGCGTACCATTCGGGAGAGGTTGCTTATCGCTCAGGACCGGCAAGCTAAGTACTATGATGCCAAGCACAGGAACGTGGAGTTCGCTGTAGGTGACTATGTGTACTTAAAGATCAAGCCGTTCAAGGGTGTCTCGCAGGTGCGGCGATTGAAAAAGCTAAGCCCGAGGTACCTTGTGCCGTTTGAGGTTTTGGAGCGAGTTGGCAAAGCAGCCTATCGGTTGAAGCTTTCAGTGGAGCTTAGTGGTTTACATGAGGTATTCCATATATCGGTGCTACGGAAGGCGGTGCAAGAGCCTGTGCAAGTGATCGCGGTCGAGTAAGTGCCGGTTGATAGCGGGTTGACAACGAAGGTCAAGCTCGTGCAAATTGAAGACGAGGAGGTCACGCGGCTATCCTCTTCCTATGTTCTGTAACAATAAGGCCGCTATATACATATCCAAAAATTGGTCTTCCATGAGAGAACAAAGCATATAGAGGTTGACTGCCACTTCATTCGGGAGGAGGTTTTGAAGAAACAGATTTGTACTCCGTTTGTCACCTATGACAAAGAATTGGCAGATATCTTCATAAAACCGGTCTCTACTTCCTTCTTCCACATTTGTGACAAGCTGGTCATGATTGATATCTATGCTCTAGCTTGAGGGGGAGTGTTGAAGTATTAGACCGGGTGGCCTTGCGGTCTTGTCTGGCGGGTTGTTGACTGCGCGGTCTCGTGGTTCCTTTCCAGCAGGTTCATATTCAGACTGTTGTTGTTTGTAGTCCGAGCAGTCTGGCGATCTCACTCAGTATCCTGGAGATCGGCCGGTCTATCAGTCTCCTATTGCGGCATGTTCTCTTCCTGCTGGAGTTGACGAGCGGTTAGCCCATCTGTCTAACCGCGCGGCCTGTGCGGTCTCCTTTATTTCTAGCCGCTCAACCCTGTACATTTTTAGTCCCATATTGTTTGTTTGTACTCTCTCATATCTCTTCCATTCTATAAAAGGGAGGTCATACCTTTGTAAATGATATCTTTTTTTGGATAATAAACTTTCAATTATTCAAATTTCGGTCTGTTTGTTAGCTGCATATTCTCTACTTTTACAGGGTCCATTGGAGTCAACCCAAGTGGCAAATTTGACCTAGGACCACCATAGGCCTAAATTGGGCAAGGTGCCCTAACAAAGGGGAGTTGGACTCTAATGTGCCCAACCAACCTTGCCCAGGTCTTCTTAGACCTAAAATGGTGTCAATGGGTCACCAAGGACTCCTTGAGGTCAACCCAAATAGCTATGTTGACCCGAGTCAACTCAAGTCCCAAAGTGGTCAAAGTGCCCTTACCAAGGGTCAAGTGACCTATAGTGTGCAAGTGGACCCTACTGAAGTTCTTGTAGACTTTAGGGAGTCACATGGGTCACCAAGGATCCATTGTGGTCAGCCCCAGTGGCTAAATTGACCAAAGTCAACTTTTGGGTCAAGATGGTCAAACTAGCCTAAATGGCTAACTCAAGCCCAATTCAAGTGGGCTAGGCCTAGACAAGTGTGGCTCATAGGTCTAGGAGGTGGTTAGACATATTTTGGGCCCATCAAATTCAGAAATGGGTGACTATGAGAGAGAAAGAGGGAGTTACCTACATTTGGAAGAGAGAGAAGAAGGAGCTTAATGGCCATCATGGCCATGGAGGCTCCATAACCCCCTCCTTTGATGGGGCTTTAACTCCTTGGAGGTAGAGGAGGAGTTCTCAAGTGGTGGCCGACCAGTGGAGGAGCTCAGCAATCCAAATTAAGTGAAATCGAAAATCCCCCATTAATGGCCTTAATGGTGTCTTGAAGAATTGGGGAGTTACAAACCTCCTCTCCCCAATTCCTTTATTAGACACCTTCACCAGGGCAAGGGGAAACGTTTCCCCCGATTAGATCTCAGTTCTAGAGGGGTTGGTGTAGAATTTGTAGAGGAGCTCAAGCTTGGTGGCCGACAATGGCGAGGAGGCACAACACCCGCTCCCAGGCCGCGATTCAGGTCCTCCTCCTCTCCTTGCCGCATGGTGAGATCATAGAAGTTCTTAGGTCCAAGGTTCGGGCTCAATTGAGCCCGATCCAAGCCCAAAATTTCAGGAGTTTTCCGCAAAAATCCAACGCTCGGGTTCGCCAAAATGTGGCTCTCCGGCGGCTGTGCCGCCGCCTGGCAACAGCCACCACCTCAACGGAGGTGGTGGTGGCGGTGGCCGGCCGGGGAGGTGGCCAGATCGCCGGCGACAGCATCTGGAAGAAGCTCTAGGCGGGATAGATCCAGGCCGTCGTACGAAGCTTGAAGATGACCAGATGTCTTCCACTGGTTGCGCCAAGATTCGTGCTTCATCAAATATTAAACTATAGGATTTAATTTCATGATTATTTCAATTTCTCTCACAGATTTTATATTTTGTGGTTTTAAATTTAAAAATACTTAGGTGCTAAATTGAAAAAGTGATCAACATAGCAAATGTAGCCCTGGATGTCTAGTTTAATTTAAAATTGATTTTATTCAATTTGGAATCCTGGTTAGACCTCAGCACTCATCTTGGTGAGGTCTATCCCTAGGGCTGTCCTGAGATTCAAATAGATGCCCACCCTTCATCCCAGGTCCAAATGGGCTGACATTTGGACAGAGGATCAGTCTTAACTATACCTAGGGCCTATCCAAAATTGGGATTTTTTGGAGACACTCTGCCTAAAGTTTTTACTTTTATTTAATAATGCTATGATATTTTAATTAAGTAGTCTAATGACCTCCAAACCATGCCAAATTTTGGTGAGTGGTCCCTGGCATCAATACATAGCTCTGTACAAAATTTCAACTCATTTGGATGTGTTTTTATTAGGGAATCACCAAACCATAGTTTGACCTTAAGGAGGTGTTTTTGATTAAAAGTGCACCATGGGCTTAGGGTGGCCACCTCCCCTCAACAGATGCTGAGTTTTAGACACTGACTTAGTATGGCTAATGCCACCATCTTAAGGGAAATGGGGTGATATAATCTTGATTTACCCTAGGGTTCAACCTCAAACCCTAAGGAAGGACTTTTTGGGGGTGGTGAAGGACATGGGGGCTAATGCCTTTGTATGACCTTGAAAACTAAGTAGAATTGAAGGTAGTGTAACCTAAGTTCTCTGGAAGGAATCTTAGGGGACTTGGAGGAAGGTAGACACCTCAAAACCCTAACCCTAGTTTTAGGGTAGAAGCATACTTTTGTAAATTCAGCCACTACACCTTATTTAAAGGTTGTGAAACTTGGGTAGAGTAAGTTTTAGACCATCTAGAACCCATAGTAATTTTATTAGAATTTTATGGATTATATTTCTAGTACTTTATTTGTTAAATATCAATAGGCCCAAAATGGTGTTTTAATTAATTTGATTATTCTATTCATTTGAAACTGATGAAACTTGGTCAATAGATGATCTAGGTCTTAGTGAATATCCCTGAATTTTGTTACAATTTTTAATTGAAGATATTTAGTACTTCATTCACTAGTTTCAAAAAGGGACTTTGGTGGTATGAAATTATTTATAGATGATATATCTGTTGAAAAATCATGAGACTTAGGTATTGATGATTTTAAGCCAAAATATGCTTGTAGGAATTTATTCATAATTTTTAGAGGGTTAATTATAGTACTTTCTTTACAAGTCCATAATTTGGAGATTTTTGATAATTAATTTATTCAGAGATTAATACTTGCTGAACAATTATGAAACTTGGTCAATGCTACTTTTAAGGTTGTATCTGCATAGTATAATTAATTTATAATTTTTGGATAGATATTTTCTGTACTTGATGCATAAACAACGGAAAATAATAAATATTGCTAAAATAGTTTTAGTGCCCTTTTGTTGATAGACAAATTGTGATACTTTGGATTTACCATATTGAGATAACCTAATATTTATCATAATTTTGTTAGACATATTCCATGAGTACTTATGGTAGTTCATGTTCAAACTGGTAGCCTTTAGAAGATTTAAGGAAATTAATTAAATGCCAGATAAATTAGGAAAATTATAATTTCCTGGATTTAGTCTATTTGTGTCATGATAAGTCTCCAGTAAATAAGCTAGGCCATTTGGATGAGTATTTGGATTATCTCATGTCCGGTCCGACTTATAGCCTAGGATGGTCTGCATTTGGCAAGATGGGTAAATTACAACAAGATACGATGAGACATGGTGTAGGAGTTAATCATTTTGGATAGATGTGGATGAGTTCACCATAGAAGGATAGGAAGAGTGGTGAGAAATTGGTTTGGCTAGAGTCTATAGGCGCTCGGGTTCGACGAAAGATCGTCTTCCCCGAGGTGAGGTAGTGTCAAATCACCGTAGGATTAGCCTATTGTAATATGAGAAGGTAATGGATAAGGGAATCAACCAATAATAATAAGTACCTTGCGAAAGGGAACGCTGGGCGTAAACCGAACATAGTTCCTAGTGCCCCTTGAGAGCCCTTCACAGGGAATACCGGGGGTAGTCCTGGGTTAACATAAACTGTATTAACAAGCTGAAAAGAGTAACTTAGTAATTAGGGTTGCACATATCAGGAACATAGATAGCACAGGAAGATAGTTGGGAGCTTCGGCTTGTATAGTTAAGAGACGGACGTTTTGGTACGGGGAGTTTTGGCTCGATTGTTTGAGACGAACATTTTGGTCCGGGGAGCTTCGGCTCGGTTTTGAATACGTTAAATTTGCATGTGAATAAAAGGAAAGAAAATTAAGATGGTGGGTCTTCGGTATTGGAGGGTCGATGCACCGACGCCAATACGCTGACTTGGTAAGTGTGGCTAGCACTTCGCCAACAGAAGTCCGGTGCACTAGCCGACAAGAGTACGCAGGAGCTCCGCTTAGTGCACCAGTATTGAGGCGTATGATAGGTCTGACCGGTAGTGCTTTACTGGTTTAGAGGTGGGCGAGGCCCAACCCACCGCTTCCGTCTGCCACTATGGAGGTATCCTGGGAGGTTACGGCTCCAAAAAGGGGGAACTAAAGGTCTGTGTGCACAGAGTCGGGTGTGTGTATTGCACTTGCATGTTCCATCATACCCACTTGCATGTCATAGCATAATCGATTCATTTAACCCTGACACCTAAGGTATAAGTGGAATGGGATGCTTATACATTAGGACCTGCAAAACGAACACTTGGTCTATAAGCTTGTGTGGGCAAGTTTATAAATTAAGGTCAATTTTGATATATATTTACTGTTGTTTGATAACCGACACCCCAACGTATAAATTGGTATGGGACTTTTTATATGATGGGAGCCTTGCAGAAGACCCCTTGGCTTATGTGTTCTCACATAAGTGAAGGTTACCTTTCATATTTCATCTTATTGTCAATATCTATTATAAAATTGCTAGTATAGGTCCGCTGCCGTCTGTTTTTGATCTCCACCTTCAAGTCCTCCCCTTTCTTCCTCTCCGCTCGGTGCCTAGGAGCCATGGGGGAAGGGGTGGGGGATGATAGGGCTTAGTCTTTTAGACTAACGGTTTTCGAACCGCATCATTTTAGGGAATCGTGGAGCCCAGCACGGGGGAGCAGCCCCAGAGAACGGTGTGCTTGGAAATGGGGCAGTCTAGCTCCGGAGTTCATACAGCCGGGACCATGAGTCTCGACCTTGAGTAGATGTTCTGTTTTTGCTTCCGCATGAGTGATTTGTAGTGAGGACATGATGTACCGGGCATAAGCCCGTATTTTAGTACTCTAATATATTTTTCTGTGGACACTCCCTTCGTGGAGATTATCTATATGATATGTGATTTTATGTGGACTGCTAGTTTGCGTTTACTTTGTTTTGCTACTTTTTCGTGATCGAAGTGACCGGCAGAATCGGCGCTTTGTGGTGATGACCCTTCAGGGCGTGAAGGAGTCACCACAAAACGACGGTTCTGGGCCTAAGACCCCGGTGTTTTAAAAGAAAAAAAGGGGGGTCTTACACTAGCAGGGTACACTATTTCCTTAGCCTTGGGGACAACAGTTTGGGCTTTTGGAGACTTCTTGCCACTTAGTTCATGAATGTATGGAATATGAATTTTGAATGCAATTTCTTCATAAGGTGATCTAAAAACACTAACACAAAGTCTCGGGGACGGGTCCATCCTTGGTAGCACTTTTAAGGCTCCATATAGGTTGGCCTAGTTAAGTGCCTATAGGACGTCTCAAAGTCATATTTGTTTGTGGGGAAGATCACCTTCTTAAAAGAGTGTTGACTTTGAGGTGCCTTCCCTTTACCTTTGGTAGCGACTTTCTTATCATCCTTACCTTTCTCAGCTATATGGCCAAGACCACTACCCTTTCTTTGGAGCAGAGAATTCATCAATGAGGGGAAGAATGGTTTTGGTTTTGAGTAACTTTCAACAAGTTTCCTTTCACCTAAGAGCTTTTCTTCTAGCTCATCTAAATACTTCTCCTTCTGACTTAATAGTTCAGCAGAGCATTTTAATTCTTTCAAAGAGTGAACTTCATTTTTAGAGGAGTTAATTCAGCAATTTCCTCATTCAGGCTTGATTCCACTGCCTTGAGGGAAGCAATATCTTTTGATTGCTTTTTGACTACCTTGCGGCATTTGTCAAAGGCTTTCAAAAGTTCTTGATGCTGATCCATCAAGTCAGCTTCATCTTCCTCAGAAGAATATTCTTCATGACCATTAATAGAGGTTTCAGATTCAGAGAGCATTGTGTGAGAGTTTACATTCCCATGGAATTGGGAGTCACCGAATTCCTCATCTGATTGAGCTATGAGCCCGAAGTAAGCTTCTTCATCTTTAGAGATTGAATCACATGAGTCACTGTCGCTAAGAGTCTTTGTCTTATTTACAACGAAGCTTTTCTCTTTCTTTCTCTTACCTTTGAATGATCTACAAATCGGAGGGAAAAACCTCCTATAATTGTAAAAAAGTTTTACACGAGAAAATAAAAATAATATTCTTCAATAGATCTGAAGTCTTCGATCTCTCGTTCCTCTGAAAAGTTGATCTTGAACGTCTTGAAGAATAAGAGAAACTGAAGGCTTTGAAGACTTAATCTCAGCACACGGATCGACTAGATCTGAGTGGAATCAGAATCTTCAGAGGTCAACGATCTAGTCGATTAGCTTGAGGAAGAATGAATCGTGTGCCAAGAAGTCATCGCCCGTTCGGGTAAAGTAGATCGATTGTGCGCCGATGGGAATGGTTTCATTCTTGAGATTTCTTGATTTTAACAAATAAGCATGATTAGGGTTGATTTATATACACCCTATATATATATAGGAAACCTCCTTCTACAATGGCTAGAAATATCCTTCGTATTCGAGAAATCTGAAAATCATTGTACATGGCGATATGGACAACACGATCCAAAAATTTGAAAATAGAAGAAATAACCTTAAGTTTAATTCGTCAAGTATCGTCGAGTATATACTGGTATACTCATTAAAACACTTGGAAACTCGACAAAATTTACTTGGACAATTCCAGCCAGATCGATCATGTAACTCAAAGCTTGGCAGAAGAGATACTCGATGAATTCAACGAGTATCAGCTAATATACTCGACGAATTTGACAAGTATCGGCTAGCCGACTCGACGCTTATTTAAGTGATATTTGACGAATAATACTTAGAGAAATCCAGAGAAGTAAAGTCAAGATGACTCGATGAATTTGTCATGTATTGACATGTATATTCGACGAATTCGTCGAGTGTCGGCAGATATACTTGTCAAATTCGACATGTATAAATGATGATGCTCGATAACTTTTACATAACTGATTTCCAGGTATTCCGAGATTATTCCCTAAGTAAATATGATGAATTCGACGAGTGTCAGTAAGCATACAGGATAAATTTGACGAGTATTCATGAGTATACTCGACAAGTATCCATTACTGTACTCGATGAATTTTACTTAAAGAAAATCTACACTTCTGAAAGCCGCAATTGCATCTGCTTGATTCTTCTAATGTAATTGAAGTAGAAGTACACCCCAATAGAGAGATTACATGTGAGTCAACACCTTGGCCTACGCAACGATGGATTACATTGTATAGTCCTGTGTTTAAAGATCCACTGTAACCTAGCATTGGGTTGTACTTAGCAATATCGTCTTGCAAGCAAACAACTAGAAAACAACATCAAGTACAAACTCAATTCATCTTAGTTCAAGGGACACTTCTTCAAATTAGAGTTATTATGGATACAATACCCAACATGGCCTATCCATGATGCTTGTTGATTGATCTCCTTGAGCTCTCTGTCCTCGATAGATGGCCAAAACAATTCCGTCACCACTCCTTATACTAGGGGACCGTACTTGGCCAAATGATTTGCCTCCGTGTTTCCCTCCCTCAAAATATTTTGAACGGCAAATGAGAAAAAAGTGCTTATCAACTCCTTCACCTTTGTAACGCCCCAGATTTTTGGTATTTATCGTTATTCCCGTATTGACGTATTTTTGACGTCAGGGCATTACATTGATGCGTGGTTAACGGTTGTCATTTGTTTGAGCATGGGTTTGCTCCGTGGGTTCTCTTGTGTGGTTGGTTTTTGATTTGGTTTTGCACCTTCCCTCACGAGCCTGGTCTGTTTTGGTGACGCGATGGAGCTTTTTATAGGGATGTGGTGGCATTTTTGCCTTCGGGTGGTGTTTTTCCCGGGTTTGGGTTGTCGAATTTGAATTTCGACTTCGCCGTTAGATTCGTAGTATTAGTATTTAGCTACGATGCGATTTTCATAAGATTCCGAGTTGTTTTGAATTTCGGATCGTTTTGGGATTAATTAATATTGAATGTAATGTAGTATTATTTTACTATAATTAATTATATATGTATACAAGGAGTCAGACATTAGGTCATGCAGTTTTCCTATTCATTGTCTTCCAAAACCGATGTTGGACTGTTTTCGCGAAACGGAAGGAGCAGCGGATGGGCGAGCTTTCGACCGACGATTTCCAGAGATTCGGTCGTTAGATTCATCAATATATTAGAGATTTGGAAAGCTCTCGGCGACGGCTACGCGATCGTGGTAAGTTTTCCTTGTTTACGCGAATTCTTGGCATTAGGGTTAGCGTTTTTGACCCCATATTCCATAAAAAAGTTTCAGGAAACGTTGCTAGGGCCTTTTCACGGCCGACCATTATCGCGGTGCGAGCGGGTGGCGTTTCTTCGATGGTTTAATGCAAGTGGATTTTCTCCCCTTGCTTGTTCATTTTCTATCTTACCTTTTTTCCTTTCTTCCTCCTCCTTTAGAGAGTAGGAGTAGTGTAAGTAAAGCCAAAAGAACCCCCCTACGTTAGGACATGTTTTCAGACAAAACCGTGAAAGCTATGTTTAGCGGATAAAGGGATTTTTAGCGAGTATCGCAGCACAATTCGTCGAGTATAGGGTAGTAAATCGTCGAATTTTCATTTGGATCGTTTCGGTGAGTTTAGGTGAGTTGATTCATCAGATTTTCACTTAGTAGAATTTTGCGGGTATCAGGTAGGAATTCGGTGATTAAAATCTAGGAGTCCGTTAAAGCAGAAATCTGTCGAGTATCGTTGACAAATCGCTGGGTATGGTGAGGTGTACCATAAGGTAGATTCGGCGAGTATCGCGGAATTCCGTTAAGTCATTTTCGTCGAGTATCGATAGTTCATTTTTGCCAAGTATCATTGAAATTCGTCGAGTATCATTTTGCTTCGTCGGGTATAATCGCTGAATTGGGCGAGGACTTTGAATTTTTCGCTGTTTTGGCCCGATTCATCGTGTATGGTCCTTAGAGTGATTTCAAGGCTTGTTTAAGTTTTCATTTAATTTTAGACTTGAGGTTTGGTTAGGGTATTGATGAGTTCGATTTATATGGGGTTTTTAGGACTTATCTGGGCTTATTTTCATGCTTGTGCACTACTATTTCAGTAAAAATTATCATATATTTGATTAGGGCCTCATTTAGCCATTGTGAACTATTTCAGCCCATTTTGGTTTGTGAATTGCACCGGGATGTCGGGGGTATGTACTGGGGTAATCCTCGTGCAGCTTTGGATATTCTTTGTTGTATATTTGATGCTGGGAGCTTTTGCTCCAGCTTTGGTTTTGTTGTGCAGGTGGTCAGTTTTCCCCCCATTCTGGAATTCTGACTTGTGGAAAACGCATGGTCGTGCGATTCCTTAGCGTACGATTTCCACCGAATCGAGCGATTTCTACTAGTTTTCTTTGGATGGACTGACCAACCAGTGCGATTTATTCACGCACTATTTCTTCGGAACCATGTGCGAAGGAGACACACAGTTTACCTGTTGCATTCTGGTTTTATATCGCTCTGTGGTTAATCGTGTGATTTGTTCACGCACGGGAAAAAGTGCCCATGCGCGAGTAAAACGCACAGTTCCACCTGCTTGCCATGAATTTCAGCATTTTGTGGTTACCTGTGCATTTTCCTCCACGCATGGGCGGAAGCGCCCGTGCCATAGTAAAACGCACGGGTAAACGCATATTCTTCCGCAATCTTGGCCTGGAAGTTAATATCGCAAGGTTAACTCACGATCATGCTCCAAACCATGCGTGACCATTTTTCTGACCTGTTTCTATTTAATTTTAGGAGTTGATTGGAGATAAGAGGATTCCTCCATTTCTGCTCCTCTGAGCGTGAAATCCTTACCCCAACCGATTTTCCTCTCTCCTCCTTGAAAAGCTCATCCGGCCACCATCCTTCCTCCAAATTTCACCGCAAGCCAAGATCTTCCATTATTTTCCCGCATCTCCATCTCAAGAGGAGTATTTAGATCTTTTCTCACCACTATTAAAGAGTTTTCCGGCAACTTCCAGTCTTCACGGAACGTGAAGAAGATGGGGAAAATGCCTTTGAAGTAGGTGACAACACTTCAAGCTTCCAAACACGTCAACCATCGACCGAGCCCGGACGAAGACCGTCAACCTTCGACTCCGGCTGAGTATTGTGGCTAGCCTTCACACATTGGGTTGTAAATCTCCTTCTTACTCTGATTTGGACACTATTTCTAAGCTTGTGATGTTAGTTAAACTTGCTAGGACTATTAACAATGATCATGTTCTATTATTATGGTAAATGTTGTTGTGGTTCATAGCTTCGCTTTCCTTCCTTTGCTTGCTTTGTGTTGATTGCTTGGTGTTACGCCGCACTAACGAGTGTTCGGGGCTGGCTTGGAGAAGAGGTGACTGCGACCCTCGACGGTTACGACCGCTCTCCCTAATACTCATTGTAGTATTCCACCCTTGCAAAGCTGTGAAGGCAACCCGCATAATTACTTTTAGTTGTTCTAAAGCACCCCCAACCTTTGTTGCGTTTGCATTCACTTTCCGACGTGGAAGATCACACTCCCAATTTGCACTCCTCGATAGATTCGATACTCGGAGGATAACTCCCCTAGTTTATTACTTGACAATAATCGGTGCACTTGCCGAGATTCAATCAAGTTTTTGGCGCCGTTGCCGGGGAGTGTAACTGTTGTGTGTATTTTTCCAGTTGGTAAAGTTGTTGCAAATGTTTTTGGTATTTTGATCGGTTTTTGTGTGTTGTATGACAGATCGAATCCCAGGGATTTAGGTGAAGATCTTCTTGTTGATCTTGAAACCGCACGAGCGAGGCGAGCTCGCCGGCATGCTGCTGCTGCTAAAGTAAGAGAAAGAATGGAAGAATTAGGTCAAGAAGGAAATGGCGTTTGTGAACAGGTCAGTGAGGACCAGGAGGTGGTCCGACCCCGCATTAGAACCATGCGAGACTTTACGACCCCTATCGTGGGAAGTGTTTACCCTGGTTTTGTCCCGGCCATCACAAACAACCACTTCGAGATAAAGCCTTCCATGCTCAACATGATACGAAATAGCACACAGTTTTCGGGTTTGCCAAGTGAGGATCCGCAGCTCCATCTGGCGGAATTCTCGTAGATTTGTGGCACCTTCCGCTATGCCGGTATTACTGATGACGTGGTGATGCTAAGGTTATTCCCTTTTTCGTTGAGGGATAAGGTGAAATCCTGGCTCCACACTATTGCTCCCGGGACAACAACTACATGTGAGGCTGTTTCCACGACGTTCCTAGCTAAATTCCACCCGGTGGACAAAATAGTGAACGGCCGAAGGGAGATAACCACTTTCCGGTAGCTGGACCAGGAAACTTTGTCTGAGGCCTGTGAGAGATTTGTTGATCTGCAGTGTAGAGGCCCCCAGCACGGCTGTGAGCCGTGGAATTTAGTTGAAATCTTTTATTTTGTGGTTGAGCCCAATTACAGGGCTATGATCGACGCGGCAGCTAGAGGCACTATCATGAACCTGACTCCCGATGAGGCTTTACGGCTCCTTCATGACACTGCTTCTCATAGCATATATTGGACTGCTTGAAGAAAAGAGCCTAGGGGTTCGAGAAATTTGTTCGATGTAAATGTGGTGCATCCGCATATTGAGGCGAGCCATCCTACTATGGATGGAATGATGATGCTGACTAGATCGACCCCTACTATGGCTCGGGTGATGGCTATTTCATGCCAGGGTTGTGGAAACCCCGACCATCATAATTATGAGTGCCCGGTTGGAGAAGCTTTTGCTGATCCCTCAGGTATATCTGCTGACGAGAATATGAATTTTAAAAGTAATCAGTACCGCGCTGCTCCTTATAACAATGCTTATAACCAGAATGCGAGAAATCGTACGAATTTCTCTTTGAACCAATTTTTGCCCGTTCAAAGGTGGCAGGGAGGCCAACATCAGTTTAATGCGCAAGCTTCTAATAGCCAGTCGTGACTGTCGTAAGCGGGTTATACTCAGAATGTGCAGGGGACACAAAAGAGTGCATTAGAAGAAAAGGTGGAAAAGTTTGTGGAGATGGCCCAATCCAACATGGCCACTCAAACCGCCTCCATGAGAAACTTGGAGACGCAGCTGGGTCAACTAGCCCATGTGTTCTCTGAATGTACTCGCGGCGCCCCAACTGAGCGACACTGAAAAAAATCCTCGTGAGCAAGGGAAGTGTGTTGGGGAGACGAATGAGTGTACTGAAAATGAAGTGGCCCTGAAATGCGAAATAAATGAGGTTGAGACTGTGTCCTTATGTGATTCCGGAGCTTCTTTCAACATTCTTGCTTTGCAAGATGTTGAAATATTTAATTTGAATATCGAGTCAAATGTCCGGAAATCACTCGTTTTGGCTGATGGGTCGGTAGTGAAGATTGATAGTGAGATAAAGGAGGTGGAAGTGATATTGAACGGGACTGTGGTGATCACTGACTTTCAGGTTTTGGGACCAATGGAGAATGCTTCAAAACCTATCTTAGGGGTCCCATTCCTGAAAGCTAGTGGGGCGACGTTGCAATTTAATGTGAGTGGCATCACCTTGGAATCCAATGTTGATTCGACTTTACCTCCATCACTTCCCTCTATGATTCCGAATGAACACAGAAAGCTGTAGGATTTAAATGTTTTGGTATCTAACGGTTTGCCTAGTATTGCTGAGACAGGTGTACTGTAGAAAGGTGAAGAGAAGGCAGTGAAAGTAGTGGAAATGCTAAAGAAAGCTGAAGGAGAAACAAAATCAGAGTTGCTTGGAGTGCAACTAGTTGCGGATGGAAAAGGTAGAGAACATAGTGAAAGGCAAGTTGCTGAGGCAAAAGAGCAGAGCACGGATGTTGAAAGTGTGCTTAATTTGGAATCAAAGACTTATATTGATTCGAATGATTTGTGTAAAACTATGAAATAGGTTGCTTGGGCTGATCTATCACACATCACGGGTGAGTAAAGGACGTCTCCGGATGGGAAAGCTAGAAATACCTATGGATTGGATGGAGTGGTTGTACCGCCAGGGCGATCTCCATCCGAAGAATTGCTAAAGAATGAATTGAGAAAGCTCAAGGCGCTGGATTTTGCCCGCCGGTGCGAGAATGAAGAGGCTAGGGGCATGGGATATTCATCTTCCCTGGGCCCTAAAGCTTTTGCTTCTCCCTTATCTCGCATGTCTGGGGGGATCTATCACAAGTCAGTGTGTAGCTGAGATGTGAAGGATCTCCCCCCTCTTTTGTAGTATAATTTGTGTTTAATGTTTTGTGTGAAATTTTACACTTTATCGTTGCTTATCGCGCTTATGCACTTGAACTTTATATAAAACTGCTAATACAGGTATTTGTTCCACCTTAAGGATAATAAAGAAAAGTGGCTCTTGGGAGACAACCCATTATTTTGTTTTTGTTGTTTTTGCATATTCTATAATATGATTGTTGTGCTTGGAGGTATTTGCTTTTGCAGGTGAATTTCATTTGGAGCGTGGACTTGTTCAACAAAAATTAACGCCAATCTTCTGGTGTGCTCATTTCTGAGCATTGGGTAACCCCTTCTCCAAACTTTCTTTTTAATTTCACGATCACGTTGTGGTGTTAGGATGTTTAGGCTAAGTTTGGTGGGGAGAGTTATGCGGGTTACTCAAGTACGTGCATTAAATCACTATCATGATAGAAGAATATTTGAATTGCTATTATTGATTGGCATTGAATACCACTGCACCACACTTGAGTGCGTGCTTGAATAGGAGCTCATCGTGAGTTTTATCGTCACTAGTGTACATTTTGGAATATTTTGGTGCTGACCTAGGATTGCGAGGTGGAGTAAAATGTTGACTCCTGTAGTGCTCCTAATCGAGTTCTCGCGTCTCATTTAGGAATACGTGTAGAATTAGATTCTTTTATGCTCATAGCGTATATTATTTCTATTGGCATAAATCTTGTTTATTCTACTCGTCTACTTCGAGTTCGGTGTGAATCAAATGGTAGCGTATGGACGTGTGTCGACATCGCTAGCCTCGTATTGCTCGAGTTAGGAGCAAGGATTATCTTTCTCGATGACTAAGAACTTGCCCCTAGCTACTCTCGAAGCATGGGTACATGGTTAGTCAAGTTCGTGCGTGATGTAGGCCGTCACTTTGTCTAGTTTGAGCCTTGTACAATTCCCGACGTCTATCCGTTGATATCCCCATTGAGCCTGTCCTTTCCTTTGATATCCCTACGCCTCGCTACCAAAGACATATAGCCTTTTCTACTTGCACACCCGAATGTGGTCGCTCGATTGGTTTGTTTTATTGTATTTTGTATCTGTTATGTGTGCCGCTTATGTGGGTGTTTGTGCAGCTTGTGGTGTTGCCGTGTTTTCGGCTAGTTCTGGTTATTTGGTTAAAAGAAAAGAAAAGAAAAAAAATAGTAAATGAAAAAAAAAGAAAAAGAAAAGAAAAGAAGAAAAAAAATTTATTGTAGAGTTGTGTTTTTATGTTTGTGAAAGTTGGTTGTATTGTGATCGTTATGGGCATGCACGCACCGTTAAAAATCCAAGTCTGGTGGTGCGTTGCGCGTGTTTGTCGTTGAGTATAGTTGTTATTGTTTTCGAGCGGTCTCATTTTGGGTGTGCGTATCCGTTTTGTTTATCTTTGTATACCCCACCTTCACATAAGCCTCCATTATATTCCAAGTCCAGCAGATTCGCGCTTGAGTCAAAATAGTGTCGTGGAGAGAGTGTGATCAGACAAGCATATGGTCACCGATATTGGTGGATTCCTTTGGAGGTTATCCCGATCCCTTGCTTTGGCAATGCTCCACATAGTGATTGTCTGCTCTCTCCTTGTGCATGACCAAATGAGTCCCTTCGATTCTATAGTAGAGTAGTAATAATATTTTGATACGCCTTTACAAATATATATAGGCTATTAGTGCATAATTAGAAATTCCTTCTACGGTATTCCTAAGAGCGTGAGCATGCGATTTCACATGGTACTCCGCTACGCAGTTATAGGCTAGCTATGCTATTTTACTCGTCCGCGTTTGTGATGATTTGCTCGAGACGAGCAAATGTTTAAGTCTGGTGGTGTGATGAGTCTGATTTATATATGGTTTTTCAGACTCATCTGGGCTTATTGATGCTTTTCATCAAGTCCCGGGCAACGACGCCAAATACTTGATTGGATTTCATCAAGTCCACGGCAATGGTGCCAAAAACTTGATGCTGGCTAAAACTCCAAAAATTATTAAGGACACGTGGCGCCCCTGGCGGTTTATTTAGAAAGAGCGGATTTGGTTTTATTTAGGAAGACGGGGCACGCAGATTTATTATTTGGATATAAAAAAGTTGAAATTGAGTTTTAATAAACGGAGGCAAGCGCACCTTTCGCGTGTAGTACAAGATATTCCGGTGAGGAATATCGGGGTTGTATTGTTCTCAGGGACGAGTTGATTATTTCTACTCTTCCCTGAAGGGGACTATTATTTTACCGAAAATTATCCTGTCGGGATATTATTTATATATATAAAAACAGAAAATAAAATCATTAAAATGGAGCTGATGAATAACTTAGGGCAATAGTATCTAAAAGAAATTGAACTAAAATAAACTTTTAATAAAAAAAGATCCTAAATTTCAAATTAATTAAGGCGGAGAATTGGTCGTGGAGGTTCCACAAACATGAGCTCACCTATCTATTAGACTATCGCTCACCTGAACATTAAGACTATTCGACCGGGTTCTCGTCCGACGAAGGATTTCTCTTAATGCCTACATTACGCTAAGAACCCCGCTATTGGATGGGGAACCCAATCCTATAGAATTTCGCGCCTCCTCTCTCGAGGGTTAGTGCGGAACTCCATTTACCAAGGGGTGATCAGTCCATACGCATGGCCTCTCGGCTAGCTAGCATATGGACTACGGAAATATAGCCCACACATCGATATGTGGTTCTACGCGTCGTAAACCCAGGGCAAACCTTAAGTAATTTAATTAACGCGAAAAAGAGGACCTTTAATTATTTAAAGCGATTTTATCTGTCCCAATTATCTTCGATACTGAGGGCTAAGAGCGGTTAGGCACTCATAGGAATGGGGACGGCTTGCGGAAAGAAAACGATAAAATGAAAGCAGAAAATAAAGCAGTAAAGAAAGAGGTAAATGAAAGCAGTAAAGAAAGCTGTAAATTGCGAGCCCTACTCAAACGAGTAGGCGGGAAATGAAAGTGAGTTCTACTCAAACGAGTAGGAGGAAATAAATGCAAACACGCACTCTACAGAAATGAAAACACACACACTCTACAGAAAATTAAACACACACACTCTATATAAAGTAAAACACACACTCTCTACATGAAGTAAAACATACACACACTAAAAAATTTAAAAGTCCACTCCACAGAAATAAAACACACACACACACGCTACAGAAATTAAAAACACACCCACTCTACATAAAGTAAAACACACACACACACACACACACACACACACACACACACACTCTACTGAAATAAAAAAAACACACACACACACGCACTACTTAAATTAAAACACAAGCACACACTCTACAAAAATGAAAGAAAGCGATAAACACTAACTCATACATGCACACACATAAACGAAAAAATAAGAAAAACAAAGTGACTGAAAAATTAAAACAACTACATTTCTACCGCTAGAATGTGGTAGAAATGCATAAAAAGACAAAATAAATATTAAAGGAGCAAACAGTTTTGCAAATAAAGGCGAAAAACAAAGTAACTGGAAAATTAAAATGATTACATTTTTACCGGTAAATTTTGTTAGAAATGCATAAAAAGCAGAAAGAAAAATTAAACGAGCAAAAGTTTAAAACGAAAATCGAAGTGCTCGAAAAAATAAAACGACTATATATTCATTCTTATAACTCCATAAAAGTGCTAAAAAGTGGAAATAAAGTAAACAGAATGAAAAAGTTTTACAACCTAAACGAGAAAATCTAAGTTGAAGAAAAATGAAAAACACTTTAAAAACACTTTTACCAATTTATAAGGATGAATAAACAGAACAAAATAACGGCTATAAAAAGCTAAGGGGCATGAGATGAAAAGCTAATATAACAACTACTTAACAATAAAAATGAAAGCATAACATAACATTTACTCTCATAAACACACACACCCATAAAAATAGAAAAACAAAAGTTAAAACAAATAAAAATATGATTGCTTAGGGAGGCAGCACATAGATGAAATCCAAAACCATGTAATGGCGAAAAAACTACAATTTTATTAAGACTAAAAGATGATTACAAAGCTAAAACCAAAAAATAAAAGAGAGAGAGAGAGGGAGAAAATCCCATTACATAGCCTTGAAGAACTCCCAAGCAGCACCTTCCTTAGGCAAAATGGTCCAAAAAAGAGAACAGGAATTCATACAGAAATTTTCTATTTATAGGCAAAAAATTATAAGTACACGCCCTAGGTCACGGGCGTGTATGGGGTGCGTGTTAGCACTGTTCATGATGTGATCCAGAGAACTAATGGCTGGTTTGACTTGCGGTTGTACACGTGGCGGTCACGGGCATGACTCTGTTTGTCGCGGGTGTGTAGCAGGGCATGTCGGGAAGGTAGATCTGGGGACGACATTGTATCAATAAGTCACCTGCGACATCTTGTCTGGGCCAGGTGTAGAAGTCATGGTCGTGTCGCATCTTGACACGGGCATGTTGGGTCTGTTCAGCGAACTTCGAGCACGGATCGTCGAGGGCGTGACATGGGGCTTCGTCAAGATCGTGTCATATTGGACACGGGCGTGTATGGCGGGGGTGGGGGGGGGGGGGGTGGGGTGGGGTGTGTGTTCAGTAATTTCTTTGTTGGCGGTTGATTTCACTTGGAATTGAAGGTACATGCCCAGGTCACAGGCGTGACCTGAAGTACACGGGCGTGTACTATGCTATTTTGACAATTTTTCTGAAAAATTTCAGAAAACAAATAGAGGCTGAGTTACAATAATATTTATAAAATAGGAGCATTTTATTGAACAAAATTAAGTGAAAATAACAAAAATAAATTAAAATAACTTAATTAACGTACGTAAAAATACATATATTTACAACTCATCAAATACCCCCAAACTTAAGCTTTTGCTATTCCATAGCAAATGTTGGAGATATACTTATAAGGAATTAAAAAAATCCTAAGTTTAGCTACCGTTTGATTTAATTGAAAGAAAGATCAAAATAATTATCCAGGGTATAAGAATTAAGTCCTAAATTATGACAAAAATTTAAATAAAGGAAGAGTTTCAGCTAAAAACTTCTCGATAAAATTAAATAGATAGCAAAAAATTTAATTTGTTAGGTTAACAAAAATAGATTGGATTATGGAAACTTTAGCTTAAAAGAATTAAAGGAAATAATTCAATTTAAGAATTATGCTCTCAAAAAGATTTTAAAATTAAATCTAGAATCATTTGAAATTAGCGGAGGGGGATGTTGAGGTTTATGAAGAGGGCTTTGGTTTTTAGAGGCGAGGGTATATTTTTTCGCTCGAACCTCTAATATAATTTTTTTTTAAATATGGATGTTTAGGAAAACGAAATCTTATTTTCCATAACATATAAATGTTTTTAACAACTTCAAAATAACCCAAAGTATATGTATAGGAGTAATAAATTTTATCCTCTTACTCTGTAACATATAATTTTTTAAAATATTGGATGCCTATGTTTATGGAATAAAAAATTATTCCCATTAACATAGGATCTTTTAAGGATCGAAATCATGCTAAGTCAGACATAAAAAAAGGAGATAGGTGTTTTTTCAAAAAGAAAACTAGGTTTAATAAAAAAAATTTGAGAGCAACCTTTATAAATTAAACGTTCCTATATTTCAAAAAAAACTTGGAGTAAATATAATTGAAATCTAAGGTTGTTATTTTCTAACAAAATAAATGTGCAAATATTTAGATAAGTTAGAAGTGGTGCTGAAAATAGGTACCTTATCTAAATAAAAAAAATAAAGCATAAGAAATTCTTTAAAACTTAAACCCAGATATCTAAATCTATCGATCTCCAATTAATAAACGAATAGTTAACAAAGAATTAATAAAATTCGCTTATAAATAAACTCGCAACTAAATTTTTGGAGAGCAAAAAGGGGTTAAGAATGAGACATTCGATTTATTCGTTATATAATAAACAATTTTTTGTGGGATTTTAGGGTTTTTATATTTCTTTTTGTATTTTTTATTTATTATTTTTTTTGGATTTTTAGAGTTATTCTCATTTTAGGACTTTTTGATTTTCTAAATTTTTTTGATTTTTTAGTTTTTTTAACCTTTTTATCAATTTATTTACAAGAAAGGGGACAAAAAGAGGTGTTATTTAGAAAGAAGAGAGGGGGGAAACAGAAAGATTTTTTTAAAAATAAGAGAGGGGGAAAGAGAAAGATTTTTACAAAAAATTTACAAAGTAAAAAACAACAAATGTTTTTGAATTTTTTGTTTATAAGTTCTTTTGTGGAAATTTTTGTTATCTTTTATGGATTTTTTAGGTTTTTGATTATAAAAACAAGAAATTTTTTTTTGAGGTTTTAATTTTTATGCATTTTTTTGAGTTTTTAATTTTTATGCATTTTTTTGTATTTTTGCTAAGTGCAGAATATAAAAAGTGCAGAATAAGAAAACACCCTCATACTTAAACCCAACATTGTGCCCAATATTGCAATGTAAGTATACAGAATGATATGTACAAAAATAAAAAGGGAGGGTAGAAGATTCCCTGAGACGAGGTCGGGGAGGCCCGGTACATAACCCTGCATTATTTAGAAGAAATAGCAAAAATATACCAGAAAAAGCAAAAAAAAATAAATGCAGCCAAAAGGTTGCGAGTGGTAGGGGCAAGTGTGTATGTGACTTGTAAGCTAACGTCTTAGCTATATGAGCGCTACAGAAATGCGTTCTCCTAACGCGCACAATAGTGTGAAGCATACCGAAGCGAAAAAAGAAATATATAAGTCATAAAATATGTTTGATTTTTTCGAAAAAAGTTAAAATAAAATTTATATATGAAAAACAAAATTTGTGGTTATCAGTGGTTCTTTTTAGATATATACAGTTTTAATAAATTTGTTTAGTGTTTTTAAATAGGTTTTTGTATTTTTAGCTCGTTTTTACGTAGGTTTTTTAGTTTTTTGGTTTTTGTGGTTTTTTAGATTTTTAGGTTTTTGATTTTTTTTAGGCTTTATATTTTTGTTTGGTTTTTAGTTTTTAAGTTTAATAGATTTTATAGATTTTTTAAATTTGTAGAGTTTTTAGTGTTATATTTTTTTTTGTTTTTAGGATTTTTTATTTTTAGTTTTTGATAGTTTTTTTTAGTTTAGAGTTTTTTTTAGAGAAATATATGAAATAATAATATTATTATAATTTTTTTAAGTTGTTTTTTTATATTTTTTATTTTTTTAATTTGTTGATTTTTTTTAAGTTTTAAGTTTTATAGTTTTAAAATTTTTAGGTTTATGTTTTTTCTTAGTTTTTTTTAATTAATTTTTTTATTGTTTTTTAAAGTAATTTTATTATTTGTATTATTATTATTATTAATTTTTTTGGTGGTCATTTTTTTAAATATATAGGTAAAAGTAATAGTTCTTCAGAGTTCAAAATAACAACTCGAAATCTCCCCGGGAACGACGTCAAAAACTTGATGCTTTTCATCAAGTCACTGATAACGGTGCCAAAAACTTGATTGGATTTCATCAAGTCCCCGATAATTACGCCAAAAACTTGATGCTCGATAAAACTCCAAAAATTTTTAAGGACACGCGGCGCCCCTGACGGTTTATTTAAAAAGAGTGGATTTGGTTTTATTTAGCAAGACGGGGCGCGCGGATTTATTATTTGGATATAAAACAGTTGAAATCAAGTTTTAACGAAAGGAGGCAAGTACATCTATCGCGTGTGGTACAAGATATTCCGATGAGGAATATCGGTGTCATATTGTTCTCGAGGACATGTTGATTATTTCTTCTCTTCCCTGGAGGGGACTATTATTTGACCGAAAATTATCTTGTCGGGATATTATTTTTATATATACAAACAGAAAATAAAAGCATTAAAATGAAGCCGGTGAATAACTTAGCGCAACGGTATCTAAAAGAATTTGAACTAAACTAAACTTTTTATAATAAGAGATCCTAAATTTCAAATTAATTAAGACAGAGACTTGGCCGTGGAGGTTCCATAAACATGAGCTCACCTATCTCTAGGACTATCGCTCACCTAAACATTAAGACTATTCGACTGGGATCTCGTCCGATGAAGGATTCCTCTTAATGCCCGCATTATGCTAAGAACCCCGCTATTGGGTGGGGAAACCAATCCGGTAGAATTCCGCTCCTCCTCTCTCGAGGGTTATTGCGGAACTCCATTTACCAAGGGATGATCGGTCCATACGCACGGCCTCTCAGCTAGCTAGTGTATGGACTATGAAAATAGAACCCACACATCGATATGTGGTTCTACACGACGTAAACCCAGGGCAAACCTTAAGTAATTTACTTAATGCGAAAAAGAGGACCTTTAATTATTTAAAGCGATTTTATCTGTCCCAATGCTCTTCGATACTGAGGGCTAAGAGCAGTTAGCCACTCATCGGAATGGGGATCGCTTGTGGAAAGAAAGCGATAAAATGAAAGCAGAAAATAAAGCAGTAAAGAAAGTAGTGAATGAAAGCAGTAAAGAAAGCAGTAAATTGCGAGTCCTACTCAAACGAGTAGGAGGGAAATGAAAGCGAGTCATACTCAAATGAGTAGGAGGAAATAAATGCACACATGCACGCACTCTACGGAAATGAAAACACACACACTCTACAAAAAATTAAACACACACACTCTACATAAAGTAAAACACACACACTCTACAAAAATTGAAAACTCCACTCCACAAAAATAAAACGCATACACACACACTACATAAATTAAAAATAGACCCACTCTACATAAAGTAAAACACACACACACACTCTACTGAAATAAACACACACACACACACACACTACTTAAATTAAAACAAACGCACACACTCTACAAAAATGAAAGAAAGCGATAAACACTAACTCATACACGCACACACACAAGAGAAAAAATAAAAAAAATAAAGTGAATGAAAAATTAAAACAACTACATTTCTACCGCTAGAATGTGGTAGAAATGCATAAAAAGACAAAATAAAAATTAAATGAGCAAAAAGTTTTGCAAATAAAAGCGAAAAACAAAGTGACTGGTGTTGAAACCGAAAATCTGTCTCCTATGGAGTTCACCCTTGGGTAAGGGGTGATCGCGCACCTACTTCGCTCCTGCAAGAAAAACAACAAGGGAAACAAGAAAAAACTGACCCAAAGGCTCGGCAGGGAGGACCCACCACAAACCCGGAAGATCTTAGAGTGTTTACCCTCCTTAGCCAAAGGCCGAGCTAAGGTATCCTCAGAAAGTGCTTGAGAGACGGAGTAAGAAAGCACAGGAAGCATGCTTTCTGAGGTACCCCTTGGGTCCTATTTATAGATTTCTCAAAATGGCCTGCAAATAGCCAACTCTCGCTGTCCTGAACGGCTATGTGCAGTCCAGGTTGGCCTGCAAATAGCATAAATCTGCTGTTTTGAAAGGCTATGGCCAGGCCAGCGGGGGCAAAATAGTAAAAAGTACCTCATTGACCTAGGCGAGCTCTGCCACCCCTAAAGATCCTGCTCGCCTCTGTCTGTCGAGCTCTGTAGGTTGAGTGCGAGCTGGATACTGTGCCCGCCTTTCGATTTGCCTTCATTAGTTTAGCTCAGATCGACAAAGCCTGGGCCTGGCTCGGCAAATGCCGAGCTCCGGGTCGCGACGAATGCCGAGCTTGGGTTCGGCTTTTCTTTGCCGAGCTCGCTTACTTCCTTCAGATTACTCTGCTGACCTCGCCTGCTGCTTGGACGATCTGAACTGGCCAGTATGGTTCCTGGCAACCTTATTCGCCGGATACAGGGTTGTACATAATCCTCGCTCATTTTGAGCTTGGCAAAGCTCGAAAAGAAACATCCAACACCAAGTGTTCGGCGAGTGCGGGGTGAACAGGAGAGAATCTTGGGGTGGGGTCCACCTGTGGCAATATATATACACCTGCATACCTGCTTGACTCTTGTCATTCCCTTTGCTCTAACTCTGCCAAGATGCCGATCCCAAAAAGAGATTCAAGAGCGACTTGCCCGGGTTCGCCAGACCTCAGCTACTCGCGTAGCTGCATTGATCGCGGTTCCGCCCGTTGTCCCGCAGGGTGATGTGACCGAACCCAACTCCGCTAAAAGAGTGAAGCCGTTTCCTCTGGCGGCCGAGCCCATTTATGATGACCTGAGGACTACCTTGGAGTACGGGGCTAGCTCCTCCACCCTACCCTCTCTAAAAAATGGGAAGAATATCGTTGACCTAGGCGATGGCCCGGACTGCCAGCCGGATGGCGTGGAGGGCACCCCGCCACAGAACCCCACCCCGCGAGCCAAGACCACACTTGGGAACTCGCGATTCATAACTCCGGAGAACCATCCCCGGGACCCGTCCCCTCCCTTTGGGACCTTGGGGGTGAGCTCGCAGAAGCCGAACTCGCTGGTGCGCGCCTCCTCCCCTCAGTGAGCTATCGTGACCACGGGGGCAGGTGCAGAGATGATCCACGTTCCAGGATTCGAGCTCCTCTTGCCGGGAACGCGCGGCCCTGGCCGCGGGAAGGACCTGCGGTTCCCCCCTCCCCACACCTTCTTTGAGGTGCCGAGTTCGTCAGGTAAACTTGGCCTTAGATTCTCATCATGTGAATTTCGAGCATGCCTCCCATTGCTAATGTTTGTCTTCACAGTTCCCCCCAACCAATCTGCGGTGGGGGAGTCTTCACGGACAGCCCATTACTCTCCCCTCCCCTCCCCGAGCTCGCAGGACTCTAATCTGGGTCCTGAAGTGGAGAACAACGAGCTGACGAGGAGCGGGATCAAGCTCTTCAAGAAGCTCGTGGGCGGCCTGCGCGAGGTGCATGAGGTCAACGAGGCGCTTCAACGCGACTACGCGCGTCTCTTTGATGAGGTGCGAAGCGGCCAGGCTGGCGAGATGACGTCTCCTTCCCGGCTTCTGGATGAGATTGACGACGGCCTCTCGGTGGCGCAGAGGAATTCATGGAGGATTCGCGAGCTACTCCGCGTGCGGCAGTCTGGGGGACGGGGGATGCGAGGCCATGGTAGATAAAAGGCGGCTCCCTTGCCGAGATGACCGGTACTCACCCCTGCTCTCCCCCTGCCTGCACACCCCGCTTTTTTATTCCTGTACTTGACTGTTGTAATAAATAACTAAACATTCTTAGTTATGTGTATTCAAATAATATATTGTTTTTTGTTTAGCATGTCATGAGATGGAATGTGCCGAAAGTCGTTGAGCTGGGGGTTGGTGAGCTGGGATGGCGAGCTGGGCCGATTGGACAGCTTGACCCCAGATTTATTTTTCTATAAATAGCCCCCCCCCCCCACCAACCCCGTACGTTGTATTAACTGCTGATTTTCTCTCTCCCTGTGTTGTTCTCTTTCTTACTCTCGCCTCACCCCCTCTTCTACGAGCATGGGCAAGACGAACCCTGACGCCGACGGCCGCACTAAATGCGCCCAACATTTCAGAGATTACTGCTTCTTCGACGGGCATACCAGCGAGGCCGAGCTCGCTGAGTTTGTTGGCGACCATGTGTCTCCCCGGCTTTGAAGCTTGCCGGCCCAGGGAGGGGGAGGCCATCAACACCTTCTATGACGACGAACTCACCTTCCCCATCTCGCACTTTGAGGTGGGGTTGCGACTTCCCCTTTGGTCGGAAATCCAACAAATCTTGAAGTACTACGGTGCAGTGCCCGCGCAACTGAACTCGAACGCCATCGCCATGATGGTGGCGTTCACGTGCTACCTCCGACGGGAGAGGATAGAGTTCAACCTAACGGTGTTCAGGAATCTCTTTTCCTACAAGGCGACGCCGGATGGCGTTGCCTACTTCATGGGCTCACTGATCAAGGTTCGTGAGATCGTGAACAAGCATCACAATTGGATGACAAAGATCGCCTTCATCGGTGGCAATCTCGGCAACATCCCTTTCTCCCCCCCAGCAGAAGGCCGAGGAGTTCTACCGCCCGCCGGCCGTGTCCGACAACGATACCGACCTCCACAAGTTCTTCCTCCACAAGGACTTTGAGGTCGCCTTCCTGCGAATGGGCCTTGACGTGCTCTGCCCTGTTCTGCCCGGTGAAGGTATTATTCTCTCCCTATTGCCGAGCTCGCCACATTATCATGGAAATCCTCTAATTTTTCCAAGTAAATTCATGCAGGAGAGCGGCTAATCCCTATGGACCCGCCATTTGCGGACTCGGGGTTGCATGCGCACCCTCTCGCTCACGAGAAGGCGGCGGTGGCGGCCTGCCGCGACGAAGCGGCCATCTCCAAACCCTCCTCCAGGAAGAGGCGACTTGAGGAAGCGTGGTTGAGCCCGCCCCATCGCCAACAATTACCAAAAATGATGAGGAGAGCCGTGCTGGCTCCGTGGGCGAAACAACATCAACAACATCAACAAAGCCTCAAATACATAAGCTCGCCCGAGACCATTCCCGACGGGTCACCGGAGAGCCCGCTCAAGGAGATCACCAGCAAGGGGAAGGAAGTTGCCGAGACCCCTGCTCCTCCTGCGGTAACCTCTGCTCCTCCCGCGGAGAAGAAGGCGGCTCACGAGCCCGCCGCGTAAAAAGAACACCACCTCTTCGGCTTTGGGGGGGTGGTGGAAGGACTCGGCGGGCGAGCCTATGGTCCAGTGGGATGAGCTGGCACACCATGAAAGTAAGGGTTAGATCTGAAATACTCTAGAGGGGGGAGGGGTGAATAGAGTATCTTGAAAACTTAAAACTTTTTGCTGTAAATAAAAACAAACCTAAGATAAAGTAATCTAGCACAGCATATCACAAACACAGCAACCTATCTAGAACAGCCACAGCAAGAACAAAAGAAAAAGAGCAACCAGACAACACAAGAATTTTATAGTGGTTCCCTAAACTTGGGTACATCCACTCTTCTACCACCCTGGTAGGAATCCACTAAGGTTTTTGATCAGGTGACTGCCACCAATGAGATTTTTATCAGGTGCTCAAAAACCAATCCTCAATTCTTTTGATCAGGTGACTTGCAACCAGGAATAACTTTTGAAGGGAGTTAAGAACCCTTTATACAGTGGGGGATGAGAGAGTGATTATGTCTTCTCTTTCTCAAATACAACTGAGAAGACTTTTAGTGGATCATGATTTCGACAAAGCTCCCCCTGAGATATAGATTTGTTCAGGAAGGATGGAGCTTTGCTTTATGGTGAGTAGGCCTTCAGTGTTTCAGCCTTAACCAGCAGGTATCCAGGTGCTTCTTGACTGATATAGTAATTATTGTCCTTTGAAGAATCCTAGGATGAAGACAGAAGAAGACTCTTGATTTAAATGGTTGTTCTTCTTCTTCTTCAGCTTGTTGTTCTTTCTCTGGCCTAGGGCTTCTGATTTTTCTGTGTTATTGGCTTGTATATTTCGTTCTGTGTTTAGACGAAAAGGAAGAAGAAAAGACTATTCACTGTGTTGTTGTCTCTTCTTTTGAAGGGAAAGAAAGAAAAATCCTTTTTATATTTCTGTGTAATCTTCCTTCTGAATTTGAATTTATTCCTTCATTCAATGTTGATGGCCTGGAGAATATTTGCATTGATTGATTTCCCCAACTGTCCCATTGAAAAGAGGCAAGAAATAATCCCGATGAAGACCATAATCAATGCTCTCTTCTAACGGTAATATTCAGAGAATATTTAAGCATTGATTACTCAGAAATTTTTGCAATAGAAAAGGGACATAGGGAGGGAAATTTCCAAGTCTGAAACTTTACAGAATTTGTTGAGCAGAAAATTGAATTCGTCGATCTGTGTCCAGAGTTTGTCGAGCAGAGAAGTCAAGTTTGTCGAGCTGATAATAGTTGTTCGATGTTGTTGGGTACATTGGTTCAAATGTACCTGATTTGAAGAAGCCTCACCCAACTCAATGATATACATCAAAATGTATTTGATGTGTTTTGATTTTACTTGTGCAGGTTAAGTATTTGCAGGAAAGAAGGAAAAGTTTCTAAGTCCATATGTCGACACCCATAGGGAATGTGTCGACACTTAAGAAGACCTGTGTCGACACCCAGGCAAGCAGTGTCGACACTTGGAGTATTTGTGTCGACACCAGGGATGCTGAGTCGACACCAGATAGAAAGTGTCGACACAAGGAACTGTGTCGACACTCAATGAAGAAAAGTGCAGTGAAGTAGTATCGACACTTAGCAGTTGTGTCGACACCCAGTGAAACCGTGTCTACATCAGAAAGTGTTGACACTTGGAGGCTGTGTCGACACTCAGCAAAAGTCAGCAGAGACTAAGTATAAGTGTCGACACCCAGAACAATGTGTCGACACACAACAGAAGAGTCAACACTTGAAGAAAGTGTCGACATAAGAAAGAATGTGTCGACACTCAGCTGAAGACTCAACACTTGAAGAATGTGTCGACACAAGGAGTTGTGTCGACACTTAGCAAAGATCAGCAAAGTTCAACAAAATATTCTAAGTACAAGTGTCGACACTAAGGAGATGTGTCGACACTCAGCTGAAGTCTCAACAGAAGAGGAATGTGTCGACATAAGGAGCTGTGTCGACACTCAGCAAGTTTCAACAGAAGACGACATGTGTCGACACCAAGAAGAAGTGTCGACACTTAACAAGTTCAACACATGAAAATGTGTCGACACAAAGGTGTTGTGTCGACACTTAGAAGAATTCAGCAATATACTGAAGTACAAGTACTTGTGTCGACACACATTATCAGTGTCGACACATGGAGAAGAAGCAGTGTCGAGATATAAAATCTACAACACAAGGAGTTGTGTCGACACCTTGTAGGCTAGTGTCGACACTTAGTCTACAAGTGTCGACACTTAAAGACAGACAGTCTCGACACTTTTAGACAGTTACAGAATTTTCAAGAACTGACTGGATGACTTGACAGCTGCCATTCCAGCCGGTCTTCTTCACCTGTCAGAGTTGTCAGAAGTCAGTTATGAACCGGATCAGTCGGTTACTATGAATAAGGCCTATAAATAGTCTTATACTGTCTACAGAAGAAGATTGATTGAGTGATTAGAAGATCAACACATCAAGTTATACAAAGAAGATCTAGCTATCAAGTGAAGATCTAAGAAGTTGGAGAGAGAGAGCTCCATCCAAGAAATCAGCCATTGGAACCAGGCTGAGAAGAAGGGTTCAGATTTATTCTGAATCTTAAGTAGCAGAGATCAAGGATCAACTGCAGAAGAGGTCAATCTTATTGAGTTCTACATTCAAGAAGCTTTGAAGAAAGCCAAGTCAGATTGATTTCAGCTGACTTCTTCCAAGAACTCATCAAGAAACTCACAACTCTTCTCTCTTTTCTCTAAGTTGTTGAGTTATAATTTTTGTATTCATATTATTTTGTAGGATCCTTAGGGATCTGAGTCTTTATAAGCCTGTAATTATAAAGGCTGAGTGTAGGGCTTGAGTGCCTGAGTGTAGGAGATTTGAATCTCTGAGTGTAGGCCTGTTGTGGCTGAGTGTAGGCCTTGGTGGCTGAGTGTAGGCTTTGTGAAGAAGCTGAGTTGTAGGGTCTTGGGCCTGAGCTGTAGGAACCTGATTTGTGGTTCTGAGATAGTGGAGAAGTTTGGCCGAATCTAGTACACTGCTAGATAGGCGAAGGGGGAAAGTGGATGTACCCAAACCTTGGGGAACCACTATAAAAACTGTGTGTCTACTGTGTGCTGTGAAAGTCTGTGATTGCTGAATGTGTGCTGTGATAAAGTAGATAGAATTCTGTGATATTATCTGATTGCTGCCTAAAAAGTTAAAAAGATTCAAGTCACCTATTCACCCCCCCCCTCTAGGTGATTAGGTATAATATCTTTCAAGTGGTATCAGAGCCAGGTTACTCAAAAGAGAACTTAACTGTCTGAGTAGATCCTGTTGGCAGATTCAATCTAAGTCAAATTACAGAATCAAGAAAATCAAGAACCATGGGTTCCACTGAGAATCACAAGAAATTGGGATCCATGAAGTTACCCATATGTAGAAAAGAGATCTTTGCTATCTGGAAGGAAAGGGTGAGACTTTTTATGCAAGCCTCAGACCCTAGGATTTATATCACAGTAAAAGAAGGGCCTTATGTGCCCATGAAGGTGTCAGTCTTAGATGCAAATCAGAGAACACCTAAGGATTTCACTGAAATGACAAAGGATGAAATAGTTCTAACCACTATGGATAAGAGGGCTCAGAACATCATAGTGAGTGCCATAGATGATGCAACTTTTCAGAATTTGATACACTGTAAGACAACTAAAGAGATGTGGGATACTCTTATTGTGTACATGGAGGGTTCTGAAGAAGTTAGGCAAGACAGAAAATCCTTACTAAACCAAGAATATGAAAATTTTAGAGAAGGAAAAGCTGATAGCATAACTGAATGCTATAAGAAGTTCTACAGGATTGTGAATGAACTCATGTCCTATGGAAGAGAGTTCAGTAATTATGAACTCAATGATAAGTTTCTAAGATCCCTTACAAAAGATTGGGACACCAAGATCTGTGCCTTTAGGGAAATGGCAAAGTTGGCAGAAATTCCTCCACCAACACTGTTTGGCAAACTGCTATCCTATGAAATGCAGTTCATGGTGAGGAAAGAAGAGGAGAAATCTACAAGAAGTGAACATAAAGAAAGGACAGTGGCCTTCAAAACAGAATCCCCCAGAAAGTACAGGAGTAAGTCACCAACTCCACCTCCAAAGGTTGTTGAAACTGAGTCAGATGAGTCAGCAAGTACAAAGTCTGAAAGCAGTGAAAGTGATGAGAACTTTGCTGCCTTTACAAGACATTTCCAGAAGTTCTTAAAGAAGAAATAGTGGAGGACAAGGCCATCTACTTCACAGGGAAAAGAAGACTTTTATCAGAATAAAAAGTCTTCAAAGAAAGACAGGGCAGAGACCAAGTCTAGCAAAGCAACACTATCAAAAATTGTATGCTATTGCTGTAATCGACAAGGCCATGTTGTTGCAGATTGTCCAGAAAAAAGGAAGGAGTCTAGTGACAAGAAAAGGACTCAATACAAGGGCAAGAAGGAAAAGTCATTTGTTGCCAAGAAGGACAAGAGCCTGTCAGATATTTCTTCATCAGAAACTGAGTCAGATGCTGAGGCATATATAGGACTGTTTGCTGAGGAGGAAGAAGAAGAGTTCATTCAGATTATGAATTCTATATATGAACAAGAGGACAGTCAGTTCCAAGGGCTAATGGCATTGACAGAAAGTGACAAAATCCTGGAGCAGCCAGGACCTAGTAAGGTACAACATTGTTCTTTCAGTTCAATTTCTTGTGCCAGTACAGAATCAGATTCATCATCATCAAGTGATGAGAGTGCATCTGAGTTTGAAGAGGATATTCATCAGTTGATAGATGAATATAAAGTTCTGTTGCAAGCTTATAAGAAGAGCAAGTCCCTAGCCAAAAGTCAGGCAAAGGAAATTGCTAATCTCAAAGCTGTTGCAACTGATTTTGAGAAAATGTTTGATCAAAAGCTTAATGAGATAGCCAGACTGAAGCACATAACTGTTATTCAGATGGGGACTATATCATTTAAGAATGATCAAATCAAGAGTCTGGAGATTAATCTTCAGAAGGAGAAAGACTTAGTTGCTAGGTTTTCTAAACCTAAGTCAGTTCTACCCTTAATTGATGAATTTGTTCATCACAAAGGTAAAGCTGGACTGGGATTTACTAGACCTGCAAGGACTGTTCAGTCCAAGTCCAAGTCCAAGGGCAAAGCCCTAAATCTCAACAAGTCAGCTGTAGATAAAACAACAAAGATAGTACCTAAGCAAAGGTACAATAAGTTTGAGTGTTGGTGTTGTGGCAAGGTAGGCCACTTTGCAATGGACTGTTGGCACAATGCTAGTGCCAAAGTGAGTAGCAAACTGCCTGTTGGAAAACCTGCAGGTAGCTTTGTTAGGATGCATACTAACCAGTACCAAGGACCTAAGAATTCTTTGGGTTATAAGGTTCACTAATCTGTTTTGCAGGTAAGTCCAAGTGGACATACCCCAATATGGTACTTGGACAGTGGATGTTCCAGACATATGACTGGAACAAGGGGTTTACTAAAGGACTACACACCCATCAAGGATGGTCCAAAGGTCACCTTTGGTGGTTCTGAAAAAGGGATCATCAAGGGTTTTGGTAATATATCTAACTCCTATATTACAATTACTCAAGTGACCTATGTTAAAGGTTTGAAACATAACCTTATTAGTATAAGTCAATTGAGTGATGTAGGATATGACATCTCATTTGTCAAAAATGGTTGTCATATCAGGAGGTTAAATGATCAAGAGATCATTTTGACTGGCTATAGAAAAAGAAATGTCTATTGCTTAGACATTATGGTTGAGAACAATGGTTCTCCAGTGTGTCTTGTAGCTGATGAGACAGTCTCTCATTGTGTCAAATGGCACAAGAGGCTAGCCCATCTAAACTACAAGACTATTGGCAAACTCTTTATCAAAGAGTTAGTGAGGAATGGTCCTCAAGTTAAGTGTATTAAAGATGGTATTTGCTCAGCTTGTCAAAAGGGCAAGCAGACTAGATCCACCTTTAGAAGCATTGAAAACAAAGATGCTGTGAGGTGCTTATACCTCTTGCATATGGATCTCTTTGGTCCAATGCCAGTTCACAGCCTAGGTAGGAAGGTCTATACCTTTGTAGTTGTAGATGACTACTCAAGGTTTTCCTGGGTGTTCTTCCTAAGACAGAAATCTGAAATACCTAGTGTCTTCAATAGCTTTGTTAAGCAAATTCAGAATGAACTTGACAGTACACTGGTCAAGATTAGAAGTGACCATGGTACTGAATTTTAGTCTGATAGCATGACAAAACTATGTGAAGAATTTGGGATATTTCAAGAATTTTCTTCACCAAGGACACCTCAGCAAAATGGCATTGCTGAGAGGAAGAATAGAACCTTGATTGAGGCTGGTAGGACCCTATTAAGTGATACATCACTACCAGAATATTTCTGGGCTGAAGCAGTTAATACTGCATGCCATATTATTAATAGGGCTACCATTACTAAAAGCCTTAATAAGACCCCCTATGAGGTTGTGAAAGGCAGGAAACCAAACCTATCCTACTTCAGGATCTTTGGTTATAAATGCTTTATACTTAACAATGGAAAGTCTTAATTGACTAAGTTTGCTTCCAAGTCCCAAGAGGGAATTTTTGTTGGGTACAACAACAATAGTAAGGCTTATAGAGTCTACAACTTGTCTACTCAAGTTGTAGAAGAGTCTGTACATGTAGTATTTGATGTAACTAGACTTATTAACAATGAGTTGTCTAGTAGTATTTGCAGCCCCACAGGTATAACTGAGAAGTTGGACAAGCTCACTATAGAAGAAAGACCTACTGCAAGACAGCAAGTAGAAAACAGTGGCTGTTGTCTAGGGGGAGTACTACATGTACCTAATGCAGAAGGAGTACAAGGAGTACAGCAAGATGATGAAGTTGAAGAAGTTCAACCAGAAGTAAGGATGCCTCCAGCCAATAGGAATCTTAGAGATCATCCAGTAGAACAAATCATTGGTGATCCAAGACAAGGGGTACAAACAAGGAGCAGAAATCTGAATGCAGCAATCTTCTCCAATTTTCTGTCCCAAGTTGAACCAAAGAAGTTTGAAGAAGCCATCCAAGACCCTCTTTGGATTGAGGCAATGCAAGAAGAGCTGAATCAGTTCAAGAGGTGCAAGGTCTGGGAACTTGTTCCTAAACCTAAAGACCACAATATAATTGGGACCAAGTGGATCTATAGGAACAAGATGGATGAACAAGGAGTCATCATTAAGAACAAAGCAAGATTGGTTGCTAAAGGATATAGGCAAGAAGAAGGTATTGACTTTGATCAAACCTTTGCTCCAGTAGCCAGACTGGAAGCCATAAGGATGTTCCTGGCCTATACAACTTTTCAAGGATTTAAAGTTTACCAAATGGATATCAAGTCAGCATTTCTGAATGGTAATCTTAAAGAGGAAGTCTATGTGGAACAGCCATCAAGTCTTGTTGATTCAACTCTACCTAATCATGTCTATAGACTTAGGAAAGCATTATATGGGTTAAAGCAAGCCCCTAGGGCTTGGTATGAAACCCTGTCTAGTTTCCTTATTGAGAATAAATTCTCAAGAGGGAAAATAGACAAGACTCTATTCTTTAGGGAATCCAGAGGCAAAGTTATACAAGTACAAATATATGTAGATGACATAATATTTGGGTCTACTGAAAGTAGTCTTTGCAAAAAGTTTGCAAAACTTATGCAAGGAAAATTTGAGATGAGTAGTCTGGGAGAACTTAAGTTCTTCTTGGGTCTCCAAGTAAGACAGACTGAGAATGGTTTATCCATATGCCAGTATAAGTTCACCCTAGAACTCATAAGGAAGTATGGTATGGATTCATCCAGTACCATGAAGACTCCTATGGGGTCAAGTATGTCTCTTAGCAATGATGATGCAGGGAAACCTGTAGATGAGTCTTTGTATAGAGGGATAGTTGACTCTCTATTATATTTGACTGCAAGTAGACCAGATATCATGTATGCTACATGTGTCTGTGCAAGGTATCAAGCCTGTCCTAAAGAGTCACATTTGACAGCAGTCAAAAGAATATTGAGATATCTAAAGGGCACTCCTTATCTAGGCCTCTGGTACCCTAGGAATGGGGATTTTAAACTAACAGGTTATTCAGATGCAGACTTTGCAGGATACAAAGAAGACAGAAAAAGCACAACTGGAACCTGTCAATTCCTAGGTGGAAGACTGATTTCATGGAGTAGCAAAAAGCATGCAAGTGTGGCTATCTCCACTGCAGAATCAGAATATGTGGCTGCAGGAAGTTGCTGTGCTCAACTTCTATGGATACAACATCAGCTTGAGCACTATGGATTTCAGGTAAGTAGAACTCCACTCTTCTATGATTCTACTAGTGCTATATCAATTGCAGATAATCCTGTTTCCCATAGTAAAACTAAACATATTGAAATAAAATATCATTTTCTTAGGGAGCATGTAGAAAAAGAAGATATTTTACTGGAATATGTTAGAACAGATAATCAATTAGCTGATATGTATACTAAGCCCTTAGAAGAAACTAAGTTCAATAGGTTTAAAATTGAACTAGGAATGATAAACTTAGAATAAGTTTATAGAAATGACTAAGTCAAAAGGTGTCGACACACAGAGATCTCTGTGTCGACACAGAATAAAGGTGTCGACACTTCAGGAAAAAGGTGTCGACACATCTAGGAAGTTGGTGTCGACACTTCAGAAAATTAGTGTCGACACATGGTAAGTAGGTGTCGACACATCCAAGGTGGTGTCGACACTTAGGCTTTACTCAGAATTATCTAAGTACAGTCTCGACTAAATGTCGAGTTATATGGTGTCGACACATAAACAAGTGTCGACACATATATCTGTTGACTAAACTTGTGTCGACACATATGTGTCGAGACATTATAAGTCTGTGTCGACACTTATCGCCAGTGTCGACACAATTTAAGTTCGCTGCCCGCCTTTTCATCTTCAAACCTAGAAAGGTATAAATAGGATTTTGCCTTAGTTTGTCGACACGCTTTCAAAAGTTTCGTGACCAAACTTGTGTGTCGACACCTCTCTTCTCCCAGTTCAAATTCTTCAAACCCTAATGGTGCTAAAGCTTGAGGAGAACGTCAATGAAGGCTATGAACTAGTGCGCGACGCATTTGGTGATGCAGACCAAGAAATCAAGAATGTGATAACCCTAGTTGCCGACTCGGGGTTGGAATTTCTTGTTTCAGAGCCTACAAAGATCTGGAAGAAAGAAGTTCTGGAATTCCTCAATGGAGCTAAAATAGACGAATCTGGATTCAAGGTCAAATCTAGTGTTCATGGTGCAAAGGTTAAGGTTTCACCTAAAAGTTTGAGGAAAGTCCTTCAGTTGCCAAGAACTAAGGAACAAGAAGAGGTTACTGCTTCCAGGACCAGAGATGCATTGGCATGGTGTGGTCTGGATTCTAAAATGAAAATTGGCTCAGTTTTCAATAGAAAAGGAATGAACAGTCAGGGGAAATTCCTGTCAGAAATTGTAGGCAAAGTAATCCTAAGTAAGCCAGGAGGGCATGATAGGGTATCAGCCCATATGTTCAATATTATGACAAGAATCATCTTCACTTTGAGAACAGATTGGTCTGTTATAGTCTTCAAAAAGATCAAGGAAAGTCTGAAGAAACCCAACTTGGGTAGGATCATAAGTTTATACCTAGCTGGTAGCATACCAGAGGTTATGAGTCAAGCTGCTGACAGTAAAATCAACCACATGAGGAAAATGGACATAAGGATCTTCTCTAGGTGGGATAGAGTTTTGTCTAAGGAGATGCCTACCCCTGTGAAAATAACTTCTGAGAAGGAAACTCCACTGAAGAAGAAGAAGAAAACTGCTCCAGTGGCTCAAGAGTCAACCAGCAGCTCTGGTAGTGAAGAGCAAGTTGTCTTCTCACCTGATGAGAATGAAGAAGAGACTGTTGTGAAATCTCCAGTTCAACAAGATACTGCTGAGAGGCAGGGGGAGCTACCACAAGCTAGCCCTTTACACCAGGATCAAATCCAGGGGGAGCCACTAGTTGTGGAAGAGACCACTTCTCTTGAGAGTGAGCAAGCTACAAACATCATCCTTGAGGTAATCACTGAGCTTAATGTTTTAGATTTCCTTAAAGTGGATACTGTTTTATCTGATCCATTTGTTAATGTTCATCAGCAAACTCAGCTGGATAGCCAACTCCCAGATGTTGTCATGGAAGACACATCTGTTGATGTTCAAATTGTATCTGATCCAGTGGTAGATGAGCAAAGAATTTCTCCTGCCAATTCTCCATAAGAAATTACAATGGAAGATTTATTTCTTAATCTGGATCAAGAAGATTTTGACAAGGAAACTGCTGCTGAAGGGGAGAATGCTCCAGTTGAGGGGGAGCAAGTGGTAATTCTTGAAGAACCTGCAAGGCAAGAGCCTGAGAAACAACCAGCTGTTGAGGAGCTATCTAAGGAGAGGGTAGACATAGCTAGCACATCTGCCTCTGAAGATGAGGAGATTGCAAGGGCAAAGAAAAAGAAATTTCAAGTATTCAAGAGAAGGAGCCAAAATTACAAGAAGGCTTTGCAAACCATAGCACCACAGCCTATATCCCAGCCAGCACCAACTGTTGATTATACTGCTCTAATGGTTGTTATACAAATTAAGCTGGATGAGCACAGGCAAGCAATTGAGAAGTATGTGGATGAGGGGCAAAAGTCATTACAATTTGATCTAGCCCAGGATATAAAGTCTATAAGATTTGAAATGAATCTTAACAAGAAGGAGATGACAGACTGCTTCCACAAGGGAGGGAATGCAGTGGTGTACTTGGCTACACATCAAGAAAAGATCAAAGCTCAAGTTGATGACATTACACTGAAGCAAGGATATGTTCTTGAGAACCAGATCAGGATGAATGATAACTTAACTGCTTCCCATAATGCAATTGTCACAGAAATGAAAAACATAGCTGGTGGGCAGACATCTTCTACTTCTACTGCTACTGCTAAAGCAGATTTTGACAAAGTATTCCAAGAGGAAATAATTGCTGTTAAGACTGCCATTCTAGCCTCTCAGAAGATCATCACTGACAAACTCCAAAGGTTGAAACCTTATTTTAAAGATGGAGTCAATTATTTGGATATCCAGGTTAGATTTCAAAAAGATGATGTAAGAGATCACATAGAAAGAGAATTCATAAAGGGGGAGAGAGTGTTAGTCAAGGCCAGGTCTGATCATGTTAAGTGGATATATAATTCTATCAGAGCAACTCTTGGATATCCTCCTCTTTGTGATGATGATAATGTGGCAGAATCTGGAATTAATCCTGTATATCTAGTAGGGGAGCAACCTGAAGTGGCTCAAGTTATCTATCCTCCTCCAGATTTTGACATGATACATGCTGATATACAGTCCATGTATAGCCCACCTGGTGGAAAGGACAATGTCATTATAGAGAAAGTTGTTCATCCAATATCTGAAGCTATGCAAGAAGCTCTGCAGAAAGAAGAAGAGACCAGATTGTCTAAAAAGAGGTTTAGGGAGCAAGCTGAACAGAGACCAGACTTTGAGCAGTGGAGCCCTACTTCAAGAAATATTATATTAACTACATGGAAAGCTGCAAAAGATAATATACAAGACATAAATAAATGGTTTTCTGAACTTGAATGGAGGAAATATGAGTCAAGGAAAGAAGCAATAGTCCAATATAGAAGAAAGGACAAGATGGGAAAGCTACCTCCTACTGCCCAGGAGCCTAGCAAGTACTTTCCCAAGCCTTATCACTACTTTGAGAGGCAAAAGATCAAAGCAGAAGAGCAAAAGAAAAAAGACTTGAAAGGCAAGAAGCCTGCTGATGCTGAAGTTGCTGAAGCTCCTATTCAAGCCAAAGTACAAGCTGAAAAAGGGATAGTGATCAAGGAGGCTGAACAAAAATAGAATAGACTTTTATTCAGTTTACAATTGTAATCTTGTGTTTTTCAAACACTATGTAAAACTTTTGTACTATGAATATTACAAAGTTGTGAGAACAATATGATGTGTTTTAAATCTATTTCATAATTGTTCTGAGATGTTATTTGTATATGCATGTTTGTTTAATTCATGTGATGTTCTTTCCTGATTACATAATCCTGTTTCACATCATTCTGTAATTTTATTATGAATGGTGTATATCATTGACTAAGGGTTATGACTTCTCCAAATAGGGAGAGATTGTTGGGTACATTGGTTCAAATGTACCTGATTTGAAGAAGCCTCACCCAACTCAATGATATACATCAAAATGTATTTGATGTGTTTTGAGATTACTTGTGCAGGTTAAGTATTTGTAGAAAAGAAGGAAAAGTTTCTAAGTCCATGTGTCGACACCTAAAGGGAAAGTGTCGACACTTAAGAAGACCTGTGTCGACACCCAGGCAAGCAGTGTCGACACTTGGAGTATTTGTGTCGACACTAGGGATGCTGAGTCGACACCAGACAGAAAGTGTCGACACAAGGAACTGTGTCGACACTCAATGAAGAAAAGTGCAGTGAAGCAGTGTCGACACTTAGCAGTTGTGTCGACACCCAGTGAAACTATGTCTACATCAGAAAGTGTCGACACTTGGAGGCTGTGTCGACACTCAGCAAAAGTCAGCAGAGACTAAGTATAAGTGTCGACACCCAGAACAATGTGTCGACACACAATAGAAGAGTCAACACTTGAAGAAAGTGTCGACACAAGAAAGAATGTGTCGACACTCAGCTGAAGACTCAACACTTGAAGAAAGTGTCGACACAAGGAGCTATGTCGACACTTAGCAAAGATCAGCAAAGTTCAACAAAATATTCTAAGTACAAGTGTCGACACTAAGGGGATATGTCGACACTCAGCTGAAGTCTCAACAGAAGAGGAATGTGTCGACACAAGGAGCTGTGTCGACACTCAGCAAGTTTCAACAGAAGAAGACATGTGTCGACACCAAGAAGAAGTGTCGACACTTAACAAGTTCAACACATGAAGATGTGTCGACACAAAGGTGTTGTGTCGACACTTAGAAGAATTCAGCAATATACTGAAGTACAAGTACTTGTGTCGACACACATTATCAGTGTCGACACATGGAGAAGAAGCAGTGTCGAGATATAAAATCTACAACACAAGGAGTTATGTCGACACCTTGTAGGCTAGTGTCGACACTTAGACAACTTGTGTCGACACTTGGTCTATAAGTGTCGACAATTAAAGACAGACAGTCTCGACACTTTTAGACAGTTACAGAATTTTCAAGAACTGACTGGATGACTTGACAGCTGCCATTCCAGCCGGTCTTCTGCACCTGTCAGAGTTGTCAGAAGTCAGTTATGAACCGGATCAGCCGGTTACTATGAATAAGTCCTATAAATAGGCTTATACTGTCTACAGAAGAAGATTGATTGAGTGATTAGAAGATCAACACATCAAGTTATACAAAGAAGATCTAGCTATCAAGTGAAGATCTAAAATGTTGGAGAGAGAGAGCTTCATCCAAGAAATCAGCCATTGGAACCAGGCTGAGAAGAAGGGTTCAGATTTATTCTGAATCTTAAGTAGCAGGGATCAAGGATCAACTGCAGAAGAGGTCAATCTTATTGAGTTCTACATTCAAGAACCTTTGAAGAAAGCCAAGTCAGATTGATTTCAGCTGAGTTCTTCCAAGAACTCATCAAGAAACTCACAACTCTTCTCTCTTTTCTCTAAGTTGTTGAGTTACAATTTTTGTATTCATATTATTTTATAGGATCCTTAGGGATCTGAGTCTTTGTAAGCCTGTAATTATAAAGGCTGAGTGTAGGGCTTGAGTGCCTGAGTGAAGGGGATTTGAATCCTTGAGTGTAGGCCTATTGTGGCTGAGTGTAGGCCTTGGTGGCTGAGTGTAGGCTTTGTGAAGAAGCTGAGTTGTAGGGCCTTGGGCCTGAGCTGTAGGAACCTGATTTGTTGTTCTGAGATAGTGGAGAAGTTTGGCCGAATCTAGTACACTGCTTGATAGGCGAAGGGGGAAAGTGGATGTACCCAAACCTTGGGGAACCACTATAAAAACTGTGTGTCTACTGTGTACTGTGAAAGTCTGTGATTGCTGAATGTGTGATGTGATAAAGTAGATAGAATTTTGTGATATTATCTGATTGCTGCCTAAAAAGTTAAAAAGATTCAAGTAACCTATTCACCCCACCTTTAGGTGATTAGGTACAATATCTTTCAGTTGCGATGAGATCCAAGATCGTCGACCTAAGAACTGATAACTGCTTTCTCTAAACCCTTGCCAATTCTGTGCATCAAGATCGTCGAGCTGAGAATATAACTTCGTCAACTAGAGTTCAAAATTCCATATTTCTTGGACTTAAGAATGTTGAAGTAACGTGTCCAGAAAACGTCGACCTCAGAACTGGGTTCATCGACCTGAGAACTAGTTTCGTCAAGCTGAGAGCTTCTAACTGCTACTTGATAAATCTTGCCAAGACTGTGATCTAAGTTCATTGAGCTGAGAAGGTGAGTTCGTCGACTGGAGTGTGATCCTGGACTTAGAATACTTAGATGTTTCTGGAATAACATGTTGAAGTAGAATACCCAGCAATCGTCGACCTGAGAACTAAGTTTGTCGACCTGAGAATTAAGTTCGTCGACTGGAGTTAATTGTGAATAATTCTGGACTTGGAATGTTGAAGTATACTCTAGAAATCGTCGACATGAGATTAAAGTTTGTCGAGCTCATCTCAGAGAATTTTCTCTAAGTTCGTCGAGCTGAGCAAGACTTTTGTCGACCTGAGTTCGACGAACGTCGAACTCATTTTCCGAGTCATCGAAATTTCTCTAAGTATTGAGTCTTTTGCAGTCTATTGATGGCTGGTCCATGTAGTGTTGACTTTAAGGATATGGCCTAGACTCTAGGACACATACATGACCCTAGCTATACATGTTGGGTAAAAATCCTAATTTAGTGAACCTAGCCCAAATCCAACTAGGGATCCAACAATCTCCACCTATTTGGGTAAGGTCACTAATTACAAACATATAAAATATACAAAGTAGTAAAACATATATCTGACATGAAAAAGTTAAACAAATGTATCAGATATATATATACATAGAGAGCTTTGTTTCAAGATATAAATAAGCAGTTTTAGAATAACAAAATGACTAAAAACAGTTTATAATTTATTTCTTCTTCCTTTGTTCCTTGTGTTTTTCCTCTTTGGCCTTCTCACCTGGCTGAGTAAACTTAATTTCCCTATTAGGATCAGCTGCTTGAGCTTTTGTCATTATCATGTCAGTAGCTCTAATGATATTCAGGGAGGTGGCTCTTGACACTACAGCTTCAGGATGTAACTTCATATAATCATCAACATTGAAAAAATTGTTAGCCTTAGCAAACCTGTTAAGTTCTTCCTTTCTATACTTGGACATTGTAGTATATTCAGATGGATCCTTTCCTTCAGCTCTTGCTTTGTTGATCATGGATAGGCCAACCAATTCCTGGAATCTGGCCATCCTAGCAGTTGTAGCTGACTCTAAATCTTCAAAGGGTACAGGAGGGGAAGCAGGTCTCTTTGGGGCTTTCAGCCTTTTGATGTTCAGTGAATTATTGTTGTTGATGTTGTTGATGCTACTGCTTGCCAGATGAGTAATTCCTTTGCTGGCTGCTTCTTGAAGAGGAGGACTAACCCTGATGTCTTTGATGGCTTTGAAACTGGGTAGTCCTCTGAGTTGAAGAACTGGAAGCACTAGTAGCATGTGGTAGAGGAGGAGGAGGATCCTTTCTGTATCTTTGAGGAGGTGAGGAATATCTTCTGCTTTTCTTCCTTTCTTTTTGTTGATTTTTGTACAGCCACATCCATGCTGGCATGCCCTTATAGGGTGTGATCTTATGGAGTATGTAGTATGGAGTGTCATTTGCTGGATTTGGCTTTGGGGCAGGTGGTGGAGGAGCTTTCCTCTTCTTAGCTACATTCTTTTTCTTGGGCTCATCATCTGAGTCCTCTTCATCATTATCATCCTTATCATCAGAATCTGTCGGAGCATCATATAAGGCATCAATGGCCTTTAGTACTGATTTATTAATTGGCTTTTTAGCCTGAGTAGGAGCTGGAGGAGGAGCTAGAGAAGGAGCTGAAACTGGAACAGAAGGGCTATATATAACAGTGCTTTTAGCCACTATTTTGTTTACTTCTTCTATATCAGCCATGATCAATGCTTCAAGATCAGACATGGGTGAATCATCCATTATGAAGGTAGGAGCAGAACTATCTTTTGGAGGGGATGAAATAATTATGGGATCAGCTCTGGGTGGAGATGGCAGGACAGGAGCCTCTGGAATTGCAAAAGTAGCCTTAAGTTGCATGGCAACCTTGAGGCTTATGGGAGAGGTGTAAGGAACTATAGCCAAAGATGGCTTGATGTTGTCTGCTGGCAGATTATTCAAATAAGCTATATCAAAAATAATCAATAAATTTAATATATCTACTTTGGGATTTATAATATAATCACCAGCATATCTATTTCAGCCAAAATAGGCTCATCCACCTCAGTATCTTATTCTATTAAGTTTATGATTGTAGAAGGTTCTGGTATTTCTTCAGAAGAGTCAGTCATAAAGGAATCAAACTATGTTGCTGTTGCTTTTGCTGCTTCTTTTGCTGCTGCTGCTGCTTCAAAGTCTGCTGCTGCTGGTGTTACTAGATCTTCTTCATCATGAAGCATCTCCCCCTGACTAGCTGCAGAGGGTCCTGGAGCCAGTCCCTCAGAAGATGGGGCAGGATATAGAGCAGCTGTAACATCCCATTTCCAACTAGACACCTAAGAGTGGTTTTGGCCATGACTAGGTCATGACAAACCCTAGGAAGCCAGTAATGAGTCAAGAGATAGGGGACAGAAAGGTGGGGGATCACCATGGTCTGCAAATAGTAGAACTCTGAACCATGGTTTAGGATGACCATGGGCTACACCTTGACCCCAAGACCCTACCACAACACCCCTAATACCTTGGGAGGCCCATTAGAGCCATAAGGACCCATTGGGGTCAAACAAAGAGGCTCAATTGACCAAGGTCAACCCTAGCCCTAAATGGGTCAAACTAGCCTACTTAGGGTCAATTGACCTACTCCTAGCCTAGAGGACCCCACCTATGCCCTCCTAACCCTAAAGTGAGGTCAATGGGTCACTAAGGACACATTGGGGTCAGCCCTAGAGGCCAGGTTGACCCAAGTCAACTCAAGCTCCTAATCTGGTCAAAGTACCCTTACTAAGGGTATGTGACCTCCAAAGTGCAGGGTAACCCTACATAACCCTTCCTAGACCTTAGGGGAGGCCAATGGGTCACCAAGGACCCAATGGGGTCAACCCAAATGGTTTTGTTGACCCAAGTCAACTCTGGCCCTAAAATGATCAAAGTGCCCTTACCAAGGGGCATATGACCCCCAAGATGCCCAACCAACCTTACTCAAGTCTTCCTAGACCTTAAGGGAGTCCAATAGGTCACCAAGGACCCATTGGGGTCAACTCAAATGGTCATGTTGACCAAGGTCAACTCTATTCTAGTGTTAGGTCAAATTAGCCTAAATGAGTCAACCCAAGCTCAACCCCTTTTTCCTTTTAAGTTAACCACAACATAATGAAATATTATGGGTGGAAAGGGCTGCCAATAGGCTGGGGAGTCAGCATGGTCAGTTTTGGTGACTAGGAAAGAGAGAGAAAGCTTCATCCCACACTAATGGAGGAGAGAGAAAAGGGGAAAGAGAGTTGAAGGAGGAGATTGGCCAAGGAAAGGCCAATGGTCCCCATTGATGGCAGCATTCATCTTCTCCAGTGAAGGGGAGGAGTTTCCAGCCATTTTCCTGGCTGTCAAGGGGCAGTTACAGCCTCCACCATCATGGCCGAAACAAGCCTTTAATGGCCATGATGGCCATGGCAGTTTCTTCCATTCTTCTCCCCCTCTGATGATTTAAACACCACCAGTGAGCTTGGAGGAGAATTTCCCAATCCTTAACTGAAGAAATCCGGCGAGTTTACTGGGAGATTGCAGAAATCCGATCGGCGACGCCACCACCATGTCAACCCGCAGATCCGCTCGTCTCCAGGCCGCCAACAAGGTCCTCCTCCTCCTCTTTTCTCATGGGCAAATCTTAGGTTTCATTAGGGCCGAGGTTCGGGCACAATTGAGCCCGATCCAATTCAGAAAATTCATGGCTTTCGGCCGAGAAATTTCTTGGTTGGATCGCCGGAATCCGCCCCTCCGGCGGCTGTGCCGCCGTGTGGCGATAGCCACCACCTCAACGGAGGTGATGGTGGCGGTGGCCGGCCGGGGAAGGGACTGGGTGGCCGGCGGCAGACATTTGAAGTCGGCACAGGAAGAAGCAATCCTGGCCGTTGGCTCATCGGGGACGATAACCCCGCGCCGTTGATCTGCGCCAAGATTCGCGCGGCATCAATCAGATACTTTAGGATTTAAATGAATATTATTTCATTTCTGTCACATTTGATGTATTTAATGTATTTAGTTTTTAAAAATACTTAGGGACCCTGAATGGAAATCTGCCCAACATGAAAATTGTAGCTTAGGGTGTCTAGTTTGTAGCAAAAATTGTTTGGCCCCTTTTGGGCCACTGGTTAGACCAGGGTACCCTTTTTGGTAGGACCTATACCTAGACCTAAACAGAAATTATTTTTGGTGCCCACACCTCATTCCTTGTCCAAACAAGTTGAAATTTGGGCAGTGAGAAGGTCTTAGTCATATCTAGAACCTGTCCAAAATTTAGAATTTTTGGAGAACATTTTTCTATAGGTTTTAGAAAAATTTAATAAATCATGATTAATTTAATTATGTGACCTAATTAATTTAAAACTCACCCAAAGTTTGGTGGGTGGTCTTAGATGTCATGATAGGTATAGGGTTAAAACTTTAGCTCATTTGGAGATGTTTAGGATAGGTAATTTACCCACCCTATATATGACCCTATAAGGGTATTTTGGTCAAAAACCACTATTTGATGGTTGAGTGGCCAAATTCCCTCATCAGAGGCTGAAATTTTGGCCACTGATATACTTTGACTTTTTACACTCACTTATGAAGTTTGGAGTGGTTTGGACTAGGGTAGCCCTAGAATTTTAGGGTAGGCCCTTTAGGGTAAATTTCTAGGGTTTGAGGAATTTGGGGTCAAAAGACCTTGGATGGGCTTGAAACTTGGGACAGATGTCCATAGGGTTACTATGGTCCTGTGGTTAAAATTTTAGGGCATTTGGAAGACTTTAAACCCCTTAAATCTATAACCCTAGTTTAGGGAACTAGCTTTGAAATCATAAGTTCTAATACCAAAACCTTCTGAAAAGGGTTGAGTTTTGGAATGGGTAGTTTTTTAGGGTATATACATCTCTGGAAATTTTATAATAAATTTTGGATGAATATTTTTGGTACTTTATTCACAAAGTCATGCTTTACAATTTCCACTTAGGAATTTTTGGAGATAACTATACTTGATTAAATCTGATGAAACTTAGCAAAGGGGCTTGTAATAATGGTACCCATCTCTGTAAATTTCTATGAAATTTTTGAAGAATGATATTTAGTAGTTGCTTCTTTAATTATTTAATTCTATGGAACTTTGGTAAATTTAATAATGACATTTAGATGGTCTGAAAAATTTTAATTTCTTCATCATGATGTTGCTAGTTCCTTATGAAGCCCTAGTAATTTTTACATAATTATTGGAGACATATTTGTGGCACTTCCTTCATTATATTTGATCTTGGGAATTATTTTTAATAAATCTTTTAGAGGTCAAGAACTATATGGAAAATTATGAAAATTGGCAACCAATAATATTTCTCTGTTATTTAGTGGATAAAAATTTTAGGAGGCCAGTACCTGAGCAAAGCTTATGGTTCATGTTCAAATTGACTATGGCCTAGTTGTTGAGGAAAATTCAATAAATAGTAGATTAATTGGGAAAAATATAATTTTCTGAATTTAGACTATATTTATCATAATAGACCTCTGGTAAAATTTGTAGAGTTATTGGAGGAGAATTTAGAGTATCACCTATTGAGTACATCATATTAGCTTAGGATGGTCTGCAATTAGTAAAAACAGCAGAAATCAAATTAAAGTGCACAATGAGTTTAGGAAGTTGGAATAATGGGGCATTAGTCTGGTAGGTGATTTAGGTTTGTCATCAGAAGTGTAGATGAGTAGTGGAGGTTGGTTAGAGTTGTGTGGGGTTCGGGATCGACAAAGGATCACTCATCCTCGTTGAAAAGAAGGAGTCATATACACTTGGGTTAGGTTTCAATTATAACCCTAAGGGATTGAGAGATTTGTGTAGTAACCAATAATAATAAGTGCCTTGCGAAAGGGAGCTTTGGGCGTAATCCCATCGTAGTTCCTAGTGCCTTCGAGAGCCCTTCACGGGGAATACCTTGGGCAGTCCTGGGCTAACGCAACTCATAGGAGTAATGAAACTTCAAGAGTAACTAGAATAACTAGGGTTTCACTCTCACACACCCCGAGGTTACGGGAAGTAGTTTTGGCTAGATGATCAAGCAGTAGGCTCGGTCGTTGTGGTAAGAGGGCAGGATGGCCCGGTGAGCTTCGACTCGGTGTCGGTACGTAAATTTGCATGTGCATAAAAGGAATGATATTAAGGTGGTGGGTCTTCGGTATTGGAGGATCTTAGCACAGACACCGATACGTTGACTCGGCAAGTGTTGTGATAGCACTTCGCCAACAGAAGTCCGGTGCGCCAGCCGGCAAGAGTACGCAGGAGTCCGCTTGTGCACCAGCGTTGAGGCGTACGATAGGTCTGACCAGTAGTGCTATACTGGTTCAGAGGTGGGCGAGGCCCAACCCACCGCTTCCGTCTGCCACTACGTAGGTATCCTGGGAGGTGAGGCTCCAGAAAGGGGGAACTAAAGGTCTGTGTGCACAGAGTCGGGTGTGTGTGTTGCACTTGCTTGATCCATCATACCCACTTGCATGTCATAGCATAAGCGATTCATTTAACCTTTGACACCTAAAATATAAGTGGTATGGGACACTTATACATTAGGCCCTGCAAAACGACCCCTTGGTCTATAAGCTTGTGTGGGCAAGTTTATAAATTAAGGTTAATTTTCTTTACATATTTATATTGCTGTTAATAACCGACACCCCAACGTATAAATTGGTATGGGACTCTTTATACGATGGGAGCCTTGCAAAAGACCCCTTGCTTATATATACCCATATAAGTTAAGGTCACTTTACTTTACTTGTTTACAAATATGATTAGTTACTATATAAATTGCTAGTTTTAGGTCCACCGTCACCTGCATTTGATATACTCTCCACTTTCAAGTCCTCCCTTTCTTCCTCTCCGCTCGGTGCCTAGGAGCCACGGGGGAAGGGGTGGGGGATGATAGGACTTAGTCTTTTAGACTAACGGTTTTCGAACCACATCATTTAGGGGATCGCGGAGCCCAGATTGGAGGAGCAGCCCCAGAGGTTGACACGCTTGGAGATAGGGCAGTCTAGCACAGGAGTTCAGACAGCTGGGACCGTGAGGCCCTTACTCTAGTAGTTTTTATTTTATTTCCTCATGAGAGATCTTGTGGTGAGGAATTGATGTATCGGGCATAAGCCCTTATTTACAGTGCTTGGTTTTGTGGACTCTCCCATCGTGGAGATATTTTACTTGATGTGATATTTCTGTGGACTTTTACTTAGAGTTTTGCTGCGCATGATATTACTCTAATTTTGTTACTATGCTGCGATCGAATTGGCCGGCAGAAACGGCGTTTTGTGGTGATGCCGCTTCAAGGCGTGAAGGAGTCACCGCAAAACGGCGGTTCTGGGCCTAAGACCCCGGTGTCGAGAAAGAAAAAAAATGGGGTCTTACAGCAGCAACTTGGGCAGATAGAGTTTGGATGGAAGCAGAGAGAGGAGCTAGAGTTTTATTAAAAAGAATTTGAAGAGCGGGAGAGATGAATGCAAGTAAATCTTTAGCAATATCAAAGAAGTTTAAATAGAGAGATTCTGGAGTAGTGGAGGAGTAGGGATTATGATGACCATAATTGGAGCGAACAAAAAATGCACTTGACATGTCTGTATGTGTGTAGTCAGATGCAGAAGATGGAAGGTCTGTTTGGACTAGGAAAGGGAAGGGAATAGAGGGACGAGTTGTTTTAGAGGGTGGAATTTGTGGTGTGGGGAGAGGTTCTTGATGTGGTGAGGATGGGGGAATCACGAGATTGAATGTGTGGGAGGAGATAAAGGTGTCAGGATCTGTGATAGTTAAGTGAGGTGGAAGGGGGATTGAGGTGGGGATGGTTGTGGTGATTGGGAAGGATAGAGTTGATGGGATTCCTAAATGGGGGAGGAGGGAATTTCAGTGATATTTATTTGTGGAGAATTTGCAGGAGATGGAGCTGGAGTAGGAATATAAACTGGTTGTTGTGGTTGTTGTTGTGGTTATTAAAGAGAAGGAATGTTGGAAGAGGAGGGAGCTGCTTCTGAGGGTGAGGGAGAGGCTATTACTGCCCTTGTGCTTTCAGAAGGCCTGGAGGAAGAGGACGGAGCCTTGGAGGGCTTTGTGATGGTCCTCTCCCACTTTACAAAAAGGGCACAGGTGAGCCTCTCGGAGGCATTGATGAATATGGTCGGGGAGAGCAGTGATTCAGCAGCCTTCTCCTTCAGGAAGATTCCTAATATTCTTCCAAAGCAAACCTCTTTCTTTGTATTCTTTTTCTTAATCAGATCAAACATGATCTGATCTCAGTTCACCTTCTTCTTGTTTACTATTACACACATCACCAGGAATTGATGCCTGGTTATGTAATCATGGGCAATGTGCTTGCCTAGCAACACTTTCCCCACAATGTCTGCTAGAAATTTGAACTCGACAGACAGGTGTTTCTTCAGCAATTTATTTGGGGTTTCTCCAGTATACCCCATCATACTCAGCATCGCATCATATTCCTCAGTATCAACTTCTAACTCTTATTCGCCATTAGTTAATTCAAAAATTTTAGTTAGAACAACGGGGGTGAGAGAAACTGCATTACCCGAGACTGTCCCTGTCATAGTGTTCTCATCGGTTGTGGAAGAAGTGTAGACCCACTCTCTGATCTCAGTGCTAGCTATTTTGTTCATGGTGGATAGCAGATTCTTAAACTGTTGTTCTTCATGGAGTTTGAGGATGTCCAGGAAGACTGCGTTTGAATGTTGGAAGGAATCAAAATCGACATCAAATCTAGTGTCGAATTGCATTACCGTGAGGGTGCCTGCTGGAATCGCCATTAGTTCGCCTGCAACAGAAAAACAAAGATCAAGTGCAAGGGAACTGAAAGCGCGGGAATGAGGTCGAAGAAAACCTAGATATAAGATTTTCCAGAATATGAATCGACAAACTCTGTACCACGAAAAATAAATAATTCTTCAATCTGAGGTCGACGAAATAATTTATATTTAAATGATTCGTCGAGCTCAGTTTGAGGATTTCAAAACATTTCGTAGAGCTCCGTTCGATGACAGTTTTCTGAAGTAGATTCGTTGATCTCCGTTCGACGAACACAGCTAAACTCACAGAGAGTTTGTCGACCTCCGTTCGATGAATATCTCTAGGACTTTTCCCAGTTCGTCGAACTTCATTCGACAAACTTTGAAGAATTCTTCGAGTGCATATAGAAGTTAAATCAAGGCTTCTCCATTGATCATACCCAGCTGATTTATAAAGAAAAGATAATTCCTTTCATCCAAGGGTTTGGTGAAAATATCAGCTCTTTGTAAATTAGTGTAAATATAGACAAGTTTAATTTTGTTTTTGTCTACACACTCTCTAATGAAATGATGCATAATGTCTATATGCTTAGTCCTACTGTAATGAACTAGATTCTGTGATATGGATATAGCACCTGTGTTATCATATAATAGAGTTGAATTATTTAAGTTGAAACCATAGTCCAGGAGTTGATTCTGAATCCACAACATCTGTGAACAGCAACTGCCAGCTGCTATATATTCTACTTTAGCTGTTGATGTAGACATAGATGATTGTTTCTTACAGAACAAAGACACTAGTCTCATACCAAGGAACTGACAAGTTCCTGAGGTAATTTTCGTATCTACCCTGCATCGAGCAAAGTCAACATCTGAATATCCAGTTAAATTAAGTCATAACTCAGTTGGATACCAAAGGCCTAGACTAGGACAACTCTTTATATATCTCAAAATTCTTTTTAGAAAAATTAGGTGAGATTCCTTAGGGTTCACATGGAACCTAGCATAAAGGCATGTGGTAAACATTATATCAGGTCTGCTAGTTGTAAGATATAATAGGGACCCAACAATGCCCCTATATAACATCTGGTCAATAGGTTTCCCATGTGGATCAGAATCTATTACAGCATTAGTAGTCATACGTGTTTTCTTTGCTGAGGCATCAGCCATTCCAAACTTTTTAAGAAGCTCTTTAGCATATTTAGCCTGGGAGATGAAGATGTCATCAGGTAGCTGCTTCACTTGGAGACCATGGAAGTAGGAGAGCTCACCCATGCTACTCATCTCAAACTTAGAATACATGAGGTCAAAAAACCTCTTGTATAGTTTAGAGTCAGTAGACCCAAATATGATGTCATCCACATAAATTTGTACTAACAAGATTTTATCCTTATGGTGCCTAGTGAATAATGTTTTATCTACTATGCCTCTAGTGAATTCATGCTCTATCAGAAAGCTAGCTAAGGTCTCATACCAAGCTCTTGGAGCTTGCTTTAGACCATAGAGGGTTTTATGCAATCTAAATACATAAGAAGGATGGGTTGGAGAGACAAAACCTGGAGGTTGTTCAACATAAAGCTCTACTTTTAGCACTCCATTTAGAAAGACACTTTTCACATCCATCTGGTAGACCTTAAACTTCTTGTAGGCAGTATAGGCAAGAAAGATTCTAATTGCTTCTAACCTTACAACTGGTACAACGGTTTGATCATAGTCTATTCCTTCTTCTTGCATATATCCTTGAGCAACAATCCTAGCCTTGTTCCTCACAATTGCACCTTGGGAATCTAGTTTGTTTCTATATACTCATTTGGTTCCAATGACTGGGTAGTCTTTGGGTCTTGGAACCAAATCCCAAACTCTACATCTCTCAAACTTTTTGAGTTCCACTTGCATTGCAATGATCCAGTGGGGATCTTGCTCAGCATCTTTCATGGATTGAGGTTCAACTTGAGAGAGAAAACAAACATGCATCACATCTTGGTTGAGTTGATGCCTTGTCTGTACACCTACTGTTATGTCTCCAATCACTTGGGATCTAGGGTGATCCCATAGTGTGACAAGATCAGTGGGTGGAGTTGGTTTAGCAACAACATTTGAATTTAATTCCTCTTGTGGAATTATGCTTGCTATTGAATGAGGTTCAGCGTCTTCCAAAGATTCATCTTCGCTGTCTTTAGCAACTTATGGAGTAGGAGGTGATATAACTTCTTGTGTAAGGTTCAACTCACCCATTTTCTCACACAAGTGAGGTACCTGCAAAGTGTTATTGGTAGAAATCTCTTTCTCCTTATAAGACATGTTAGTTTCATCAAAGGTTACAGGAATAGATTCTTCAATTTTCAAAGTAGATTTGTTAAACACCTTATAAGCTTTGCTTACTTGGGAATATCCTAGAAAAATTCCCTCTTCAACCTTAGTTTCAAACTTTCTAATATATTTTTGATTATTATTATGTATATAACATACACATCCAAATACTTTAAAATAAGTGATTTTAGGTTTCTTCTCTTTAAGTACTTCATAGGGAGTCTTATTCTTAAGTTTATGTATCAAACTTTTGTTCAATACATAATTTGTTGTGCTTACAGCCTCTGCGCAAAAGGATAGTGCCATATAAGTATCTGCAAGTAATGTTCCTGCAACTTCAATTAGGGTTCTATTCTTCCTTTCAGCTACCCCATTTTGTTGGGGAGTTCTTGGAGCTGAGAAGCAGTGTCTGATACCTTCCTTCTCACAGAACTCATGCATAAGAAGAGACTCAAACTCTGTACCATTATCACTTCTGATCAATGCAACATGATTAGAGTACTCAATCTGTATGGTCTTGAGAAAATCTGTATGAACTTTAAAGGTATCTGACTTAGATCTCAAAAAGAACACCCAAGTGAATCTTGAGAAGTCATCTACAATGACTAGTGTATAGGATTTCCCTCCTAGGCTTTGTACAACAATAGGTCCAAATAGGTTCATGTGTAGCAAGTACAAAATCCTAGGTGAATCACTTTTATTAATTGATTTAAAACTAGATTTAGTTTTCTTGCCTAGTTGACAAGCCCTACAAAGGCCTTCCTTCTTGTAGGGACTAGAAGGTAAGCCTCTTACAAGACTGTCTTTAGATAGCCTAACAATATTTTTCATGTTTATATGTCCTAGTCTTTATTCCAAAATTCATTTTGATTGCTAACTAAATTAAGCAGACAAATATCTGAATTGGCAGAAAGAAAATCAACTAAGTATATGTTTCCTTGTCTATTTCCAATTAAAATTTTTTGTTTTTCTTTATTAGAAATAATACAGGATGTAGAGTTAAAGTGTACTTGATAACCTTCATCACATAATTGACTGATAGAGATGAGGTTATGCATGAGTCCTTTTACATAAGTCACCTTCTTGAATGTGACTGCTCCAATCTTCACTTCTCCATAGCCTTCATACTGGCCACACTTTGAATCACCAAAGATAATCTTTGGTCCCAGCTTGGACTTGTAATTGTGTAGGTTGTCCTTACTGCCAGTCATGTGCTTGGAGCATCCACTGTCCAGATACCATAGTTGATTAACAACTGGATAGCTCTTTACCTGCAGAAAAAAATAATTAACTGTTCTTGACCCAGGTTACCTTGGGTCCTTTGTTTTGCTGATAGGAAAAACTTGAAATCACAGAATATTCAGGTTGTGATTTATATCCTAATGTGTGATATCTTCTAGGTGGTATTATCCAATCAGCAAGAGGGTTAAATGGTTTCCTTGTTTGATTAGGGATGTTGTTATAGTTATAATTTTTATCAAGTCTGACTGGGTTCGACAAAATGTTTTGAGTTCGTCGAGCAGAGTTCGACGAAATTGGATGAGATCATCGATCTCTGCTCAGAGAATGAACATAGTCATTTTCTGTGCCCTAAGTTCGTCGACCTCTACTCGACGAACCATACACAGTTCGTCAATCGCAGTAAGACGAATGATTATTATATAGATTTGCGTTCAGCGTTCGTTGACGTGAGTTCGACGAACTTGCCACATTTCGTTGATCTGAGTTCGACGAAAGCTGCTGAACATTGTTCTGTATATTAATTTCCTTATCCTTTCTTCTTTCTTTATTTTTGAGTTTAATTTCAAGTTTATTGGGATTGTTACTACCCATTTTTTCTTTACCTTTAGCAGCTACAAATTTTAAGGGGGTTGTTAATATGTTTTTCTTGAGAATGGGGGGGGGGGGTAAACTTGATGAAGCACCCAATCCCAGTTTGTCATTTAGTCTGGCAATGACTGTGCTTGTGATGTCCATCAGCTTCAGGCTTCTCCCATTGAGAGATTCCTCAAGTTATTTGGCCTCACATAGCTCTATTTTCAAGGAGTTAATTTGTTCATTAGCTATATTTAATTCTTCCTTTAACCTAGTGTTTTCAACAATCAGAGTTTCTTGATTAGCTAATTTTTCCCTAAGTGATTTGATTTTTTTTCAGAATTTATTAAATCAATAAACATAGTTTTAAATTCAAATTTGAAAGCATCAGAATTATAGTCAAAAGATAAAAGTACCTGATCAGCTTCTGTCTCTGAAGCTTCTTCATTGTCTGAATCTTCTTCTTTTGATTGACTTCTAGAGGCATCAATTGCCATGAGGCATACTTCCTTCGCCCTTTCCTCTTATTCATCTTCACTGGAGCTGGAGGATGTGGATTCATCCTCAGTTTCACTCCAGGATTCAGCTACAAAGCCTTGCACCTTCTTCTTATATTTGCTGGAGGAAGGTCTTGAATTTTATTGTCTTCTTGTATCCTTCTCTCTTCTTTTCTCTTTTTTCTAATTTTCTGGACACTCTGAGATGAAGTGTCCAGGTATCCTACATCCAAAACACACTACCTCTTCAGTAGGGGTTTTGTCATACCTTGGCTTGTCATCCTGACTGGATGACCTCTTCCTGAAGTCTTTCCTTGCCATTTTATAGAATATTTTGGCAAGCAGACTCATTAACTCTTCATTCACTGTTGAAGTTTTTGTCTCTTCAGCAGCCTTGAATGTCAGGCTGTGTACCTTCCTGGCTGGTGGAGGTGTCCTTTGCTCTGCTGCTTCTCTGTATTTAATGAGCTGCTCAAAGGACTTGAGCTTTCCTAAAAGAGATTTAGTGGAAATCTCATTTAAGCTTTTGGCCTTCTTGATTGGCCAGATCCTTGAATCCAATGAGCTTGGGAAGCACATAAGGATTTTATCATCCACCTCAGTGAGGGTGATGTCCTTGTCCAAGGTTTTCAGCTCATTGATGATTGAGCTCAACATATTGTACATGTCTGCTACAGATTCTACTTCCTCCTTCTTGAAGTTCTCATATTGTGATATGAGATTGGATCTTCTGTCTTTTCTTTCATCAGCAGATCCAGCCACCATTTGATTAAGGGAATCCCAAATGGCCTTGGCTGATGTGCATTCTGCCACTTTCTGGAAGATGTCATCTGACATTGTTTGAGCCAGAATATTCATGGCTTTGGCATCAACAACTTTAACTTTCTTCTGGGCTTCAGTCCACTCAGGTGGTGGAACTATATTAGTTCTTGAAGCTGTTGTTGATGTAGAGGCAGTAGCTTGAGGAGGACCTGTCAAGATGGAATTGTAGATATCCTCATCAATAGAATTCATATATAATTTTATTCTTGCCTTCCAGATGGCAAACCTATTTAGGTTGCACACTAGAGGTCTGGTGCTTACATAGTCTTTGTTCTGTGCCATGCTGTGAATATAAACTTAATAGAAGTAAAGGTCAGATCTAACATAGGATCTTTTGGTTCAATGGGTTAACTTGTACAACTAAAGGAAACTTTGCTCTGATACCAATTGAAAGTAAGGGTTAGATCTGAAATACTCTAGAGGGGGGGGTGAATAGAGTATCTTGAAAACTTAAAACATTTTGTTGTAAATAAAAACAAACCTAAGATAATGTAATCTAGCACAGCAAATCACAAACACAGCAATGTAGCTAGCACAGCCACATCAAGAACAAAATAAAAAGAGCAACCAGACAACATAAGAATTTTATAGGGGTTCCCCTAAACTTGGGTACATCCACTCTTCTACCACCCTGGTAGGAATCCACTCAGGTTTTTTCTCATGTGACTGCCACCAATGAGCTTTTGATCAGGTGCTCAAAAACCAATCCTCAAGTTTTTTGATCAGGTGACTTTAAACCAGGAATAACTTTTGAAGGGAGTTAAGAACCCTTTATACAGTGGGGGATGAGAGAGTGATTATGTCTTCTCTTTCTCAAATACAACTGAGAAGACTTTTAATGGATCTTGATTTTGACAAAGCTCCTCTTGAGATATAGATTTGTTCAGGAAGGATGGAGCTTTGCTTCAGGGTGAGTAGGCCTTCAGTGTTTCAGCCTTGACTAGCAGCTATCTAGGTGCTTCTTGACTGATATAGTAATTGTTGTCCTTTGAAGAATCCTGGGATGAAGACAGAAGAAGACTCTTGATTTAAATGGTTGTTCTTCTTCTTCTTCAGCTTGCTGTTCTTTCTCTGGTCTAGGGCTTCTGATTTTTCTGTGTTATTGGCCTGTCTATTTCGTTCTGTGTTCAGAAGAGAAGGAAGAAGAAAAGCCTATTCATTGTGTTGTTGTCTCTTCTCTTGAGGGAAGAGAAAGAAAATCCTTTTTATATTTCTTTGTAATCTTCCTTCTAAATTTGATTTTTTTCCTTCATTCAATGCCGACGGCCTGGAGAATATTTGCATTGATTGATTTCCCCAACTGTCCCATTGAAAAGCGGCAAGTAATAATCCTGATGAAGACCATAATCAATGCTTGCTTCTAACGGTAATATTCGGAGAATATTTAAGCATTGATTACTCGGGAATTATTGCAATAGAAAAGGGACAGAGGGAGGGAAATTTCCAAGTCTGGAACTTTACAAAATTCGTTGAAAAGAAAACAGAATTCGTCGATCTGTGTCCAGAGTTCGTCGAGCAGAGAAGTCAAGTTCGTCGAGCTGAAAATAATTGTTCGTCGAGCTGAGATCCAAGATCATCGAACTAAGAACTGATAACTACTTTCTCTAGACCCTTGCCAATTCTATACATCAAAATCGTCGAGCTGAGAATATAACTTCGTCGACTGGAGTTCAGAATTCCATGTTTCTTGTACTTAAGAATGTTGAAGTAACGTGTCCAGAAATCATCGACCCTAGAACTGGGTTCGTCGACTTGAGAATTAGTTTCGTCGAACTGAGAGCTTCTAACTGCTACTTGATGAATCTTGCCAAGACTGTGGTCTAAGTTCGTTGAGCTGAGAAGGTGAGTTCGTCGACTGGAGTGTGATCCTGGACTTAGAATACTTAGATGTTTCTGGAATAACATGTTGAAGTAGAATACCTAGAAATCATTGACCTGAGAACTAAGTTCGTCGACCTAAAAACTAAGTTCATCGACTGGAGTTAAGTGTGAAGAATTCTGGACTTGGAATGTTGAAGTATGCTCTGGAAATCATCGACCTGAGATTCAAGTTCGTCGAGATCAGCTCAGATAATTTTCTCTAAGTTCGTCGAGCTGAGCATGACTTCCGTCGACCTGAGTTCGACGAACGTCGAACTCATTTTCTAAGTCATTGAAATTTCTCTAAGTCTTGAGTCTTTTGCAGTCTGTTGATGGCTGGTCCATGTAGTGTTGACTTTAAGGACATGGTCTAGACTCTAGGACACATACATGACCCTAGCTATACATGTTGGGTCAAACATCCTAATTTAGTGAACCTAGCCCAAATCCAACTAGGGATCCAACACACCTAGTCTCCATATCCACCCTCCACCCCTCCTGGGCTGACCACGAGCCCGCCACCGGTCATGCCTATGCACTAGGCTTCGACCTATATGGCCTCGAGGACGTCGAGAACTACTAAGGCATCCCCCTGTGGCAGCTGGGCCATGAGGGTCTGCAGGCCCATATGCGGGCTATGGAGCTCCACCATATGGTGGTTCGCCGCAGCTTCAATCTCAGCAACCTACTCCAAAAGGCTGAGCAAGCTCGCGACATCGCCAAGGATAAAGCCATCGACTTGGTGAGGCAGCTCGGCATTGCTGAGAAGCTTCTCACCCAGCCTGCCGGCGGACTGGTAAGCATCGGGTTTTCGCCTGCCCTCCTCCCTTTTTACATGGATTCTTCTTTTTTCTATTGCTAATACACTTCCCTATCAGGATGCTAAGGCCGCTGGAGAGTTGCGAGCTAGCGACGCTGGACAGGAAGAGGAGATTGGTCAGCTACGCGCCCGCCTTACCGAACTGGAGGGGACGAACGCGAAGCTGACGGAGGAGAATACGAGCCTCAGCCGCGAGGTCCGCCGCCAGGCTAAAATCTTCTTCCCAGCCAGGGACGCCGATCATTCCCTCCCCTACAAGAGGCCGAGGATCTTTGACGAGGCCGACCTCGCCGAGAGGCTACAGATCAACTACATCCAGGCCGCTGAATACACCCTCCAGATGATGAAGGACGGTGGAGTGCTGGTGGAGGGGTGCGCGCATATCTCGGCCCGGGACTTGATGTCGAGCCTCTTCCCAGCGATGCCGCCCAGTGAGAAGGAAGACAGTCTTGATGCGCTGTTCGGGAAGGGCTTCCAGGACCTGTCCGGCGGATGGGAGGAGGAACATCAATCCGGCGAGGGGGGCAAGGGCTAATTATATATTTCAGCTGGATGAGATGTTGGCAAAAGGTTTCATAAGACCGAGTTCTTCACCTTGGGGTGCACCAGTGCTGTTCCTTAAAAAGAAAGATGGGTCGATCAGGCTATGCATCGACTATAGAGAGCTGAACAAGGTTACTATTAAGAACAGGTACCCGTTGCCTCGGATTGACGATCTGTTTGACCAACTGCGTGGTAGTGTCGTGTTTTCCAAGATTGATCTTCATTTGGGCTATCACCAGTTGCGGATTCGGGAGTCAGATGTTCCGTGGATGGCGTTCCGCTCTCGTCATGGGCATTTTGTGTTTTTGGTTATGTCATTTGGTTTGACGAATGCGCCCTCAGCTTTCATGGATCTGATGAACAGAGTTTTCAAGGATTTCCTAGATAAGTTTGTGATTGTCTTTATAGACGATGTTTTGGTGTACTCTAGAGATGCGGAGGAGCATGATCGACTTTTGCGACTGGTCTTGGCGACTCTGAGAGACCATAAGCTATGCACCAAGCTGAGCAAATGCGAATTTTGGTTGCCTCAAGTTTCTTTTCTCGGCCACGTGGTTAATAAGGAGGGAATATCGGTGGACCCAGAAAAGATCGCTGCTGTTATGGAATGGGCGAGACCTGTTACTCCCAAAGAGACCAGAAGCTTCTTGGGCTTGGCTGGATATTATAGAAGATTTGTAGAGGGCTTCTCTACCTTGTCTGCGCCGTTGACCAAGTTGACGCAGAAGAATGTAGCCTTCATATGGGATGACAAGTGTGAGGAGGCTTTTGAGGAACTAAAACAAAGGCTATGTTCAGCTCCAATTTTGTCCTTGCCTACTGAAGATAGTGAGTATGATATATATATGGATGCGTCGCATGTCGGACTGGGCTGCATATTGATGCAGGGCGGAAAGGTGATTGCGTATGGGTCGAGGCAGCTAAAGACTCTTGAGAGGAATTACCCTACGCATGACCTGGAATTTGCAGCTGTGATCCATGCGTTGAAATTGTGGAGGCATTTGCTATATGGCGCGCAGTGCAAGATTTTCACGGATCATAAGAGTTTAAAGTATATATTCACCCAGAAAGAATTGAATCTGCGCCAGCGACGATGGTTGGAGTACGTGGCCGACTATGATGTTGAAATCCAGTATCATCCGGGCAAGGCTAATGTGGTGGTCGATGCCCTGAGTCGGAACTCAGGGAAGATTTTCAATCTCTCTGCCGAGCGTCTAGTGGAAGAGTTCCTTTTGATGGAGATTTCTGTGTGAAGCTGCGATTCGCAGAGTAGCTTGGCAATGGCAGAACCTTCGTGGATTGCGCTTACGAGACTGCATCAGAAGGATGATCCCGATCTTCTACATTTGTATCTTCGAGCTGAAAAAGGTGAATTACCAGATTTCTCTATAGATGAAGCGGGTACCTTGAAGTATCGTGGCGGGTTCTGCATTCCCGCAGTTGGAGATATTCGGGATATGGTGTGCAGAGAAGCCCACGGATCTAGTGTTGCTTACCATCCAGGGTCTACCAAGATGTACCATGATTTAAAGCAGATTGTCTGGTGGTATGGGATGAAGAAGGACATAGCCAGATTTGTTTCAAAATGTTTCACTTGCAGGCGTGTGAAAGCCGAACATGGGAGGCCTGGTGGCAAGCAGACTCCCTTGGAGATTCCGATGTGGAAGTGGGAGAGTATCTCGATGGATTTCATTACAGGCTTACCGAGATCTCCTAAAGGGCATGATTCAGTTTGGGTGATCGTAGACAGATTGACGAAGTGTGCTCACTTCGTACCATTTAAGATCGATTATCCGATGAGGAAGATAGCCGAGCTGTATTTGGATGAGGTTATCAGATTGCATGGTGTACCCGTGAGTATCATATCAGATCGAGACTCCAGGTTTACGTCTCGTTTTTGGAAGAGCCTTCAAGAGGGGTTGGGTACAGATTTGAGATATTCCACAGCTTATCATCCGCAGACCAATGGTCAGACGGATCGAGTAAATCAGATTGTGGAAGATATGATCCGATGCTATATTATGGACCACAGAGGAGCGTGGGATGAGCGCTTGCGGCTTATGGAATTTGCGTATAACAACAGTTATCAAGAAAGCTTGCAAATGGCTCCTTTTGAAGCTTTGTATGGGAGGCGCTGCAGGACTCCCTTGTTTTGGGCTGAGGTTGGCGAGAGACCTTTGTTGGGTCCAGAAGCACTCGAGGAAATGGAAACCGCTGTGAAGCTTATACGGGAAAAGCTTCGGATAGCCCAGGAGAGATATGAGAAGAACGCCAATCGGCGTAGATCGGACTTGGAATTTGTGGTGGGGGACTCAGTGTTCTTATAGGTCTCCCCGTTGATCGGAGTCAAGCGGTTTGGCAAGAACAGGAAGTTGGACCCGAGGTACGTGGGGCCGTTTCCGATTGTTGAGCGGATTGGGATATCAGCTTATAGGCTGGCGTTGCCCGCAAATTTCCCTGGCGTGCATGATGTCTTCCACGTCAGTCAGCTGCGGAAATGTGTGGTGAATGGCTGGCAGGTTTTGGATTCTGTGCCTCAGTTGAAGCCGAATCTTTCTTATGTGGAGGTGCCTGTCCGCATTCTGGATTCTCAGGTTCGTGCGTTGTGAAAGAAGACTATTACTATGGTTAAAGTTTTATGGAGGAATCAGGATGTAGAAAGCGCGACTTGGGAATTGGAGTCGGCTATGAGGGAGGATCACCCTCATCTGTTTCCCTGATCTTGTGCCTGGTATGTTCTGTTTTATTTATATATAGCCCCTTCCTGGCTCTTTCTCTCTCCTTCTTCATAGGAGTGTTGCGAGTAAAGTTTCGAGGCGAAACTTTCTTTTATGGGGAGTGGCTGTAACGCCCCCGGTTTTTCTTTGTTTTGTTTGATCTTGGATTGGCGTTATGATGACGCATTTTTCCGGCCTTTCGCCATTGTAGAGCGTAGTCTTAGCTCTTTAGGTTCCTGGTGTAGCCTGGTTGTAGCATGTTGGCAAATTTCCCCAGCTAGCTGGAGTCTCTTTTGGTGACTCGGTTGGGCCTCTTAGGGAAATGCTTGTGTTTTGGCTTCGGGAGGTGTTAGCCCGAGTGTGTGATCGTCGGATGTTGTTTTCGACCTCACCGTTGTTTTCGTAGCTTGGTTGTTTAGCTACGGTGCGAGTTTTGGTCGAAATCCGGGATCATTTGCTTTCGCGTCGTTTCGGCGTTTGTTCTGTTTGCTGTAATGTTTGTAATGTTTGTTGTGCTGTGCATGCCTGATGTGGCTGAGCTATTAGGCTGGTGCCTTGTCTCTTGTTTGCTAGGAGTTAGCAGGTTTCTTTTTCTGTGAAAGTTTGGGTGACACGGCCTGGGTCACGCCCGTGACCCAGGGCGTGTCGTGCTCGGGTAGAGCTCCCGTTTCTCTCGTCGATGAATTTTTGGTCGACAGGGTTTTTGTAGGAACATAGCCTGTGATACGGGCGTGTCACAGGGCGTGTCCCCCTTCATCGAGCTGCGCTCGATGGTCGTCAGGCGGAGTTTTAGTGAGAACACGGCCATGTCACAGGCGTGTAGTATCGGACATGGGCGTGACACGGGGCATGTCTCTCTGTTCGACGATCGGCGCTCCACGATCGTCGAGTGGTGTTTGAGTTGGTACACGGCCTGTGACACGAGCGTGTCACAGGGCGTGTCACCTGTTTCGTCGAGCTGAGATCGACGATCGTCGAGTGGGTAGGTGTGTGAGTACATGCCCCGTGATACGGGCGTGTCGGGCCGTGTCACGGGCGTGTCGGGGGGCGTGTCCCGTGTTTTCGTCGAGTGGAGATCGACGTTCGTCGAGTGTGTTAGTAAACGCCCCGTGACACGGGCGTGTCGGGCTGTGTCACGGGCGTGTCTGGGGCATGTTCTGTACTTTTTCCCTGAAAGCATCTTTTGTTGCCGTGAACCGTTTTTCCTCCTCATTTTCATCATTCCCGAGTCTGGAGAGCTTCCAGCGGAAGGGTTTTGAGAGGAGGCGGTGGTTGTTTTGGTCGGCGATTCCGGGAGGGTTAGAGCCCGTTTTTCTCGTGTGATAGCGGATTTGGCTTGCTCTCGGCTAGATCTTCCCTTCCATGTAAGTTTTTCTTGATTTAGGGTTGATTCTAGGAGTTGAGAATTTCTGAATTCTTTTCTTTTTCCTCAAGTTTCAGTTTTGGTCTTCTAGGTGGCCGATCTTGCCGCCGGTGCCAAGCTGTGGTGTTAGCTGTTGTTTTTCCTGGAGGTAGAGGCAAGTGGCTCTCCTGCCCTTGCCAATTTAGTCTAACTCTTGCTCTGTTTTCTTTTTCCTGTGCAATACTTCTGTTTGAACAATAGGATGCCTTTTTCCTTCATTTCATCCATGGGCTGTTTCTTTGCCTTTTTACATTTCAATCAATGTTCTCCCTTTTGTCCGAGGTTTGGTGTACAGTGGGTAGTTAGAGTTAGGGTGAGGCTGCGGTAGTGGTAGTTTAGGTTTAGTTGCGGTAGCCTCGAGTAGTTAGGATGGTACAGAGGGTTGGGATTAAATTTCCAACTTTCTGTTTAGGCTGCGGTTTTAACTAAAACTTATGTTTACCCTAAGTGGAAAGCGCTGACAGCGTCGAGTGAGCCGAGTTCACTCATCGCCGTCATCCATCGTGGGATTTGCGGCTAAGTATTTTGGCGTCACGTGAGTGGAGCTTACTCAACGCCGCGTCGAGTGGGCTCGACATTTCTGTCTTGGGTTCGTGTGTTTCCTTAGGATGGTTAGTGTTACTTTTCCCTTTTTCTAGGGGGTGGTATTGGGTGTTCGGCTAAGTTTTGCATGCCGACTCTTGGGTTGTGGCATGTGGTGGAGTTTTTGGTGGCCTCTGGAGGGTTGGTTTTATGTGGAGAGCTCGGGCCACCGCCTTTTGCCCCGATTTCGGTTGGCGTGTGTGGGACCCTAGTGCTGCCACTGTTTGACCCCTTAGCCCTCTTTGGATCTGGTTTTGGTTATGTATTCAGATCCATGTTTTGACCACTGCCACTTACCCACGTGTTAGGACTGTTAGTCCCTTTCCTGTTTATGTTTTCTCTTTCTTTTGGCAGATATGTATATGTCTTGTTTCTGTTGCAGACTCTTTGTAGGGCATGTTGCTTTTATTGCTCGCACTTGGTGTGCTTTGCTGTGCTTTAGACAGTACTCTTTTCTTACTGTCATGCCCTATCTTTTGCTTATAGAAGTTTGTTGTCGGGTTGGTAAACCCTTCTTTTTATTTGCTCTTTAATCTAATGTTCTATTTACCTTTTGATTATTTTTCTTGCTGAGGTGTTCTTTTTTTCTTGAATGCCTTAGGTTCAGGTAGTAGCCAGTTCTGCGGCTAGTTCTTTTGGAGGGGCTGATTGGTGGCCTCTTGGGTAGCTGAGATAGCGGATCACCGATTTTGTGAGGTAGTTCTTTACCTTTCTGTATAGACATACATACTCACCAGTGGGTTCGTGTCAAGTTGTTGGCACCCACTGGTGGCTTCTTGCGATGCTGGGTATAAACTTAAACTGCTGTTTTTGCCTATTTGTGGTTGTTTACTTGCTTCTGGGAAGGATTTATGCTAGGTTGCATGTTAGATATTTTAAACCCTAAAAGCACTATTATATGTACATCATGCATAACATATTTATAAAACAAAGACACTATATTTCCTTAGCGTAAAACACTATCTTTCATACATACTATATTCACCTTAGAGTCGTGCATACCATGAGTCGTCCCTCGTGGACACTTATGCTCATTTAGGGTGTCAACTTAATTGAACCAAACTATTTTCTGTTGCGTATAAATATACTTTTAATTGTGGACTAGCTGATCCACCGTGCCGAGGGATACGGCCAATCAACATAACTGCTTTTCTTTCATAATTAATCAACGATTTTCCTTAAAATCTAAGGTCTGGAGTTTTGCCTGAGCGTGTGCAGTTATCCCCTGCACGACGTGGCATCACGACACGTGTTTTCTCTTGCTCTGATACGATTTTATCGTTGAGAAAATGCGGGTTGTGACAGTTGGTATCAGAGGGAGGTTGCTTGACAAATGGTCGGGCAACCTTTCCCTTGTCTGCATTAGTGGTTAGCGTCATACCATACACACACCGATATGTCATCATCACGTCTTGGCTAAAGCACGAACACTACACCCATGAGCATAAAGAAGTATACGGGGCATATTATGTAGTATGGGATGCATAATATGTGTTTGTATATGGATCCACCATAGGAGGCAACATGTGAGGGTTATGTAGTATGGGATGCATAACCTCACCACATGAATGCGGCTAGCACGCTTTCTTTTTTCATTGCATGGGAATGTTATGTAGTATGGGATGCATAACATTTTCATGTGTACGCCGCCCATAGCATGCATTAAGACCTTTTTAGAATGCATATCACATCATGCATAACATAACATCTCATAAGCACAACGTGCCAAGCTAAAGATTTGCATGATGACATATGTACACACATGGATTTGTGTCAAAAAAAATACAAATACATGCATTCATGGTTTAGGCACATGAGTTAGTATGATGGTGGTGAACCATCTTAGGTTAAGCATAACATCATCATGGTAAAAACAACACCCAGAGCAAGTTTTGCAGTTGAAGTTCATATTTAAGTGTGTTTGTCTGTACCAGGTAGTTTTGTTCTAGCAGTTGGGCTAGGTTTTGTCTAAAGCTTGTGCGATTATAGGATGGCGAGACGTCCTGCGACGAGATCGACCCCCCAATCTGAGGGTGAGACGTCAGGAGCACCGAGCGAGGCGTTGGTAGAAAACCTGCGGTAGAGTAATGAAGCTTTATCGAGGCAGGTAGTGGCTATGCAGGCTCAGATTCAGTCCCTTGTAGCAGTGCTGGCGGGACAGACTCCGAGAGTTCCGGACCCCGCTGAGGGAGTAGCTGTTCCTGCCCCTCCTGCTCTGCCCGTGCCTTTTGTTGGGTATATTGGTATAAATGTACCTGATTTGAAGAAGCCTCGCCCTACTCAATGATATACATCAAAATGTATTTGATGTATTTTGAGTTGCCTTGTGCAGGTTAAGTATTTGCAGGGAAAGCAGAAAAGTTTCTAAGTCCATGTGTCGACACCCAAAAGGAAAGTGTCGACACTTAAGAAGACTTGTGTCGACACCCAGACAAGCAGTGTCGACACTTGGAGTGATTGTGTCGACACCAGGGATGCAGAGTCGACACCAGACAGAATGTGTCGACACAAGGAGCTGTGTCGACACTCAATGGAGAAAAGTCCAGTGAAGCAGTGTCGACACTTGTAGTGATTGTGTCGACACTAGGGATGCAGAGTCGACACCAGACAGAATGTGTCGACACAAGGAGCTGTGTCGACACTCAATGTAGAAAAGTACAGTGAAGCAGTGTCGACACTTAGAAGTAGTGTCGACACACAGAGGAACTGTGTCTACATCAGAAAGTGTCGACACTTGGAGGCTGTGTCGACAGTCAGCAAAAGTCAGCAGAGTCTAAGTATAAGTGTCGACATTTTAAGGAATGTGTCGACACACAACAAAAGACTCAACACATGAATAAAGTGTCGACATAATGAAGAATGTGTCGACACACAGCAGAAGACTCAGTACATGAAGAAAGTGTCGACACAAGGAGCTGTGTCGACACTTAGCAAAGTTCAACAAAATTCTAAGTACAAGTGTCGACACAAAGGACATGTGTCGACACTCAGCAAAAGTCTCAACAGAAGAAGAATGTGTCGACACAAGGAGCTGTGTCGACACTCAGCAAGTATCAACACAGAAGACAAGTGTCGACACCAAGAAAATATGTCGACACTGAACAAGTTCAACACAAGAAGATGTGTCGACACAAAGGAGTTGTGTCGACACTTACAAGAATTCAACTAAGTACTGAAGAACAAGAAGCTGTGTCGACACACAATATCAGTGTCGACACATGATGAAGAAGCTGTGTCGAGAAGTGGATTCTACAACACAAGGAGTTGTGTCGACATCTTGAAGGCTAGTGTCGACACTTAGTATACTTGTGTCGACACTTAGTCTATAAGTGTCGACACTTAAAGACAGACTGTCTCGACACTTTCAGACAGTTACAGTTATTTCAAGAACTGACTGGATGACTTAACAGCTGCCATTCCAGCCGGTCTACTGCACCTGTCAGAGATGTCAGAAAGCTGTTAGAAACCGGATCAGCCGGTCACCATGAAGAAAGTCTATATAAAGGCTTATACATTCTACAGATAACAAGTTGTTAAAAAAGCAATTCATTGAAGACTTTCAAGAAAAGTTCTAAGTAGTTGGAGAGAGAGCTCCATCCAAGAAGACAGCCGTTGGAACCAGGCTGTGAAGAAGGATTCAGACCTTGTTCTGAATCTTAAGTTGCAGAGATCAAAGATCATCTGCAGAGAAGATCAACCCTATTGTGTTCTACATTCAAGAAGCTTTGAAGAAAAGCTAATTGAGGTTGATCTCAGCAGAGTTCTTCCAAGAACTCATCAAGAACCTATCAACTCATCTCTCTTCTCTCTAAGTTATAGGTATAATCTTTGTAATCTAAATTTCTTGTAGGATCGTTAGGGATCTGAGTTGTAAGCCTGTAATTATAAAGGCTGAGTGGTAGGGCCTGTGTGCCTGAGTGTAGGAGATCTATATCTCTGAGTGTAGGCCTGTTGTGGCTGAGTGTAGGCCTGTTGTTGCTGAGTGTAGGCTTTATGAAGAAGCTGAGTGTAGGTCTTTGGAGAAGACTGAGTTGTAGGGCCTTGGGCCTGAGCTGTAGGAACCTGGTTGAGGTTCTGAGTGTAAGATCTGAGGATCTGAGTTAGTGAAGGAGTTTGGCTGAATCTAGTACACTACTAGATAGGCGAAGGGGGAAAGTGGATGTACCCAAACCTTGGGAAACCACTATAAATTTGTGTGTTCACTGTGTGCTTGATTGATTGCTGTGATTGCTGACTGACTGCTGTGTAGAATTAGTTATAAAGTTGTGATATAATCTACAATCTGTCTAAAAAGTTTTAAAATGATTAAGTCACCTATTCACCCCCCCCCCCCGCTAGGTGATTAGGTACAATTTCTTTCAAGTGGTGTCAGAGCCAGGTTACTCAAAAAAAGGACATAACTGTCTGAGTAGATCCTGTTGGCAGATTAAGTGAAATCAAGAAAATCAAGAAACATTGGTTCAACAGAGAATCATAAGGAACTTGGATCCATGAAGTTGCCCATTTGCAGAAAAGAAATTTTTGGCATCTGAAAGGAAAGGGTGAGACTATTTATGGAAGCCTCAGACCCTAGAATATATATCACAGTTAAAGAAGGGCCATATGTGCCTATGAAGGTTTCAGTCCTGGATGCAAATCAGAAAACACCTAAGGACTTCTCTAAAATGACAAAAGATGAGATAATTCTAGCCACAATGGACAAAAGGGCTCAGAATATCATTGTGAGTGCCATAGATGATGCTACCTTTCAGAATTTGATACACTGTAAGACATCTAAGGAGATGTGGGATACCTTGATAGTGTATATGGAGGGTTCAGAAGAGGTGAGACAGGAGAGAAAGTCATTGTTAAACCAGGAATATGAAAGTTTCAGGCAAGGTAAGTCTGATAGCATAACAGAATGCTATAAGAAGTTCAATAGGATTGTGAATGAGCTAATGTCCTATGCAAGAGATTTCAGTAATTATGAGCTGAATGATAAATTCTTGAGGTCCCTAACAAAGCATTGGGACACCAAGATCTGTGTCATTAGAGAAATGGCCAAGTTAGTAGAAATCCCTCCTCCAACATTGTTTGGAAAACTGCTATCCTATGAGATGTAGTTGATGGTGAGGAAAGAAGAGAAGAAGTCTACTTGAATAGAGAATAAAGAAAGAACAGTGGCATTCAAGACAGAAACCACTAGAAAATACAGAAGTAAGTCTCTATCTCCACCTCCAAAAGTGGCTGAGACTGAGTCAGATGATTCAGAAAGCAGAAAGCCTGAGAGCAGTGAAAGTGATGAGGACTTTGCAACATTCACAAGACACTTTCAGAAGTTTCTAAAGAAGAAACAGTGGAGGTCAAAGCCATCAACTTCACAGGGAAAAGATGACTTTTATCAGAACAAGAAGTCATCAAAGAAAGACAGGAGAAAGTCTAAGTCAAGCAAAGCCACTCTATCAAAAATTGTTTGCTATTGCTGTAACAGACAAGGACATGTTATTGCTGACTGTCCTGAGAAAAAGAAAGAGTCTAATGATAAGAAAAAGACTCAATTGAAGGGCAAGAAGGAAAGGTCTTTTGTTGCCATGAAGGACAAAGGCTTGTCAGACATGTCTTCTTCAGAAACTGAGTCAGAAGCTGAAGCATACATAGGACTATTTGCTGAAGAAGAGGAAGAAGAGTTCATCCAGATAATGAACTCTATATATGAGCAAGAGGACACTCAGTGCCAAGGACTGATGGCCTTTACAGAAGGTGATAAAATCCAGGAGTAGCCTGGACCTTGTAAGGTACAAAATTGTTCTTTAAATTCAATTTCTTGTACTAGTTCAGAATCAGATTCATCATCATCAAGTGATGAGAGTGCATCTGAGTCTGAAGAGGATATTCATCAATTGATTGATGAATATAGAGTTCTGTTGCAAGCATTTAAGAAAAGAAAATCCTTGGCCAAGAGTCAGGCTAAGGAGATTGCAAGTCTCAAAGTGGCTGCAACTGATTTTGAGAAGTTGTTTGATCAAAAATTAAATGAAATAGCCAGACTGAAAAACATAACTGTTATTCAGATGGGGACTATAACATTTAAGAATGATCAAATCAAAAGTCTGGAGATTAGTCTTCAGAAGGAGAGAGATATAGTTGCTAGGTTTTCTAAACCAAAGTCTGTTCTACCTTTGATTGATGAGTTTATACCTCACAAGGGTAAAGATGGACTGGGGTTTACTAAACCTGCTAGGACTGTTCAGTCCAAGTCTAAGGGCAAAGCCCCAGCACTCAACAAGCCAGCTGTAGATAAAACATCTAGGAATGTACCTAAGCAAAGGTACAATAGGTTTGAGTGCTGGTGCTGTGGCAAAGTAGGCCACTTTGCCTTAGACTGATGGCATAATTCTAATGCCAAGTTAAGTAGAAAACTGCCTGTTGGTAGATCTACAGGTAGCTTTGTTAAGAGGCAAACTAACCAGCACCAAGGACCCAAGAATTCTTTGGGTTCTAAGGTCAACTAATCTGTCTTGCAGGTGAGTCCAAGTGGCCATGCCCCAATATGGTACTTGGACAGTGGATGTTCAAGACACATGACTGGAACTAGGGGATTACTAAAGGACTACACACCAATTAAGGATGGTCCTAAAGTCACCTTTGGTGGTTCTGAAAAAGGAATCATCAAGGGCTTTGGTAACATTTCTAGCTCCCATATAACTATTACTCAAGTGGCATATGTTAAAGGTTTGAAACATAACCTTATTAGTATATGTCAACTGAGTGATTTAGGATATGACATCTCATTTGTTAAAGATGGTTGTCATATCAGGAGGTCAAATGATCAAGAGATCATTTTGACAGGTTATAGAAAGAGGAATGTCTATTGCCTAGACATTATGGTTGAGAACAATCGTTCTCCAGTGTGTCTTGTAGCTGATGAGAAAGTCTCTCATTGTGTCAAATGGCACAAGAGGCTAGCCCATCTCAACTACAAGACAATTGGCCAACTCTATAGCAAAGATGTTGGGTACATTGGTTTAAATGTACCTGATTTGAATAAGCCTCACCCAACTCAATGATATACATCAAAATGTATTTGATGTGTTTTGAGTTTACTTGTGCAGGTTAAGTATTTGCAGGAAAGAAGAAAAAGTTTCTAAGTCCATGTGTCGACACCCAGAGGGAAAGTGTCGACACTTAAGAAGACTTGTGTCGACACCCAGGCAAGCAGTGTCGACACTTGGAGTATTTGTGTCGACACCAGGGATGTTGAGTCGACACTAGACAGAAAGTGTCGACATAAGGAGCTGTGTCGACACTCAATGAAGAAAAGCCAGTGAAGCAGTGTCGACACATAGCAGTTGTGTCGACACCCAGTGAAGCTGTGTCTACATCAAAAAGTGTTGACACTTGGAAGCTGTGTCGACACTCAGCAAAAGCTAGCAGAGACTAAGTACAAGTGTCGACACCCAGAACAAAGTGTCGACACACAGCAGAAGAGTCAACACTTGAAGTAAGTGTCGACACCCAGAACAATGTGTCGACACTTAGCTGAAGACTCAACACTTGAAGAAAGTGTCGACACAAGGAGCTGTGTCGACACTTAGCAAAGATCAGCAAAGTTCAAGAATATTCTAAGTACAAGTGTCGACACTAAGGAGATGTGTCGACACTCAACCAGAGTCTCAACACAAGAAAGAATGTGTCGACACAAGGAGCTGTGTCGACACTCAGCAAGTATCAACACTAAAGGCAAGTGTCGACACAGGGAAGATGTGTCGACACTAATACAAGTTCAACACATGAAGATGTGTCGACACAAAGAGATTTGTCGACACTTACAAGAATTTAGCAAAATACTGAAGTACAAGAACTTGTGTCGACACTCAATTTCAGGGTCGACACATGGAGAAGAAGCAGTGTCGAGATATAAAATCTACAACACAAGGAGTTGTGTCGACACCTTGTAGACTAGTGTCGACACTTAGACAACTTGTGTCGACACTTGGTCTATAAGTGTCGACACTTAAAGACAGATAGTCTCGACATTTCTAGACAGTTACAGAATTTTCAAGAACTGACTGGATGACTTGACAGCTGTCATTCCAGCCGGTCTACAGCACCTATCAGAGTTGTCAGAATTCAGTTATGAACCGGACCAACCGGTTACCATGAAGAAGGCCTATAAATAGGCTTATACAGTCTACAGAAGTAGTTGTTGAAGAGATCAATTGAACACAAGTACAAGTGATCAAGTATTTAACAAAAGAAGATCTAGCTATTCCTTGAAGAATCAAGTGCAGATCTAAGAAGTTAGAGAGAGAGAGCTCCATCCAAGAAATCAGTTGTTGGAACCATACTGAGAAGAAGGGTTCAGATTTATTCTGAATCCTAAGTAGCAGAGATCAAGGATCAACTGCAGAAGGAGTCAATCTTATTGAGTTCTACATTCAAGAAGCTTTGAAGAAAGCCAAGTCAGATTGATTTCAGCTGAGTTCTTCCAAGAACTCATCAAGAAACTCACAACTCTCCTCTCTTATCTCTGAGTTGCTGAGTTAACATTATTGTATTCATATTTTCTTGTAGGATCCTTTGGATCTGAGTCTTGTAAGCCTGTAATTATAAAGGCTGAGTGTAGGAGATTTAAATCTCTGAGTGTAGGCCTTTGTGGCTGAGTGTAGGCCTTTGTGGCTGAGTGTAGGCCTTGGTGGCTGAGTGTAGGCCTTTGTGGCTGAGTGTAGGCTTTGTGAAGAAGCTGAGTTGTAGGGCCTTGGGTCTGAGGTGTAGGAGCCTGTTTTGGGTTATGATATAGTGGAGGAGTTTGGCCAAATCTAGTACACTGCTAGATAAGCGAAGGGGGAAAGTGGATGTACCCAAACCTTGGGGAACCACTATAAAACTGTGTGTCTACTGTGTGTTGTGGTTTGCTGTGATTGTTGTGTGATTGTTGTGCAAAAGTAGATATAAATCTGTGTTAGAAACTGATTGCTGTCATAATAAGTTAAAAAGATTCAAGTCACCTATTCACCCCCCCCCCCTCTAGGTGTTTAGGTACAATATCTTTCAAGTGGTATCAGAGCCAGGTTACTCAAAAGAGGACTTAACTGTCTGAGTAGATCCTGTTGGCAGATTCAGTCTAAGTGAATTACAGAATCAAGAAATTCAAGAACCATGGGTTCCACTGAGAATCACAAGGAATTGGGATCCATGAAGTTACCCATATGTAGGAAAGAGATCTTTGGTATCTGGAAGGAAAGGGTGAGACTTTTTATGGAAGCCTCAGACCCTAGGATTTATATCACAGTAAAGGAAGGGCCATATGTGCCCATGAAGGTATCTGTCTTAGATGCAAATCAGAGAACACCTAAGGATTTCTCTGAAATGACAAAGGATGAGATTGTTCTAGCCACCATGGACAAAAGGGCTCAAAACATTATAGTGAGTGTTATAGATGATGCAACTTTTCAGAATCTGATACACTGTAAGATAGCTAAAGAAATGTGGGATACTCTTATTGTGTATATGGAGGGTTCTGAAGAAGTAAGGCAAGACAGAAAATCCTTGCTCAATCAAGAATATGAAAGTTTTAGACAAGGAAAGGCTGATAGCATAACTGAGTGCTATAAGAAGTTCTACAGGATAGTGAATGAGCTCATGTCCTATGGCAGAGAGTTCACTAATTATGAGCTCAATGATAAGTTTCTAAGGTCCCTTACAAAAGATTGGGACACAAAGATCTGTGTCATAAGGGAAATGACAAAGTTGGGAGAAATTCCTCCACCAACACTGTTTGGCAAACTGCTGTCTTATGAAATGCAGTTAATGGTGAGGAAAGAAGAGGAGAAATCAACAAGAAGTGAACACAAAGAAAGGACAGTTGCCTTCAAAACAGAAGCCCCCAGAAAGTACAGGAGTAAGTCACCAACTCCACCTCCAAAGGTTGCTGAAACTGAGTCAGATGAGTCAGCAAGTACAAAGTCTGAAAGCAGTGAAAGTGATGACAACTTTGCTGTCTTTACAAGACATTTCCAGAAGTTCTTAAAGAAGAAACAGTGGAGGACAAGGCCATCAACTTCACAAGGAAAAGAAGACTTTTATCAGAATAAAAAGCCTTCAAAGAAAGACAAGAAAAAGACCAAGTCTAGCAAAGCACCACTATCAAAAATTGTATGTTATTGCTGTAATAGACAAGGCCATGTTATTGCAGATTGTCCAGAAAAAAGGAATGAGTCTAGTGACAAGAAAAGGACTCTATACAAGGGCAAGAAGGAAAAGTCACTTGTTGCCAAGAAGGACAAGAGCCTGTCAGATATTTCTTCTTCAGAAACTGAGTCAGATGCTGAGGCATATATAGGGCTGTTTGCTGAAGAAGAAGAAGAGTTCATGCAGATTATGAATTCTATATATGAACAAGAAGATAGTCAGTGCCAAGGGCTAATGGCATTGACTGAAAGTGACAAAATCCTGGAGCAGCCAGGACCCAGTAAGGTACAAAGTTCAACTTTAAGTTCAGTTTCTTGTGCCAGTACAGAATCAGATTCATCATCATCAAATGATAAAAGTGCATCTGAGTCTGAAGAGGATATTCATCTGTTGATAGATGAATATAAAGTTCTGTTGCAAGCTTATAAGAAGAGCAAGTCCCTAGCCAAAAGTCAGGCAAAGGAAATTTCTACTCTCAAAGCTGCTGCAACTGAGTTTGAGAAGTTATTTGATCAAAAGCTTAATGAGATAGCCAAACTGAAGCACATAACTGTGATTCAGATGGGGACTATATCATTTAAGAATGATCAAATCAAGAGTCTGGAGATTAATCTTCAGAAGGAGAAGGACTTAGTTGCTTGGTTTTCTAAACCTAAGTCAGTTCTACCCTTGATTGATGAATTTGTTCATCACAAAGGTAAAGCTGGACTGGGATTTACTAGACCTGCAAGGACTGTTCAGTCCAAGTCCAAGTCCAAAGGCAAAGCCCCAACTCTCAACAAGTCTGCTGTAGATAAAATAGCAAAGACAGTACCTAAGCAAAGGTACAATAAGTTTGAGTATTGGTGCTGTGGCAAGGTGGGCTACTTTGCAATGGACTGTTGGCACAATGCTAGTGCCAAAGTGAGTAGCAAACTGTCTGTAGGAAAGCCTGCAGGTAGCTTTGTCAGGATGCAAACTAACAAGTACCAAGGACCCAAGAATTCTTTGGGTTCTAAGGTTCACTAATCTGTTTTGCAGGTGAGTCCAAGTGGCCATGCCACAATATGGTACTTGGACAGTGGATGTTCCAGACATATGACCGGAACAAAGGGATTACTAAGGGACTACATTCCAATCAAAGATGGTCCAAAAGTCACCTTTGGTGGTTCTGAAAAAGGAATCATCAAAGTGTTTGGTAACATTTCTAGTAACTTGGTTACCATTACTCAAGTGGCTTATGTTAAAGGGTTGAAACACAACCTAATAAGTATAAGTCAATTAAGTGATGTAGGGTATGACATCTCATTTGTTAAGAATGGTTGTCATATCAAGAGGTCAACTGATCAAGAGATCATTTTGACAGGTTATAGAAAGAGGAATGTCTACTGCCTAAACATTATGTGTGAGACCAATGGTTCTCAAGTGTGTCTTGTAGCTGATGAGAAAGTCTCTCATTGTGTCAAATGGCACAAGAGGCTAGCCCATCTAAACTACAAGACAATTGGCAAACTCTTTAGTAAAGAGTTAGTGAGGAATGGTCCTCAAGTTAAGTGTGTTAAAGATGGTATTTGCTCGGCTTGTCAAAAGGGCAAGCAGACTAGATCACAGAAGCATTGAAACAAAGATGATGTGAGGTGCTTATACCTCTTGCATATGGATCTCTTTGGTCCAATGCCTTCACAGCCTGGTTCTACCGGGTAGGAATACTCTATACTTTGTAGTTGTAGATGACTACTCAAGGTTTTCCTGGGTGTTCTTTCTAAGACAGAAATCTGAAACACCTAGTGTCTTCTATAGCTTTGTCAAACAGATTCAGAATGAACAAGCTAGTACTGTGGTCAAAATAAGAAGTGACCATGGTACTAAATTTCAGTCTGATAGCATGACAAAACTATGTGAAGAATTTGGGATATTTCAAGAGTTTTCTTCACCTAGAATACCTCAGCAAAATGGCATTGCTGAGAGGAAGAATAGTACCTTGATTGAGGCTGGTAGGACCCTATTAAGTGATACATCACTAGCAGAATATTTCTGGGCTGAAGCAGTCAATACTGCATGTCGTGTTATTAATAGGGCTACCATAACTAAAAGCCTCAACAAGACCCCCTATGAGGTTGTGAAAGGCAGGAAACCAAACCTATCCTACTTCAGGATCTTTGGTTGTAAATGCTTTATACTTAACAATAGAAAGTCTTACTTGACTAAGTTTGCTGCCAAGTCCCAAGAGGGAATTTTTGTTGGGTACAACAACAACAGTAAGGCTTATAGAGTCTACAACCTGTCTACTCAAGTTGTAGAAGAGACTGTACATGTAGTATTTGATGAAACTAGGCTTATTAACAATGAGTTGTCTAGTAGTGTATGCAGCCCCACAGGTTTAACAAAGAAGATGGACAAGCTCACTATAGAAGAAGAACCTACTGCAAGACATCAAGTAGAAGACAGTGGCTGTTGTCCAGGGGGAGAACTACATGTACCAAATGCAGATGAAGTTCAAAGAGTACAGCATGATGAAGAAGTTGAAGAAGTTCAACCTGAAGCCAGGATGCCTCCAGCCAATAGGCATCTTAAAGATCATCCAGCTGAGCAAATCATTGGTGATCCAAGGCAAGGGGTACAAACAAGGAGCAGAAACGTGAATGCAGCAATCTACTCCAGCTTTCTATCCCAAGTTGAACCAAAGAAGTTTGAAGAAGCCATTCTAGACCCTCATTGGATTGAGGCAATGCAAGAAGAACTCAATCTGTTCAAGAGGTGCAAGGTCTGGGAGTTTGTTCCTAAACCTAAAGACCACAATATAATAGGGACCAGGTGGATCTATAGGAACAAAATGGATGAGTATGGAGTCATCATTAAGAACAAAGCAAGATTGGTTGCTAAAGGATATAGGCAGGAAGAAGGTATTGATTTTGATCAAACCTTTGCTCCAGTAGCCAGACTGGAAGCCATAAGGATGTTCCTGGCCTATGCAACCTTTCAAAGATTTAAAGTTTACCAAATGGATGTCAAGTCAGCATTTCTGAATGGTAATCTTAAAGAGGAAGTCTATGTGGAACAGCCATCAGGTTTTGTTGATTCAACTCTACCTAATCATGTCTATAGACTTAGGAAAGCTTTATATGGGTTAAAGCAAGCCCCTAGGGCTTGGTATGAACCCTGTCTATTTTCCTCATTGAGAATAAGTTCACAAGGGGGAAAATAGACAAGACTCTATTTCTTAGGGAATCTAGAGGCAAAGTTATACTAGTACAAATATATGTAGATGACATTATATTTGGGTCTACTGAAAGTAGCCTTTGCAAAAAGTTTGAAAAACTAATGCAAGGTCAATTTGAGATGAGTAGTATGGGAGAGCTAAAGTTCTTCTTGGGTCTCTGATGTAGGCTTGCCCCTTTTTGACGTTATGGAGACGGACATAACTAAACGCAACGCTCTCCGCTAACTCTCACGTCACGCTCAAGCAACCAAAACGCAGCAACTACCCAATTCGTATATTCATTAAACATAGACGATGGAGGGTTCGCAAAGCCCTTCAAGATAGTACCAAGGCGATAGGCCAAGGTCCTCTCAAGCGAAAGGAACTCACACGGTTCGGTCGAGCGTTGTTGTACCAAAAGAGAATCCACCGAAAACAAAGATTCGGACAAGGATGGTTCTCTCCCAACAAAATAAAACGAGGGCCGCCACGCCTCACGAACTTAAACGGAAAAAGGAAAACACCAACGATATCAATGAAAATTTAACCACGAAATTTCAAACGCTTCACAAGCCACGTAACACGCATATGCCACAAGATCTATCAAGAGGAGAAAACACACAACGGTAGAGATTTTCGTTACCCAAACCGGAATAGATGATTCCGGTTATCTTGCTTGAATCGCTCTTCCACGGTTCCGCCGGAGTTACGCCGGATGGAGAGGAAACTCTTCCTCCTTCGTCGCGTCACGCCTTGGCCGAGATCCACGAGAGATTACCACAAGCACCTTGCTCTAACCACCAAGAGAGAGGGGTGGCCGGATTCTTCCTTGAAGGGGAAGGGGGAGAAGTTGGGCGGCTTGGGAGGGAGAGGAGGTTGGGGGCCAAGAGGGAAAGAAGGCTAGGATTGAGAGGGAACCGAAATTAGAATAGGAGGGAGAGGGGGGAGATTCCTTTTGGAGGTAGGATTTCAATTTCTCATTCAACTTAACCATATGAAAACAATCCACCTATATATAGGCTACACCACTCAATCTCCACCTTAGAAAATTAACACCCTCATGATGGTTATATGCACCCATCATGAATTAAATAAAGCATAGAGTTTGCATGAAGAATAAAAAAATGCAAGATGGTTATAAGCACCCATCATGCAATACAAAATTAAAATGCTTGAAGTAAGATTTCTTAAAATAACAATCGATAAAATAACAATTAATAAAATATAAATTATAATTATTTTATTCATAATTATATTTTTATTAAATATGGCGGCGGCGTTTGCGTCGAGGTAGAAATCCCATCCGTGAGCTTGCGGCAACGACCGTCCCAATCCACGAACGCTTTCAGACGGGGATCCATGGCGCCATCAATCCCCCCTCTCAAAAACTCATCACTGATGAGTAGGCATGTGAGTACTCGCATGGAAGATCGTCGACGGGGAAGCAGAACCTGCAAGGCAAAAAGTGGTCTTGGGGGGACCTCAAAAATGCATTAGCCAACGAAGGAAAAAACAGTTTCCACAACATCAACCAACATACCTCCGATGGAGACCGAGAAAGAGAACGATCCTGGAAACTTGCACCACCCAACCCGATAGAATTCAAAGTGGAATATATATACGGAGAGGTAGACATTTCAAGTGGCATAGAAGCATGAAGCGTAAAATATGAAACGATGAAAATAGAAGCTATGCCCCAATCAATGGAAAATTCTAATAGAAAAGTGATGTTACCAAACTCCTTAAGGTTCGCAAAGGATGGACTTGCCGATCCGTTAATATTTTTAAGGTGCTCGTGGCATCCGTTCAGGGTGAGACAAACCAAACCCAAATCATCCACATAACAGTAGGAGACTTTCTGACACAAACTCTCAAGTAAATTAAAGGACGCATTTTGATGGATTAAAAGGATAAGAATGCGCCTAATTAACTTTAAACCATGTGGGTGAACCCATATGCAACATGACTAAATTAATAGTAGAAAATAACGGAATTATGTCAGGGCACGGGTTCTTTAACTTCAAAAATTATTTCAGTGGAACCTAACGTTTTCATTTTAAATTTGGAATTAAATTTGATTTTAAAATTTCGTAATGAATAGCCAGCAGAAAACGCTCGTCACCAACTACGTTTACCCACATCCATCTAAGTAAGCCTAATGGGAGGCGGTAATAATAAACTTCTCCAAATATAAAGGGCTAGGAATGACTAGCTCGTGTCCTAACAAATCATCTACTCGAGTTAAATGAACCGGAGGGAGAGTCGACATGGGTGATTCCGTAGGGGAAGTTAAGTCACACTCAACGTCAAAACACGGATTACTCGTCCAAGAACAAGCCTCCGGTTGCAGGCCGTTAAAATCATAGGAAAAATTAAACAGTGGATTTGTCTTACTGAAAACTCAGCCGACAAGTCTTCCAACTCATTCGATACTTCATTTAATTCAGAATTAGTGATCGTATCATAAGTAGGAAAAATCATATCCGACAAAATTTCTAAACAGTTTTGGGCGCCAGGTAAAGGAGTTATCATCAATGAAATGTCTTTCTGGCCCTCCGGGCTACCGTCATCCAAAGATATTTTTTCCCATAGTGTAAATTTTCCAAAACGACAGATCCTTCATTAACCAACTCTTCCCATGAAGTGGGTGCGTCGTCACAATCAAAATAAAGGGATGGGCAAATCGAATCCCGGGGAGTATCAAAATTAACTTGACTTTTAAGCGGCGTTGATACCGTAAATGAACTAACTCCCGGATGTATCACAATAAGATTATCCCAAATTGAACAACCATCCCAAGGCGACTCTTTCAATACCGTTGAAACATCCATTAATTCTGGGTCAACCATAATAATACCGGGTCCTAGCAAGTCATCACCTAATTTAGTAACAGGTAAGCTTTCAACATTGGATGACTCTACCGACTCAGCTGGAACGTCTTCGGACTCAGGGTCATCAGACGACTCCCTGACTAAAATATCGTCGAAGGGGGGTGGAGATGATTCCTCAGGGGAGAAATCCTCGTCCAGGTCACTAGGGTAACCAATCTCCTCAACGTCACTAAAAGCGTCAGCGAGAATTGCCTCGTCCTCAGTGACGGGCTTAGTCCTATTCACATCCTCGGGTTCAATAGGAGAGTCAGGCACTATCGTAAGTGAAGGAAGACTCTCACCTGTCTGATTAACTTCATCATCCAGAGATTCTATATCCACATAAAAATCCTTAGAGGTATCAGTCACTATACCAGAGGGCTTAGATGTCGAGGCTAAAGAAGCTAGCACCCTAATAGTAACCTCTTTCGAGTTCAGATTTTGGGGTCTAAATGGCTTATGTTCCCTATAGGTGGGACTAGACACACTTTGGGTATTACTACCTCTCTGGGGATAGGATCTATCCTGAGGCGTACGGTCACTCCTATAAGCAGATACGAGTCTGGTGCCATAACTATTCTTACTAACGGGTGTGGTGCTATTAGTGCGCAGGTAGGCGGGATCAAATTGATCCGAGAGGAGGCTACGCATGTGCGGCCAAGTATAATGATAGCTACCAACACGGCGCTCTTCGTTTAACCAAAATAATCGGGCTCGACCTACTAACCGCTCTCGGGCAAAACTAACCTTTTCGTAGTCATCCCATAAGTGACAATTAAAATATTGTTCTAATCCCTTAAGCCAGTCTCGAAAACTTTGGGATACTCTAAAACCGTCAAAAGTAGGATAAATGTGGTGTGTCATAGGGGTGTGTTTAGTCATATCCTTAGCATAAGAATAGTCTAACTGGGTAGCATATATGTCATATGTCATTTAGTGAGAACCGGAGAGAAAACTCACCCAGAACTGGTGCACATGCAATGACTAAAAAACTTGACCCTACTTCATTTTAAAAGATTGAATTTTTCCCGCTTAGCCACTAAGGTTATAATTATATAAAATAGATTTTTTTGCTGGAAAAAATATGAGGATTATTAAAAAAAATTTATTTTTGAATTTTGCTGAAAATATAAAAATATAGGCCGCTATTTGCAGACCAACTATTAAACTTTAAAATAACTTAATAAAAATAATGATTTAATGAAAAATAAAATTTCTATTTTTTTTTGGATTTCTTAAATTGGAAATTTAAAATTTGAAATTTGAAATTTTGAATTTTGAAATTTAAATTTTGAATTTTGAATTTTGAATTTTGAATTTTGAAATTTGAAATTTTGAAATTTGAAATTTGAAATTTGAAATTTGAAATTTGAAATTTGAAATTTGAAATTTGAAATTTTGAAATTTGAAATTTGAAATTTTGAAATTTTGAAATTTTAAAATTTAAATTTTGAAATTTGAAATTTGAAATTTGAAATTTGAAATTTTGAAATTTGAAATTTGAAATTTAAATTTGAAATCTGAAATTTGAAATTTAAAATTTGAAATTTATTTGTTTTTAATTTGAAGAAGGGGAGGAGTGCCAATTAGGAAATTGACGAGAACCTCCCTCTGATACCAAATTGATGTAGGCTTGCCCCTTTTTGACGTTATGGAGACGGACATAACTAAACGCAACGCTCTCCGCTAACTCTCACGTCACGCTCAAGCAACCAAAACGCAGCAACTACCCAATTCGTATATTCATTAAACATAGACGACGGAGGGTTCGCAAAGCCCTTCAAGATAGTACCAAGGCGATAGGCCAAGGTCCTCTCAAGCGAAAGGAACCCACACGGTTCGGTCGAGCGTTGTTGTACCAAAAGAGAATCCACCGAAAACAAAAGATTCGGACAAGGATGGTTCTCTCCCAACAAAATAAAACGAGGGCCGCCACGCCTCACGAACTTAAACGGAAAAAGGAAAACACCAACGATATCAATGAAAATTTAACCACGAAATTTCAAACGCTTCACAAGCCACGCAACACGCATATGCCACAAGATCTATCAAGAGGAGAAAACACACAACGGTAGAGATTTTCGTTACCCAAACCGGAATAGATGATTCTGGTTATCTTGCTTGAATCGCTCTTCCACGGTTCCGCCGGAGTTACGCCGGATGGAGAGGAAACTCTTCCTCCTTCGTCGCGTCACGCCTTGGCCGAGATCCACGAGAGATTACCACAAGCACCTTGCTCTAACCACCAAGAGAGAGGGGTGGCCGGATTCTTCCTTGAAGGGGGAAGGGGGAGAAGTTGGGCGGCTTGGGAGGGAGAGGAGGTTGGGGGCCAAGAGGGAAAGAAGGCTAGGATTGAGAGGGAACCGAAATTAGAATAGGAGGGAGAGGGGGGAGATTCCTTTTGGAGGTAGGATTTCAATTTCTCATTCAACTTAACCATATGAAAACAATCCATGCCTATATATAGGCTACACCACTCAATCTCCACCTTAGAAAATTAACACCCTCATGATGGTTATATGCACCCATCATGAATTAAATAAAGCATAGAGTTTGCATGAAGAATAAAAAATGCAAGATGGTTATAAGCACCCATCATGCAATACAAAATTAAAATGCTTGAAGTAAGATTTCTTAAAATAACAATCGATAAAATAACAATTTAATAAAATATATAGTTATAATTATTTTATTCATAATTATATATTTTATTTAATAGTGGCGGCGGCGTTGGCGTCAAGGTAGAAATCCCATCCGTGAGCTTGCGGCCACAATTGTCCCAATCCACGAATGCTTTGGCGGCGGCGTTGGCGTCGAGGTAGAAATACCATCCGTGAGCTTGCGGCAACGACCGTCCCAATCCACGAACGCTTTCAGACGGGGATCCATGGCGCCATCAGTCTCCAAGTAAGACAGACTGAGAATGGTTTATCCATATGCCAGTCCAAGTTCACCCTAGAACTCATAAGGAAGTATGGTATGGATTCATCCAGCACCATGAAGACTCCTATGGGGTCAAGTATGTCTCTTAGTAAGGATGATGCAGGGAAACCTTGTATAGAGGGATAGTTGGCTCCCTATTATATTTGACTGCAAGTAGACCAGATATCATGTATGCTACATGTGTCTGTGCAAGGTATCAAGCCTGCCCTAAAGAGTCTCATTTGACAGCAGTCAAAAGAATATTGAGATATCTAAAGGGCACTCCTTATCTAGGCCACTGGTACCCTAGGAATGGGGATTTTGAACTAACAGGTTATTCAGATGTAGACTTTATAGGATGCAAAGAAGACAAAAAAAGCACAACTAGAACCTGTCAATTCCTAGGTGGAAGACTGATTTCATGGAGTAGCAAGAAGCAAACAAGTGTGGCTATTTCCACTGCAGAATCAGAATATGTGGCTGCAGGAAGTTGCTGTGCTCAACTTCTGTGGATACAATATCAGCTAGAGGACTATGGATTTCAGGTAAGTAGAACTCCACTCTTCTGTGATTCTACTAGTGTTATATCAATTGCACATAATCCCGTTTCCTATAGTAGAACTAAACATATAGAGATAAAATATCATTTTCTTAGGGAGCATGTAGAGAAAGAAGATATTTTACTGGAATATGTTAAAACTGATAATCAATTAGCTGATATGTATACTAAGCCCCTAGAAGAAACTAAGATCAACAGGTTTAAAACTGAACTAGGTATGATAAACTTAGAGTAAGTTTATAGAATTGGAAATGGCTAAGTAAAAAGGTGTCGACACATAGAGATTTCTGTGTCGACACAGAATAGTGGTGTCGACACTTCAGGAAAAAAGTGTCGACACATCTAGGAAGTTGGTGTCGACACTTCAGAAAATTAGTGTCGACACATGACCAGTAGGTGTCGACACATCCAAAGTGGTGTCGACACTTAATATTTACTCAGAATTATCTAAGTAAAGTCTCGACTAAATGTCGAGTTAAGAGGTGTCGACACATAAACAAGTGTCGACACATATAATATGTTGACCAAACTTGTGTCGACACATAGGTGTCGAGACATTATAAGTCAGTGTCGACACTTATTGCCAGTGTCGACACAATTTAAGTTAGCTGCCCGCCTTTTCATCTTCAAACCTAGAAAGGTATAAATAGGGTTTTGCCTTAGTCTATCGACACGCTTTCAAAAGTTTCGAGACCAAAACTTGTGTGTCGACACCTCTCTTCTCTCCAGTCAAATTCTTCAAACCCTAATGGCGCCAAAGCTTGAGGAGAACATCAACGAAGGCTACGAGCTGGTGTGCAATGCTTTTGATGATGCCGACCAAGAAATCAAGACTGTAGTAACCCTAGTAGCAGACTCAGGGTTAGAATATCTTGTTTCAGAGCCAACAAAGATCTGGAAGAAGGAAGTCTTGGAATTCCTCAATGGAGCTAAGATAGACGACACTGGATTCAAGATCAAGTCCAGGGTCCATGGTGAGAAGGTTAAGGTCTCTTCCAAAAGTCTGAGAAAAATTCTTTAGTTGCCTAGAACTAAAGAAGAAGATTAAGTTACAGCTTCAAAGACCAGAGAAGCTCTAACTTGGTGTGGACTAGATTCTAAAATGAAAATTGGATCCGTTTTCAATAGGAAAGGCATGAACATCCAAGGGAAATTCATGTCTGAAATTGTTGGCAAAGTGATATTGAGCAAACCTGGAGGGCATGATAGGGTATCTGCCCATATGTTCAGCATTATGACCAGGATAATCTTCAATCTGAAAACTGACTGGTCTGTAGTGATATTTGAGAAAATCAAGGAAATCCTGAAGAAGCCCAACCTGGGCATAATTTTAAGTCTATACCTTGCTGGTGTTATACCATAAGTTATGGGCCAAGCTGCTGGAAGTAAAATAAATCATATGAGGAAAATGGATATGAGAATATTCTCTAGATGGGATAGGGTGTTGTCTAAAGAGATGCCAACACCTGAGAAGATCACTTCTGATAAGGAAATTCCACTAAAGAAGAAGAAGAAGTCTGCTCCAGTGGCTCAGGTTCCAACTAGCAGCTCTGAAAGTGAAGAGCAAGTGGTTTTCACACCTGATGAGAATGAGGAAGGAACTGCTGTAAAGTCTCCTGCTCCTCAAGATGTTGCTGAAATCCAGGGGGAGCTACCTCAAGCTAGCCCCATACACAAGGATCACATCCAGGGGGAGCCACTAGTTGTGGAAGAGCCCACTCCTCTTGAGAGTGAGCAAGCAACCAACATCATCCTAGAGGTAATCTCTGAGCTTAATGCTTTAGATTTCTTTAAAGTGGATACTGTTTTATCTGATCCATTAATAAATGTTAATCAGCAAACTCAGCTGGATAGCCAAATCCCAGATGTTGTCATGGAAGACACATCTGTTGCAGCTCCAATAGTATCTGATCCAGTGGTAAATGAGCCAAGAATTTCTACAGCTCATTCTCCACAAGAATTTACAATGGAAGATTTATTTCTAAATCTGGATCAACAAGACTTTGATAAGGACAATGCTGCTACTGAGGGGTAGAATGCTCCAATTGAGGGGGAGCATCTACAAGTTCATGTTGAAGAGCATGTAAGGCAAGAACCTGAAAAGCCCCAAGCTGTTGAAGAGCTACCTAAGGAGAGGGTAGAGATAGCCAGCACATCTGCCTCTGAAGATGAGGAGACTTCAAGGGCTAAGAAAAGAAAATTTCAAGTATTTAGAAGAAGGAGCCAAAGTTATAAGAAGGCTTTGCAAACTGTTGCTCCACAGCCTATATCACAGCCAGCTCTAACTGTTGATTACAGTGCTTTAATGGTTGCAATGCAAATTAAACTAGATGAGCACAGGCAGGCCATTGAAAAGTGAAAGATATGGTACCTAAACACCTAGAGGGGGGGGGGTGAATAGGTGACCTAATTCTTTTTAAGTCTTTAATGGCAGCAATCAGTTATATCACAGAATCTATACTACTTTTACACAACAATCACACAAGCATTCACAATCACAGCACAATCACAACAGACACAAAGTTTTATAGTGGTTGCCCAAGCTTTGGGTACATCCACTTTCCCCCTTCGCCTATCTAGCAGTGTACTAGATTCGGCCAAACTTCACCACTGTCTCAGAACCCAAACTGGTTCCTACATCTCAGGCCCAAGGCCGTACAACTCAGCTTTATCCCAAAGCCTACACTCAGCCACAAAGGCCTACACTCAGCCAATAAGGCCTATACTCAGCCAACAAGGCCTACACTCAGAGATTTCAATCTCCTACACTCAGGCTCTCAAGCCCTACCCTCAGCCTTTATAATTTCAGGCTTACAATCACTCAGATCCAAAGGATCCTACAAGATAAAAATGATTTTACAAATATTAACTCAACAACCCAAAGACAAGAGAGGGGAGTTGTGAGTTTCTTGATGAGTTCTTGGAAGAACTCAGCTGGATTCAATCTGACTTAGCTTTCTTCAAAGCTTCTTGAAAGTAGAACTGAATAAGACTGATTCCTTCTACAGTTGATCCTTGACCTCTGCTTCTTAAGATCCAGAATGAATCTGAATCCTTCTTCTCAGCCTAGTTCCAATGGCTGATTTCTTGGATGGAGCCCTCTCTCTCCAACTTCTTAGATCTGCACTTGGACGGCTAGATCTTCTTGATATGATACTTGATCAATGATATGAACCACTTGAACAACTTCATTAACTACTGTTTCTATAGACTGTATGTTCCTATTTATAGGCCTTCTTCATGGTAACCGGCTGGTCCTGTCCATAACTGAATTCTGACATCTCTGACAGGTGCTGTAGACCGGCTGGAACGACAGCTGTCAAGTCATCCAGTCAATTCTTGAAAATCTCTAACTGTCTGAAAGTGTCGAGACTTTCTGTCTTTAAGTGTCGACACTTATAGACCAAGTGTCGACACAAGTTGTGTAAGTGTCGACACAAGTCTACAAGGTGTTGACACAACTCCTTGTGTTGTAGATACTATGTCTCGACACAGATTCGTCTGCATGTGTCGACACTGAAATTGAGTGTCGACACAAGTACTTGATCTTCTATCTTTTGCTGAATTCTTCTAAGTGTCGACACATCTCCTTTGTGTCGACACAACTTCTTGTGTTGAATCTGTTAAGTGTCGACACATAGTCTACTATGTTGATTCTTGCTGAGTGTCGACATAGCTCCTTGTGTCGACACTTGATTCTTCGGTTGAGACTTCAGCTGAGTGTCGACACATTTCCTTAGTGTCGACACTTGTACTTAGAATAATTTGTTGATCTTGTTGTTCTTTGCTAAGTGTCGACACAGCTCCATGTGTCGACACTTTCTTCAAGTGTAGAGTCTTCAGCTGAGTGTCGACACATTGTTCTAGGTGTCGACACTTACTTCTTGTGTTGACTCTTCTGTTGAGTGTCGACACATTGTTTTGAGTGTCGACACTTACTTCAAGTGCTGACTCTTCTATTGAGTGTCGACACATTGTTATGGGTGTCGACACTTATACTTAGTTTCTGCAGACTTTTGCTGAGTGTCGACACTGCTCCAAGTGTCGACACTTTCTGGTGTAGACACAGTTCTTTAAGGTGTCGACACTGCTCCTTGTGTCGACACTTTCTGTCTGCACTTTTCTTCACTGGGTGTCGACACAGCTCCTTGTGTCGACACTTTCTGTCTGGTGTCGACTCTGCATCCCAGGTGTCGACACAATGACTCCAAGTGTCGACACTGCTTTCCTGGGTGTCGACATAAGTCTTCTTCAGTGTCGACACTTTCCCTCTGGGTGTCGACACATGGACTTAGAAACTTTTTCATCATTTCCTGCAAATAACTTAACCTGCACATGCAACTCAAAATTCATCAAATACATTTCGATGTATATCATTGAGTTGGGTGAGGCTTCTTCAAATCAGGTACATTTAAACCAATGTACCAAACAAAAAGTATGTAGATGAAGGGCAGAAATCATTGCAATTTGATTTGGCCCAGGATATTAAGTCAATAAGATTTGAAATGAATCTTAATAAGAAGGAGATGACTGACTGCTTCCACAAGGGTGGGAATGCAGTAGTCTATCTTGCAACTCATCAAGAAAAGATAAAGGCTCAAGTAGATGACATAGCACAGAAGCAGGGGTATGTTCTAGAGAACCAAATAAGAATGAATGACAATTTGACACAATCTCACAATGCTATTGTCACAGAGATGAAGAACATTGTTGCTGGCATGACAACTTCTACTACTACTGCTATGATAGCTTTTGATAAAGCACTGCAAGAGAGCTTAACTGATATTACAACTGCTATTCAAGACTCTCAGAAGCTGATCTCTGAAAAACTCCAAAGGTTAAGACCTTTCTACAAGGATGGAGTCAATTATCTCAATGCCCAAATCAGATTTCAAAAAGATGACTTAAGAGATCACATAGAAAGAGAAGTCATAAAGGGGGAGAGGGTCTTAGTCAAAGCTGGCTCTGACCATGCAAAATGGATTTCTAATTCCATTAGAGCCACTCTTGGTTATCCTCCTCTTTGTGATGATGATAATGTAGCAGAATCTGGAATTAACCCTGCCTATCTTGGAGGTGAGCAACCAGAAGTAGCTCAAGTGATCTATCCTCCACCAGATTTTGATATGGTTCATGCTGATATTCAGTCCATGTACAGTCCACCTGATGGTACTCAGAAGGTAACTCTAGAAAAGGTGGTTCGGCCTGTCTCTGAAGCTTTACAGGAAGCTATCTTGAAAGAACAAGCTGAAGAGAAAACCAGATTGTCTAAGAAGAGGTTCAGGGAGCAAGCTGAACAAAGACCTGACTTTGAGCAGTGGAGCCCCACCTCTAGGAACATTATTTTGACTGCATGGAAAGCTGCAAAAGATAACATTCAAGACAGGAACAAGTGGTTTTCTGAGGCTGAATGGAGAAAGCATGAGACAAGGCAGGAGGCTATAGTCCAATACAGAAGAAAGGCCAAGATGGGAAAGCTACCTCCTACTGCCCAGGAGCCCAGCAAGTACTTTCCCAAGCCTTATCATTATTTTGAAAGGCAAAAGATTAAGGCCGAGGAACTTAAGAAGAAAGATCTGAAAGGCAAGAAGCCTGCTGATGCTGAAGTTGCTGAAGCTCCTGTTCAAGCCAAAGTACAAGCTGGAAAAGGAATAGTGATCAAGGAGCCTGAACAGAAATAGAATTAGAATTTTCTTAAAGTTTACTATGTAATCTTTTTGATGTAAAACATTCTGAAAACTTTTGAAAATGAATATGACAGATTTTAGAACAATGTGTTATATGTTAAATCTATTTCATATTTGTTCTGTGATGATGTCTATGTATACATGTTTGATTGATACATGTTTATGATTTCCCTGCTATATAGAATCCTGCTTTACATCATTTTGTAATTTTATTATGAATGGTGTACATCATTGACTAAGGGTTATGACTTCTCCAAATAGGGGGAGATTGTTGGGTACATTGGTTTAAATGTACCTGATTTGAAGAAGTCTCACCCAACTCAATGATATACATCAAAATGTATTTGATGTGTTTTGAGTTTACTTGTGCAGGTTAAGTATTTGCAGGAAAGAAGAAAAAGTTTCTAAGTCCTTGTGTCGACACCCAGAGGGAAAGTGTCGACACTTAAGAAGACTTGTGTCGACACCCAGGCAAGCAGTGTCGACACTTGGAGTATTTGTGTCGACACCAGGGATGCTGAGTTGACACCAGACAGAAAGTGTCGACACAAGGAGCTGGGTCGACACTCAATGAAGAAAATCCAGTGAAGCAGTGTCGACACATAGCAGTTGTGTCGACACCCAGTGAAGCTGTGTCTACATCAAAAAGTGTCGACACTTGGAAGCTGTGTCGACACTCAGCAAAAGCTAGCAGAGACTAAGTACAAGTGTCGACACCCAGAACAAAGTGTCGACACACAGCAGAAGAGTCAACACTTGAAGTAAGTGTCGACACCCAGAACAATGTGTCGACACTTAGCTGAAGACTCAACACTTGAAGAAAGTGTCGACACAAGGAGTTGTGTCGACACTTAGCAAAGATCAGCAAAGTTCAAGAATATTCTAAGTACAAGTGTCGACACTAAGGAGATGTGTCGACACTCAACCAGAGTGTCAACACAAGAAAGAATGTGTCGACACAAGGAGCTGTGTCGACACTCAGCAAGTATCAACACTAAAGGCAAGTGTCGACACCAAGAAGATGTGTCGACACTAATATAAGTTCAACACATGAAGATGTGTCGACACAAAGAGATGTGTCGACACTTACAAGAATTCAGCAAAATACTGAAGTACAAGAACTTGTGTCGACACTCAATTTCAGTGTCGACACATGGAGAAGAAGCAGTGTCGAGATATAAAATCTACAACACAAGGAGTTGTGTCGACACCTTGTAGACTAGTGTCGACACTTAGACAACTTGTGTCGACACTTGGTCTATAAGTGTCGACACTTAAAGACAGATAGTCTCGACACTTCTAGACAGTTACAGAATTTTCAAGAACTGACTGGATGACTTGACAGCTACCATTCCAGCCGGTCTACAACACCTGTCAGAGTTGTCAGAATTCAGTTATGAACCGGACCAGCCGGTTACCATGAAGAAGGCCTATAAATAGGCTTATACAGTCTACAGAAGTAGTTGTTGAAGAGATCAATTGAACACAAGTACAAGTGATCAAGTATTTAACAAAAGAAGATCTAGCTATTCCTTGAAGAATCAAGTGCAGATATAAGAAGTTGGAGAGAGAGAGCTCCATCCAAGAAATCATTTGTTGGAACCAGACTGAGAAGAAGGGTTCAGATTTATTCTGAATCTTAAGTAGCAGAGATCAAGGATCAACTGCAGAAGGAGTCAATCTTATTGAGTTCTACATTCAAGAAGCTTTGAAGAAAGCCAAGTCAGATTGATTTCAGCTGAGTTCTTCCAAGAACTCATCAAGAAACTCACAACTCTCCTCTCTTGTCTCTGAGTTGCTGAGTTAACATTATTGTATTCATATTTTCTTGTAGGATCCTTTGGATCTGAGTCTTGTAAGCTTGTAATTATAAAGGCTGAGTGTAGGAGATTTAAATCTCTGAGTGTAGGCCTTGGTGGCTGAGTGTAGGCCTTGGTGGCTGAGTGTAGGCCTTTGTGGCTGAGTGTAGGCTTTGTGAAGAAGCTGAATTGTAGGGCCTTGGGCCTGAGGTGTAGGAGCCTGTTTTGGGTTCTGAGATAGTGGAGGAGTTTGGCCGAATCTAGTACACTGCTAGATAGGCGAAGGGGGAAAGTGGATGTACCCAAACCTTGGGGAACCACTATAAAACTATGTGTCTACTGTGTGTTGTGGTTTGCTGTGATTGCTGTGTGATTGCTATGCAAAAGTAGATATAAATCTGTGTTAGAAACTGATTGCTGCCATAATAAGTTAAAAAGATTCAAGTCACCTATTCACCCCCCCCCCCTCTATATGTTTAGGTATAATATCTTTCAAAAGAGTTAGTGAGGAATGGTCCTCAAGTAAAGTGTATTAAAGATGGAATATGCTCAGCTTATCAAAAGGGCAAGCAGACTAGATCCACTTTTAGTAGCATTGAAAACAAAGATGCTGTGAGGTTTTTATACCTCTTGCATATGGATCTCTTTGGTCCTATGCCAGTTCACAGCCTAGGTAGGAAGGTCTATACCTTTGTGGTTGTAGATGACTACTCAAGGTTTTCCTGGGTGTTCTTCCTTAGACAGAAATCTGAAACACCCAGTATCTTCTATAGCTTTGTCGAACAAATTCAGAATGAATTAGACAGTACAGTGGTCAAGTTAAGAAGTGACCATGGTACTGAATTCCAGTCTGATAGCATGACAAAACTATGTGAAGAATTTGGGATATTTCAGGAATTTTCTTCACCAAGAACACCTCAGCAAAATGGCATTGCTGAGAGGAAAAATAGAACCTTGATTGAGGCTGTTAGAACCCTATTAAGTGATACATCTCTACCAGAATATTTCTGGGCTGAGGCAGTGAATACTGCATGCCATGTAATTAATAGGGCTACTATTACTAAAAGCCATAATAAGACCCCCTATGAGATTGTGAAAGACAGAAAACCAAACCTATCCTACTTCAGGATCTTTGGTTGTAAATGCTTTATACTTAACAATGGTAAGTCTTACTTGACTAAGTTTGCTGCCAAATCCCAAGAGGGGATCTTTGTTGGGTACAACAACAACAGTAAGGCTTATAGAGTCTACAACTTGTCTACTCAAGTTGTAGAAGAATCAGTACATGTAGTATTTGATGAAGCTAGACTTATTAACAACGAGTTGTCTAGAAGTATTTGCAGCTCCTCAGGTGTGACTAAGAAGATGGACAAGCTCACTATAGAAGAAGGATCTACTGCAAGTCAGCATGTAGATGATAGTGGCTGCTGTCCAGGGGGAGTAATACATGTACCTAATGTAGAAGAAGTCCAAGGAGTGTAGCAAGATGAAGAAGCTGAAGGAGTTCAACATGAAGCCAGGATGCCTCCAGCTAATAGGCATCTAAGAGATCATCCAGCAGATCAAATCATTGGTGATCTAAGACAAGGAGTATAAACAAGGAGCAGAAATCTGAGTGCAGTGCTCTACTCCAGTTTTCTATCCCAAGTAGAGCCAAAAAAATTTGAAGAAGCCATCCTAGACCCTCATTGGATTGAGGCAATGCAAGAGGAGCTGAATCAGTTGAAGAGATGCAAAGTCTGGGAACTTGTTCCTAAACCAAAAGACCACAACATAATTGGAACCAAGTGGATCTTTAGGAACAAGATGGATGAACATGGACTGATTGTCAAAAACAAAGCAAGACTGGTTGCTAAGGGATATAGGCAGGAAGAAGGTATTGACTTTGATCAAACCTTTGCTCCAGTAGCCAGACTGGAAGTCATAAGAATGTTCCTGGCCTATACAACCTTTCAAGGATTTAAAGTTTACCAAGTGAATGTTAAGTCAGCCTTTCTGAATGGTAATCTGAAGGAACAGGTCTATGTGGAACAGCCATCAGGTTTTGTTGATTCAACTCAACCTAATTATGTCTATAGACTTAGGAAGGATTTGTATGGGTTAAAACAAGCCCCTAGGTCTTGGTATGAAACTCTGTCTAGTTTCCTCATTGAGAATAAGTTCACAAGTTGGAAAATAGACAAGACTATATTCCTTAGGGAATCCAGAGGCAAGATCATACTAGTCCAAATATATGTAGATGACATCATATTTGGGTCTACTGAAAGTAGTCTTTGCAAAACGTTTCCAAAACTTATGCAAGGACAATTTGAGATGAGCAGTATGGGGGAACTTAAGTTTTTCTTGGGTCTCCAAGTTAGACAGACTGAGAATGGTTTATCCATATGCCAGTCTAAGTTCACCCTAGAACTGATAAGGAAGTATGGTATGGATTCATCCAGTACCATGAAAACTCCTATGGGGTCAAGTATGTCTCTTAGTAAAGATGATGTAGGGAAACCTGTAGATGAGACTTTATATAGAGGGATAGTTGGCTCCCTTCTATATTTGACTGCAAGTAGACCAGATATCATGTATGCTACATGTGTATGCGCTAGGTACCAAGCATACCCTAAAGAGTCTCATTTGACAGCAGTCAAAAAAATACTGAGATATCTAAAGGGCACTCCTTATCTAGGCCTTTGGTACCCTAGGAATGGAGACTTTGAACTAATAGGTTATTCAGATGCAGATTTTGTAGGCTGCAAGGAAGATAAAAAAAGTACAACTGGAACCTGTCAATTCCTAGGTGGAAGAATGATATCATGGAGTAGCAAGAAGCAAACAAGTGTGGCTATCTTCACAGCAGAATCAGAATATGTGGCTGCAGGAAGTTGTTGTGCTCAACATCTAAGGATACAACATCATTTTGAGGATTATGGTATTCAAGTAAGTAGAATACCACTGTTTTGTGATTCTACTAGTGCTATATCTATTGCAAACAATCCTGTTTCTCATAGTAGAACTAAACATATTGAGATAAAATATCATTTTCTAAGGGAACATGTAGAAAAAGAAGATATATCACTAGAGTATGTAAATACAGATAATCAACAAGCTGACATGTATACTTAGCCCTGATTGTCTCTTAGATATCTGCAAGGAGAAAATAACCAAACTAACAATTCAACAAGGCAAGTATACCTATCGATATGCAGCTAGGGGACACAAGTGTCGTATTAAAATCCGGGAACAGTTGAGTAAGCTTACTCACACGAAATCTATTATTTTATCGACGGAAAAATTAGGTTTTTTAGAAGAAAGCTAAACGTACTAAATGAAGAGAACTACTTGCAATGAAAGAGAGCTACTTGCATGAAAAGATAAATAGAGCTAAAAGAGCGATTAACTTAAGCTTAGTAACGATGAAGGGAAAATGCACTCGATCAGAAATCACCTCGGCAAGAGTGGTTAGAAAAATACGATAAATAAACCTAAGCTAATTAGGGTAAAGGTCTTTGACCGTGGAGGTTTCATGAATATTGACACGCTTCTCTCGAAGGCCGTGCCTAACTGAGTTTAGGAAGGTCCGACCGACTCTCGCCTAAATCGGAGGCCTAAAACTCGCTTTACGCGGTGAACCCCTCTATTGGATTTTACTCCAATCCATGAGATTTGAACGTCTGCCTCTCTCGAGGGGTGCGAACAACTCCCTTTAATCTTGAGTGCTCATTTCAAACTTTCGGCCTCTCGGCTATCCCAGAATGAAAGCAAAGGTGGAGAGTATATATCGATGATATACCTCCAACCCGTGATAAATCAAGAGTAATTCAAGGCTAAAACCCTAAAAAGAAAAGGTACGATTCAAAGCATCATAACCTAATCACTCAAACCTCGGATCATCAAGATCGAGTACATGGAGGATTAGTTAATCATGGTGAGGAGGAAGAGGGGGGATGAGTAGAAGAAGAATAATGAAAACAGAGCAGAAACGAAAAAGAAAACAACACTTTTATTAATGGAAACAGAGATCTTACAGCTTGAAAACCAGAGATTACAAGTGCATGAAAAGGTAAACTACACTATCATTAGCATCATACTACAGAAAGAAGCTAGGAGCTAATACAGGAAAAGCATAAAGCTAGATCTACGAACTAAAAATGAAGAGACATGCTTAAAAAGTTCAAAAATACAAAGGACAGAACCTCCCCTCTCAATCCCAAAAAGTGTCCCTGAACCCTTAGAGTTGGGCTCTATTTATAGAATTTTTTGAGTCGGGTCATGCCCCCCTGTCACGCCCGGGTAGGGCGTGACCCTGGGGCGTGACACATTCGGCGTGACTTTTTTGGGCTGGAATTGAATTCTGGCGAAGTCGTTGAGGTACACGCCCACAAGTTACGCCCTGCTAGGGAGTGTACCTGGGGCGTGTTCTTTGCGGCGTGACTTTGTTGAGCTGAAATTGAATGCTGGAGGTGACGGGCGGAATTGCTGAAGTACACGCCCATATGTCACGCCCGGGTCAGGCGTTACCCTGGGGCGTGACACTTTCGGTGCGACGGTGGAGCGGGAAAAACGAGCGCGCTGCGGTGATTCCTCGGAACCTGGGGACACGCCTCTAGAACATGCCCGTGTCGGGTGTGACACGGGCGTGACAGAGGGTGTGTACACCAAGTTTCCACGGAATGCAGTTTCGGACCAATTACTTCATTCCTCTGGGTACACGCCCTAGGTACACGCCCTGGTAGGGCGTGACCTTGGGGCGTGTCACAGCAAAATTCGGCTGAAAACCGTGAAAACCTACAAAAAGCAGAAAAAATGCATTAGCGACAAAAATATATACAAAGGGGAATCAAAATAAGTACTTTACAAGACATGATTTGCTTTAAAACCCCGAAAATATCCTAATGAAATTGACTGCAAAAAGTATTATCAAATTCCCCCAAGCTTAAGTTTTGCTTGTCCCCAAGCAAAGATATAAAGACTAGCTAATCATAAAAAGTGACTAATTCAAAAAGTTTTAATCATACTTACACAAGTACTATGCAAAATTCTGGGTAGGGAGAATATAAAACGTAAATTTAAAACAATTATTTTGGTATGGTTTAACTTTTATAAACTTTACTTAATAAAAATAAATCATCCAGAATTTTGACGAAATTTTTTAAATAGATTTAAGCAAGGCAATGAAAATGAAAAGAACGTATTGAGTTATTACTAGATCCAAGCAACGCATTATAATTATATCAATTAAATAACAAAAATCTAAGTTTAAATCCAAAACTAAAACTGATTTACTTTTCATCTTTTCTTAGTTGTTAAATAAAATTAAAAAAGGCGCGAATCAAAAGAACTTAATAGGACCGAAACGTTTGGTTTAGGAATATGAATAGGAGTGGAATTCAAATATAAACATGGAGGCTTAAAAATCACACTAAACCAAAACAACGAGTTTTCAAAAAAAAAAAAATTTATTTTAAACAAAATATGTATAAATAAATTTATTTTTTTCTTTATGATTATTTATCTTTTTTTTTATTAGTATTATTTTCATTCATTTTTTTCCCTTTTTTTGTTTTCAATACATTGCTTTTGAGTACACTTTTTTCAACAATTTCTCCAAAGATAACACAAAATTTCCTATAAAAAAAATTAGCGTGATTAGATAGGTAGGAATTTGGGCTTTGGTGAAAATGAAATGCTGTGTGGAGTTATCAAATGAATTTGGAAAAAAGGCTCAAAAGCGGCTAACTAGTGGTAAAAGATTTTAGGTTGGCAGGAAAGCTCAAACGTAAACAAAAATGGCCTAAATCATTTTCACGCTTTTTTTTTAAATTTTATTTAAAACATAGAGTCGATAAATTTCAAAAAGCAAGTTCGAGATAATAAAAGAAGATTGATGAAATTATCTTGAAAATAAAAATAATATGTGACTTGGATCGTTCATATCTACTACGTTATTCAAAATTTGTTCTTACAAAAATTATCTAAAGACAAAAAGGAAAATAATGGATGATAAATTTTTAGAGAAAGTAAAGAAAATAAAGAACGGAAAACCATAATAGAAATGCACGTTTTAGAGGAATATTTTACCTTAACATGCTACCGTGAATTAGAAACACAGCATGACCAACATTTTACTTGTGAAATATGATTAAAAAGAATGATTTGAAAAATTATAATTAACTACGTTGTTTATAAAGAAGTTTGAGAAAAACAAAACATAAATATGGGGTACTTATTGAAATACCAAAATGCAGCTATATATATATAATAATATTTTTTTGTTTGAATTTTTTTGAATTTTTTTTGAATTTTTTTTGGATTTTTAGGGTTTTTGGATATTTACAAAAAGCAAAAAGGAGGAACTCATCCCCCAAGCTGAAAATCTACATTGTCCTCAATGGAGAAGGAGGTCGGAGAATGAGAGAAAAGTAAAGTACAGAAAGGAAAGACAGAAATGAAAAACAGGTACTTCCCCGGTTTTATTTGGCAGGGAAAGCTGAGTGATACCGCTCCTCCATGCGTGTGCTGTGGAGCTTCAGGAAACGTTGTCTGGTGGACTTTGTCATGGAATCAGAACCGTTGGAGCAGGTGATCGCAGAAGTTGCAGCTTGCCGGAGCCAGACGGGGCAAAAAGTGTAAAATAAAGAAAACAGAAAAAGATAACTTGGGTTGCCTCCCAAGAGCGCCATTTGTTTAAAGCGTCGTTTGAGCTCGACGCATCAAAATAATAATGTCCCAAATATTGTTTAACAATAAAGTTCGAATAAAGTTCAAAGGTTATGAGAAAAATAAAGTTCAGATTAATCAAATGTCAGGACCGGAAAGATAGAGTTAACAGGGTTGAGACTGACATCATCACAGAAATACAGTTTAAGACGCTGACCATTCACTTTGAAAGTACCCTTATCATGGTGGGAAATTAAAACAGTACCATAAGAAAACACTTCTAAAACAGTAAAAGGCCCCGACCAACGTGATTTTAATTTACCCGGAAATAAATGTAAACGAGAATTATAAAGAAGCATTTGGTCGCCCAGCTTAAAGATTTTTGGGTGCCTAAGATGTCGATCGTGTAAACGCTTCGTCCGCTCTTTATAAAGTCTGTTATTTTCATATGCGTAAGAGCGCCACTCATCGAGTTCGTTAAGTTGAAATTTTCTAAAATCGCCGACAGAGTGGGGATCGAAGTTTAAAAATCGTAAGGCCCAAAAGGCGTGGTGCTCTAACTCGACGGGTAAATGACACGATTTTCCGTAAACCAACCGATAGGGCGTACATCCGAGGGCGGTTTTGTACGTTGTTCGGTAGGCCCATAGAGCATCGTCTAATTTGGCTGACCAGTCTTTTCTATATGTGGAAACAGTCTTTTCTAAAATTCTTTTTATTTTTCTATTGACTACTTCGACTTGTCCGTTAGTTTGGGGGTGGTAGACAGTGGAAAGCTTATGAGTAACGCCATATTTAGTTAGGAGTTTTGAAAATTGTGCGTTACAAAAATGGGAACCCCTATCACTAACGATAGCACGCTGCGTACCGAAGCGAGAAAATAATTTTTTTAGGAAATTAACTACGACTCGGGCGTCATTCATAGGAAGAGCTTGGGCTTCGGCCCAACGTGAAACATAATCAACGACAACTAAAATGTACTTATTCCCGAAGCTAGAAGGAAAAGGGCCGACAAAATCAATCCCCCAGAGGTCGAAAACTTCGCACTCTAGGAAATAATTTTGTGGCATTTCATTTTTATTCGAAATATTCCCCGACCATTGGCAACTATCACACCTACTCACAAAGGCATGCGTGTCTTTAAACAGGGTGGGCCAGTAAAAACCCTCGCTTAACACTTTGTGAGCGGTGCGAGCAGCTTGATAGTGCCCACCTGTCGGTACTTCATGCAAATGTTTAATAATATCTAATCCTTCATCAAAAGAAGCACACCTCCTGATCACTTGCTCTGCACAGACTTTAAAAAGATGCGGGTCCTCCCAAAAGTAGTTCTTCAACTCAGAAAAGAATTTCTTCTTTTGCTGAGACGAGAACTCTTTTGGGAGCACACGAGCCACTAGATAGTTTGCGATGCGGGCAAACCAAGGAGAAGTAGATGTGTTAATTATGAACAGCTTCTCATCAGGAAAATAGTAATGAAAAGAATTTTAGGCTAATTGTTCTATAAACGGGTTGTCTAGGCGCGAAAGGTGGTCGGCGGCCAAGTTCTCGGCACCTCGCTTATCACGGATCTCTAAGTCAAACTCCTGGAGGAGTAAGACCCAGCGAATCAAGCGAGGCTTGGCATCCGTTTTAGAGAGAAGATATTTGAGGGCCGAGTGGTCCGTAAAAACAATAATTTTCGAAAGAGTAATATAAGAGCGAAATTTGTCAAAAGCGAATACTACAGCTAAGAGCTCCTTCTCGGTTGTGGTGTAATTTTCCTGTGCAGATGTGAGTGTTTTACTAGCGTAATAAATGGGGTGGAAGTTTTTGGAAATACGTTGACCTAGTACGGCTCCCACCGCATAACTACTCGCATCACACATTATCTCAAATGGAAGATCCCACACCGGAGCTATCATGATTGGGGCATTAGCTAATTTTTCTTTTATTAAATTGAAGGCAGCTAGACAGAGGTCATCAAAGATGAATGTGGCGTCTTTTTCTAAGAGATGGGTAAGGGTCTTGGTGATTTTGGAAAAGACCTTTATGAAGCGGCGGTAGAAACCCGCATGACCCAAGAAACTTCTTATAGCATTTATGTTCGTAGGTGGCGGCAGCTTCTCGATAACTTTTATTTTCGCAACGTCTACCTCAATACCCCTTTCAGAAATTTGTTGTCCCAAAACTAACCCTTCCCTCACCATAAAATGACATTTTTCCCAATTTAAGGCGAGGTTAGTTTCTTCGCATCGCTCTAAGACTTTTTCAAGGTTCTCTAAGCAACTATCGAAGGAATTCCCGAACACGGAGAAATCATCCATGAAAACTTCCATAATGCTTTCTACGTACTTGTCGAAGATGGCGAACATACATCGTTGGAATGTAGCTGGCACATTGCACAATCCAAACGACATTCTTCGGTAGGCGAAGGTTCCGAAGGGACAAGTAAACGTAGTTTTCTCCTAGTCCTCGGGGGAGATGGGGATTTGAAGATACCCCGAGAGGCCATCGAGAAAACAATAAAAGCTATGACCGGAAAGTCGTTCTAAAATCTGATCAATGAACGACAAGGTGAAGTGATCCTTGCGGGTGGCATCATTCAACTTACGGTAATCTATACACATTCGCCATCTGGTCACCATTCGAGTCGGGATTAATTCATTATTTTCATTACTTACTACCGTTATCCCTCCCTTCTTTGGTACTACCTGTACTGGGCTAACCCACTTACTGTCGGATATAGGATAGATAATTCCTGCGTCTAACAATTTCATAACCTCGCCCTTAACTACGTCTTTCATGTTTGGGTTTATATGGCGCTGAGGTTGTATCGAGTTATGTGAATTATCTTCCATTAAGATTTTATGAGTGCAAAAAGATGGGCTTATGCCCTTGATATCAGATATCTGCCAAGCAATAGCTTGGCGATGCTTTTGTAAAATTGAAAGAAGTTTATCCTTTTGTGCATCCGTGAGGTAGGCCGAAATTATGACAGGCAGCTTGGAGTCCTTTTCTAAGAAAGCGTATCGAAGGTGCTCTGGTAGTTCTTTCAGTTCCAAGGTAGGGGGTCATCATACGAGGTTTTGGAAATTTGTTCTTTTTCAAAAACTATGTCCTCGTACACTTTTTTATATGTAAAATTAAAAGGGGTGTTGCTAGCGGCCATGGCGGCTTCGTGCAGCGATTCAGTTGGAAAAGTAGAAGAGGAACAGAAATCAAAAAATTCTTTTTCAAAATCAGAAAGGAGGGTGGAGGATTCTTCACTTAAGTGTAGAGATTCAGTTGGAGGAGTAGGAGAGGAACAAAAATTGGAAAATTCTTCTTCAAAATCAGAGGTGTGAGAGAAGGATTCTTCACTTACGGTATCCATGAAAAAACAGGAGTCATCATTAGCTAGTGTGTTCTTCATCGAGGGTGTGATAGAGAAAGTTACCTCATCGTCGCCCACTCGAAGGAAGAGCTTACCATTGCTTACGTCAATGATAGCTCGGGAGGTGGCAAGGAAGGGTCGGCCAAGGATCAGGGGAACCTCGTCGTCTTCTTCGATGTCCAAAATGACAAAGTCCACCGGGAAGATGAACTTGTCAAGTTTGACTAGGACGTCCTCCACTATTCCTAACGGGTATTTGACTGACCTGTCGGCGAGCTGGATACTCATGCGTGTGGGGTTGAGACTACCAATTCCTAACTTTTTAAACAATGAGAGGGGCATAAGATTAATACTCGCACCTAAGTCGGCTAAAGCGTGTTTGACAAAGAGATCACCAAAGACACGCGGGATAGAGAAACTACCTGGGTCACTGATTTACTTCGGTAATCCGTTTGTCAAAACCGCCGAGCACTCGGCATTTAACGTGACATGAGAAAGGGTCTCTAACTTCTTCTTGTTGGTTAGGAGGTCCTTAAGGTATTTTGCGTACTTAGGCATCTGGGATATGGCTTCGTGGAAAGGCAGATTTATGTGGATTTGTTTAAACATTTCTAAAAAACGGGTGTATTGATCATCCTGTCGTTGTTTATTAAGTTCGGAAGGGTATGGCGGGGATGGATTATTTTTAAAGGTGGGTGGTGGAGTGAGTTGTTTTTCTAAAATAGGAGTGATAATTACTTCGGCAGAGGGTGGAATTTTAAAACGGGAACAGAGCTTTGATTTTTTAAAGCGGAAGCGGAGATTGCCTCGGGCTCTTCACTTATCGTACCGGGAACTTTCTTCCCACTCCGAAGAGTAATAGCTTTCGCTTGCACTCTTGGGTTGGGCTCGGTACTGGAAGGAAGAGACCCTACGGGTCGCTCAGAAATCATTTTAGCGAGCTGTCCTACCTGATTTTCTAAATTTTTAACACTTCCGGTTAAGGTTCTAATCGTAGCGTCATTAGCATTCATGTATTTTGAAAACATTTCCTCCAAATTTGGAGGTTTTGGAAAACTTTGAGGAGGTGGTGGTGGTGCAGAAAAATCACTTTACGGTGGCGGGCGCACAGCATTCGATGGATTTCTCCACGAAAAATTCGGATGATTTTTTAACGCAGGATTATAACTATTCGGAAAATTAAAACCATGAGGATGATAATTCGCAGCAGAAAAATTATTAAAAGCAGTTCTAGGCATATTATTTACATAATCCAAATGTTCGGCGGGAGGAGTTGCAGATTCCCATACCTGAGGGGCGGAGGTAGCAGTCATCTCCGTAATGTTTTTGCTTAATATTTCGACTTGCAGTGCGAGTTGGGAGACGTTGTCCACTTCAAAGAGACCTGCATGTTTGTTTGGGCGGGTCCTAGGCACATTCCACTGGTAAGTGTTCATGGCCATGTCTTCAAACAGCTCAAGAGCTGCTTCTGGGGTCTTATGGTTTAAAGTACCGCCAGAAGCTGCGTCTATCATTTGCTTTGTGCTTTGATTTAGCCCATTATAAAATGTCTGCACCTGCAACCACACAGGCAGAGCGTGATGTGGGCATCGTCTTAATAATTCTTTAAATCTTTCCCAGGATTCGTAAAGGGTCTCAGAGTCTATTTGTCCAAAGGCAGAAATGTCATTCCTAAGTTTTGCAGTTTTAGCAGGCGGAAAATACTTGGACAAAAATTTTTCAGTTAATTGCGTCCAAGTAGTTATGCTATTTTTAGGAAGGGTGTTCAGCCACTGCTTAGCCTTAATTCTAAGAGAGAAAGGAAATAATCTTAGCCTAGTAGCATCATTTGTGACACCATTTATCTTGAAGGTGTCACAAATCTCAAGAAAGCTAGCTATGTGTGCATTCGGGTCTTCATCTTGGAGCCCGTCAAATTGCACATACTGCTGCACCATTTGAATTATGCTAGGCTTCAGTTCGAAATTATTATTATTTATTGCTGGGCGAACTATACTAGATTCTGTACCCTCGAGATTCGGTCGTGCATAATAGGACATAGGCCTTTGCACGGCTTCCTCCACGTTGGGTTCTGCCATTCTTAAGGTAGAAAATGACTCGGAATCCTCAACCGGCACTTGGGTAGTAGGGCCTTGAAATCGCGATCTTCTCCGAAGAGTACACTCAATTTCGTGGTCCAGGTCCAAAGTAACCGACGGACTTCCGCGGGTCATACACTAGAAGAAGAGAGGAGAAGAAAGACTAGAAAATAAAAGAGCTAATGAAGTTCGAAATTTTTTTTTTTTGAAATAGATTTTTTATGTTTTAACTCCCGAACTTCCCAAGGGCTACCCGGTGAAGGGTTCGCAAGGTACTAGACAATATAGTGGCATTTAGAGCCACTTTGCCCTTTTCGAGAGAGTTAGGTGGTGTAGAAAAATTTGTGATGTGGGTTTCTATTAAGTAGGCGGTAATTAAAATCCAGCCATTTAACTCTGAGCGAGTAGGCGGAAAATAAAAGCTACACTCACACACTCGATAGAAAATTAAAACACACCCACTCTACAGAAAGTAAACACACTCTACTGAAATAAAGCCTGCCAATTAACTCAAGTGAGTAGGCGGAAAAATAAAAATACGCACACTTGCTTGAAATAAATCCAGCCAATTAACTCAAGTGAGTAGGCGGAAAAATTAAAAATACGCACACTTGCTTGAAGAAAATCCAGCCAATTAACTCAAGTGAGTAGGCGAAAAAATTTTAAGAAGGAGGGTGAGAAAGAGAAGTGATAAAATTAATATATTCGCGTTTTCAATTTATCAACGAGCGTTGCATCCCCGGCAACGGTGCCAAAAAATTGATTGTCTCTTAGATATCTGCAAGGAGAAAATAACCAAACTAACAATTCAACAAGGCAAGTATACATATCGATATGCAGCTAGGGGACACAAGTGTCGTATTAAAATCCGGGAACAGTTGAGTAAGCTTACTCACACGAAATCTATTATTTTATCGACGGAAAAATTAGGTTTTTTAGAAGAAAGCTAAACGTACTAAAGGAAGAGAACTACTTGCAATGAAAGAGAGCTACTTGCATGAAAAGATAAAGAGAGCTAAAACAGCGATTAACTTAAGCTTAGTAACGATGAAGGGAAAATGCACTCGATCAGAAATCACCTCGGCAAGAGTGGTTAGAAAAATACGATAAATAAACCTAAGCTAATTAGGGTAAAGGTCCTTGACCGTGGAGGTTCCATGAATATTGACACGCTTCTCTCGATGGCCGTGCCTAACTGAGTTTAGGAAGGTCCGACCGACTCTCGCCTAAATCGGAGGCCTAAAACTCGCTTTACGCGGTGAACCCCTCTATTGGATTTTACTCCAATCCGGGAGATTTGAACGTCTGCCTCTCTCGAGAGGTGCGAACAACTCCCTTTACTCTTGAGTGCTCATTTCAAACTTTCGGCCTCTCGGCTAGCCCAGAATGAAATCAAAGGTGGAGAGTATATATCAATGATATACCTCCAACCCGTGATAAATCAAGAGTAATTCAAGGCTAAAACCCTAAAAAGAAAAGGTACGATTCAAAGCATCATAACCTAATCACTCAAACCTCGGATCATCAAGATCGAGTACATGGAGGATTAGTTAATCATGGTAAGGAGGAAGAGGGGGGATGAGTAGAAGAAGAATAATGAAAACAGAGCAGAAACGAAAAAGAAAACAACACTTTTATTAATGGAAACAGAGATCTTACAGCTTGAAAACCAGAGATTACAAGTGCATGAAAAGGTAAACTACACTATCATTAGCATCATACTACAGAAAGAAGCTAGGAGCTAATACAGGAAAAGCATAAAGCTAGAGCTACGAACTAAAAATGAAGAGACATGCTTAAAAAGTTCAAAAATACAAAGGACAGAACCTCCCCTCTCAATCCCAAAAAAGTGTACCTGAACCCTTAGAGTTGGGCTCTATTTATAGAATTTTTCGGCTCGGGTCATGCCCCCCTGTCACGCCCGGGTAGGGCGTGACCCTGGGGCGTGACACATTCGGCGCGACTCTTTCGGGCTGGAATTTAATTCTGGCGAAGTAGTTGAGGTACACGCCCACAAGTCACGCCCTGGTAGGGCGTGTACCTGGGGTGTGTTCTTTATGGCGTGACTTTTTTGAGCTGAAATTGAATGCTGGAGGTGACGGGCGGAATTACTGAAGTACACGCCCATATGTCACGCCCGGGTCAGGCTTGACCCTGGGGCGTGACACTTTCAGTGCGACGGTGGAGCGGGAAAAACGAGCCCGCTGCGACGATTCCTCGGAACCTGGGGACACGCCTCTAGAACACGCTAGTGTCAGATGTGACACGGGCATGACAGAGGGCGTGTACACAAAGTTTCCATGGAATGCAGTTTCAGACCTATTGCTTCATTCCTCTGGGTACACGCCCTGGTAGGGCGTGACCTTGGGGCGTGTCACAGCAAAATTCGGCTGAAAGCCGTGAAAACCTGGAAAAAGCAGAAAAAATGCATTAGCGACAAAAATATATACAAAGGGGAATCAAAATAAGTACTTTACAAGACATGATTTGCTTTAAAACCCCGAAAATATCCTAATAAAATTGACTGCAAAACGTATTATCAAGCCCCTAGAAGAAACCAAATTCAATAGGTTCAAAATTGAATTAGGTATGATAAACTTAGAATAAGTTTACAGAAATGTCTAAGTAAAAAGGTGTCGACACACAGAGTTATCTATGTCGACACAGAAAATTGGTGTCGACACTTCAGGGAAAAGGTGTCGACACATCTAGGAAGTTGGTGTCGACACTTCCGAAAATTAGTGTCGACATATACAGGGTAGGTGTCGACACATCCAAGGTGGTGTCGACACTTAGACTTTATGCAGAATTAGTGAAGTAACGTCTCGACTAAGTGTCGAGCTAAGCAGTGTCGACACATAGACAAGTGTCGACACATATGTTCTGTCGACTATACTTGTGTCGACACATAGGTGTCGAGACATTATAAGTCTGTGTCAACACTTTTCAATAGTGTCGACACAATTTAAGTTTATTGACGCGCCCTTTCATCTTCAAACCTAGAAATGTATAAATATGATTTCGCCATTGTCTGTCGACACGCTCACCAAAGTTTCGAGACCGAACTTGTGTGTCGACACCTCTCTTCTCTACATTCAAATTCTTCAAACCCTAATGGCGCCAAAGCTCGAAGAGAACGTAAATGAAGGCTATGAACTGGTGCGGCATGCATTTGATGACGCAGAATCCGAGATTAAGGATGTGGTAACCCTAGTCGCAAACTCAGGGTTAGACTTTCTTGTTTCAGAGCCAACCAAAATATGGAAGAAAGAAGTATTGGAATTTCTGAATGGAGCAACCCTAGACGACTCTGGATTCAAGATCAAGTTAAGGGTACATGGAGAAAAGGTGAAGGTCTCACCAAAGAGTTTAAGAAAGGTCCTAAACCTACCAAGAACTAAAGAAGAGGATGAAGTTACTGCTTCTAAGACCAGAGAATCTTTAACATGGTGTGGACTGGACTCTAAGCTAAAAATTGGATCAGTATTCAATAGAAAGGGGATGAACAGCCAAGGCAAATTTCTCTCAGAAATTGTTGGCAAGGTGATCTTGAGTAAGCCTGGAGGGCATGACAGGGTATCAGCCCATATGTTTAATCTTATGACAAGGATTATCTTCACATTGAAAACTGATTGGTCTATAGTAGTCTTTGATAAGATTAATGAGAGTCTGAAGAAACCCAATTTGGGTAGGATACTCAGTCTTTACTTGGCTGGTAGTATACCAGAAGTAATGAGTCAAGCTGCAGGCTCTAAAATCAATCATGTGAGGAAGATGAACATGAGACTCTTCTCAAGATGGGATAGGGTCTTGACAAAGGAATTACATACTCCTGAGAAAATAACTCCACAGAAGAAGAAAAAGACAGCCCCAGTGGCTTAAGATTCATCTAGCAGTTCTGAGGAGCAAGTTGTCTTCACTCCTGATGAAGAAGACACTGAAATTGCTGAAAAGTCTCCAGCTGTACAAGAAACTGTAGAGAGGCAGGGGGAGCTACCTCAAGCTAGCCCAATACACAAGGATTCTACCCAGGGGGAGCCTCTAGTAGTGGAAGAACCAACTCCACTAGAGAGTGAACAAGCAACCCAGACCATACTTGAGGTACTCACTGAAATCAATAACTTAGTTTTCCCTAAAGAGGATACTGTTTTGTCTGATTCATTAAATAATGTTAATCAGCAACCTCAGATTGAAAATCAACCCCCAGATGTTGTCATGGAAGACACATCTGTTGCAGCTCAAGAAGTATCTGATCATTTTGTTGATGAGCCAAGAGTTTCTCCACCACAACCTCAACAAGAGTTTACAACGGAAGATCTCTTCCTCAATCTAGACCAAACAGACTTTGAGAAGGAAAGTGCTGCTGCTGAGGGGGAGAATGCTCAAGTTGAGGGGGAGCAGGTAGTAATTGTTGAAGAACCTGCAAGGTAAGAGCCTGAGAAGCCAAAAGCTGTTGAGGAGCTACCTAGAGAGAGGGTAGATATTGCAAGCACATCAGCTTCAGAAGATGAGGAGGCTGTAAGAGCAAAGAAAAGGAAATTTCAAGTATTCAAGAGGAGGAGCCAGACTTATAAGAAAGCTCTGCAAACTATAGTACCACAGCCAACACCACAGCCAGCACCATCTGTAGATTTCAGTTCCATGATGGTTGCTATGCAAATCAAGCTTGATGAGCAAAGGCAAGCTCTTGAAAAATATGTGGATGAAGGGCAAAAATCTCTACAGTTTGATCTGGCCCAGGACATTAAGTCCATAAGATTTGAGATGAATCTAAATAAAAAGGAAATGACTGACTGCTTCCACAAGGGAGGGAATGCAGTGGTATACTTAGCTACACATCAAGAGAAGATAAAAGCTCAAGTAGATGACATTGCACTGAAGCAAGGATATGTTCTTGAGAACCAGATCAGAATGAATGATAACTTAACTGCTTCACACAATGCAATTGTCACAGAGATGAAGAATATAGCTGCTGGACTGACTACTTCTAATGCTACTGCTAAGGCAGAGTTTGATAAAGCTTTACAAGAGGGCATCACTGCTGTTACTTCTGCTATTGAAAACTCTCAGAAGTTGATAACTAAAAAACTCCAAAGGTTGAAACCTTTCTTTAAAGATGGAGTAAACTATTTGGATAACCAAATAAGATTTCAAAAGGATGATCTAAGGGATCACATGGAAAGAGAAGTCATAAAGGGGGAGAGGGTGTTAGTCAAAGCCAGCTCTGATCATGCAAAGTGGATTTCTAATTCTATCAGAGCAACTCTTGGTTATCCTCCTTTATGTGATGATTATAATGTTGCAGAATCTGGGATAAATCCTGCCTATCTTGGAGGTGAGCAAGCTGAAGTAGCTCAGGTGATCTATCCTCCACCAGATTTTGATATGGTACAAGCAGATATACAGACAATGTATAGCCCACCTGAGGGAAAGCACAATGTCATTATAGAAAAGTGGTTCAGCCAGTATCTGAGGCTATGCAAGAAGCTTTGCTGAAAGAACAAGAAGCCAAACTGTCTAAGAAGAGGTTCAGAGAGCAAGCTGAACAAAGGCCTGATTTTGAACAGTGGAGCCCCACTTTAAGGAATATTATCTTAACTGCATGGAAGGATGCCAAAGATAATATCCAAGATAGAAACAAATGGTTTTCTGAATTGGAGTGGAGGAAGCATGAGACAAGGCAAGAAGCCATTGTGCAATACAGGAGAAAGGCTAAGATGGGAAAGCTACCTCCTACTGCCCAGGAGCCTAGCAAGTACTTTCCCAAGCCTTATCATTACTTTGAGAGGCAGAAGATTAAAGCTGAAGAGATAAAGAAGAAGGTGCTGAAAGGGAAAAAGTCTGCTGATACTGAAGATGCTGAAGCCCCTGTGCAAGCCAAGATACAGTCTGGGAAGGGAATAGTGATCAAGGATGCTGAGCAAAAATAGAATAGAATTTTCTTCAGTTTACAATTGTAATCTTTTGATTTTAAACACTTTGTAAATTTTTGAAAAATGAATATGACAAAGCTGTTAGAACAATGTGCTGTGTGATAAATCTATTTCATAATTGTTTTGAGATGATATCTATGTATACATGTTTGTTTAATACATGTTTATGTTTGCCCTGTTATATAATCCTGCTTTACATCATGCTATGATTTTATTCTGTATGGTGTATATCATTGACTAAGAGTTATGACTTCTCCAAATAGGGGGAGATTGTTGGGTACATTGGTATAAATGTACCTGATTTGAAGAAGCCTCACCCTACTCAATGATATACATCAAAATGTATTTGATGTATTTTGAGTTTCCTTGTGCAGGTTAGGTATTTGCAGGGAAAGCAGAAAAGTTTCTAAGTTCATGTGTCGACACCCAGAAGGAAAGTGTCGACACTTAAGAAGACTTGTGTCGACACCCAGACAAGCAGTGTCGACACTTGGAGTGAATGTGTCGACACCAGGGATGTAGAGTTGACACCATACAGAATGTGTCGACACAAGGAGCTGTGTCGACACTCAATGGAGAAAAGTCCAGTGAAGCAGTGTCGACACTTGGAGTGATTGTGTCGACACCAGGGATGCAGAGTCTACACTAGACAGAATGTGTCAACACAAGGAGCTGTGTCGATACTCAATGGAGAAAAGTCCAGTGAAGCAGAGTCGACACTTAGAAGCAGTGTCGAAACCCAGAGGAACTGTGTCTACATCAGAAAGTGTCGACACTTGGAGGCTGTGTCGACACTCAGCAAATGTCAGCAGAGTCTAAGTATAAGTGTCGACATTTTGAGGAATGTGTCGACACACAACAGAAGACTCAACACATGAAGAAAGTGTCGACACAATGAAGAATGTGTCGACACACAGCAGAAGACTCAGTACATGAAGAAAGTGTCGACACAAGGAGCTGTGTCGACACTTAGCAAAGTTCAACAAAATTCTAAGTACAAGTGTCGACATAAAGGACATGTGTCGACACTCAGCAAAAGTCTCAATAGAAGAAGAATGTGTCGACACAAGGAGCTGTGTCGACACTCAGCAAGTATCAACACAGAAGACAAGTGTCGACACCAAGAAAATGTGTCGAAACTGAACAAGTTCAACACAAGAAGATGTGTCGACACAAAGGAGTTGTGTCGACACTTACAAGAATTCAACTAAGTACTGAAGAACAAGAAGCTGTGTCGACACACAATATCAGTGTCGACACATGATGAAGAAGCTGTGTCGAGAAGTGGATTCTACAACACAAGGAGTTGTGTCGACACGTTGAAGGCTAGTGTCGACACATAGTATACTTGTGTCGACACTTAGTCTATAAGTGTCGACACTTAAAGACAGACTGTCTCGACACTTTCAGATAGTTACAGTTATTTCAAGAACTGACTGGATGACTTGACAGCTGTCATTCCAACCGGTCTACTGCACCTGTCAGAGATGTCAGAAAGCTGTTAGAAACCGGATCAGCCGGTCACCATGAAGAAAGTCTATATAAATGCTTATATATTCTACAGATAACAAGTTGTTAAAAAGCAATTCATTGAAGACTTTCAGGAAAAGTTCTAAGTAGTTGGAGAGAGAGCTCCATCCAAGAAGACAGTCGTTGGAACCAGGCTGTGAAGAAGGATTCAGACCTTGTTCTGAATCTTAAGTTGCAGAGATCAAAGATCAGCTGCAGAGAAGATTAACCATATTGTGTTCTACATTCAAGAAGCTTTGAAGAAAAGCCAAGTGAGGTTGATCTCAGCAGAGTTCTTCCAAGAACTCATCAAGAACCTATCAACTATTCTCTCTTCTCTCTGAGTTGTAGGTATAATCTTTGTAATCAAAATTTCTTGTAGGATCCTTAGGGATCTGAGTTATAAGCCTGTAATTATAAAGGCTGAGTGGTAGGGCCTGTGAGCCTGAGTGTAGGAGATCTATATCTCTGAGTGTAGGCCTGTTGTGGCTGAGTGTAGGCCTGTTGTGGCTGAGTGTAGGCTTTGGGAAGAAGCTGAGTGTAGGTCTTTGGAGAAGACTGAGTTGTAGGGCCTTGGGCCTGAGCTGTAGGAACCTGGTTGAGATTATGAGTGTAAGATCTGAGGATCTGAGATAGTGGAGGAGTTTGGCTGAATCTAGTACACTACTAGATAGGCGAATGAGGAAAGTGGATATACCCAAACCTTGGGGAACCACTATAAATTTTTGTGTTCACTGTGTGCTTGATTGATTGCTGTGATTGCTGACTGACTGCTGTGTAGAATTAGTTATAAAGTTGTGATATAATCTGCAATCTGCCTAAAAAGTTTTAAAAAGATTAAGTCACCTATTCACCCCCCCCCCTCTAGGTGATTAGGTACAATTTCTTTCACCTTTGGTTGTGGTGCCCCCGGAGATGGCGTTCATATCCCAGTTTCAGGGGCTGAGACCCCCTACTTATGATGGGCAAGCAGATTTCTTGATTTTGGATGACTGACTGATTACCATTGAGGAGATTTTCTCTTACTCAGGGATTACGGACGATCAGAGAGTGATGCTCGCTGCCTACCAGCTCAAGGGCTTAGCAAAGAATTAGTGGTTGAGGGAGAAAGAGAGCATGGTGGCAGGATGCTCTTGGGAGTCATTTAAGGTGATGTTGTTGAGTAAATTTCTGCCTTCAGTCGAGAGGGACCGGCTGATGAATGACTTTCTCCATTTGAAGCAGAGGAAACTCACGGTTAGTGAGTATGAGATTGAGTTTAGTAAGTTGAGTCGGTTTGCCCCTGGTCTGGTGAGTGTTGAAGCAAACCGAGTTAAGCGATTTCTTGGTGGACTCAGAAGCGACATTCAGCAGTTAGCAAATGCCTACGGAGCAGTCAGTTATGCCAGCGTGGTTGAAGCTGCCTTGCGAGTTAAGGCCATTGAGAATGCTAAAAATAGAGGCCAGCAGTTGAGGAAGGATAAGCGGAAGACCGTTGGAGGGAAGAGCCCTCAGGAACCTGATGCTGTCTCGAGAAAGAAGAACAAGGAGGTTTGTAGTTTTTGTGGCCGGCCAGGCCACCCCGTTGAGAAGTGTTTAAAAAGGTTGGGAGCGCAGAAGAAGGAACAGGTGCACGCGATTCAGGGTGCTCCCAGAGGAGACTTGGCATGTGCCTTGTGTTGAAGGAAGGGGCATGAGGATTCCCGTTGCTGGTTAAAAGATAAGGTTTGTTTTCATTGTGGGCAGAAGGGCCATCTTAAGACAAAGTGCCCACAGTTCCAGCCTGTTCTGCAGCCAGTTCCCCTCCAGGCTTTTCCACCGCCTCAGCAATTGGATAAAGGAAAGGGGAAGCTGAATGTGCTTTCGGCAGACGAAGCGCAGACTTCGACCCAGGTTATTTCAGGTTCGACACCTCCCCAGTCGTTTTGTTATGTTTCCTTTCTGGTTGTATTTTTCATTTTTGCGTTGGTTGCCTTAGATGCGTGCGCTATTTGTAGGACGATTTAAGGTAAAGAACCGCTAGGCGCGCGTTCTCTTCGATTCAAGCGCTACCCACTCGTTTGTGGCTAGAGCATTCCTGGAGCGGTTCAGTTTGGGCCTAGATCGTGTTGGTGGTGCCTTTTGCGTTACGTTCCCCTCCGGTGACTCTGTGGTTACGGACCTGGGTGTCCTTGATTGTCCGATTTTGTTGGGGGATTTTCTAGCCAAGGCAGATCTGAAGGTGATTGACCTGGAGGACTTCGATGTTATTTTGGGCATAGACTGGTTGTCAAGGTACGATGCTGTGATCCAGTGCAAGGGTAAGCGCTTGGACTTCGTCAAAGACAATGGTCAGCCAGGGAGCATTTATGGGTATTCTATCCAGGAGTCTCCAATCATTTCTGCGGTGCGTGCTCGGAAGTTGCTTGATTCTGGCTGTTTTGCATGTGTGGTCTCTCTGGTAGGGACAGTTGTTAAGGTGCCGCATTTGGAAGAGATTCCTGTGGTAGGTGACTTCTCTGATGTGTTTCCTAATGATTTTCCCGGTCTTCCACCAGATCGAGATATCGAGTTTGTTATAGATTTGGAGCCAGGCACGCATCCTATTGCCAAGGCGTCGTACCGGATGGCCCCGCGAGAGCTGGAAGAGTTGCGAATTCAGCTGGATGAGATGTTGACAAAAGGTTTCATAAGACCGAGTTCTTCACCTTGGGGTGCACCAGTGCTGTTCGTTAAAAAGAAAGATGGGTCGATGAGGCTATGCATTGACTATAGAGAGCTGAACAAGGTTACTATTAAGAACAGGTACCCGTTGCCTCGGATTGACGATCTGTTTGACCAACTGCGTGGTAGTGCCGTGTTTTCCAAGATTGATCTTCGTTCGGGCTATCACCAGTTGCAGATTCGGGAGTCAGATGTTCCGCGGACGGCGTTCCGCTCTCGTCATGGGCATTTTGAGTTTTTGGTTATGTCATTTTGTTTGACGAATACGCCCTCAGCTTTCATGGATCTGATGAACATTGTTTTCAAGGATTTCCTAGATAAGTTTGTGATTGTCTTTATAGACGATGTTTTGGTGTACTCTAGAGATGCGGAGGAGCATGATTGACATTTGCGACTGGTCTTGGCGACTCTGAGAGACCATAAGCTATACGCCAAGCTGAGCAAATTCGAATTTTGGTTGCCTCAAGTTTCTTTTCTCGGCCACATGGTTAATTAGGAGAGAATATCGGTGGACCCAGAAAAGATCGCTGCTGTTATGGAATGGGCGAGACCTGTTACTCCCAAAGAGATCAGAAGCTTCTTGGGCTTGGCTGGATATTATAGAAGATTTGTAGAGGGCTTCTCTACCTTGTCTACGCCATTGACCAAGTTGACGCAGAAGAATGTAGCTTTCATATGGGATGGCAAGTGTGAGGAGGCTTTTGAGGAACTAAAACGAAGGCTATGTTCAGCTCCAATTTTGTCCTTGCCTACTGAAGATAGTGAGTATGATATATATGTGGATGCGTCGCATGTCGGACTGGGCTGCGTATTGATGCAGGGCGGAAAGGTGATTGCGTTTGTGTCGAGGTAGCTAAAGACTCACGAGAGGAATTACCCTACGCATGACCTGGAATTTGCAGCTGTGATCTATGCGTTGAAATTGTGGAGGCATTTGCTATATGGAGCGCAGTGCAAGATTTTCATGGATCATAAGAGTTTGAAGTATGTCTTCACCCAGAAAGAATTGAATCTGCGCCAGCGACAATGGTTGGAGTATGTGGCCGACTATGATGTTGAAATCCAGTATCATCCGGGCAAGGCTAATGTGGTGGTCGATGCCCTGAGTCGGAAGTCAGGGAAGATTTTCAATCTCTCTGCCGAGCGTCTAGTGGAAGAGTTCCTTTTGATGGACATTTCTGTGGGAAGCTGCGATTCGCAGAGTAGCTTGGCAGTGGCAGAACCTTCGTGGATTGCGCTTACGAGACTGCATCAGAAGGATGATCCCGATCTTTTGCATTTGTATCTTCGAGCTGAAAAAGGTGAATTACCAGATTTCTCTATAGATGAAGCGGGTAACTTGAAGTATCGTGGCAGGTTCTGCATTCCGGCAGTTGGAGATATTCGGGATATGGTGTGCAGAGAAGCCCACGGATCTAGTGTTGCTTACCATCCAGGGTCTACCAAGATGTACAATGATTTAAAGCAGATTGCCTGGTGGTATGGGATGAAGAAGGACATAGCCAGATTTGTTTCAGAATGTTTCACTTGCAGGCATGTGAAAGCCGACCATGGGAGGCCTGGTGGCAAGCTGACTCCCTTGGAGATTCCGATGTGGAAGTGGGAGAGTATCTCGATGGATTTCATTACAGGCTTACCGAGATCTCCTAAAGGGCATGATTCAGTTTGGGTGATCGTAGATAGATTGACGAAGTATGCTCACTTCGTACCATTTAAGATCGATTATCCGATGAGGAAGATAGCCGAGCTGTATTTGGATGAGGTTATCAGATTGCATGGTGTACCCGTGAGTATCATATCAGATCGAGACTCCAGGTTTATATCTCGTTTTTGGAAGAGCCTTCAAGAGGGATTGGGTACAGATTTGAGATATTCCACAGCTTATCATCCGCAGACCAATGGTCAGACGGAGCGAGTAAATCAGATTGTGGAAGATATGATCCGATGCTATATTCTGGACCACAGAGGAGCGTGGGATGAGCGCTTGCGGCTTATGGAATTTGAGTATAACAACAGTTATCAAGAAAGCTTGCAAATGGCTCCTTTTGAAGCTTTGTATGGGAGGCGCTGTAGGACTCCCTTGTTTTGGGCTGAGGTTGGCGAGAGACCTTTGTTGGGTCCAGAAGCACTCGAGGAAATGGAAACCGCTGTGAAGCTTATACGGGAAAAGCTTCGGATAGCCCAGGAGAGATATGAGAAGAACGCCAATCAGCATAGATCGGACTTGGAATTTGTGGTGGGGGACTCAGTGTTCTTAAAGTTCTCCCCGTTGATCGGAGTCAAGCGGTTTGGCAAGAAAAGAAAGTTGGACCCGAGGTACGTGGGGCCGTTTCCGATTGTTGAGCGGATTGGGATATCAGCTTATATGCTGGCGTTGCCCGCAAATTTCCCTGGCGTGCATGATGACTTCCACGTCAGTCAGCTGCGGAAATGTGTGGTGAATGACAGGCAGGTTTTGGATTCTGTGCCTCAGTTGAAGCTGAATCTTTCTTATGTGGAGTTGCCTATCCGCATTCTGGATTCTCAGGTTCGTGCGTTGCGGAAGAAGACTATTCTTATGGTTAAAGTTTTATGGAGGAATCAGGATGTAGAAAGCGCGACTTGGGAATTGGAGTAGGCTATGAGGGAGGCTCACCCTCATCTGTTTCCCTGATCTTGTGCCTGGTATGTTCTGTTTTATTTATATATAGCCCTTTCCTGGCTCTTTCTCTCTTCTTCTTCATAGGAGTGTTGCGAGTAAAGTTTTGAGGCGAAACTTTCTTTTAGGGGGAGTGGCTGTAACGCCCCCGGTTTCTCTTTGTTTTGTTTGATCTTGGATTGGTGTTACGATGACGCATTTTTCCGGCCTTTCGTCGTTGTAGAGCGTAGTCTTAGCTCTTTAGGTTCCTGCTGTAGCCTGGTTGTAGCGTGTTGGCAAATTTCCCCAGCTAGCCGGAGTCTCTTTTGGTGACTCGGTTGGGCCTCTTAGGGAAATGCTTGTGTTTTGGCTTCGGGAGGTGTTAGCCCGAGTGTGCGATCGTCGGATGTTGTTTTCGACCTCACCATTGTTTTCGTAGCTTGGTTGTTTAGCTACGGTGCGAGTTTTGGTCGAAATCCGGGATCGTTTGCTTTCGCGTTGTTTCGGCGTTTGTTCTGTTAGCTGTAATGTTTGTTGTGCTGTGTGTGCCTGATGTGGCCGAGCTAGTAGGCTGGTGCCTTATCTCTTGTTTGCTAGGAGTTAGCAGGTTTCTTTTTCTGTGAAAGTTTGGGTGACACGGCCTGGGTCACGCCCGTGACCCAGGGCGTGTCGTGCTCGGGTAGAGCTCCCGTTTCTCTAGTCGACGAATTTTTGGTCGACGGGGTTTTTGTAGGAACACGGCCTGTGACACGGGCGTGTCACATGGCGTGTCCCCCTTCATCAAGCTGCGCTCGATGGTCGTCAGATGGAGTTTTAGTGAGAACACGGCCGTGTCACGGGCATGTAGTATCAGACACGGGCGTGACACGGGGCATGTCTCTCTGTTCGACGATCGGCGCTCCACGATCATCGAGTGGTGTTTGAGTTGGTACACCGCCTGTGACACGGGCGTGTCACAGGGCGTGTCACCTGTTTCGTCGAGCTGAGATCGACGATCGTCTAGTGGGTAGGTGTGTGAGTACACGCGCCGTGACACGGGCGTGTCGGGCCGTGTCACGGGCGTGTCGGGGGGGCATGTCCCGTGTTTTCGTCGAGTGGAGATCGACGTTCGTCAAGTGTGTTAGTACATGCCCCGTGACACGGGCGTGTCGGGCCGTGTCACGGGCGTGTCTGGTGCGTGTTTCGTACTTTTTCCCTGAGAGCATCTTTTGTTGTCGTGAACCATTTTTCCTCCTCATTTTCATCGTTCCCGAGTCTAGAGAGCTTCCAACGGAAGGGTTTTGAGAGGAGGCGGTGGTTGTTTTGGCCGGCGATTCCGGGACGGTTAGAGCCCATTTTTCTCGTGTGATAGCGGATTTGGCTTGCTCTCGGCTAGATCTTCCCTTCCATGTAAGTTTTTCTTGATTTAGGGTTGATTCTAGGAGTTGAGAATTTCTGAATTCTTTTCTTTTTCCTCAAGTTTCAGTTTTGGTCTTCTAGGTGGCCGATCTTGCCGCCGGTGCCAAGCTGTGGTGTTAGCTGTTGTTTTTCCTGGAGGTAGAGGCAAGTGGCTCTCCTGCCCTTGCCAATTTAGTCTAACTCTTGCTCTGTTTTCTTTTTCCTGTGCAATACTTCTGTTTGAACAATATGATGCCTTTTTCCTTCATTTCATCCATGGGCTGTTTCTTTGCCTTTTTACATTTAAATCAATGTTCTCCCTTTTGTCTAAGGTTTGGTGTACAGTGGGTAGTTAGAGTTAGGGTGAGGCTGCGGTAGTGGTAGTTTAGGTTTAGTTGCGGTAGCCCCGAGTAGTTAGGATGGTACAGAGGGTTGGGATTAAATTTCCAACTTTCTGTTTAGGCTGCGGTTTTAACTAAAACTTACGTTTACCCTAAGTGGAAAGCGCTGACAGCGTCGAGTGAGCCGAGTTCACTCATCGCCGTCATCCAGCGTAGGATTTGCGGCTAAGTATTTTGGCGTCACGTGAGTGGAGCTTACTCAACGCCGCGTCGAGTGGGTTCGACATTTCTGTCTTGGGTTCGTGTGTTTCCTTAGGATGGTTAGTGTGACTTTTCCCTTTTTCTAGGGGGTGGTATAGGGTGTTCGGCTAAGTTTTGCATGCCAACTCTTAGGTTGTGGCAGGTGGTGGAGTTTTTGGTGGCCTCTGGAGGGGTGGTTTTATGTGGAGAGCTGTGGCCACCGCCTTTTGCCCCTGTTTGGGTTGGCATGTGTGGGACCCTAGTGCTGCCACTGTTTGACCCCTTAGCCTTCTTTGGATCTGGTTTTGGTTATGTATTCAGATCCATGTTTTGACCACTGCCACTTACCCACGTGTTAGGACTGTTAGTCCCTTTCCTGTTTATGTTTTCTCTTTCTTTTGGCAGATATGTATATGTCTGGTTGCTTTTGCAGACTCTTTGTAGGGCATGTTGCTTTTATTGCTCGCACTTGGTGTGATTTGCTGTGCTTTAGACAGTACTCTTTTCTTACTGTCATGCCCTCTCTTTTGCTTATAGAAGTTTGTTGCCGGGTTGGTAAACCCTTCTTTTTATTCGCTCTTTAATCTAATGCTCTATTTACCTTTTGATTATTTTTCTTGCTGAGGTGTTCATTTTTTCTTGAATGCCTCAGGTTCAGGTAGTAGCCAATTCTACGGCTAGTCCTTTTGGAGGGGCTGATTGGTGGCCTCTTGGGTAGCTGAGATAGCGGATCCCCGATTTTGTGAGGTAGTTCTTTACCTTTCTTTATAGACATGCAGACTCACCAGTGGGTTCGTGTCAGGTTGTTGGCGCCCACTGGTGGCTTCTTGCGATGCTGGGTATGAACTTAAACTGCTATTTTTGCCTATTTGTGGTTATTTACTTGCTTCTAGGAAGGATTTATGCTAGGTTGCATGTTAGATATTTTAAACCCTAAAAGCACTATTATATGTACATCATGCATAACATATTTATAAAACAAAGACACTATATTTCCTTAGCGTAAAACACTATCTTTCATACATACTATATTCACCTTAGAGTCGTGCATACCATGAGTCGTCCCTCGGGGACACTTATGCTCATTTACGGTGTCAACTTAATTGAACCAAACTATTTTCTACTGTGTATAAATATACTTTTAATTGTGGACTAGCTGATCCACCGTGCCGAGGGATAGGGCCAATCAACATAACTGCTTTTCTTTCATAATTAATCAACGATTTTCCTTAAAATCTAAGGTCTGGAGTTTTGCCTGAGCGCGTGCAGCTATCCCCTACACGACGTGGCATCACGACACGTGTTTTCTCTTGCTCTGATACGATTTTATCGTTGAGAAAATGCGGGTTGTGACAGTTGTGAGGACTCGCCCCTGAGAGCATATTTTGAGAGTTCACCAATTCTCAGGACTCGCCCAAGCTCGTTCACGAGCTACCCATAACCTTATCAATATAAGAGCAAATTCACTAAATTTTCCCAAGTAAAACAAGGTAGCGGCGAGGCATCCTGACGGGATCTGCCTCCCTTCAGCGAGGTCCAAGGGCCTGGCTCGCCACCCTTATGCCGAGGCCGAGCTGAATTGGGGAGCCCAGACTCGCCTGTGCCGAGCTCTCCTCTCTTAATCTTAGAAGAAGAGACAAGCTAGTTAGACACTATCTGGAGAGTGTAAGACTTTCCCGAGTGACTTCCACCCCTATCAGCTAGGTGAGAGCATGACAGGGGGATTTGCTTGGGGGCCGGGGCTGACACTGAGTGACATCCAACCCTGTCAGCTAGGTGAGAGCCTGATAGCGGGATCTGCTCGGGGTCTAGGGGTTGACACCATCGAGTGACTTCCAGCCCTGTCAGCTAGGTGAGATCCTGATAGCGGGATCTGCTCGGTGTCCAGGGGTTGACTCCATCGAGTGACTTCCAGCCCAGCTAGCTAGGTGATAGCCTGATAGCGGGATCTGCTCGGGGTCCACGGCTGAAATCGAGTGACTTCAAGCCCTGCCAGCTAGGTGAGAGCCTGACAGTGTGATCAGCTCGGGGTCCAAGGCTGACACCGAGTGACTTCTAACCCTGCCAGCTTGGTGAGAGCCTGACAGCGGTATCTGCTCGGGAATCAAGGGTTGACACCATAGAGTGACTTCCAGCCCTGTCAGATAGGTTAGAGCCTGACAGCGGGATCTGCTCGTGGTCCAAGGCTGACACCGAGTGACTTCCAGCCCTGACAGCTAGGTGAGAGCTTGACACTGGGATCTGCTCGGGGTCCAAGGCTGGCACCGAGTGACTTCCAGCCCTGCTAGCTAGGTGAGAGCCTGACAGCGGGATCTGCTCGGGGTCCAAGGGTTGACACCATCGAGTGACTTCCAGCACTGTCAGCTAGGTGAGAGCCTGGCATCGGGATCTGCTTGGGGTCCAAGGCTGACACCGAGTGACTTCCAACCCTGCCAGCTAGGTGAGAGCCTGATAGTGGGATCTGCTCATGGTCCAAGGCTGACACCGAGTGACTTCCAGCCCTGTCAGCTAGGTGGGAGCCTGACAGCGGGATCTGCTCGGGGTCCAGGGGTTGACACCATCGAGTGACTTCCATCCCTGCCTGCTAGGTGAGAGCCTGACAGCGGGATCTGCTCGGGGTCCAAGGCTAACACTGAGTGACTTCCAGCCCTGCCAGCTAGGTGAGAGCCTGACAGCGTGATCTACTCGCGGTCCAAGGCTGACACCGAGTGACTTCCAGCCCTGCCAGCTAGGTGAGAGCCTGACAGCGGGATCTACTCGGGGTTCAGGGGTGGACACCATCGAGTGACTTTTAGCCCTGTCAGCTTGGTGAGAGCCTGACAACGGGTTCTGCTCGGGTTCCAAGGCTGACACCGAGTGACTTCTAGCCCTGCCAGCTAGGTGAGAGCATGAGAGCGGGATCTGCTCGGGGTCCAAGGCTGACACCGAGTGACTTGCAACCCTGTCAGCTAGGTTAGAGCCTGACAGCGAGATCTGCTCGGGGTCCAGGGATTGACACCATCGAGTGACTTCCAGCCATGCCAGCTAGGTGAGAGCCTGATAGCGGTATCTGCTCGGTGTCCAACGCTGACACCGAGTGCCTTCCAGCCCTGCCAGCTAGGTGAGAGACTGACAGCGGGATCTGCTCGGGGTCCAAGGCTGACACCGAGTGACTTCCAGCCCTGTCAGCTAGGTGAGAGCCTGATAGAGGGATCTACTCGCGGTCTAGGGGTTGACACCATCGAGTGACTTCCAGCCCTGCCAGCTAGGTGATAGCCTGACAGCGGGATCTGCTCGGGGTCCAAGGCTGACACCGAGTGACTTCCAAACCTGTCATCATGGTGAGAGCCTGACAGTGAGATCTGCTTGGGGTCCAAGGCTGACACTGAGTGAATTCCAGCCATACTAGCTAGGTGAGAGCCTGACAGTGGGATCTGCTCGGTGTCTAGGGGTTGACACCATCGAGGAACTTCCAACCCCGTCAGCTAGGTGAGAGCCTGACAGCGGGATCTGCTCGGGGTCTAGGTATTGACACCATCGAGTGACTTCCAACCCCGTCAGCTAGGTGAGAGCCTGACAGTGGTATCTGCTCAGGGTCCAAGGCTGACACCGAGTGACTTCCAGCCCTGCCACCTAGGTGAGAGCCTGACAGTAGGATCTGCTCGGGGTCCAGTGGTTGACACCATCTGGTGACTTCCAGCCCTGCCAGCTAGGTGAGAGACTTACAACAAGATCTGCTCTGGGTACATGGCTAACACCGAGTGACTTCCATCCTTGCCACCTAGGTGAGAGCCTGACAGCAGGATCTGCTCGGGGTCTAAGGCAGACACCAAGTGACTTCCAGCCCTGCCAGCTTGGTGACAACTTGACAGCGGGGTCAGCTCGGTGTCTAGGGGTTGACACCATCGAGTGACTTCCAGCCCAATCAGCTAGGTGAGAGCCTGACAGCGGGATGTGTTGAAATTTGTGAAGTGGAAGTGGTTGACGGGACAGGCCGGGGGGCCTGGGCGGACAGCTTTGGCGGACTAGGCGGACTAGGCGGACTGTGATGCGCGGCCTGGTGGTAGGTCTAGTGGGAAGCCGGTTGTCTTCTGGGCGGATTGTTTGCATTTAGTCCTCGGACTATGCGGCCTTGTTTCTGCTGATAGGTTGTTTGGTGATTGGCTTTGCCAAGGAGCGGCCTGAGCGGATGGAGGCTTGCGGACTGGTGCATTGCTCAGTGGCCGCTGGTGCAAGCTTGTGCTGATAGGCGGGTTGGCTCATGCTCGCGGGAAGCTTGCGGACTGGCATGTCTGCGGTTTGGGCTGTTACGGACTGAGCTTAGAGCTTGGATGAGGCCTTGTCGAGCTCTGGTGATTACAGCAGGTGCTATGCTGTGGAGATCGATTGGCGGACTGGGTTTGGAGTCCGGGAGATGGTTGCTGCGTTGGACAGGAATGCGAGGAGCTTGCGGACTACTGGCGGTCTGTGCTATGGTGTTTGGCGGACGAGTGTTTGTTTCTGCCATGCTCGCATTGGCCTTTGATGGCTTTTGGACTTGGTCACACTTTGTGCCAAGTTCATGGTGTCCGCCGTATCCGCCAAGTCCGCTGTGACCGGGCGGACTGTTGCCATCTGCCTTTGGTCGTGGACTTGTGGCAGATTGAGGTGTGAGTCTTGTGGACTGCCTCGGGTTGGTGCGGACAGCCTTTGAAGGGGGTTGCTGTCCTGCAGTGGTCGGATGCTTTGCGGGTTGATGCCTTGTCTGCATAGCTTGGGCGGACTGGAGAGGGTTCGCCAATGTTTGCCTTGCTCCTGGCGGTTTTCCTTGGTATCCAGCTAAGTCCTTGCGGACTCGGCGGACGGTGTTTTGCTATCGCGCGGGCTGGGGTGGTGTCGCTATCTCTTGGGCGGTGACCACACTCCTCACCTTGCATATAAATAGGACCCCCTTGGCAGGTCTACAGTAACCTAAGTAACTTGAGTGAACAGTAAGTTGGGTTGAGCAAGGAGCTGCAGTCTCAGTTTGTCTGTCCGCGCGGATTGATTCAGTACTGACGTTTGCTGTGTGCAGGTCATGCGGTTTGCTTCAAGGAGCCAGGAGTTTGGCTGTGACTTCGGTCAAGTACTTGGAAGTGTGCGGTCTCTGCGGACTCAGCAGGAGGTCGCTCTGCGGCTTGTCAGTTCTGTTTCATCTTTGCCAGCTTCAATAACCTGTCCGCCGGCTTCAGGCGGGTAGGGGGTGTTCCTCAGTTCAGGTTCAACAGGAGACGAATAACGGTGTGTCCGTGCGGCCTCGCGGCTTCGGCGGACTCCGTGTTGGTTCGGCGGACTACAGCTAAGTGCGGGCGATCTCGGCGACCTCGGCGACCTCGCGGTCTCGGCGGACTCCGGTGCTGTCCGCCCGGCTTGTTTTTTTGGTGCTTTCTGTTTACAGCTGTTATACTAGCGAAATCATGTCTCGCTATGTATGCCTCGTGGTGTAAAGAAGTGAATGAATAATAGACCTGCTTGTGCTTCCATTGTTTGTTGGGTTTAACCTTTGTTCATCGGTTTTCCGCTGGTTCAACGTGAGAACTGTGTAGTTCCGAAGATATTAATTTGGCGTTTGGGCTATCTTGCTGACCACGTTGAGAAATTTTAACATGGTATCAGAGCGAGGTTCAGTTGCGTGAGCAGAAGTCAGCCAGTGTTGTTACTCAGGGATTGAGTGGTGATCAACCTGTGTTGTTGCTCGGAGCTTCTGAAAGGTTGCCAACAGGTGTTGCAATGGAAGGAATCTTTGCAAGAGGTCTTGGCATTGAACTCTTAACGCCGACGAACTTCAAGAAGTGGAAGTCGTGCATGAAGAGTTATCTTCGTGGCGAGGAGCTGTGGGAAGTCGTCGGTGGTGACGACAGACAGGAAGTGACTGCTGCGTTCGGTACTGCTGAGCAGGTTAGGCTCTGGAGAAGAACAAATGCTAAGGCGGAGTTCACTCTAAAGAGGGTCGTGTCTCCGGAACTGTTTGATCACATTGTTGGGTGTGAGTCGGCTGCTGATATTTGGCCAACCATTGATGAGTTGTTCAAGAGGAAGAATGTGGTGTGGCTTCATTTCCTAGAGAATGAGTTGGCCAGGGCAACTCAGGGAGACCTTTCCATCTCCAAGTACTTCTTAAAGATGAAGAGCTTGTGCGCTGAGCTGTCGGCACTGGATCCTGATGAGCCTATCTCTGAGGCTAAGATGAAAAGGCACATTATCCGCGGCTTGCGGAAGGAGTATGTGGCCTTTGTAATGTCTGTTCAAGGGTGGGCTACTCAGCCGTCTTTGCTGGAGCTGGAGAATCTGCTTGCATCGCATGAGAGCTTGGCAAAGCAAATGACTGGAGTGAACCTGAATCAGGAAGGCAGCGAAGCTCTCTTCTCAGGCAAGAAGAAAGGTTGGGAAGGGAAGATGAAGAAGAAGATGAAGGTCGTTGGTGAGAAGGAGACTTCAACTCCATATCCGCCGGAGAGGAGCAATGCTCCTAAGGACTGGAAGAAGAATCTGAAGTGCTACCGGTGTCATCAGCGAGGGCACTTCAAGCGGGACTGCAAGGTCAAACTGCAGCCTGGGCATGCTGCGGTAAAGGAGGAAGCTTGCTCGAGAAGTGAAGAAGCAGGATGGGGCGGAGCCTTTATGACGGGCACTTGTGTCTGGGCCTTGTCTGCTGAGGACTTTAACAACGAGTGGATCGTGGACTCCGGGTGTGGTCATCACCTCACCGGAGACAAGTCGAAGTTCACCTCCATGCAGCCTTACTCAGGTAATGAAGCTATTATCATTGCTGATAATACTGTTTATGCAGTAGAGAAAGAGGGGATCGTGTCTTTGGGTAGTGATCAGGGGCAACTCACGTTAAGGAGTGTGTATCACGTGCCGGGCATGAAGAAGAACCTCTTCTTGGTGACCAATGCGGTGGACGCTGGGTATCACGTTCTGTTTGGGCCAACAGACATGAGATTCCTTCGCAACGTATCAGCGGTAAAGGCTGATGTTGCTCATGTTGGGAGGAGGGTGAAGAACTTGTTTGTTCTTTCCACCAATGCTTATGTTGATAGAATGAGAGCTAATGATAGTGCTGCTATATGGCATGAGAGGCTGGGGCATGTTGGCATGGACAAGCTGAAGGCGATGGCTAGTAGAAGTTTGGTGAGGGGGTTGCCGAAGTTGTCTTCCTTTGGTGATGGGCATGTTTGTGCAGGCTATCAATAAGGTAAGGCACATCGCCTTCCGTTTGATAAATCACAAACAAGGAGCAAGAAACCATTGGAGTGTATTCATGGCGACCTGATGGGACCGACGGTTACTGCCAGCCTTGGTGGAAGCAGATATATGCTTGTCTTGGTTGATGAATACTCAAGGTATACTTGGGTGTACTTCTTAAAGGAGAAGTCGGAAGCCTTCCGTTTGTTCGTGGAGTTCAAGGAGTTGGTAGAAGGCCGGCTTGGCTTGCGGATTAAGAAGCTTAGAACTGATAACGGGGGTGAGTTTGTCTCCTCCGAGTTTTCTAACTTCTGCACGAAGCACGGGATCCAACGGGAGCTTACTTGTGCTCACACTCCACAACAAAATGGGGTAGCGGAGCATAAGATCCGTCATCTGATGGAGACCTGCAAATGCTGGCTTCATGCTAAAGATATCCCAAGGTCATTTTGGGCGGAGGGGATGTCTTGTGCTACTTATGTTATCAACCGGATGCCACTCAGCCCTATCAACATGAAGACTCCAGTTGAGCTGTTGTTGAAGGAGAAGCCGAGTGTGGGACACCTTAGGGTGTTCGGTTCAACTTGCTACGTGCATGTCCCGGATGCTTCACGGACAAAGCTGGATGCGAAGGCAAGGAAACTTATCTTTGTTGGCTACGATGAGCGGAAGAAGGGATGGAAATGCATGGACCCTGTGATGAAGAAGTTCGTGGTGTTAAGAGACGTTGTCTTTGACGAGCTGACGTCATATGGAGGTGGCTCGGTTGAGCTAACCGGAAGTAGCAAGGTTGATGAACCACCGGTGGTGGCTGCTGAAGGCTTGGAAGAGGAGCTTGCTGTTTCACCAGCAGCTCCTGTTGCTTCGAACTCCGAGGCTGAGCCTTCTGGCTCAGGAAGCCGGGGGAGCACTGCTCAATGCTTGCCCCAGGTAGGAGTGGAGCCTGAAGAAGCAACGGAAGCCGTGAGCAAGGAGCCGTTTCTTCGGAGATCGAAGAGGGTGGTTAAGCCACCGGCTCGGTACTATGATTGGAATGCAGTGAGCTTTGTCTCCTACTTCTTTGTAGGTCCTCTGGATGACCGAGAGCCTGCAAACTTCAACGAGGCCACTGGAGTGAAGGAGTGGGAAGATGCCTTGAAAGAAGAGATTGATGCTCTGAAGAAGAATGAAACGTGGGACCTTGTGCCCAAGGTTGATGGCATTACTCCGGTTACTTGCAAGTGGGTGTATAAGTTGAAGAAGAAGGATGATGGGAGCATTGATAGGTTCAAGGCTCGCCTGGTCGCTAGAGGATTCTCACAGCAGTATGGAGAAGACTATGAGGAGACATTCAGTCCAGTTGCGAAGATGACTTCTGTAAGAGTGGTGATCGCCTTGGCTGCTAGCAAGGGATGGAGGTTATGGCAACTCGATGTGAAGAATGCCTTTCTTTACGGAGAGATTGACAAGGATATCTTCATGGATCAGCCGCTTGGTTTTGTCTCTGAAAAGCATCCGGACTATGTCTGTAAACTCAGGAAGGCTCTCTATGGGTTGAAGCAAGCTCCTAGAGCGTGGTATGGGAAGATTGCAGAGTACTTGTAATTCTGTTGATACCTTGCTTCTAACTCGGATTCAAGATTGTTCGTCAAGAAGAAGGGGGAGCTACGAGTCTTGGTCCTGCTGTATGTGGATGACATGATCATCACAGGGAATTCGGAGGGGGAAGTAGCAAGGCTCAGGGCTGAGCTTGCTATACGCTTCGAGATGAAAGACTTGGGAGAGTTACATCACTTTCTCGGTCTAGAAGTGGAGAGGAAGGAGTGCGGAGTTCTCATTAGCCAGAAAGGGTATGCTGATCACATTGTGAAGCGGTTCGGCATGGGCGAAGGGAAGAAGTGCTCTACTCCACTGGAACCTGGGCAAAAGCTTCGACGAGATGAGGGAAGGGTTCTCCATGATCCCTTGGTGTTCAGGGCTCTTGTTGGGAGCTTGATTTACCTGACGATTACAAGGCCGGACATTGCTTATGCGGTTGGCCGAGTAAGTCGGTATATGGCTGAACCAGGGCAATCTCATCTAGTGGCGGCGAAGGGAATTCTGAAGTATGTCAAGGTGACTTCTGATATGGGACTCCTCTATAGAAGGGACGTGGAGTTTTCGTTGCTCGGGTACACGGATGCTGACTATGGCGGTGATTCGGATGATCGAAGGTCTACTTCAGGTTATGTGTTCACTTGCGGTTCAGCTAGCATCTCGTGGTGTAGCAAGAAGCAGGACTCGGTGACGGTTTCAACCACGGAGGCGGAGTATAAGGCTTCGGACTTGGCTGCTCGGGAAGCCGTTTGGTTGAGGAGGCTTATAGAGGATGTTCATGAAGAAGTGCAAGGGCCTACTTTACTCCGGGGTGACAATGAGAGTGCTCTCAAACTGGTTAACAATCCAGTGTGTCACGCCAGGACCAAGCATATAGAGATTGATCACCATTTCATCAGGGAGAAGGTATTGGAGGGGTCTCTGCTGGTCGGGCATGTTCGGAGTGAAGATAATCTTGCTGACATCTTCACGAAGCCACTGTCGAAGGGGCCCTTTGAGCGCTTGCGCAGCTTGCTGGGCTTGGTCACCACTTCCCACTTCAAGGGGGAGTGTTGAAATTTGTGAAGTGGAAGTGGTTGACGGGACAGGCCGGGCGGCCTGGGCGGACAGCTTTGGCGGACTAGGCGGACTGGGCGGACTGTGATGTGCGGCCTGGTGGTAGGTCTAGTGGTAAGCCGGCTGTCTTCTGAGCGGATTGTTTGCATTTAGTCCGCGGACTATGCGGCCTGGTTTCTGCGGATAGGGTGTTTGCTGATTGGCTTTGCCAAGGAGCGGCCTGAGCGGATGGAGGCTTGCGGACTGGTGCATTGCGTAGTGGCCGCTGGTGCAAGCTTGTGCTGATAGGCGGGTTGGCTCATGTTCGCGGGAAGCTTGCGGACTGGCGTGTCCGTGGTTTGGGCTGTTGCAGACTGAGCTTAGAGCTTGGCTGAGGCCTTGTCGAGCTCTGGTGATTACAGCAGGTGCTCTGCTGTGGAGATCGATTGGCGGACTGGGTTTGGAGTCCGGGAGATGGTTGCTGCGTTGGACAGGAATGCGAGGAGCTTGCGGACTGCTGGCGGTCTGTGCTAGGGTGTTTGGTGGACGGGTGTTTGTGTCCGCCATACTCGCATTGGCCTTTGATGGCTTTTGGACTTGGTCACACTTTGTGCCAAGTTCATGGTGTCCGTCGTATCCGCCAAGTCCGCTGTGACCGGGCGGACTGTTGCCATCTGCCTTTGGTCGTGGACTTGTGGCGGATTGAGGTGTGAGTCTTGCGGACTGCCTCGGGTTGGTACGGACAATCTTTGAAGGGGTTGTTGTCCTGCAGTGGTCGGAAGCTTTGCGGGCTGATGCCTTGTCCGCATAGCTTGGGCGGACTGGAGAGGGTTCGCCAATGTTTGCCTTGCTCCTGGCGGTTTTCCTTGGTATCCGGCTAAGTCCTTGCGGACTCGGCGGACGGTGTTTTGTTATCGCGCGGGCTGGGGTGGTGTCGCTATCTCTTGGGCGGTGACCACACTCCTCACCTTGCCTATAAATAGGACCCCCCCTGGCAGGTCTACAATAACCTAAGTAACTTGAGTGAACAGTAAGTTGGGTTGAGCAAGGAGCTGCGGTATCAGTTTGTCTGTCCGCGCGGATTGATTCAGTGCTGACGTTTGATGTGTGCAGGTCGCGCGGTTTGCTTCAAGGAGCCAGGAGTTTGTCTGTGACTTCGGTCAAGTACTTGGAAGTGTGCGGTCTCTGCGGACTCAGTAGGAGGTCGCTCTACGGCTTGTCAGTTCTGTTTCATCTTTGCCAGCTTCAATAATCTGTCCGCCGGCTTCAGGCGAGTAGGGGGTGTTCCTCAGTTCAGGTTCAGCAGGAGACGAATAACGGTGTGTCTGCGCGGCCTCGCGGCTTCGGCGGACTCCGTGTTGATTTGGCGGACTGCAGCTAAGTGCGGGCGATCTCGGCGACCTCGGCGACCTCGCGGTCTCGGCGGACTCCGGTGCTCTCCGCCCGGCTTATTTTTTGGTGCTTTCTGTTTACAGCTGTTATACTAGCGAAATCATGTCTCGCTATATATGCCTCGTGGTGTAAAGAAGTGAATGAATAATAGACCTGCTTGTGCTTCCATTGTTTGTTGGGTTTAACCTTTGTTCCTCGGTTTTCCGCTGGTTCAACGTGAGAACTGGGTAGTTCCGAAGATATTAATTTGGCGTTTGGGCTATCTTGCTGACCATGTTGAGAAATTTTAACAGGATCTGCTCAGGATCCAAGGCTGACACCGAGTGACTTCCAGCCATGCCAGCTAGGTGAGAGCCTGACAGCAGGATCTTCTCGGGGTCCAAGTCTGACAACGAGTGACTTCCAGCCCTACCAGCTAGGTGAGAGCCTGACAGCGGGATCTACTCGGGGTCCAGGGGTTGACACCATCGAGTGACTTTCAGCCCTACCAGCTAGGTGATAGCCTGACAGCAGGATCTGCTCGGGGTCCATGGCTAACACCGAGTGACTTCCAGCCCTGCCAGCTAGGTGAGAGCCTGACAGCGGGATCTGCTCGGGGTCCAAGGCTGACACCGAGTGACTTTTAGCCCTGCCAACTTGGTGAGAGCCTAACAGCGGGATCTGCTCGGGGTCTAGGTGTTGACATAATCGAGTGACTTACAGCCCTGTCAGCTAGGTGAGAGCCTGACAGCGGGATCTGCTCGGGGTCCAAGGCTGACACCGAGTGACTTCCAGCCCTGCCAGCTAGGTGAGAGCCTGACAGCGGAATCTGCTCGGGGCTATCAAATGAATACATCATATCATACGAACTACCATAGCTGAATTGATACATCAAGAGATTTCATTAAGAACAAAACACCACTTACATGTCTCAAGTATAAAAATGTTTCAAGTCATCACAGTTCCAGGTGAGACTTAGGGTCTCGCCCTCCACATTTTGGAGTCGATACCATCCTGACCTCAGTGCCTCCTTTACAATGAATGAGCCTTCCCAGCTGTGGTTGAGCTTCCCCATGGTTGCCGATCTTCCCGCTGCATCCACTTTCTTTAGTAGCAAGTCCCCTTCTGCAAACTGTTTGACTCTGACGTGCTTGTCAAAGTACTTGGTCATCCTCCTCTTCACCTCTTCCTGTCAGATGGAGGAAAGGTCACGCAGCTCCTCCACCATATCCAGGAAGAGCCGCAGCTCTTCCTCATTCTCGGGTTGCCCTTCTTCCCTGCCTTCCCTAACTGCGGTGACTCGAGGCATTTGAACTTCAAATTTCACGGGGAGTACTGCCTCACACCCATGGGAGAGCTTGAAAGGGGATTCCCCTATAGTTGTGTTGGGTGTGGTCCTCAGGGCCCAGAGAACCGCGAGAAGCTGCTCCACCCAGCTCCCCTTCAAATTTTTTACTTTCTTCTTTAAGAGGTTAACAATGATCTTATTGGCGGCCTCCACTTGCCTGTTGCTCCTAGGAAGGTGGACCGAGGCAAACCTGAGATCGATCTCAAGATGCTCGCAAAAATTAGTGAACTCCGCGCTGGCGAACTGGGGTCCGTTATCCATGACAATGGCATGGGGAAATCCATGGCGGCAGATGATCTCTCCCAAAACAAAGTTTCTGATAACCTGGGAGGTCACCTTGGCTAGCGCTTTCACCTCCAACCACTTAGAGAAATAATCGATCATCACCAGTAGTAACCTCCTTTGCCCACTGGCCTGGGGGAATGGTCCAACCAAGTCCATCCCCCAAATGGCAAAGGGCCAGGGGCTGTGATACTCTTGAGTCGCTAGGCCGGCTGTAGCTGGAGGGGGGTAAACAGCTGGCACTTGTGACATCTTCTTGCGAACTCTGTCGCATCGCGGCCCAGGGTGGGCCAGAAATACCGTTGCCTGATGATCCTACCTTCGAGGGTCCGACTCCCGGAGTGACTCCCACACTCTCCAGAGTGAACTTCTTCCAAGATTCTTTATACCTCCCCCTCGAACACACAACGAGCCAACATCCCCGAGAGAGTCTTCCTATATAACTGCCCATCCTGTAGGAGGTAGTACGCTGATTTGTACCAGAGCTTCTTCTTGTCAACCCCCTCCTGATACTCACCCGTGGAAAGGAAGGTTGTGACCGGGTCCATCCATGAGGGCCGCTGATCTATCTCCATGAGCTCTCCCTCTTCGATGGAAGGGCAGAATAGGTCGGTGATAGTCCCCCCCCCCACCCGGGTACCATGCTTCGCTAATTGGTCAACCTGCTCATTCTCCTCCCGGGGCACGTGTCGGATAAAAAAAGTTTGTAATGTGTCGATGACCCCCTTCACTTTGGCTAAGTACAATCACAGGGTAGGCTCTCTTGCATCAAACTCCCCGTTGATCTGGGAAGCTACCACCATGGAGTCGGTAAGGACCTCCACATCGAGCACCCCCAGCTTCCTGGCCAGGCACATCCCTGCTATCACGGCCTCATACTCAGCCTGATTGTTTGTGATGGGCAAGTGCACCACCACTGTTTGCTCAATTTTAGTTCCCTGGGGGCTCTCCAAGATTACCCCCACCCCCAAGGAATGCCTCCCCGAGGCTCCATCTACCTTTGCCTTCCATGGGGTCGCTCGAGTGAGCTCTTCCTACGCCACCTCAATCATATAATCGGCCAAAAAGTCGGCCATCGCTTGAGCCTTGATCGAAAGACGGGGGGATGAAGGAGATGTCGAACTCGCTCAACTCCAACGACCACTTGGCCAGCCTGCCGGAATGCTCCACCCCCTCAAACATGTTGCAGATGGGATGGTCAGTCACCACTCGGATGGAGTGTGCCTGGAAATAGGGCCGCAGCCTTCGGGCCGAGATGACCAGAGCGAAGGCCTGCTTCTCCAAGATTGGATATCGGAGCTCGGCTTTCCTCAATACCCGGCTCATGTAGTATATGGGGAGCTGCTTCTTCCCCTTTTCACAAACTAGGATGGAGCTCAGGGCCTCCGCACCGACCCCGAGATATAAAAACAGGTTCTCCCCCTCCTTCGGCCCTTGGAGCAACGGAGCCTGTGTCAACTGTATTTTGAGTGCCTGGAATGCCTCCTCGCACTCCTTGGTCCACTCAAATTTTTGCCCCCCCCCACCCTTAGTGTTTTGAAGAAGGGGGAGCACTTCTCCCCAGCCCGGGAGAGGAACCTACATAACCCTGCCAGCTTCCCTAACAGCCGTTGCACCTCCTTGGTATTCCGCGGCGACCCCAGCTCCATGATAGCCTTGACCTTATCAGGATTCGGCTCGACCCCCGCGGGGGTGAGGAGATGCCCCATGAACTTCCCCCTGCTGGCCCCGAAGACACACTTCAGGTGATTCAGCCGCATTTTGTATTTGCATAGGGTGGCGAAGGTCTCCTCTAGGTCTTGGAGGTGAGAGTCCACATCCTGACTCTTGATCATGAGATCATCTACGTACACCTCCAGGTTCCTCCCCTTCTATTCTTTGAAGACCCTATCCATCATCTTTTGATAGGTTGCCACTGCGTTCTTCAGCCCAAAGGGCATCATTTTATAGTAGTAGCACCCATCTCCCGTGATGAACGAGATGTCCTTGACGTCCGGGGGGTGCATCCTGATTTGATGCTACCCTGAAAACGCATCTAGAAAACTCATTATAGAAAAACTAACGGCTGTGTCAACCAGCGCGTCGATCCGAGGGAGGGATAACAGTCCTTAGGACAAGATTTATTAAGCAAAGAGAAGTCGATACACATACGCCACCAACCGTCTCCATTTTTAACCATGACTACGTTGGAGACCTAGCTGGGGTATTGTATCTCGGACACGAAGCCAGCCTTGAGAAGCTTTGCCACCTCCTCTCTAATGGGCTCGGCCAGCGTGTTCGCGATGGACATCTTCTTTTATTGGATGGGGCGTTCTCCCGGGTCCAAATTGAGGCGGTGGTAAGTCATATCTGCGTCAACCCCTGGCATCTCCGCGGAGCTCCATGTGAAGATGTCCACATTCTTCTGGATGCACGCCAGCATCCTGCCTTGGTCCTCCGGGGTCAGCCCTCCGCTGACGCGGACCTTCTCCACCCTGCCTTCACGGGTGTGGACCTCCAGCTCCACCACCTCTTCCACAGTTTCCAACCGGGACTGCTCACCCCATTCTTGTACATCCCACTCCTCTAGGACGAGGACCTCTGCCTCCACCTCTTCCTCAACGGCCATTGCCTCAGCCAACTCCTCCTGATCTCCTCCTGCCACCTCAACCTCGGTGCAGCTCTCCACCTCTAGCTCCTCCCTGCCAGCTTCCTGCTCCGCCTCCTCCATCCTTCGCTCCATCTCCTCGGCCCCCTCTTGCCAAGAGATGGAGATCACGGAGGTGACATAGCATTCTCGCGCCACCTTGGGGTCCCCCCTGACCCGGACCTGGATCCCCTCAGCATTGAACTTTAAGTACTGATGGAACGATGATGGGACGCAGTGGAAGGCACCGATGAGGGGCCTCCCGAAGATGGCACTGTAGCTGCTGGGGGAATTCATGATGACGAACATGCAGTTCCTGGACTGCCCCCCTAGGGTGACATGGAGGCCTACTCCTCCTTCTACCTCCTTCCTCTCCCCCGAAAACCCAAACAAGGGCCCATCCGAGGCCAACACCCTTTTTGCCACCACCTTCATCGCATCAAACGGCTTTTTAAAGATGATGTTGACGGTGCTTCCGTTGTCAACGAGGATCCGAGAGACGGTAAAATTTTCGACGGCTGTCTGGATGACCAGCGCATCGCAAAATGGATCCTCATGATCCGACATATCACCCCTGGAGAAGGTGATCCTCTCTTCTGGGGGTGTATTTTGGGATGTGGAGCCAATGCTCCGGCGATACATGGTATGAAGCCTCTACCCCCCCCCCCCCCCCCCCCCCCCCCCCCCCCCCCCCCCCCCCCGTGGATCACTATGATCCCTCCTCGGGTCCCGACGTCCACCCGGTCTGCACATCGGTCCTCCTCCGCCCGAGGCAGGACCTCCTCGATCCTCACTTCCTGACGTCCCTACTGCTGCTGTTGGTGCTCCCTATTTCCCCTCATTTCGAGGAACTCCGGGTACATGGCTGTGGCGTGCCCTTCCTCCTGATGGAAGACGTCGTAGGGCAACTCCACCCTAAATTCTCTGCTCCTCCTCGTTGCTACTCTCCTCCTATCCCCTATGTCTATGGCCATAGCCTATTCCTGATCGAGGATGTTGGAACACCCTATTACTAATTTGGGTCAGGATCACTATGTCTCTAGGAAACAAATGTTTGACCTCCTGTATAGCTCTAAAGGTCAATTAGAATTGAGTCTAAGGGTTAGAAGTCTAGGTTTGGAAGCTGCCCTCAGACCAGGATTTTCTGTTTGGAAACTAAGTCATGTCATCGAGCTCAGTACGACGATTCGTCGAACTCCGATCGACGATCGTCTAGCTCAACTTCGACAGATCGTCGAACTCCATTCGACGATCGCTGAGCTCAACTTCATCATATCGTCGAACTCCATTCGACGATCGGTGAGCTCAGGTCGACGATCTTGACTCTGCTTTGGATCTTTATCTCTGAGCTCAGTTCGACGATCTTTTAGCTCAGATCGACGATATTTTACTGCTGTATATTTCCTGATCGCTGAGCTCAGTTCGACGATAGCAGAGCTCAGTTCGACGTTTTCAGATAACTTCAAGGATGTTTCTAGACTCAAATTCAAATCAGTTAAGGAGTTATTCTGCAATTAATTCTGAAGATTTCCTAGCCATTTCCATTCATTTCTAGACCAAGTTTCAAGAAATATTTCTATGGACTTTCCTCCAGAAGAGATTTTGCAATTAAGGATGCAATTAATGCAGACCAATGACTATTCTTCTCAGAGAATGTTGTGTTCAGTACCAGAGAATAAAAGAGAAGAACTTTTGAATCAAAATAAAAAAGATTACAGAAAAACACAGACAGACATCAATAATCTTCAACAAAATATTCTGTCTCAAAAAATTCTCAAGAACACTCATCCAAGGAGATCAACCTTCTCTGAAATCTTCAGATCTCTTTAGTTTTCAAGTGTTCAAGGCTAACATATTTCAAGACTCCAGACATTCAACATTTCAGACATTGCTGAAATCATCTATTGCTGGAGTTCAATCTTTGAAGGCCTATCACCCTCAGCAAAGCTTTTCTTCCTGAAGATCTCAAGGATTCAGGGGGAGCTTTGACATTAATAATCCACATAGTCTTCTCAGTTGTTTGAGAAAGAGAAGACTTCCATCACTCTCTCACCCCCTCTCTGTAAAGGGTTTCTCAAACTCCCTTCAAAAGTTTGAGCTTGGTTTTTGAGCACCTTGTCAAAAGCTCATTGGTGGCAAGACACCTGATCAAAAAATCTGATCTGGATTTTGAGCACCTTATCAAAAGCTCATTGGTGCCCAGGACACCTGATCAACTCATCGTGCAGTGGATTCCTACCTAGGGTGGTAGAAGAGTGGATGTACCCAAGTTTAGGGGAACCACTATATTTCCTTGTGTCTTCTGGTTTTGCTTATCTTTATTTTTGTTTCTGACCTTGATTATTCTGTGATTAGCTTTTGATGAGTATAGTTCTGTGATTAGATTTTTAATTGCTTCCCTGCTCACTCTTATTACAACAATTGTTGTAAAAAGTTTCAAAGCACCATATACTCTATTCACCCCCCTCTAGAGTATATCAGATCTAGCTGCACTTTCAATTGGTATCAAAGCGAGGTTGGTTAAACATACCATACCTGATTGGTTGTACAGGCTAACACCTGAACCCAAGGATCCCAAGTTAGATCTGTTTTTCTGTTGCATTTTATTATTAGATTTTGTTTTCACAAATCATGGCCCAAAACAAAGATTATGCTAGCACCAGATCTCCAGTGTGCAATCTATCCAAGTTTGCACTTTGCAAAGCAAGGATCAGACTGTACATGAATTCTATTGACGAAGATATTTTTAACTCTGTTTTGAGAGTGTGTCCAAGACCCCCAGAGAACACAAGTACAAATGCTGTTCCACCTCCATCACGGAACAGATGCTGATATCAAGAGATGGAAGGTAGCTGATGCCAAGGCTATGAACATCTTGGCCCAGACAATGTCTGATGACATATTTCAAAAGGTGGCTGAATGCAATTCAGCAAAGGAAATTTGGGACAAACTCTCAGAAATAGTCTTAGGCTCAGCTGATGAGAGAAAGGATAGAGATCCCATCTCATCTCTCAATATGAGAATTTCAAAAATGGAGAAACTGAGTCAGTGGGAGATATGTACAACAGGCTAAGTCTAATTGTCAGTGAACTCAGGACATTGGACAAAGAGATCTCACTAACTGAACTCAATGACAAGATCCTAATGTGCTTCCCCAGCACTTGGATTCAAGAATCTGACCAATTAAGGATGCCAGAAGTCTGAATGAGATCACCACTGAAGCTCTATTGGGTAAGCTCAAATCTTATGAGCTACTCATCAAGAATAGAGAAGAAGAACAGAAGGCTGCCTCACCAGCCACAAGAAAAGAGAAGACCATAGCCTTCAAGGCAACTAAAGATCAGCTGAAGACAAAGTCACAGGCAATGATGAACTGCTCAGTCTGTTGGCCAAAAGATTTTTATAAGATGGCCAGAAAGGACTTCAGAAGGAGACCATACAAGGAACATGATAAACCAAGGTATGACAGGTCCATTAATAATAATAATAAATACATTATTTACTTTGGTTGCAGAAAACCAGGGCACATAGTTCCTGACTGTCCAGAGAACAAAAACAAGGACAGAAGGGACGAAGGAAAAAAAAGAAAGGAGAAAGACTCCAAGAGGAATGGCAATGGCAAACCTTCATCAAGCAAAAACAAACATACAAGAAAAGGGTTTGTTGCTGAATCCTGGAGTGAGACTGAAGAAGAGTCAGAAGCATCATCCAGCTCCAGTGATGATGAGGATGATGCAGAAGAGAAAGAGTTCTGTATGATGGCAATCAACGCCTCACAGCATAATTCAGAAGAAAAGGAGGAGGAGTCAGAGTCAGATCAGAGACTCAACCTGAAGAAGATCAGGTAATCAGTTCTTTTGATTTTAATTCAGAGGATTTTAGATCTGAATTTAAGCATTGTGTTTAGACCTGCTAAAGTCTGAGAAAGAAATTATCTCTCTCAAAAATCATTTATCTGAACACAATACTTTAAAGTCGAAAACCTCAAATCTCTCAGGAGTTGGAGTGTTGTAGGGAGCAGATAGCTTCACTGAAAAGTGAGCTGTCTGAGGCCAGAAGTTGAAGAATCCCTTAATGGGAGAAGCATCAAGCTGATGGACATCACAAGCACAGTGAACTCCAGATTCAATAGTACACTGGGCTTGGGTGCTTCATCCAGCCAACCCATAGTTCTAACAACTCCAATCAAATTCATTTCTGACAAAGGAAAGGGAGTTGTAGAGGTTGCTAGGAAAACTTCTGATCTACCCCAGAAAACTAAGTCCCAGCAGAAATCGTCGAACGGAGATCGACGATCGCCGAACGGAGATCGACGATCGCCGAACGCAGATCGACGATCTCAGCCAAAATCGTCGAACGCAGATCGACGATCTCAGGCAAAATCGTCGAACGCAGCTCGACGATCTCAAGTACCTGATCTCAGCCACAGTCGACAGTGGAACGGAGCTCGACGATCTGACCCAAGATCGTCGAACGCAGCTCCAAGATCGTCGAACAGAGGTCAGAATTCTATAAAATTTTTCAAAGGCAAATCAAAATTCAATCCTAAGGGTCCTACATCCCAAATCTTTAACCCTTATACTGAATGGATTATACCTCCAAGGAGATATCATCCTGAAGGATATAAGAGTCAACCTGGGATGTCTTTCATTTCAGAATTTAAAGGTTATCAACCTAGGCCCAAGGTAAACTGGGTCAAAAACAAATGAATTGTCTTATGTGCAGGTGAAGACCTATCCAACATCTAACCAGCAATGGTACTTGGATAGTGGGTGCTCTAAGCACATAACAGGGAACAAGGATAACCTCACTTCCTTTAGAGCCAAGCTTGGACCCAAAGTTATCTTTGGTGATTCAAATTTTGGACAGACTAAAGGATATGGTGTAGTACAGATTGGATCAGTAACTTTCAAGAAGGTAGCTTACGTGGAAGGACTGAAGCACAATTTAATAAGCATCAGTCAGCTGTGTGATGAAGGCAACCAGTGACCTTCAGTAAAAACTTATGAAAAATCAAGTCAGAGGACAACACAACTGTGTTGACAGGTAAAAGGAAAGGTAACATCTATCTAGTAGACTTTATTTCAACTGATGTAGATATTTGCTTGTTTAATTCTGTCTGTAGACCAAATATTTTATGGCATAAGAGACTAGGACACCTATGAAAGTCCACCTAGTGTCGACTACCTTCACCTATGGGGGGGGAATAGGTGACGTGCAGCATTTTTGCGGAATTAAAATTGTACCTGCACACGAAAATAAAACATCACAGCAAACAGAGTACACAAGTTATTTATAGTGGTTCCCTGATTTGGGTACATCCACTTTCCCCCTTTGACCTATCTCCCAACAAGGGACGACTCGGTCTCTTCACCAACAGGATTGAAATCCAATACTTGCACTATCGGAAGGAACCCTTCCACACGTAGGAGTCAACACTCACACAACACGGGTTGCACCCAACCCTTACAGCTAGGAACCAACGTTCCTTTACAACAAAAATAAAACTAGAATGTACAAGAAATACAAACTACTTTTGGAGACTAAGGTGTCCCTATTCGTTGACGACGTGTTCTTGAAGTCCACGAAGAGTCCACAACCCTAGATCTCTCTTCGAGAAAATCTCCCCGGAACCGGCAGCGGCAAGATGGGCGGCGGCTTGGTTCACGGGATCGGCGGCGACAACGGTGTGCGGCTGCTGTACTTTGGAGATCCAAACTTCGTAGCGAAGCTAGCTAGGTCTTCCAATGGTCACACTAGGATCGATCGTCTCGATCGATTCGGACGGGGAAGGTTTTCCCGATCAACAAATCAAGAGACAAAGGATCTCTGGTTAGACGCGTGGGACTCTAAGCTTGGCTAAGCTTCTGTCGCCGGAAGATCTGGAAGAAACCACGATCAAAAGCGGCGACCAACTAGCACGAGCGGCGACGGCGGCGGCGGAGCAGTTTCGCGATTTTAGGTCAAGATCGTCGCTCAGCTTCTTTCTGTGTGTCTTTTCTGTTCAAAAATACGCGTGTATTTATACACAAGTATACTCCTAAATGACCGTTGTGGGTCCCACCAGAAGAAACCCTAATTCCGGTTCAAGACAGTGCCGGCGGCAGAATCCGGTCCAGCCCTGTACAGACCTGAACTTGAAAGTAAGTGCACTCCAATAGAGAGAGTACACGTAGGCCAACACACTGATCTGCTCAACGAGGGATTACGTCGTGCAGACACGTGTATATTGACCTACAGCACCCTGACATTGGTGTGCACTTAGCGTGGAAAAACTGCAAGCACAACTTGAGATATTTTGTCAAATACATTGTCTATTTACCTTATCTTGTTCAGGGGCTTCTTCAAATCAAGTGCGTTGTGGATACAATACCCAACAATCTCCCCCTATTTGAAGAAGCCTAAACCCTACAAGCTAAGGTGAATAAAGCATATGGGAATGAAAATCATAACCTTGAATTGAGTTGAGAGAGATATTCATTACCAATACCAATTTCTTGAGAGCAAACTTTGGAGCAACCTTAGCCTTAGCCGAGAGGGTAATCTCCCCCTTTTCGGCTTCTACAAATCTGGGTCTGTAGCATTTGACCCCTTGCTTCCCCTCAGTTCTTGCGCCTGTGCTCACACTTGAGTTCCTGGCAGAGGCTCCCCCTAGAGGCACGATCCTGGAGCTTCTGTAGGCTTTATTCCTCATAGTTTAGCATCCTCAATTCAGTTTTGAAAAGACTGAACTTGGCTTCGTCTAAGGGCTTTGTGAATATATCTGCAATCTGCATGTCCGTGGGGACATAACAGAGAGAGATGTCCTTGTTCTCTACGTGCTCCTGAATGAAGTGGTAGCGCACTTCAATATGCTTCGTTCTGCTGTGCGATACCGGATTGTTGGCAATTGCAATTGCACTGGAGGAGTCGCAGTACATTGGTACTTCCTTGAACTGAAGGTCGTAGTCGGCTAACTGGTTTCTGATCCATAGGAGTTGTGCGCAACAGTTGCCTGCCGAGATGTACTCAGACTCTGCTATGGAGGTTGCAACACAATTCTGTTTCTTACTATTCCATGAAACAATCCTTCGTCCGAGGAATTGACACGTCCCGGAGGTGCTTTTCCTGTCATCCCTACTCCCTGCAAAATCAGCATCTGAAAAACCTATTAGCTCGACATCATTGTTTCTCGGGTACTACAAGCCAAGATTGGGAGTACCTTTAAGGTATCTTAGAATTCGCTTTGCAGCGACATAGTGAGATTCCTTAGTGTTCACCTGATATCGGCCACAGACACATGTGGAGAACATAATATCAGGTCTACTGGCAGTAAGGTAGAGCAGGGATACAATGATGCTTCTGTATTTGGTTTCATCGAAAGGTTTACCTTTCTCATCCTTATCCAAAGACATAGTGGATCCCATTGGAGTCCTCATAGAGGTTTCACTCTCCATGCCGAATTTCTTGAGGAGTTCATATGTGAACTTCGTCTGAGAGATGAAGATTCCATCCTCAGACTGTTTCACTTGAAGTCCCAAGAAATACTTTAGCTCTCCCATACTGCTCGTTTCAAACTTTCCTTGCATAAGTTTGGAAAACTTTTTGCAAAGATTGTTGTCCGTTGAGCCGAATATTATGTCATCGACATAGATTTGCACCAGCAAAATCTTGCCTTTGACTTCCTGAGAAACAATGTCTTATCTATTTTACCTATAGAGAACTTGTTCTCAAGAAGAAAACTAGATAAAGTCTCATACCAAGCTCGTGGAGCTTGTTTTTAAACCATATAAAGCTTTATTAAGAAAATATACATGATTGGGATAAGTAGGATTGACAAAACCTGGGGGTTGAGCGACGTATACTTCCTCTTTCAGGTCTACGTTCAAGAATGCTGATTTCACATCCATTTGATAGACTGTGAATCCTTTGTGCGAAGCATACGCCAGGAACAATCTGATTGCCTCGAGCCTTGCTACTGGCGCGAAGGTCTGGTCGAAGTCAATCCCCTCCTCCTATCTGTAACCTTGAGCCACCAGCCTTGCCTTGTTCTTTATGATGACACCATGTTCATCCAGTTTGTTTCTGAAGATCCACTTGGTGCCAATCACATTCTGCTTGTGTGGTATGGGGACCAGCATCCAAACGTTGTAACGTTCGAATTGATGTAGTTCATCTTGTATGGCCAGAATCCATGCCGCATCTTTGTTCGCTTCGTCGAACTTCTTTGGCTCAACCTGTGACAGGAAGCTAAGATGCAAAATTTCGTTAATAGTACCTCTTCGAGTTCTGACACCGACACGAGGATCTCCGATGATCTGATCTCTAGGGTGATCCCTCCCGTGCCGGAGCTCTAGAAGTCTGGTGTCTGGAGCTTCGACTAGTTCTTGGGCTTCTCCTTCTTCTAAGAGATTTGTGCCATTTTGATCTTCAATAGTCCCAGTTGACGTTGAGGTGGAAACTTTGACGTACTTAGGAGTTTCATCTTTAGCGGGCTCATCGAGACTCAGCTGTTCAAGTCTTGTACCTGCATCTTCAAGAATACCGCTGGAAGAATTACTGTTAAGCAAACTTCCTTCATCAAATATAACATTAATTGATTCTTCTACCACTAGGGTTTTCTTATTGAAGACCCTATATGCCCGACTGTGGGAACTGTAGCCCAAGAATATGCCTTCGAAGCATTTTTCACCAAATTTAGTACGCGGGTACTTCCCATTATTCAGTACATAACATCTGCAACCAAAGATCCTCAAGTAGGACATGGTTGGTTTCCTGCCTCTCAGTAGCTTATAAGGCGTCATACGATGATGCTTGTTGATCAATGCTCGGTTTTGTACATGACAGGCTGTATTGATAGCCTCTGCCCAGAAGTATTCTAGGAGAGAAGCGTCTTTCAACATTGTCGTGCAGGCTTCAATGAGAGTTCTATTTCTCCTCTCCGCAACTCCATTTTGCTGAGCAGTGCGTGGGGAGGAAAACTCATGAAAGATACCTTGTTCTTCACAAAACTCTGTCATAGTACCAGATTCGAATTCAGTTCCATGGTCACTTCTGATTTTGACCACTGGGCAGTTAAATTCGTTCTGAACCTGCTTGACAAAATTAGTGAAGATGTCAAACGTATCCGACTTTCATTTTAAGAAGAACACCCATGTAAACCGAGAATGATCATCAACTATCACTAGCGTATAGGACTTGCCTCCCAAGCTATGAACTTGCATTGGACCAAACAAGTCCATATGTACAAGGTAAAGACATCGGGAAGAGTCTTTGTCTGCAATGCTCTTAAAGGTAACCCGAGTCTGTTTGCCCATCTGGCATGCAGGACAGGGGCTATCTTTGATGCACTTGATAACGGGAGCATCCCTTACTAAGTTTTTAGAAAACAGCATACTAATTGTTTTGAAATTAATATGTGCCAATCTCTTGTGTCATTGTTCACAAAGAGATGCACTGCCTGTTGCCACAAGGCATACGGGGGTAGATGAATCTAAACTGAGAAAATTTAAGCAGAAGATATTTCTGCTCCTAATGCCTGTTAAAACCGTCTCAGAAGAGGCACATGAAATTATCAGACATTTATCCTTGCAGAACTTAACGTCATAACCTTTGTCACATAACTAACTTACACTGATCAGGTTATGGTTTAACCCTTCAACATAAGCCACGTCGGTGATAGAGATTATACCGTTGGAAATCATACCGTAACCTCTGGTGACTCCTCGATCTGACCCTCCAAAGATGACTTTGGGTCCATTCTCGACTGGAGTGTAATCACGCAGCAGGCTTCTTGTCCCAGTTGTAACGCCCCCACCTATCACATGACATATAACGGTGGGTCCGGCCGGGGCCCCACGCCATATATCACAGACAAGCGAAGGAATCACGTGTGGAAATCAAAATCACCGCCTCGGCTCTGCCTTCACGAATCCGCTCTCGGATCTTCGCTCCGCACTCCGCAGCTCCTACAACAGCTGGTAGACTCCTCCCTTCCCTCTTGCCTTAGCCTTTTCTTCCTCCCTTGCTTAAAAGAAATGAAGAAGAAGAAGAAGAAGAAGAAAGAGGGGTTTTATCCTCTTTTTCTCGGCCTTCAACACACCTGGACAGAGCCCAGCCATTGGATCCTGGAAGAGGGAAACAAATGGCTCAGATTTGGCCAGAAAAGCTTGAACACGGCCTGACACGCCCTGTGACACGCCCGTGTCACAGGCCGTGTCCCTCTAAGCGGCAGACAACCGACTCAATCCAGCCAATAAACGGTCGTGTGACACGCCCGTGTCACCTGCCGTGTTCCCGACACGCCCTCAGACAAGCCCGTGTCTGAGGCTGTGTGACTCAACGAAAATAATCCCAAAACAACCCGAGACTTCACACGGCCTGGCACACGCCCGTGTTCCTGGCCGTGTGCACTTGGACACACCTGTGTCCCACAAACACGCCCTAGCTCGAAACATCGAGTTGAGTTTGACGACCCCTGACACGCCCTGTGACACGCCCGTGTCATAGGCCGTGTCCTCACTCGACACTCGACACTCGACGATCGTCGAGCAAAATTCGTTGACATCAAGGCCGATCGTCGACACAGCCTCGACACGCCCTGCGACACGCCCGTGTCGTAGGCCGTGTCCACTGTGTCGACTCCAAATTTCGTCGACTTCACGACTCGACACAACCCAGGCCTGACACTCCCTGGGACACGCCCGTGTACCAGGCCGTGTCACCCATGCCTGAACCCAATTTTGCTCAAAATGATCCGCTTGACTTCGGGGTGTTACAATCCTCCCCCCCTTGAAATAATTTCGTCCTCGAAATTTGACTTCAATCAGCCACAACATCATCAAAGCTTACACCCCAAGCCTCCGCACAAACTAACAAACATACAACACAAACAAACATCCCTATCTTCCACTCGTGCACAGTCAGCCACATAAGACCTCAAAACAAAACAACATGATTTCGTTATCTCCTTACCATCACACGTGCACCACAGTTTGATAGATCTCTTCAACAGCACGCTTTTATTCATTATATATAAGCATAGTTTACATACAACAGAGCATCCAAGAGAAGTAATTCATGTTTCACCTCCGCTCAGCCTCACGATTTTGGAATTCGTGATTAAGAGATAAATTAAACACCCGAGGCTGAATTTCACCAACTGAGCTTTGCGGCTCTTGCACTTCCATAGCATGAAATCGCGATTGCGTCCGGGGTGCAGATGACTCGGCCACTTCTTTACCCTTTTCTTCATATGACGCACCTAGCTTTTTCTCACTCCCTAGAGGGGCATTCCGACAGAATTTTGCTATGTGTCCTTGCTGTCCACATTTATAGAATATCCACGTATCCACACATCCTGACCCATAAGTCGCCCCCGAAGAAACAGTCGACGGAGCTGATTCCGCCGGCCTAAATCTTTTCTTCTCTCGTCGTCGAAACTCCGATTGATCCAACTGCGACACTTTAGAGTCTGCCTTTTCCACTGCCAGACGCTGAAAGTCCACCTAGTGTCAACTATGTTCACCTATGGGGGGGGGGGAATAGGTGACGTGAAGCGTATTTGCGGAATTTAAGACGGTACCTGCACAATAAAAACAAACAGCACAGCACACAGAATACACAGGCAATTTATAGTGGTTCCCCGACTTGGGTACATCCACTTTGCCCCTTCGACCTATCTCCCAACAAGGGACGACTCGGTCACTTCTCCAACAGGATTGAAATCCAATCCTTGCACTATCGGAAGGAGCCCTTCCACACGTAGGAGTCAACACTCCCACAACCCGGGTTGCACCCAACCCTTACAACACGGAACAATCGTTCCTTTACAACAAAATTAAATAGAATGTACACGAGATACAAACTTCGTTTGGAGACTACGGTGTTCCTCTTCGTTCGACGACGTGTTCGTGAAGTTAATGAAGAGTCTACAACCTTGGTCTCTCTTGGAAAGGATCTCCCCGGAACCGGCGACGATAAGATGAGCGGCGGCTTGCTTCGGGATCGGCAGCTATGATGATGAGCGGCTGCTGAACTTAGAGATCCAATCTTCGTAGCGAAGCTAGCTTGGTCTTCCAACGGTCACACAAGGATCGGTCGTCTCGATCGATTCGAACGGGGAAGTTCTTCCCGATCAACAAATCGAGAGACAAGAGATCTCTTGATAGACGCGTGAGACTCTAAGCTTGGCTAAGCTTCTGTTGCCGGAGATAGGGAAGAAAAGCGATCAGTAGCGGCGACTGACTAGCGCGAGCGGCGACGAATGCGGCAGAGCGATTTCGCGATTTTAGGGTTTGCTCTTGCTCAGCTTCTTTCTATCTGGGTATTCCGTTCAAAATACCCGTATATATATACTGTAGACGCTTTCAAAAATGACCGTTGTGGGACCCACAAGCAGAATCCTTAAGTCCCGATCCAGAACCTTAACAGCGGCAGAATCCGGTTCAGGAAGATCCAGAAAAACGCCCAAGTCAAAATCGGTGAGAATCGAAAGTGATTCTCGCCGAGTCGCCGAGAATCAAAGGTGATTCTCGACGATTCGGCGAGAATCAAAGATGATTCTCGTCGAATTTGCCTTGGTTGCACGCATTGCTTTAGGCCAGGTCGAGACGGTGAGAATCAACCAGTGATTCTTGACGATTCGACGAGAATCATTAGTGATTCTCGCCGAATCGGCGAGAATCACTTGGTGATTCTTGTCGATTCTTACTTAGAAGCAGAGGTGCTCGCTTAGAAGAGGGTGGAACGAGTTCGGCGAGAATCAACCACTGATTCTCGACGAATCGGCGAGAATCCCTTGTGATTCTCGCCGAATCGGCGAGAATCACTTGGTGATTCTCGTCGATTTACACTTAGACGAATTTTCGTCTTTCCACCTAAGAGCTGCTCCTCGACCCATCCGTGCTCCTTGTCTTCTCTTGCATAAACACGGCCCTGTACTTGAAAGAAAGTTCACTCCAATAGAGAGAGTACACGTAGGCCAACACACTGATTTGCTCAACGAGGGATTATGTCGTGCAGACCCGTGTATATTGACCTACTGCACCCTGACATTGGTGTGCACTTAGCGAGGAAGAACTGCAAGCACAACTTAAAAGATTTTATCAAATACATTGTCTATTGACCTTAGCTTGTCCAGGGGCTTCTTCAAATCAGGTACATTGTGGATACAATACCCAACAGTCGCTTATTCTCGTATACTCGCTTCATATCTTTTTCCAATGCACGAGCTGTATCGACCAATGCTTGGAAGCCTTGGCTCACTGAACTCGGAAGTGCCAATCTCAATTCATCCCGTAATCCTTCATAAAACCGATTTGTCTTTCGTGCTTCCTCCGCAAAGTTTGATCCCGCATATCTCCCCAATCTTGTAAACTTATGCAGGTAGGTATCAATCTCTCGCTCACCCTGCACCAAACGGAGAAACTCATTTTCCATCGCAATCCTCTGCGACACCGGCACATAATTGGCTAAAAATATTTGGGAGAATTCCTCCATGGAAACCTCCATTAAACCTCGACCTGCCAAGTGATGCACTTCAATCTCATCCCACCACAATCTCGCATCGCCTTCCAACAGAAAAGTGGCCAACATCACTTTCTGTTCCTCAACCGTCCGGATTGCAGTTAGGATCCTTTTTACCCTTGCCAACCAATCTTCCGCCTGCGTTGGGGAAAGCACTCCACCAAACGTCGGTGGATGAAAGTTCATAAAACGTGTCAATGACTCGTCACTTGCTTGCGCCTCCACCACCACTGCAGCATGCTCTTGCCTTGCACCAGGCCTTGCCTGTCTAGTAGGTTGTGCTTGTAACACTGCAAGCACTGTCTCCGTCACCACCCGTATGGCTTCTGCCGAGGGAGGCATAGGCGCTTCCATGGGTGCTGCACTCTCATCCGACCGCTGGGGCTCAGACGGCCCAGCTCCATCCCTCGCCAGCTATCAATATACAGAACACCATTAATCCTTCAAATCATAACGGTACTGCTACATTGACTACACACTCACACACAGCTTGTGCATGACATACATTCCTAGTGGACATTCATGAGTTCATTTATGTTCTCTCCTCCCAAACAATCTAAACCTGGGCTCTGATACCACTTTGTAACTCCCCCACCTGTCACATGACATATAACGGTGGATCCGGCCGGGGCCCCACGCCATATATCACAGACAAGCGAAGGAATCACGTGTGGAAATCAAAATCTATGCGAATCCTTAACTCATCCATTCTAGTGCAGCATGTTTTATGTTACATGAACTCAAACCAGAATATCCACCAATATATAAAGAACACAGTTATATATATACCAACACCAGGAATGTATACAACTCACGCACCCTGGCCTTATGGCCTTACAAGTTCCTCTTTTACAGAACAATCATTTCGTACATCGGCACGCAGGCCGGCCACACATGAAATCCAAACACAACTCTTCGCATGGCCTTCAAGGGCCAACAGAAGCAAGCTAGCCATTCCACTTATTCATTTCAAGTCGCGGCAACTGCAATGAGACATCCACCGAAAAAGCGGCAAAACAAAGTAACGGTCAGCATTTGGCTGACCCATTAAAACGACCCTACCCCCTACCCGGGGTAGTGGTTCCTTCCCTGTATACAGTGCTCAGCAAGTATCATCAAACAGCATATATATATCATTTGCTTTATCCCGCTAGCAAACACATGACATCACAAACGCTGGAATCCACCAGACGTTTCGTGCACTCAGGGCACCTTCTTGGCGTACCGGAATCCATCAGTCATACACCGCCGATCCGAGGTTTTAACTTGATGGTTGACCGGCCCTAGTCCACCAATCTCGCAAGCTGGCGACATCCCGCCCAAACCACTCAGAGGTACAACCTCACAGCATCCAACCAGAGTAGGTCGACCCACAACATGTGGTGTAGCACGTCGGGTTTATCCAATATCCTCAGGCAATGTCTACCCATCGACCCCCTCCTAATCCGATCGACCCACATTATATGGTGCAGCAAGCCGGGTTTAACTCGGCTCCCCAAGCATTGCCACCAATCGATCCCTACCTAACTAGATCAACCCACCCTAGTGGTGTAACAGGCTGGGTTTATCTCGAGCTCCCCAGGCGTGCTACCAATTGATCATATCATAACCAGGAGCTTTGCCAAAGCCTCCTCACATTCAGCATCATATCCATACATTCATCACAAGAGAAAACCATTTGCATCTCATCAAATCCACGGAGTCTTCTCCGGTTTACCCATGAACATCACCAATCCAGACTACCGGTCCAGATAGGCTTCACACAGCATGCTTATGCCATACTCCACATTTCCGGCTCTAGATGTAGACTCAATAAAGGAATCACTTCCGCAAATCCATCTCTTGGTGGAGGATTCCAAGCACATGCATAAAGGAAGGACTTCGATGTCCAAGAAGGAGATCGTTACCCTTGAAGACCGCTTCGGCGCCATGAAGTAGCCGGATGGAAATCACCGCCTCGGCTCTGCCTTCACGAATCCGCTCTCGGATCTTCGCTCCGCACTCCGCAGCTCCTACAGCAGCTGGTAGACTCCTCCCTTCCCTCTTGCCTTAGCCTTTTCTTCCTCCCTTGCTTAAAGAAATGAAGAAGAAGAAGAAGAAAGAGGGGTTTTATCCTCTTTTTCTCGGCCTTCAACACACCTGGACAGAGCCCGCCATTGGATCCAGGAAGAGGGAAACAAACGCCTCAGATTTGGCCAAAAAAGCTTGAACACGGCCTGACACGCCCTGTGATACGCCCGTGTCACAGGCCGTGTCCCTCTAAGCGGCAGACAACCGACTCAATCCAGCCAATACACGGCCGTGTGACACGCCCGTGTCACCTGCCGTGTTCCCGACACGCCCTCAGACACGCCCGTGTCTGAGGCCGTGTGCCTCAACGAAAATAATCCCAAAACAACCCGAGACTTAACACGGCCTGGCACACGCCCGTGTTCCTGGTCGTGTGCACCTGGACACACCCGTGTCCCGCAAATACGCCCTAGCTCGAAACGTCGAGTTGAGTTCGACGACCCATGACACGCCCTGTGACACGCCCGTGTCACAGGCCGTGTCCTCACTCGACACTCGACACTCGACGATCGTCGAGTAAAATTCATCGACATCAAGGCCGATCGTCGACACAGCCTCGACACGCCCTGCGACACGCCCGTGTCGCAGTCCGTGTCCGCTGTGTCGACTCCAAATTTCGTCGACTTCATGATTCGACACAACCCAGGCCTGACACGCCCTGGGACACGCCCGTGTCCCAGGCCGTGTCACCCATGCCTGAACCCAATTTTGCTCAAAATGATCCGCTTGACTTCGGGGTGTTACACCAGTCATGTGCCGGGAGCATCCACTGTCCAAGTACCAGATTGGCGTTTTGGTGGCCTTTGGACATTCCTGCAAAAAAAAATTAATTTCCCTTAGGAACCCAATCGAACTTAGGTCCTAGATTCCTGGTTAGCATGCTCCCCCTCGGTTGGTTTACCTTACGAGTGGTCGGCCTCGTAGTGCTAACATAGGGAGTCTCGTTATACCTCGAGTTAAACCAAAAATCCACGGCAAAGTGACCGACTTTGCCACAACACCAACGGTCAAATCTGTTGTACCTCTTCCTAGGCTCCTCCCTTACCCTGGGAATGGTGGGTACAGCCGGGGCCTTGGATCTGGAGGTGGATGCCTCATGGTGATTGCAGTCACATGACTTCTTCACCTTCTGTTTCGTCAGTATAACAAGCTTGACTCTTGGTGCCTGCTTTCATTATGGCCGCTAGAGAATTGACCATAATTTCCCATGTGGATTTCCTCATAAGGTGCCTTGAAGGCACTCTAACCGAAGTTCCGGGGAAAGGTCCAACCATCATATCGGCTCTTTGGCTTTGCAACCGAGGGCCGGAAATGATGACCAAAGGTTGATTCAAAGTCATGTTGGTTGCAAGGAAAGCTAGGCTTTCTGAACGCAACAGGACTGAGCGGAGCCTTTCCCTTTTCAGCAGAGGCCTTCTTGGCGGCCTTATTCTTTCTCTGGTTCTTGTTTCTCCTGGATGAGGAACCAGATACCCCTACATGCTCCAAGCCAGCTCCTTTGGCCTGAGCAGAGAAGGTATCAACTCTGGAAGAACTGTTTTGGGCATAGATAAGCTCTTGACGATCTTCCTTTCTGCCGCAAGTTGTTCTTCCAACTTGTCGACTTCCTCCTGCTTAAGATCAAGGAGCTTAAGAGACTCTGAATGCTTTGAAGTCAGGTCAAGGTGCTCCTGTCGGAGAGAAATCAAACTAGTGATTTCTTCCCTTAGGGAGACACTCTCACCCTTAAGGAATTTCACTTCCTTTTTCTCAGCCTTCAATCTCTTACGGCACTCCTCGAAAGTGTTGAGCAGAAGCTCATACTTCTCGAGGAGCTCCGCTTCACGGCCGAAAGGCTATCCTCAGGGTCATCATCCTGAGACTCAGGATCAGATTCAGTGTCGGAGAGAGGGGTGTGAGCTTTTACCTTCCCAGTAAATGGGGGGCATTCTCCTTCTGAGTCGGAGCGACCCACCAGTCCGAAGTAGGCTTCCTCATCATCACTAAAGTCTGAGGAATCAGACTCACTCAGTGTATTTGGCATTTTGGCGATGTAGCTCCGCTCTTTCTTCTTATCTCTAGAGGATTTGAGCTCCTCTCCTTTCCCTTTTTCTCTCTTCCCTTGGTAGCAGTCGGCCACGACGTGTCCTAGCTTATTGCATCCAAAACAAATAATGTCAGAGGAGCGATGTTTGTTCGGTTTAGAAGCATACCTGTCAGAAGAATAATTTTTCTTCTGATGCCTGGAGGAGGAGCCATCTCTCTTTCTTTGATTCCTCATCTTGAGGAACTTCTTGAATTCTCGGGTGATGAGGGAGAAATCCTCCTCAGACAGCTCTGAGCTGGAGGAGCATGGCTCGGAGTCCTCCTCCTCATCCTTTTTTCCTGGCACGGTATGAAACCGCACCCTTGCCCTTTCTGGAGTGAGTGGCTTTTAGAGCCACAGTCTTTTCCTTGGCTGCAGCCTTCTCTGCTTCTTCTTCTGCTTTCCGGGTGTTCAGTTGAAGCTCATAGGACATCAGCTTTCCAAACAGAATTTGAGGGTCTGTTTCAGCTAGTCTGCCAAACTCTCGGATGGCGCAGATCTTTGTGTCTCATTCTTTAGTAAGGGACCTAAGGAATTTATCATTAAGTTCATCATTAGTGAACACTCTTCCGTATCCTTTGAGGTCATTGACAATCTTGAGGAAGTTCTCGAAGGTGACTCCGATCTCTTCCTTAGGCCCTTGTCTGAAGGCCTCATATTTCTGGTTCAGGAGATATCTACGATCATCCCTCACTTCATCAATGCCCTCCATTAGGATGATCAGGCAATGCCAGATCTCCTTTGCTGTCCTGCAGTTGCAGAAGTTCTGTATCATTGAGTCATCAACCGCGCTGACCAGAATGTTCTGCGCCTTCTTGTCAAGTCCCACTAGCACCATCTCGTCCTTGTCCATTTCATAAAGTTTCTTCGGCACTTTCTTGGTAGGATTAATGGTGGAGACCTTAGTGGGGACATAAGGTCCCTCCTCCACGATCATAAAGAGTCGAGGATCAACTGCTTCCATGTAGAACCAGATCCTTTCCTTCCAGATAGGAAAGTTGATCTTGGTGCACACTGGGATCTTGCCTATGTACTTGAGCCCGTCCATGGTAGATGTTTTCCTTCTTCTTGACACTAGTGGCAGGATTCAACTCAAGGTGTTAAACTTTTTGATGAGGAACCTGGCTCTGATACCACTTGATAGTACACCTAGTGTCGACTACCTTCACCTATGGGGGGGGGGGGAATAGGTGACGTGCATCGTTTTTGCGGAATTAAAATTGTACCTGCACATGAAAATAAAACAGCACAGCAAACAGAGTACACAAGCTATTTATAGTGGTTCCCCGATTTGGGTACATCCACTTTCCCCCTTCAACCTATCTCCCAACAAGGGACGACTCGGTCTCTTCACCAACAGGATTGAAATCCAATCCTTGCACTATCGGAAGGAACCCTTCCACACGTAGGAGTCAACACTCCCACAACACGGGTTGCACCCAACCCTTACAGCTAGGAACCAACGTTCCTTTACAACAAAAATAAAACTAGAATGTACAAGAAATACAAACTACTTTTGGAGACTAAGGTGTCCCTCTTCGTTGACGACGTGTTCTTGAAGTCCACGAAGAGTCCACAACCCTAGATCTCTCTTGGAGAAAATCTCCCCGGAACCGGCGGCGGCAAGATGGGCGGCGGCTTGGTTCACGGGATCGGCGGCGACAACGGTGTGCGGCTGCTGTACTTTGGAGATCCAAACTTCGTAGTGAAGCTAGCTAGGTATTCCAACGGTCACACTAGGATCGATCGTCTCGATCGATTCGGACGGGGAAGGTTTTCCCGATCAACAAATCAAGAGACAAAGGATCTCTGGTTAGACGCGTGAGACTCTAAGCTTGGCTAAGCTTCTGTCGCCGGAAGATCTGGAAGAAACCACGATCAAAAGCGGCGACCAACTAGCATGAGCGGCGACGGCGGCGACGGCGGCGACGGCGGCGGCAGAGCAGTTTCGCGATTTTAGGTCAAGATTGTCGCTCGGCTTCTTTCTGTGTGTCTTTTCTGTTCAAACAAACGTGTGTATTTATACACAAGTATACTCCTAAATGACCATTGTGGGTCCCACCAGAAGAAACCCTAATTCCGGTTCAAGACAGTGCCAGCGGCAGAATCCGGTCCAGTTGTTTCCAGAAAATTGCCCAAGTCAAAATCGGCGAGAATCGAAGGTGATTCTCGTCGAATCGGCGAGAATCAAAGGTGATTCTCGTCGATTCGGCGAGAATCAAATATGAATCTCGTCGATGTTGACTTGATTGCACGCTCTGATTTAGCCGGGTCGAGATGGCGAGAATCAGCCAGTGATTCTCGATGATTCGGCGAGAATCACTAGTGATTCTCGCCGAATCGGCGAGAATCACTTGGTGATTCTCGTCGATTATTACTTAGCATCAAAGTTGCTCGCTTTGAAGTAGCTGGATCGAGTCGGCAAGTATCAGCCAATGATTCTCGACGATTCGGCGAGAATCACTTGGTGATTCTCGTCGATTTACACTTAGACTATTTTTCGTCTTTCCACCCATGAGGTGCTCCTTGACCCATACTTGCTCCTTGTCTGCTTTTACAAGATCACAGCCCTGTACTTGAAAGTAAGTGCACTCCAATAGAGAGAGTACACGTAGGCCAACACACTAATCTGCTCAACAAGGGATTACGTCGTGCAGACTCGTGTATATTGACCTACTGCACCCTGACATTGGTGTGCACTTAGCGTGGAAAAACTGCAAGCACAACTTGAGATATTTTGACAAATACATTGTCTATTTACCTTAGCTTGTTCAGGGGCTTCTTCAAATCAGGTACGTTGTGGATACAATACCCAACAACCTAAACCTTAGAACTATTGCTAGGCTATCCAAGGACAACCTTGTCAGAGGACTACCTTCTGGCCCCTACAAGAAGGAAGGACTCTGCAGGGCTTGTCAATTAGGCAAGCAAACTAAAAACAGCTTTAAGTCACTTAATAAGAGTGATTCACCTAAGATACTGTATCTGTTACACATGGATCTTTTTGGACTCATCACAGTACAAAGTCTAGGAGGGAAATCCTACACTTTAGTAGTTGTAGATGACTTTTCTAGATTCACTTGGGTGTTCTTTCTAAGGAAGAAGTCTGATAACTTTAAGTGTCTGACAGAGTTTCTCAAATGTATACAGATTGAGTTCAATACTCACATTGCCCTGATCAGAAGTGATCATGGGACAGAGTTTGATTCTCTTCTTATGCAAGAGTTCTGTCAGAGTGAAGGGATCAGACATACTTTCTCAGCTCCTAGAACTGCTCAACAAAATGGTGTAGCTGAAAGGAAAAATAGAACCCTTATTGAATCAGCCACTATATTATTGTCAGATGCTCACCTTCCTCTATACTTTTGGGCAGAGGCAGTGAACACCTCCAACTATGTGCTGAATATAAGTTTGATACATAAACTAAAGGGAAAGACTCCCTATGAATTACTCAAAGGGAAGAAACCTAAAGTTGATTATTTTAGAGTCTTTGGTTGTATTTGCTACATTCATAACAATGACAAGAAATATTTAGCAAAATTTCAGGCTAAAGCTGATGAAGGAGTGTTTCTGGGATACTCCATGATCAGCAAGGCTTATAGGGTCTATAACAAATCATCTTTAAAAATTGAGGAATCTGTTCATATATCATTTGCTGAATCTAACATGTCTTTCAAGGAGAAGATTTCTTCTACCATAGAACCTTTGCAGGAACATTCTCTAGTTGAAGACTTGAACAAGTTACAGGTTACTCAAGGGGATGAAAGCAGTGAAGATGAAGAAAATGGTCAACATATTGAAGAACAACTTGAAGAGCCAGTTGTTGTACCACAAGAGGAAACAACAGCACAGGTTAGTGAACAATTAACACCCCCTGTTGATTTAGTAACATCAAGAGACCATCCAATTTCCCAAATAATTGGAGACATCTCAGCTGGTGTGCAAACTAGAAATCAGGTCAACCAAAACCTGTTGCACACCTGCTTCCTATCTCAAATTGAACCTCAGTCCATTCAAGATGCAGAGCAAGATCCACACTGGATCATTGCAATGCAAGAGGAGTTGCATCAATTTGAGAGAAACAAAGTATGGGCACTAGTGTCAAAGCCTAAGGATCATTCCATTGTTGGAACAAAATGGGTATTCAGAAACAAACTGGATGATCAAGGAGTAATTGTAAGAAACAAGGCAAGACTAGTTGCTCAGGGATACTCTCAAGAAGAAGGAATAGACTACGACAAGACTTTTGCACCTGTTGCAAGATTATAAGCCATCAGAATATTTTTAGCTTATGCAGCACATAAAGGCTTCAAGGTATATCAGATGGATGTCAAAAGTGCTTTTTTAAATGAAGACATCAAAGAGGAAGTGTATGTCAGACAACCTCCAGGTTTTATCTCTCCAACTTATCCTGAGTATGTTTTTAGATTGAATAAAGCATTATATGGTCTCAAGCAAGCTCCTAGAGCATGGTATGAGACCCTAGCATGCTTTCTCTTGGAAAATGGTTTTATAAGGGGTAGAGTAGACCAAACTCTTTTCATTAGAACCCATAAGTCCCATACCCTACTAGTACAGATTTATGTAGACGATATTATTTTTGGTTCTACTGACTCCAAATTGTGCAGAAGGTTTTCTAACTTGATGCATTCTAAATTTGAAATGAGTAGCATGGGTGAGCTATCCTTCTTTCTAGGATTGCAAGTCAAACAGCATGCTGAAGGCATCTTCATTTCTCAAACCAAGTATGCAAATGAATTGGTTAAGAAATTTGGTATGTCTGAAGAATCTTGTATGAAAACACCCATGCCTACTAATGCTGTATTGGATGCTGATGAACATGGGAAACCTGTTGATCAGACAACATATAGAGCAATGATTAGCTCTTTACTGTATCTTATAGCTAGTAGACCAGATATAATGTTTGCTACATGTATATGTGCTAGGTTCCAAGTAAGCCCTAGAGAGTCACACCTAACACTAGTAAAGAGGATTCTCAGGTATGTTAAAAGTTGTCCAAATCTAGGTCTCTGGTATCCAAAAGATTCAGCATTTGATTTAACTGGATTCTCTGATGCTGACTATGATGGATGCAGAATTGATAGGAAAAGCACTAGTGGAACTTGTCAGTTCCTTGGTGACAGACTTGTCTCTTGGTTTTGTAAGAAACAAACATCTGTGTAAACTTCAACTGCTGAAGCTGAATATATGGCTGCAGGCAGTTGTTGTTCACAAATCTTGTGGATTCAAAACCAACTCCTACACTATGGCTACAACTTAGAGAAGTCTAAAATCTTTTGTGATAACACCAGTGCTATTTCCATGGCTCAAAATCCAGTCCTCCATAGTAGGACAAAACACATAGAGATTAGGCATCATTTCTTAAGGGATAATGTTGAAAAGAATAAAATTGAACTATACTATATCCCAACTGATTTACAAATGTGAGATATTTTCACCAAGCACTTGGATGAAAAGAAACACACCTTCTTCCTAAATCAGTTAGGAATGTTAGATGGAGGAAGTCTTAAATAATATCCAAGATTTTGAAAGCTTAAAAATTGACCAAGACTAGGAAAACATCCTGATTTTTCTTAGTGTCTAGAGTTTTTCTGATCTCTGAACTGCGCTCGACGATTTTCCCCCAGATCGTAGAACGGAGATCGACGATTTCCGAAATCGTCGAACTAAGTTCAGCGTTTCTCAGATAGTATGAACTATCTCTTCCGGTCAATGATCGTCGAACGGCGCTCGACGATTTTGTTCTCTGAACGATCATCGAACAGAGCTCGACGCTCTCCAATATCGTCGAACGGAGATCGACGATGTTGAAGACTCTTCAGATTCCTTTAGAAGCCTCGATCGTCGAACTGAGTTCAACGATCTTTCCAATTCTGCGTCGAACCCTAATATAAAATTCATTTTTCGCCGTCGTTCTCCTTTGCGCTTTCGATTTCTCTGCAAGAATTTTCTTTCCCTCCAAACAGTTCTGCACTTGGTCGTTTTGTTTGTTGAATTTTTGCAGGTACCCATGGCTATGTCTGTTGCTGTTCAAGCCGCCATGAAGTTTGATGCTGGTTTCGATATTGACATGGAATCCTTCAGCACAACCGACCAGATTTTTCAAGATATTTTGGGATTATTCAAAGAGCAGAACCTGACTGCCATTATGACCGCAAGGATCAAGCTTGCATCTGATGAGATCAAGGAATGGGTCTACACTGCCCACAATCAAGACAACTCCACCATTGTTGGGTCAATATCTGGCACACAGGTACCTCTAACCCCAGCAATTCTATCAGAAGTTTTTGAGTTAAGGAATAGTGAAGATACTGCTGACTTGTCTGGAGAACAGTATTCTGACCTGCTTGCCAGAATGGGTCATTCAGAGGCTAACCCTAGCAAGCTCTTCAAAAAGCACCTATCTGTAGAATACAGATTCATGGCAGATGTTGTTGGAAAAGTGCTACTGGCTAAGCACTCTGCTCATGATACAATTTCAAGGTATCAGCTCTGCCTCATGGGAGCCCTTGTAGACAAGAAAAATCTGAATTGGGGAGAAGTCTTCTTTGACCTTATCAAGAAGAAAATCAACAAAAGTTTTGTCAACTTTGGAAGGGTTATTGGGGTGTTTCTGCAGCACAGGTGCCCTGCTTTACTGGTCTCCTCTGGAATCCATATCAATGCTTCCAAGAGACTGTCTTGTGCCCTATTTGGAAAATGGGACAGACAAATCAGCAAGCCCAGCAGGCCCTCCTCCAGCACTCCTTCAGGCACAAGGACTCTCAGAGTCACTTCCCCACAGGTCTCTGCCCCTGCAGATGACCTGCCTGCTATTGTTGCCTCTCCTCCTCCTCCTCCAATTCCATCTCTTCCCATACCATCTACCATTCCAACCCCATCCACCATCATCATCTCCAGCCCCTCTCCAACATCCACACCATCTCCAGTACCTATTCTTCCAACACCAAAAGACCACTTCCATCCATTATTCTCCTACCCTCAACCAGATGCCACTTCATCACCCTTCATTCCATCCTTCACCCTAATTGATGATTACTTTATGGATGATTCACCATCCTCTCCTCCTGAGCTACCCTCATCCTCCACTTCCTTTCAAGACCTTCTACAACAAATCATTGACCAACCCACATCCACTCCATCTATCTCCATCCCACTATCCTCCATCTCCACCTTACCAACACCTCAGCCATCCCTTCCACCATTCACCAGCTCTCCTCTACCCTCACCATCAGCTGCTCCTCTATCTTCTACCTCTGCTCCAGTCACCCTTGAGCAAGTAGACCTTCCAGCCCTTGCTGACAGGTTGCATGAGTTGCTTGCCCCTAGGCTCTCTCTTCTATTGGAGACCTCCTTGGCTCCACTACATCTGTCAGTGGCAGCTCTCTCTGCCAGGCTCTCTTCTCTATTCTCTCAGGCAGCCCCTACAGCAGTGTGCCTTGATCCAGACTTGTCTGAATCTACGCAGGGGGAGATGCCCTATGTGTTGGAGTTACCATTGTGATCTGGAAGTGATCAAGCATGTAATCTCACTGCCAACGCGATATGAGCCTGCAGGGTCGCACATAAGAGATGTGGAGAAGTTGGATGACTGACTGTGTTGGTAAAGGTTACCAATCACCGACTTGAATAGGGTTATGGGCAAAGTGTTGCCTTATAGGATCATCGGGTTGGGCAAATGTTGCCTTGAAGGGCTGGTTGGGATTGTCGTCCGAGGGTCGATGACATTAGTCGAGAATCGTCTTCTGATTCCCGCCGATCGGCGAGAATCGTCTCTCTGATTCTCGCCGATCGACGAGAATCGTCGAGAATCAATTGTTGATTCTCGATGATCGACTACTTCGACAATTGTCGTCGACCGCGGCTCGACGATCGTCGAGTATCGTTGTGTATCGTCGAGCGCGGCTCGACGATCCGCGAGAATCGTCGAGTATTGTACTCTGATTCTCGCCGATCCTGTATGATACTCGTCGACTGATTCTCGCCGAACCTGCTCAGTGATTCTCGCCGATTGTCGCCGATTCTTACCGATTGATACTCGCCGATTCTGAACCCTATTTTCGGGTGGTCTGCGGATAGCGATTTTCCTGGGTTTATTTATACCTTGGTATAAATAGGACTCTTAGGGTTTATCGGGGCATAAGGTTTTGGGCTTTCGCGATTTTCTCCTGTAGCAGATCGAAACCCGACGGAAGCCGTTCCGCCTTTCGATCCGCCGATCCCGATCCCCGCCCCGACGGAAGAGTTCCGCCGCCGCCGTGTTTGCTCCGTCGACCGCCTCTTCTCCAGCGACTGTCGCTGGTGCTGCTCTTCCTGGCGCGGACCTAGCAGTCCGTGGAATAGCCGAGGTGCGGTCTTCTCCTTCCCGATCTTCCGTGCGACGGAAAGCTCGGCATTCTCCCGTTCGTGTGGACTTCTGCTGAAACGTGGATACTATTCCACGAAGAACTCACCACCAGCAGAAATCAAAGTTTGGAGCATCTCCGTTGAGTTGTGACTCAACGCCACCGAGGTAATTTTTGCCTAGTTTTTGCTAACTTCTTGATTCAACGTTCATAGCCCGATCCACATCTCTTTGGGTTTTTCTTGATGTTTTTACTTTTTCGCTGCGTGCACAAGCGTTGTGCCAACCCTATAGAGAAACCCAACAGTGGTATCAGAGGGAGGTTTCGGCCATGATCATTGTTTTGGAAGTTTGTTATTCCAGTGCGTGTAAACCTAGGGATTTAGAAGTGTTCTAAATGTCTAGATTTAGTCTTGGTTCCCGCCAAGAACGTCTGGAATTGCGTGGGAATTTCTAAGTGTTAGAAATTGTGATCTCCTTAACAGTAACCATCCCTCGATTTTGTTTTGGATTTTGAATCCAACATAGAGAGATGAGCTTGTCTACTGCTTTAAGTTGAGCTGTCTTTGCCTTTGTCCAATGCATGTAAATCTGAGGATTTGAAAATTTCCGGATGTTCAGATTTAGCCCTTCCTTCTATCAAATGTTGATGGTGTCAGGATGTGTACATAAGGGATGCATGTGGTTTTAGAAGAATTATTTTTCTTTGGATGTGTACGTCGATCAAATGTTGATCATGGTTAATTATTAACCTATATTTGAAATCCATTCATCAAATATTAAGTGTTCGGATGCCTTCCGATGGATGACACTCTTCCTGCCTCGATCGATGAAGTGTGGGCTTGCCAAAGCAAGGTGCATTAATCTATCTTGGTAAGGGTGCGAGCGGATAATTGTGATATCCCACTGTCGACATCGGGTACAGCTTAACTAGGTGACCTCAAAGGTTGAGTGCCTAGAGGCATAGGGTTGGCATGCACCATATGATGGATGCGAATAAGGAGTTATTCACCAACCATACAAGAATTTCATGAGGATGCAATTGGCAAGCGTTGCCTACCTAAATAACCGCATTGTGAGAGGAACGCCAAAGCGGACTCATAGTGTTGGTGAAATACGGATCTTGTCCACTAAGAGAGTAGCTCGCATGAACTCTCCGAATTGTTAGTGAGGGCTATCATTTCGAATAAAATAGTGGGAGTATTTTAATTGAAGTCCTAATTAGAATAAATTGTAATTGAAATTTAGGTACTGATTTTATTCTGCATAAATTCTTGTAGAATTCCATGGCAAGCGTTGCGCACTCCACGTTGTCTCTGAGAGCCATCCTTGAGAAGGATAAGCTCAGTGGGACAAATTATATGGACTGGTATAGGAACCTGAGAATTGTTCTCAGGCAAGAGCGAAAGCTCTATGTCTTGGAAGAAGAAGCCCCCGAGGTGCCTACCGGGAATTCTTCCCGTGCTGAGAAAGATACTTATAAGAAGTATACTGATGATGCTTTGGATGTCGAGTGCCTTATGCTTGCCACCATGAACTCTGAGCTTCAGAAGCAACATGAGAACATGGGGTGCAAGGAGATTGACGAGCATCTCAAGAAAATGTTTCAAGGGTAGGCTCGTCAAGAGAGGTTCGACATCACTAAAGCGTTGTTTCAGTGCAAGATGGGAGTTCGAGACTTAGTAGGGACTCACGTACTCAAGATGATTGGGTATATAGAGAACCTTGAAAGGCTGGGTTTTCCTCTTGGTCAAGAGTTGGCCACGGATCTGATCCTGCAATCGTTGTCGGACAGTTATGAGCAGTTCGTCTTGAACTACAACATGAACGAGATAGACAAGACACTGCCCGAACTCCTAGGCATGTTGAGAACTGCCGAAATCAATATGAAGAAGGCCAAGCCTGCCAGCCCCATACTGATGGTGCATAAGGGCAAGGGCAAAGCCAAGGGCTCCAAGAAGACGAAGGTAGGACCTAAGTCATATCTTGAGCCCAATTCTTCAGCACTGATGAAAAAGAAGAGCACGGTGAAGGATGGGAAATGCCACCACTGTGGCAAGGCTGGTCATTGGCGGAGGAACTGTCCTTCGTATATTGAGGGTCTGCAGAAATTGAGGGGAGGTATGACTTCCGCCTCTAATATCTACGTTATAGAGATAAACCTTTCTGCTCCTTCATCTTGGGTATTGGATACCGGATGTGGTTCTCACATTTGTACAAATGTGCAGGAACTGGGAAGGAGAAGATTGCTGAGTAAAGGGGAGGTGGACCTCCGCGTCGGCAATGGAGCAAGAGTTGCTGCTGTAGCCGTAGGAGTTTACCGTCTTTCTTTGCCCAGTGGGCTTGCAATAGAACTAGATAACTATTATTTTGTTCCGGCGATAACTAGAAACATTATATCTATTTCATGTTTGGACATGATTGGATTTTCTTTTATAATTAAGAATAATTGTTGTTCTATATTTAAGAATGATGTTTGTTATGTTGTAGCCCAATTGTTTAATGGTCTTTAAGTTTTGAACTTGGACCATCTGATCTGTAATGTAGAAAACAATAAAAGACTAAGAACAAATGACCCAAACCATACGTATCTCTGGCATTGTCGTTTGGGCCATATCAACGAGAAGCGCATATCCAAGCTCCATAGAGATGGACTTTTGGACTCATTTGATTATGAATCATTTGAGCGATGCGAATCTTGTTTGTTAGGCAAGATGACTAAAGCTCCTTTCACTGGTTATACTGAGAGGGCTGAGGATCTCTTGGGTGTTGTACATAGTGATGTATGCGGACCCATGAGTTCCATGGCTAGAGGAGGGTATTTCTACTTTGTTACATTTACTGATGATTTCAGTAGATACGGATATGTGTATCTTATGAAGTGCAAATCCGAGACCTTTGAAAAGTTCGAAGAGTTCAAGAATGAAGTAGAAAACCAGTTGGGTAAAAGGGTTAAAGCACTCCGATCTGATCGAGGTGGCGAATACCTGAGTCATGAGTTCCGTGATCATCTGAAAGAGTGTGGTATTGTATCACAGCTCACTCCACCTAGAACACCACAACATAATGGTGTGTCTGAGAGGAGAAATCGTACTCTGTTAGACATGGTATGTTCGATGATGAGTCATGCAGACTTGCCTGTTTCCTTTTGGTGTTTTGCTTTAGAGACTGCTGCAATGACATTGAATCACGCTCCAACTAAAACGGTTCTGAAGACACCATATGAGATATGGACTGGGAAGTGTCCTAGTATGTCGTTCATTAAAATTTGGGGCTGTGAGGCATACGTGAGACGTCAAATGCCTGACAAGCTGGAACCCAAATCGGATAAATGTTATCTGGTAGGATATCCTAAGGAAACGAAAGGGTATTACTTTTACCTACCGTCTGAGGGCAAAGTGTTTGTCGCAAGGACTGGTGTCTTCTTGGAGAAAGAGTTCTTATCAAGAAAGACTGAAAAGGTAGAGCTTGAAGAAGTTCAAGAACCACATGTAGTGAATGAACTGGAATTGGACTCTGAGACAGGACTACAAGATGTTGTAGCTAGAGAACCTGCTCAGGGAACACAAGTCCTACGTAGATCTGGTAGACCGAGGTTTGAGCCTGAGAGATATGGATTTCTCGTGTCTCAAATAGGTAATGTGTTGCTCATGGATCATGATGATGAACCAGCAACCTACCAAGAGGCTATGAATGGACCGGACTCCGACAAATGTCTTGAGGCTATGAAATCCGAAATGGACTCCATGTATGCAAACCAAGTTTGGAACTTGGTGGAACCACCTGAAGGGGTACGACCCATAGGGTGCAAGTGGGTCTTCAAGAAGAAGACCGACATGGATGGGAATGTACAGACATTCAAAAGGCGACTAGTGGCTAAGGGTTTCAAGCAAATTCATGGTATTGACTATGATGAGACCTTTTCCCCTGTTGCCATGGTAAAGTCCATTAGGATATTGCTTGCTATTGCTGCATATTATGACTACGAGATCTGGCAGAATGATGTCAAAACGGCTTTCCTTAATGGTAACCTCCTTGAGGAAGTGTATATGACACAACCCGAGGGTTTTGTATCCCCAGATGAAGCCACTAAAATATGCAAGCTGAATAAGTCCATTTATGGACTGAAACAGGCCTCTCGAAGTTGGAATCTTCGTTTTGATGAGAAAATCAAAGAGTTTGGTTTCATCAAGAATGAAGATGAGCCTTGTGTTTACAAGCGAATTAGTGGGAGCATTGCTTGTCTTCCTGATATTGTATGTAGATGACATACTGTTGATTGGGAATGACATTCCTATCCTGAAAGTTGTTAAGAACAACCTAGGAAACTTCTTTTCAATGAAGGATTTGGGTGAAGCGACTTATATACTCGGTATTAAGATCTATAGAGATAGATCGAAGAAGTTTCTGGGTTTGACCCAGAGTACGTACATCGAAAAGGTGTTGAAGCGGTTCAACATGCTTGAGTCCAAGAAAGGATTTTTGCCCATGTCTCATGGTGTGAATCTCTCTAAGGACCAGTGTCCAAAGTCTTGTGAAGATAAGGACCGCATGAAGTTGATTTCCATATGCTTCGGCAATTGGATCAATTATGTACGCGATGTTATGTACTCGACCCGATGTCTCCTTTGCTTTAAACATGACTAGCAGGTATCAGTCAGACCCCGGTGAGTGTCACTGGATTGCAGTCAAGAATATCCTGAAGTACTTGAGAAGGACTAAGGACGTGTTCTTGGTGTATGGTGGAGAGGAAGAGCTCGTTGTAAGTGGTTACACGGATGCTAGCTTCCAAACTGATCGAGACGACTCCAAGTCTCAGTCAGGTTTTGTGTTTTGCCTGAATGGAGGAGCTGTGAGCTGGAAGAGTTCCAAGCAAGAGACAGTTGCTGATTCTACAACAGAGGCCGAGTATATCACAGTAGCTAATGCGGCGAAGGAGGCTGTATGGATTAGGAAATTCATCGGCGAGCTTGATGTATTTCCTAGCATTGTTGGTCCCGTAGTTCTCTACTGTGATAACAATGGTGCAATTGCACAATCTAAGGAACCTAGATCTCATCAGCGCTCCAAGCACATACTCCGGCGGTTTCATCTTATTCGTGAGATTGTCGAACGAGGAGATGTAAACATTTGCAGAGTGCCGACTGAGGAAAATATTGCGGATCCTCTGACAAAGCCTCTCGCGCAGAGAAAGCATGATGGTCATACTAGATCGATGGGTATACGATACCTAAATGATCAACTCTAGCGAGAATCTTGTGGGTTGCATGTAATCTTGTATTTTATTGGCTATTTGTTCATATGATGAACTGTGTACCTAGTTTTTCTTTTACAATTAATGGCAAGTTCTTTTATTATGTCTTTTTCTATATGATAGTTAAATGTTAACATAATAGATACCCTTAGAATGTTCGCTTCCATGGTACATCAAGTACGTGACTTGAATGTGAGAGCCCATGATTTATTTGAAGCTTCATTCTTAAAGGTCCCTGGTCGAGTATCATCATAGAAGCTAAGGGTGATGATGATACATGAAGGCTAGCACGTGTGTTGACTGATGACTGGTTCTCACAGGTCATGATATTGTGATATCAAGTCATCACGTGGGTACTTGTTAGTGAACAAGTTGTACTGGACAGACCCATCCTGAGACTACTCTGTGGATTGTCATCCAATCGTGTCACGAGTAGGTCTCAATTGACAATGGTGTTGTGATCCTTTGACCTAAAGTCACAGCATTCATCAAGTGAGGAAGAGCGTGCTTTGATGCCATCTAAAGTCTTCCTTGAGAAAGGTTGATGATAAGGGTGGTTGTTGGGCATGTTACGAATCATTTGGGTGTTTGTGTGTGAGCAGATATGGGATTTGTCCTCCTGTATCACAGGAGTTGCATCCATGGGCCCCTTGATGGAACTGGACTGAGAAATGCATGGCCATGCTTGGTTGAGTCAATATGTGATATTGGACTCACCATTCTTTGGAAGTCCGTCCTGGAACAAGAAACTTGGATTGAGCTATTACGAGGCTGACACGGTCCATGCCTCTAGTTCTTTCCGGATGTAAGGGACAAAGGGACAAAGACAACGCTGATACATTGGTCATATAGGCTTATGAGTTATAAACTCTTATTTCTTGGGGAGCAATGATGCATTGCTAGATGCCGCTCATTGTTTGTGAGGTTTTTGCTTTGATACTTTCGAGATCAAGTGGGAGTCTGTTGGAGTTACCATTGTGATCTGGAAGTGATCAAGCATGTAATCTCACTGCCAACGCGATATGAGCTTGCAGGGTCGCACATAAGAGATGTGGAGAAGTTGGATGACTGATTGTGTTGGTAAAGGTTACCAATCACCGACCTGAATAGGGTTATGGGCAATGTGTTGACTTATAGGATCATCGGGTTGGGCAAATGTTGCCTTGAAGGGCTGGTTGGGATTGTCGTCCGAGGGTCGATGACATTAGTCGAGAATCATCTTCTGATTCCCGCCGATCGGCGAGAATCGTCTCTCTGATTCTCGCCGATCGACGAGAATCGTCGAGAATCAATTGTTGATTCTCGACGATCGACTACTTCGACAATTGTCGTCGACCGCGGCTCGACGATCGTCGAGTATCGTTGTGTATCGTCGAGCGCGGCTCGACGATCGGCGAGAATCGTCGAGTATTGTACTCTGATTCTCGCCGATCCTGTATGATACTCGTCGACTGATTCTCGCCGAACCTGCTCAGTGATTCTCGCCGATTGTCGCCGATTCTCACCGATTGATACTCGTCGATTCTGAACCCTATTTTCGGGTGGTCTGCGGATAGCGATTTTCCTGGGTTTATTTATACCTTGGTATAAATAGGACTCTTAGGGTTTATCGGGACATAAGGTTTTGGGCTTTCGCGATTTTCTCCTGTAGCAGATCGAAACCCGACGGAAGCCGTTCCGCCTTTCGATCCGCTGATCCCGATCCCCGCTGCCGACGGAAGAGTTCCGCCGCCGCCGTGTTTGCTCCGTCGACCGCCTCTTCTCCAGCGACTGTCGCTGGTGCTGCTCTTCCTGGCGCGTACCTAGCAGTCCGTGGAATAGCCGAGGTGCGGTCTTCTCCTTCCCGATCTTCCGTGCGACGGAAAGCTCGGCGTTCTCCCGCTCGTGTGGACTTCTGCTGAAACGTGGACACTATTCCACGAAGAACTCGCCACCAGCAGAAATCAAAGTTTGGAGCATCTCCGTTGAGTTGTGACTCAACGCCACCGAGGTAATTTTTGCCTAGTTTTTGCTAACTTCTTGATTCAACGTTCATAGCCCGATCCACATCTCTTTGGGTTTTTCTTGATGTTTTTACTTTTTCGCTGCATGCACAAGCATTGTGCCAACCCTATAGAGAAACCCAACACTATGAAGTGAGTCTTCCTGCTGCTGCTGTTGCTGCTGCTTCTATGAGCCTATCTGTTGCTGCTGCTGTTGATGACTCAGTGAGCCTACCTACTGCTGCTTCCTAAGTTCTTGTTGTTGCTTCTGCTGTGTCTCAAGATCAAGTTCCTCCTGCTGCAATCTTTGGATTAGACCTCAGGTCTTTGCTTTCAAATTTTGATTCTGCATATTTCAGCTGTCTGCTAGAGATAACTGTTGTCCAGCCCCCATAGGATCTATCCAAGGCACTTGTGCCATTTTCTTGCTGTGACCCAAGCATCACCACCTCTTTTGTCAACTCAGTGTATGCTGCTGCTTCTTCTGATGAAAGAATTTTTGTTGCTTCTGATATTGTTGCCTCTACTGCTGATGAAAATGTTGATACTGCTGCTGAAATTTCTATTATTGCTATTGATCCAATTTCCAAGGAAATTCTTATGTCAGAGGCACCGGAGTTTGAGCCTTCTGCAGTTTTTGATGATATTCCTCCTATTGATGTTGTTGTTAGTGAGATTGTTGCTGCTGTTGTTGTTACTGCTTCTACTCCAATTGCAACACCTTCAATATCTGCTGCTGTCACTGCTGTTACTACTTCAACACCTGCTGCTACACCCTCTGTTGCCTCATCTGCTTCTGTACAGCTCAAGAAGGATCTGATGAAGAAAATAGATGCTCTTTATGATGACCAGAGCTCTGAAAGTGATGAATTTAGAACAGACTCTGATGACTCTTCTGGTACCATTGCCAGGAAAAGAAAGGCAAGGAGCAAAGCCATGAAGAGAGTACCTCCTGCCAAGGTCAAAGACAACAATGATATTTGATGAACTGTAAATATGCGTATTTTTATGCACATTAATTTAGTCATTTTCATTTATTTTCGTCGTTTTTACTTACTTTTGTTCAATAAAATGTTCCTATTCTTGTAAATTTTCTCCTAACTTGTTTTATTTTATTTTGCAGAAAAATTCCAAAATCTGCCAAATTTGGGAAGTACACGCCCGTGACACATGGGTCATGCCCGTGACCGAGCCGTGACTGTGCATTTCCCGTGAAATCGGAAAATTTCTGAAGAAAAAGCTCGACACGCCTGGCGACACGCCCGTGTCACCCGACACGGGGCGTGACCCAAGCCCGTGTCCTCTCCTCTTGACGAATTCCGCTCGACGATCGTCGAGTGTCGACACCAACAGTCACGCCCAGTGTCACGCCCGTGACCAAGGGCGTGACCCAATTTCAGCTCAACGATTTCAACTCGACACTTTCCGCTCGACATTCGTCGAGTGTCGACCCCAACTGTCACGCCCATAGTCACGCCCGTGACATGGGGCGTGACCTTTCCAGCTGGCCCGACAAGATGCTGCCGAGGACATTTGACGCAACCCGCGCCCGGTTCTACCTCCCCGACACGCCCAGAGTCACGCCCGTGAACTGGGGCGTGACTGCTGCGAACTCAGCCCGAAGTCAACTTGGCTATCCAATCGCCAGCCGCCTTCATGAATAGTACTGTCACGCCCCCCCCCCTACACGCCCGTGACCGAGGGCGTGTACTTACAAATTTTTTCCTATAAATAGCCCAGTTCTGTAAGGTCCAAGGGTTCAGATTTTTGGGCCAATTTAGTGTCTTTTTGTGGGCTGCATCCGTGATTTTCAAGGCTATGTAAGGAGATTTCTCCCTTTTTTATTTCATTTCTTGTTTTGTCTTAGCTTTAGCCCTTGTAATAGCTTGTAATAGTTTCATTTTAATCAATAAAATGTTAAATTTTCTCTTCATATATGGCTTTGGAATGAACACTTGTGCCCCACTTTCCTTCTCCTTTTTATTCTTAGTTTCATCTTTGTTCTTCATTTATGAAAAGTGTGTGTGTGTGTATGAGTGTAATTTGCTTACTTTACATGTCTTTTACTTGTCTTCATGCTTAAGCATGATAGTTTTCTTTCTTTTTCTCACCTTGTCTTTTTCCTTTAACTAGTTTTCATGCTTAGATTTTGATTTCATCCTTATGATTCTATAAAAGAGATTTTAAAAAAGTGAATTTGTTCCTTTTTTACTTAGTTTTCTTTTAGGATTGTAAAACCTCTTTTGTTCTTTTCATCTTCTTTTTCACTTTTTTATCACCTTCATAACATCATAAGAATGAAAATGTTGGTATTTTAATTTTCCAAAAACTTTAATTTTTAATTTGCTTTGAAAAAACTTTAGTCTTCTAAAAATTGTAATTTTCTCTTTTTATTTGTTTTTGGCAAAACCTAAGCATGAAAAAGTTAAAGTTTTAATTTTTGAGCACCTTTGATTTTGACTTTATTTTGTAAAACTTTTTGCTCATTCTCTTTTTGTTTGTTCTTTCATGTGTTTTGGGTAAGTTTTAGGAGTAGAAATCTTGTTATTTTCATTTTTAGGTAACTTTAATTTTTCTTTATTATTAGTGTGCGTGAGTGTATGAGAATAAACTTTCTTTTGTTCTTCTTAAATTTTCATGTAGAGTGTGTGAGTGTAGGTGTATAATTTTTATGCTTTGTTCAAATTATGTAGAGTGTGTGAGTGTAGGTGTATAATTTTCATGCTTTGTTTTAATGCTTTCTTTTAATGCTTTGTTCAATTTTGTAGAGTGTGTGAGTGTAGGTGTTAAATTTTATTGCTTTCTTGAATTTCATATGGAGTGTGTGTGTTTGTGTGCATTTATTTCCGCCTACTCGTTAAGAGTTAAATGGCGCATCGTTTTCATTTTCAGTCCTACTCGTTCGAGTAGGACTTGTAATTTTTCTTTCTTTATTTTTCCGCCTACTCACTTGAGTTTAAATGGCCGGACTTTATTTCCCGCGTACTCGTTTGAGTAGGATTTGTAATTTTTCTTTCTTTATTTTTTCCGCCTACTCACTTGAGTTAAATGGCCGGACTTTTTAGCCCTGTAATCGCATTTATTTTCTCCTACTCATTTGAGTAGGACTCGCTTTCATTTCAGTCCTACTCGTTTGAGTAGGACTTGCAATTTTTAGCCTTTATTTACCGCCCCCACTCGTTTGAGTGGGACTCGCAAATTTAAATTATGCAAATTTCATTCATGTGTAACTTAGTTTCTGTTTAATTTATAATTTGGAGTGTGCGTGAGTTCTCGTTTTAGTTAACTTTTTAGCTTTCTAAATGTTGTTATTTTTCTTGTGTCTCCTTCTTATAAACGTTTAGTGTTTAATTTCGAACTCGCGCCTCAATAAATTATAAGCCGTCCCCATACCGATGTGTGGCTAATCGCTATTAGCCTCGGCATCGAAGAGCATTGGGACATTTAAAATGATTTATAATAATTAAAGTTCTTTATTTTCATTTTAATTTAAGCACTTAGGGTTTACCCCGGGTTTACGACGCGTAGGACCACATATCGATGTGTGGGCCCTATTTCCGTAGTCCATATGCTAGCTAGCCGAGAGGCCGTGCATATGGACCGATCACCCCTGGGTAAATAGAGTTGCGTGCATACCCTCGAGAGAGGACTAGCGTAATTCTACCGGATTGGGTTCCGCACCCAATAGCGGGGTTCTTAGCGTAAAGCGGGCGTTAAGAGGAATCCTTCGTCGGACTAACGTTCGGTCGAATAGTCTTAACGTTTAGGTGAGCGATATCCCTATAGCTAGGTGAGCTCACATTTGTGGAACCTCCACGGCCAAGTTGCCTTATTATTAATTTGAAAACTAAGTCTTTTTATTATTAAAAATTGTTTTAGTCTTAATCCGATTCGATGCCGAGCGTTAACCCTTCATCGAATATTTTCTAAATCGTTTTTTCGCTCCTTTGCTTTTCCGTTTTTAGTTAATTAAAAAAAATCCACCTTATTTTCAGTAAAATAATAGTCCTCCCGGAGGAGTAAGAATAGTCAACGCGACCCCGAGAACAATACGACCTCGGTATTCCCCCGAATATCGAGTACTACTTGCGATAGGTGCACTTGCCTACCCGAGCGAGCCCGCGGCGATCGACTCACCGAACCAACCACAGTAAGAGTCTGTTCGCGGGCCCATCAAGTTTTTGGCGCCGTTGCCGGGGAATCTCTTTTCGAGTTGCTATTTCGAATTCCGGAGTCTATTAATTTTACTTATTTTCTACAAAAAAAAAACTAAAAACTTTATTTTAAAAACAAAAAAAAAAGTTTATTTTTGTTTTATTTTTTGTTTGGGTGTATGACCCGAGGACAACCCTCAGAGTCTGAAGATTTAGACTTCGACCCTGAGATCGAACGCTCTCTTGCGCGTATTCGATCTCATCGCCGAAATCCTTCTTTAGATCCCGAGGAATCTATCGGAGAACCCACTGTTGTAGTTATGGCCGCGCCTAACCTTCCCCCGGCGGCCGAGCGTACTATGTCTTATTACGCCCGGCCTAACCTGGATGATTCAGGGTCGAGTATTGTTCGCCCTGCGGTGGCCAATAATAATTTTGAAATAAAGTCAAGTGTCATTCAAATGGTCCAAAACGCCGTGCAGTTCGATGGACTGCCGGATGAGGACCCGAATGTCCACTTGTCCAATTTCTTGGAGATATGCGACACCTTCAAGATTAATGGCGTCACTGATGACGCCATTCGTTTGCGCTTATTTCCTTTTTCCCTTAAGTCCAAAGCCAAGGCGTGGTTGAATGCCCTCCCGCGAGGATGTATCACCACGTGTGCTGAGTTGACGTAACGGTTCCTAACGAAGTACTTTCCGCCCGCCAAAACTGCAAAGTTGCGGGCGGACATTTCTTCGTTTGTGCAGAACGATCCTGAGTCTCTATACGAGACTTGGGAACGGTTTAAGGATTTCCTCCGCCGTTGCCCGCACCACGCGCTGCCAACGTGGTTGCAAGTTCAAATTTTTTATAATGGGCTGAATTTTCAGACGCGTCAAATGATTGACGCGGCTGCCGGGGGTACGCTTAACAACAAAACCCCCGAGGCCGCCCAGGCTTTATTCGAAGAGATGGCTATGAACGCCTATCAATGGAACGTCCTGCGGGGACGGCCAAAGCCAGCGGCTGGTCTTTTTGAAGTGGATGCCACTGCTCTCTTGACCCTTCAAGTTGAAAGGTTAACAAAGCAGGTGGCGGAGATGTCTGCTGCCTCCTCCACTCCGCCTTGTTTTATTCCCCCTAACGTCTGCGTAGCTGAAGAGTTCGTGGACTTCATGGGAAATTCGGGTCGTCCTCCCTTCAACCCCAACAACAACCCTTATAGTAATAACTATAATCCGGGTTGGAGGAATCACCCCAACTTCTCGTGGAGCAACCCGAATAATGCTCAGCGTCCCCCTATTTCTTATGCGCCCGGATTTCTTCCTCCCCCTCCTCTTCCGAAACCCTCCCCGATGGAGGAAAATTTTTCGAAGTATATTGCGTCCAACGAGTCAAATATCCGGAACATCACCAGATCGCTAAAAACACTCGAACAACAGGTTGGACAGCTGGCGAGGATGATGTCCGAGCGCGCGCTCGGGGCACTGCCGGGAAACACGGAGCCCAATCCGCGGAAAACGCCAACGCTATAACCCTCCGTAGCGGAAAGGAGGTGGTCGATCCAAAACGGACCGACCCTCAGGTACATATTTCACCTCCGACCCCTCTTCCTCTTTCTTCGCTCACGCCGCCTTTACCTATTATAAAAGAAAAAATTATTTTAAACAAGGCTCTTCCGTATCCGCATAAGTTAGAAAACGAGCGTAAGGACGCGCAATATGAAAAATTTATTTTATTATTAAAACAAATTCACATTAATGTTCCTTTTTGCGAGGCTATCTCGCAAATGCCCAAATATGCGAAATTTTTAAAAGAACTACTTTCTAATAAACGCAAATTAGAGGATATTTCGCATGTATCTCTCAACGCTGTCTGCTCGGCGGCCCTTACTAATAAATTGCCCGCAAAACAAAACGACCCGGGACGGTTTTCCATCCCGTGCCTTTTTGGCGATATATTAGTAAAGTACGCCTTAGCTGATTTAGGGGCTAGCATTAATCTGATGCCGTTCTCGCTCTTTTCGCGTTTAGGTTTGGGTACTCCTAGTCCTACGAATATGCGCATCCAATTAGCAGATCGCTCGGTTAAGTTCCCTATCGGGGTAGTGGAGGACGTCCTTGTCCGAGTCGACAAGTTTACCTTCCCGGTAGACTTCGTCATCTTAGATATCGAGGAGGACGCCGAGGTACCAATAATACTCGGTCGCCCTTTTCTCGCCACCTCCCGCGCACTAATAGATGTTAGTAATGGTAGCCTTCTCCTCCGAGTAGGCGATGACCAAGTTACTTTCTCTATTAATCCCTCGATGGACAATTTGTCATCGAGCGACGATTTCTGCTATTCTTTAGATACCTTTTTCGGAGATCTGTTCTTCTCTCATTTTCGAGTCCGTATTTTTAAATGACGATATTTATGCGCTCGAAAATTTTAACTGCGATGAGGATATGTCTATAGACTTGCCTTTCGAACCAATTGGTAAGAAAGACATAGGCATTAAAACCTCCCTAGAAGAACCGCCCATCCTAGACCTCAAACCCTTACCCGCCTCGCTCAAGTACGCTTTTTTGGGAAAAGGTGATACGCTCCCCGTTATCATTTCTTCGGACTTGAGTGATTCGGAGACTTCCGATCTATTGGAAGTTTTATTTAAACATCGCCACGCAATTGCGTGGCAAATCTCTGACCTAAAGGGGATTAGCCCCTCCTTTTGCACCCATAAGATTTTCCTTAACGATAATTGCCGCAAAACGATTCAGCCGCAGCGTCGTCTTAACTCAAACATGAAAGACGTCGTTAAAGCCGAAATCATTAAGTTATTAGATGCGGGGATTATCTACCCTATTTCGGACAGTGCATGGGTTAGTCCCGTGCATGTCGTGCCCAAGAAGGGCGGTCTTACCGTAGTGGCGAATGAGCATAACGAGCTTGTCCCAACTCGTACTGTTACGGGTTGGCGAGTGTGCATCGACTATAGGAAACTTAACGACGCCACCCGCAAGGACCATTTCCCTCTGCCATTTCTAGACCAGATTTTAGAGCGTTTATCCGGTCATCCGTATTATTGTTTTCTTGATGGTTTATCGGGGTTTTTCCAAATCCCCATTTCCCCCGATGATCAAGAGAAAACAACTTTTACTTGCCCGTTTGGCACCTTCGCCTATCGAAGAATGCCATTTGGACTCTGCAACGCGCCAGCTACATTCCAAAGATGTATGCTAGCGATCTTTGGCGAGCTAGTAGAAGACATTATGGAAGTCTTTATGGATGACTTTTCTGTTTTCGGACGCTCTTTTCCCGATTGCCTTAACAATTTAGATCGTGTCCTTCAACGGTGCGAGGACACAAGCCTTGTTTTAAATTGGGAAAAATGCAACTTTATGGTTCGAGGAGGTTTGGTCCTCGGCCATATGATTTCGTCTAAGGGGATAGAGGTGGATAAGGCCAAGATAGAAATTATAGAAAAACTTCCGCATCCAACCAACGTAAAATCTATTAGGAGTTTCTTAGGCCATGCGGGCTTTTATCGACGCTTCATTCAAGACTTTTCAAAAATAACAAAGCCGCTAACTCACCTCTTGGAAAAGGAATCACGTTTCATCTTTAGTAGCGAATGCGAGTCCGCCTTTAATTCGATAAAACAAAAACTTATCTCTTCACCAATTTTAGTGGCCCCAAATTGGTCCCTTCCGTTCGAAATAATGTGCGACGCTAGTGATATTGCCTTAGGTGCCGTTCTTGGCCAACGCGTGAAAAACATTTTCATCCTATTTATTACGCTAGCAAGACGCTCACTTCCGCACAAGTAAATTACACGACAACGGAAAAGGAACTCTTAGCCGTCGTTTTCGCTTTCGATAAGTTTCGCTCGTATATAACGCTATCTAAAGTTATCGTTTTTACCGATCACTCCACGCTTAAATATTTATTAGCTAAAAATGATGCGAAGCCCCGCCTTCTTCGATGGATTCTCCTCCTACAAGAGTTTGATTTGGAGATCCGAGATAAGCGGGGAGCGGAAAATCTAGCGGCGGACCACCTCTCCCGTTTAGAAAATCCGGGTGCGGAAGCGCTCGTCGAATCTGAAATAAATGACAGATTCCCCGAGGAACGCCTTCTTGCCATTAATAAATCTTCGTCATCTTCGCCTTGGTTCGCAGATTTTGCAAATTTTTTAGTAGCGCGGGTCCTTCCAAAAGAATTTTCCAGTCATCAAAAGAAGAAATTCTTTTCTGACTTGAAAAATTTCTTTTGGGAGGACCCATTTCTTTTTCGTATCTGCGCGGACCAAGCGGTTCGACGATGCGTTGCGGGTGTGGAGTGCTTACAAATTCTTAAGCACTGCCACGAGGGTCCAGCCGGTGGGCATTATCAAGCCAACCGGACCGCTCGGAAGGCGCTAGAGGCGGGCTACTTTTGGCCCACTCTCTTCAAAGACGCGCATAATTTTGTGCGCGCATGCGATAGCTGTCAGCGGTCGGGTAACATCTCTCGTCGCGACGAGATGCCCCAAAACATGTTTTTAGAGTGCGAAGTCTTCGATTTGTGGGGCATAGATTTTGTTGGCCCCCTACCTCCGTCTTTCAAAAATATGTATATTTTAGTGGGGGTCGACTACGTATCGAGGTGGGCGGAAGCGCAAGCTCTCCCCACCAACGATGCGCGAGTCGTCGTTACATTTCTTAAAAAATTATTTTCTCGCTTCGGCACGCCTCGCGCAATTGTTAGTGATAGGGGAACGCATTTCTGTAACGCTCTTATGGCTAAGACGTTAGCTAAATACGGAGTCACGCACAAGCTTGCCACCCCTACCACCCGCAAACAAGTGGCCAAGTCGAGGTAGTAAATCGAGAGATTAAGCGAATTTTAGAAAAAACCGTTTCGCTAAATAGGAAAGATTGGTCCGTTAAACTCGACGATGCGTTGTGGGCATATCGGACGGCATACAAAACCGCTATTGGATGTACGCCGTTCCGGTTAGTCTACGGCAAAGCGTGCCATTTACCCGTAGAATTAGAACATCGCGCACTTTGGGCTTTAAAACTCTTAAACCTCGACTCCAACTTAGCCGCTCAGAATAGAAAACTGCAACTAAACGAGCTCGATGAATGGCGTGCGAATGCTTACGAGAGCAATAAATTCTATAAGGAGCGCTCTAAGTTATATCACGATCGAAAAATCAAGTCCCAAAAATTATTTTCTCCGGGCGATCTTGTCCTTCTTTACAATTCACGCCTTAGGCTTTTTCCAGGTAAATTAAAATCTAGATGGTCGGGTTCCTTCTTAGTTGAAGAAGTTTTTCCTTATGGAACCGTACTCGTCTCCCACCCACACAAAGGCTCTTTTAAAGTAAACGGTCATCGGTTAAAGTCTTACATCGCGGGCGACCCAGTGATCGGTTTTAGCGAAACCATAACTTTCCTCCACATTATAAACCCGCCAAAATAGTCAAGCTACACGACTATAAACAAAGCGCTCCTGGGAGGCACCCCTCGCTTATCTTTTTCGCCCTTTCCTTATTACCTTTGCTGCTTTTTCTAATAAACGCAGGGTTTCTGATCGGCCTCCCCCTACGCGTTTCAGGGAAGCTTCTACCCCCTTCCCTTTCTTTTCTTTGTACATATTGTCTTTTTTTTCTGTTCCGCATACTTACGATACAACATTGGGGACAATGTTGGACTTAAGTATGGGGGTATTTTCGTGCTTTACTTTCTGCACTTCAATTTTTCTGCATTTCAAAAAAGAAAAATACAAAAAAATACGTATAACAACAAAACAAAAACAAAAAAATTAAAAAACATCTTAAAATGAAACAAAAAAATTTTAAATGAAAAAACAAAAAAAATTTAAATGAAAAAACAAAAATCCAAAAAATTTGTTTCTTGTTTTGTTCTCTTTCTCTTTTCCAAAAACTCAAAAAAACAAAACAAAAAATTATTTTGTTTAGTTTCACTTTGTATATCTTTTTTGTTTTTTCTCTCTCCCCCTTCCTCATTCTTGTACTAACCTTTTTTTTTCTCGCTTATTTTTGTACATATTATGAAAATTCTCTTAAAAAAATACAAAAAAAAAGATAATAGTTCAAAAAATTTTTCAAAAAAAATTTGAGAAAAACAAAAATACAAAAAAAAAGATAATAAATGAAAAAAAAACAAAAAAAATGAATGATAACAAAAACTATAAAAATCAAAAAAATGTTTTGCAACGAATAAATCAAATATTCCATACTTAACTTTTCTGCTATCCAAAAATTCTGTTCTGAGTTTATTTATATGTGAATACTATTAATTCTCTGTTTGCTACCCGTTTGTTAATTATTGATTGAAACATTTAAATAGCCGGGGTTAAGTTTTAAAGAATTCTTTATGCTTTGTTAAAACTAGCGAACTCGTTTTAGGCACTACTTCTAATTTTTCATTAATAGGAGCACGTATATTATGTTAGGAAATAACGACTATAGAATTCAATTATACTTACTTTTAGCTTTCTGAAAAATTGGGACGTACAAATTATTAAGGTTGCTCTCAAAAATTTTTAGGATTACAATCTAGTTTTCCTTTCTCCCCTTACTTTTCATGACCTACTTGGCATGAAAAATTTTATCCTTAAAAGATCTTATGTCAATGGGAACAAGATTTCGTTCCGTAAACATTGGCACCCAATAATTTTAAAAGATTATATAGGGAGTAAGAGGATAAAATTCATTACTCCTACAAATATACATTGGGTTAATTTTATTTTTATGAAGTTGAAAAACAAAAATCATATTAGGAAAATAAGATTTCGTTTTCCTAATAATCCAAAAGAAAAAAAAACATGGAGCTTCGAGAAAAAATTACCTCACCTCAAATATCAAAACCCTCTTCATAAACCACACTACCCCCTTAGCCAATTACACGATTCTAGAATTAATTCAAAAATCTTTTTGAGAGCATAATTAGTAAATTGTATTATTTCCGGTAGCACTCGTATAAGCTAGAATTCTTATAATTCCAAACTATTTTCGTTAACCTAACCATTACAAATGTTGCCTTCTATTTGATTACATCAAGAAGTCTTTTGGCCAAAACTTTTGCGCTATTTAATCATCTACATAATTTTAGGACTTAACTCTTACACCCCGTATATTTATTTCGATCTCTCTTATAATTGATTAAGCGATAGCCAAAACTTAGAGTTTTTTTTATTCCTTATAGATTCACCTCAAACTTTTGCTCTGGAATAGCAAAAGCCTAAGTATGGGGGTATTTGATGAACTGTAAATATGCGTATTTTTATGCACATTAATTTAGTCATTTTCATTTATTTTCGTCGTTTTTACTTATTTTTGTTCAATAAAATGTTCCTATTCTTGTAAATTTTCTCCTAACTTGTTTTATTTTATTTTGCAGAAAAATTCCAAAATCTGCCAAAATTTGGGAAGTACACGCCCGTGACACATGGGTCACGCCCGTGACCGAGCCGTGACTGTGCATTTCCCGTGAAATTGGAAAATTTCTGAAGAAAAAGCTCGACACGCCTGGCGACACGCCCGTGTCACCCGACACGGGGCGTGACCCAAGCCCGTGTCCTCTCCTCTCGACGAATTCCGCTCGACGATCGTCGAGTGTCGACACCAACAGTCACGCCCAGTGTCACGCCCGTGACCAAGGGCGTGACCCAATTTCAGCTCAACGATTTCGACTCGACACTTTCCGCTCGACATTCGTCGAGTGTCGACCCCAACTGTCACGCCCATAGTCACGCCCGTGACATGGGGCGTGACCTTTCCAGCTGGCCCGACAAGATGCTGCCGAGGACATTTGACGCAACCCGCGCCCGGTTCTACCTCCCCGACACGCCCAGAGTCACGCCCGTGACCTGGGGCGTGACTGCTGCGAACTCAGCCCGAAGTCAACTTTGCTGTCCAATCGCCAGCCGCCTTCATGAATAGTACTGTCACGCCCCCCCTACACGCCCGTGACCGAGGGCGTGTACTTAGAAATTTTTTCCTATAAATAGCCCAGTTCTGTAAGGTCCAAGGGTTCAGATTTTTGGGCCAATTTAGTGTCTTTTTGTGGGCTGCATCCGTGATTTTCAAGGCTATGTAAGGAGATTTCTCCCTTTTTTATTTCATTTCTTGTTTTGTCTTAGCTTTAGCCCTTGTAATAGCTTGTAATAGTTTCATTTTAATCAATAAAATGTTAAATTTTCTCTTCATATATGGCTTTGGAATGAACACTTGTGCCCCACTTTCCTTCTCCTTTTTATTCTTAGTTTCATCTTTGTTCTTCATTTATGAAAAGTGTGTGTGTGTGTATGAGTGTAATTTGCTTACTTTACATGTCTTTTACTTGTCTTCATGCTTAAGCATGATAGTTTTCTTTCTTTTTCTCACCTTGTCTTTTTCCTTTAACTAGTTTTCATGCTTAGATTTTGATTTCATCCTTATGATTCTATAAAAGAGATTTTAAAAAAGTGAATTTGTTCCTTTTTACTTAGTTTTTTTTAGGATTGTAAAACCTCTTTTGTTCTTTTCATCTTCTTTTTCACTTTTTTTATCACCTTCATAACATCATAAGAATGAAAATGTTGGTATTTTAATTTTCAAAAAACTTTAATTTTTAATTTGCTTTGAAAAAACTTTAGTCTTCTAAAAATTGTAATTTTCTCTTTTTATTTGTTTTTGGCAAAACCTAAGCATGAAAAAGTTAAAGTTTTAATTTTTGAGCACCTTTGATTTTGACTTTATTTTGTAAAACTTTTTGCTCATTCTCTTTTTGTTTGTTCTTTCATGTGTTTTGGGTAAGTTTTAGGAGTAGAAATCTTGTTATTTTCATTTTTAGGTAACTTTAATTTTTCTTTATTATTAGTGTGCGTGAGTGTATGAGAATAAACTTTCTTTTGTTCTTCTTAAATTTTCATGTAGAGTGTGTGAGTGTAGGTGTATAATTTTTATGCTTTGTTCAAATTATGTAGAGTGTGGAGTGTAGGTGTATAATTTTCATGCTTTGTTTTAATGCTTTCTTTTAATGCTTTGTTCAATTTTGTAGAGTGTGTGAGTGTAGGTGTTAAATTTTATTGCTTTCTTGAATTTCATATGGAGTGTGTGTGTTTGTGTGCATTTATTTCCGCCTACTCGTTAAGAGTTAAATGGCGCATCGTTTTCATTTTCAGTCCTACTCGTTCGAGTAGGACTTGTAATTTTTCTTTCTTTATTTTTCCGCCTACTCACTTGAGTTTAAATGGCCGGACTTTATTTCCCGCCTACTCGTTTGAGTAGGATTTGTAATTTTTCTTTCTTTATTTTTTCCGCCTACTCACTTGAGTTAAATGGCCGGACTTTTTAGCCCTGTAATCGCATTTATTTTCTCCTACTCATTTGAGTAGGACTCGCTTTCATTTCAGTCCTACTCGTTTGAGTAGGACTTGCAATTTTCAGCCTTTATTTACCGCCCCCACTCGTTTGAGTGGGACTCGCAAATTTAAATTATGCAAATTTCATTCATGTGTAACTTAGTTTCTGTTTAATTTATAATTTGGAGTGTGCGTGAGTTCTCGTTTTAGTTAACTTTTTAGCTTTCTAAATGTTGTTATTTTTCTTGTGTCTCCTTCTTATAAACGTTTAGTGTTTAATTTCGAACTCGCGCCTCAGTAAATTATAAGCCGTCCCCATACCGATGTGTGGCTAATCGCTATTAGCCTCGGCATCGAAGAGCATTGGGACATTTAAAATGATTTATAATAATTAAAGTTCTTTATTTTCATTTTAATTTAAGCACTTAGGGTTTACCCCGGGTTTACGACGCGTAGGACCACATATCGATGTGTGGGCCCTATTTCCGTAGTCCATATGCTAGCTAGCCGAGAGGCCGTGCATATGGACCGATCACCCCTGGGTAAATAGAGTTGTGTGCATACCCTCGAGAGAGGACTAGCGTAATTCTACCGGATTGGGTTCCCCACCCAATAGCGGGGTTCTTAGCGTAAAGCGCGCGTTAAGAGGAATCCTTCGTCGGACTAACGTTCGGTCGAATAGTCTTAACGTTTAGGTGAGCGATATCCCTATAGCTAGGTGAGCTCACATTTGTGGAACCTCCACGGCCAAGTTGCCTTATTATTGATTTGAAAACTAAGTCTTTTTATTATTAAAAATTGTTTTAGTCTTAATCCGATTCGATGCCGAGCGTTAACCCTTCATCGAATATTTTCTAAATCATTTTTTCGCTCCTTTGCTTTTCCGTTTTTAGTTAATTAAAAAAATCCACCTTATTTTCAGTAAAATAATAGTCCTCCCGGAGGAGTAAGAATAGTCAACGCGACCCCGAGAACAATACGACCTCGGTATTCCCCCGAATATCGAGTACTACTTGCGATAGGTGCACTTGCCTACCCGAGCGAGCCCGCGGCGATCTACTCACCGAACCAACCACAGTAAGAGTCTGTTCGCGGGCCCATCAATATTCCATACTACATTCTTCATGACTGTCCTATCACTGAGCACTGGATGCAGTACTCTAAGAATCAGCTGAAGGCAATGAAAAAGAAGAGAAAATATGAAAAGGGTTCCTCATAATTCCAACACTCTCATCCTCCTCCACCACCTCCTCCTGATGCAGGTGCAGGTGGAAGCTCTGTAGCTCAACCCCTAGCCAGAAGTCAGGCCCCCTATCAGCCTCATGCTAGATCTTATAATAGGGGAAGCCAATCCAGGGGCTCTCAATCCAGGAGAGGAGGATACAGAGGAAATCAAAGAGATCTCCAAGTCTACTTCAAAGGTTACTCAAGGCAACACCCATATTCTAGGGGAGGACATATTTCAACTGATACCACATCTGGTCCTTTTCCCTACAAATTAAAAGAAACTGTGTATTCCAGGCCTCCTCAAGACAATTCCTCTAACAGATATGAGCCCCATGTACCTTTTGAGGATCCTGAGAACAATCCAGCTGCTTGGGCTGCAAGATTAAAAGAACTAGCTGCACTGGATCAGATCAAAAAGGCTAGAGAGCAAGGAAAAGATTCATCTAATATCTCAACAATGTCTGAACAAAGAAAGAAAGAGCTAGAAAAATATGCATCAAGCAAGTTCTTTGATTCTGACAGGTATATGGAATTGTATCCTGAAGCTGTAGTTCCCAGGCCCAAACAGCAAACATCTTTAGGTGCAGCAGATGATACCAGATCAAAGAAGGAAGCCCTCAATCCCAACAGAGAGATCAAACTTGTTAAGGGCAAGGAAAATAAATGACAATGTAAGGTGATAATTTCTGTGATTTCTGATTACTATCTGGATGATATATATCTCTGTGGTTCTGCAATTGTCTAGCTTGTTGCTTTTTTGTTTTGCTGCTTGAATATTGTTATTTAATTTTCTCCAAAGTCTGTAAATAGTAATCCTAACCCAAATAGGGGGATATTGTTGGAACACCCTATTACTAATTTGGGTCAGGATCACTATGTCTCTAGGAAACAAATGTTTGACCTCCTGTATAGCTCTAAAGGTCAATTAGAATTGAGTCTAAGGGTTAGAAGTCTAGGTTTGGAAGCTGCCCTCAGACCAGGATTTTCTGTTTGGAAACTAAGTCATGTCGTCGAGCTCAGCACGACGATTCGTCGAACTCCGATCGACGATCGTCTAGCTCAACTTCGACAGATCGCCGAACTCCATTCGACGATCGCTGAGCTCAACTTCATCATATCGTCGAACTCCATTCAACGATCGGTGAGCTCAGGTCGACGATCTTGACTTTGCTTTGGATCGTTATCTCTAAGCTCAGTTCGACGATCTTTGAGCTCAGATCAACGATATTTTACTGCTGTATATTTCCTGATCGCTGAGCTCAGTTCGACGATAGCAGAGCTCAGTTCGACGTTTTCAGATAACTTCAAGGATGTTTCTAGACTCAAATTCAAATCAGTTAAGGAGTTATTCTGTAATTAATTCTGAAGATTTCCTAGCCGTTTCCATTCATTTCTGGACCAAGTTTCAAGGAAAATTTCTATGGACTTTCCTCCAGAAGAGATTTTGCAATTAAGGATGCAATTAATGCAGACCAACGACTATTCTTCTCAGAGAATGTTGTGTTCAGTACCAGAGAATAAAAGAGAAGAACTTTTGAATCAAAATAAAAAAGATTACAGAAAAACACAGACACACAGACAAACATCAATAATCTTCAACAAAATATTCTGTCTCAAAGAATTCTCAAGAACACTCATCCTAGGAGATCAACCTTCTCTGAAATCTTCAGATCTCTTTAGTTTTCAAGTGTTCAAGGCTAACATATTTCAAGACTACAGACATTCAACATTTCAGTGATTGCTGAAATCATCTATTGCTGGAGTTTAATCTTTGAAGGCCTATCACCCTTAGCAAAGCTTTTCTTCCTGAAGATCTCAAGGATTCAGGGGGAGCTTTGACATCAACAATCCACATAGTCTTCTCAGTTGTTTGAGAAAGAGAAGACTTCCATCACTCTCTCACCCCCTCTCTGTAAAGGGTTTCTCAAACTCCCTTCAAAAGTTTGAGCTTGGTTTTTGAGCACCTTGTCAAAAGCTTATTGGTGGCAAGACACCTGATCAAAAAATCTGATCTGGTTTTTGAGCACCTTATCAAAAGCTCATTGGCGCCCAGGACACCTGATCAACTCATCCTGCAGTGGATTCCTACCTAGGGTGTTAGAAGAGTGGATCTACCCAAGTTTAGGGGAACCACTATATTTCCTTGTGTCTTCTGGTTTTGCTTATCTTTATTTTTGTTTCTGGCCTTGATTATTCTGTGATTAGCTTTTGATGAGTATAGTTCTGTGATTTGATTTTTAATTGCTTCCCTGCTCACTCTTATTACAACAACTGTTGTAAAAAGTTTCAAAGCACCATATACTCTATTCACCCCCCTCTAGAGTATATCAGATCTAGCTGCACTTTCAGAGAAGTTGAGGCCTATGCTCCCGCCTCCAACCTGGGGGGTGGAATTGATCTTGCCGCCCTTGGCAGTGGTCCCTTCCTTGGTACCCTCTCTATGGCCCCTACCCTTGCCATTCGGGCCTCCAGCCCAGCCGACGGTTGGGCTCCTGATGCCCCCACCTGGGCTGCTACTGCCCCTGGAGATGCCTCTGCTCCCTATGCCGGGGTTCGGCTCTCCTCTCCTCCTTCCCTCTTCTGCCTCTTGGCTCCTTCTCTTCCTCCGTGGCCCACCTGGCCAGCTTCCGGGCGAACTCCGAATTTGACGCATCCCCGTCAACTTCTCTCGCTGCTCTCTCCATCAGCTCCTCATAGGAGAGGGGGGGGCACTCTCTTCAGCTCCATCCTGAAGAATCCCTACTGCAGCCCCAGGGTGAAGGCCATCATCAGGCTATGGTCTGGCATCTCCTGGACCCGGGTGACCTCCTCCTGGAACCGGTCCAAATAGCTTCCCAGCGTCTCATTCACCCCCTGCTTGATGTGGAACAGGGACTCTGACTCCTTCTTCCTCCTCTTCGAGGTAGTGAACTCATCATGAACCCCCAGCGTAGGTCCTCAAAGCAGTAGATGGAGCTGGCCGGCAGCTGGTGAAACCAATCCCTCGCCTTCTCTTTGAGTGTGATGGCGAAGAGTCGACACTTGAAACCATCCGACATCTGCCGGATCGAGACCACATCCTCAAACCACTAGACGTGTTGGACCGGGTCTCCATTCCCGGTGTAGTAGGACATCTCGGGTTCCCTGAACCCCTCTGGAACTGGAGCAGAAGAGACCAACTCGTTGAAGGGGCTGCCTCCCCCTGATGGGTGAGCTGCCACGTCTCGCGGGCTCAGCTCGTCGATCCGACCTCCACCTGCCGAGCCGGGGAAGAGCACGCGCCCGGGAAGCTCGTACTGTAACAACCCCATCCATTCACATAGTATATACTAGAAGGTCTGGTCGGGGCCCCACAGCATAGACCACAAAACAGGCGGTGCAGTTACGGTGTGATACCAAAGTAGCGCAGTGCACCCTAACACATTGTATTCTAGCGGAAGCCTATAACACTACACTTGAACTCTACACCTGAATGTCCAAAACATAAAAAATCCACGTTTTATACATGCTAGGAATGTCTTACACATACAAGTAGTTGACCTTATGGCCTTACAGGGCTTTCAAAATAGTGGCCTCAAACATTGGCACGCAGGCCGACCACATCCAAAGAAAACATAACACTTCCGTTTCTTTTAGCCTTCGAGAGCTAACAACGGCAGCAGCAAATGCAGCAGGGACTTCAGCCCTTATGCGTCCCGCTCGGCTCTCCAGCACCTGCACAGGGACATTCCACCCAATGGTGGCAAACAAAGGCAACCGTCAGCATTTAGCTGACCAAATTATAACGACCCTACCCCTTTCTCGGGGTAGCGGTATTCTTCTGTGCATGCATAGCATATCACAAGCATTTATATATATCTCATATAATGTACTTTCACACACATATGCCATCACAACTGTCAGCCACCTGGCCCGACGATCTGTGCACTCAGGGCACATTCTTGGTGTACCGGCAAACCAGTTGCCCACCACCATATCAGGGTCTCAACCCAACGACAACTCACTTGAGTATTTACTCCATGGCGTGCAGCCAGAGTTTATAGTCTTAATGCATCGGGATTGGTCCGTAGACCCCCATCGTGTCATGGTGCGCAGGCCTAAGACTCTCGCTATGCACTCCAACAGACCACACTTTCAGGTCTCACGTCGAACGGACATAATGTAGGTCGGACCCTCCACCCCCCGTTGCTCAAATCGCCTTACCATCACCGAGTATGGCGTACTCGCGGCTACAAAAAGGCGTGGGTCGGTCTCACCAATCCTGTTCTGGCATTCAAGCCTGGATATTTCTCTTACACCCATTTCATATCACAATATTTGCGGATCTTTCCTGGGTGCACCAGTACTTCCTGCTACTCTCTTTCACAGGTATGACTTCGCAATGTCAAGGGTCTTTCCTGTCTCACCACGCCAGTACTTCCTGTTACTCTCTTCACAGGTACCACCCAAGAACATCAAGCATCAAAAGGGTATTTCCTAGACTTCCAATCCAGTACTTCCTGCTACTTCCTTTCACAGGTATAACACAAAAGCACAAGCAGCACAAGCATTATACGTGTACTTTCCTGGACACCACTCCAGTACTTCCTGCTACTTCCTTTCACAGGTCCAACCCATCGACTCCTAAACTATGCGTTTAGCATGGAGTCTTCTCTAGTTTATATACAACATCACCAATCCAGACCAACCTATCCAGATGGGCTTCACACAGCATGCCTATTCTGTACTCCAATTCTGGATTTATATGCCAACGAATTGGGGATTCCCTGAATCAACCCAAAGACTCCGACAACAAACCACCCTCTGGTGGGGGAATCATATGCATATGCCAAAAAGGAAGGCTTCACAGGTATAGGAAGAAAGGTCGTTACCCTCGAAGACCGCTTCAGTGCCATGAGCTCCTAATTGGCTAGGAAGAACCGCAACAGCTTTTCCTCCGCAATGCCGGACTCGGATCTCTCGTCGGAAAACCGCAGCACCACTAGTGACCAGCCTCTTTCCTCCTCCTCCTTCTTCCTCTCCCTTTCCCTCTCTAGGATTTAGAAAGATGAAAGCCAAGTATGAAATGAGTTCTTTCATCTCAATCCATAGCCTTAAGGAAGCAGGGAGGAAGCTCAGCCCTTGGATCCCTGCTGAAGGAACGACCGGCCACGATTTTGCCACAAAAGCATAATTTTTGCCTGACACAGCCTGTGGGCGTGTCACGGGCCGTGTTCCCAAAGTGGTGCTCAACCGACTTATCTAGTCCAGTACACTCCCATGTGACACGCCCGTGTCACGGGTCGTGTCACCCGACATGCCTTCAGACATGCTTGTGTATGTGGTCGTGTACATCAGGCTGAAGAAAATCGAAATCAACCCGAGACTCACACGACCTGTGACACGCCCATGTCTCAGGCCGTGTGCCCATACACGGCACCAGACATGCCCCAGCTCAAGTTGGGTTCGTCGACCATGCTGACACGCCCTATGACACGCCCGTGTCATAGGCCGTGTCCTAAGCACTCGATGATCGTCGACCAACTTTTGTTGACCACTCGTCGACTGTTCACCCAGGAAGGACACGCCCGTGTCCCAGGCCGTGTCACCCAATTTTTCCAATTTTTGGATTTTGGGGTGTTACAATCCTCCCCTCCTTACAAAAATTTCGTCCCCGAAATTTACACCAAGTAAGGAATTCAAACAGAAGGATTTTCATTCCACAATCGTATCAATACAAGTCGATACACACTGCATAACCGTTACACAAAAAGTTCGGGAGACTCAGCTCGCATGGCCTGCTCTCGCTCCCATGTAAGCTCCTTACGGTCGCAATTGTCCCACCGGACTTTAACCATCTTGATCGTCTTGTTCCGCAACTGTTTCTCGACTCGATCCTCGATCTGAATGGGCCTAACCTTCGTCGTTAGCCCATACTCCACTGGCACTTGATCATCCTTGATCACCTGAGCTGGATCTTTCACGGCCTTCCATAGTACCGAGACGTGAAACACATCATGCAATCCACCCAAGTCTACCGAAAGAGCTAGCCGATATGCGGCTTCTCCAACTCGCTCGACCACTTCAAATGGACCAAGGTATCTTGGACTTAACTTTTTCAGACGTCGAATCCTGGATAAGCCTTTGAAGGGTTTGATCTTCAAGTATACCCAATCTCCTACCTCGAACTCCACGTTCCTGTGCTTGGCGTTATAGTATTTCTCTTGTCAATCTTGAGTGATCAATAGTCATTCCCGAATAGTGCCTATTGTTGAGTTTGCTTCATCGACTTCATTATGCCTATAAACTCTGGCTTCGCCCGCTTCTACCCAAGCTAAAGGAGTACGACACTTCCGTCCATACAGAGCTTCATACGGCGCCATGCTGATGCTTGCTTGGTAGCTGTTATTGTAAGCGAACTCCACCATATAGAGATGATCTTCCCATCTCTTTCCGAAGCCTAGGGCGCACATCCGGAGCATGTCCTCCATCATTCTGTTGGTCCTTTCAGTTTGGCCATCCGTCTGGAGATGAAAGGTCGTGCTGAATGTCAACTTCGTGCCCAACAGTTGATGAACTAGCCTCCAGTCATTCGACGTGAACCGTCCGTCTCGATCACTTACGATGCTCCGGGGAACACCGTGTAGCTGCACAATCTGGTCAACCTACACCTTTGCCAAAGTTTCCACCGAATCGTCTCGTGTAAGACCCCCCCCCCCTCCCGGATCCCAAAACACGGCACGAAGGGGGGATCTTATGCCCGGAACATCCGCCTTGCGGTAGCATTAGCACACGAGCTAACCTGTACCACAAGATGCCTATTCCGCCGGCTCCAACAATATCAATATAACATGCCAACCTAACCAAAATATAAGGAAGAGAAGTCAAATCCACACTAAGTATATGATGTCCAAATCAGTACAACAAAAGAGAAGCTAAAACATGCTTTTATATATCAGAGTACAGCTATAGAAATTTCCCAAAAAGGGGCTACATCAAAACCTCTCAACACACACATCTGTGACCGACGGTATCGACGACACCGTCATCTCAGGCCCTGTCGTCCTAACCTCACTGTCCTGCTGCATAGTCTGCGGCTTCTCTACCTGCGGCGTGACCTCCTAAAAGGAAGACGTAGCAATCGTTAGTCGAAACGACAAAGTGGCTTCACATCCGCTCCCCCGGAGACTCCTCGGCACAGGGCGAAGAGAAGGAACAGGGGAAATATATAAATGCAAGTAAAAGAAGTACAAGCAGGTGGCAATAGTGTAAAAGTAACAGTATCATAATCTAGCATTTATATAAGAGCTATAGTAAAGTAACAAGTATAAGTAACAGCAGGAAAGTAACTTAACTTATAAGAATGCCCATACAAAATTATAAGTTAAGGATCGGGTTACATAAAGGTAACTCATCGTATAAGAGTGCCCATACAAACTTATACGATGAGGATCTTGTTGTGCAATGTTATGAAATGCTATGTATGCTATGCAATGACTCACCCATAATCACACACATGCAATTGCTATGTCGACACAGACTGTAGTTCCCACTTTTCGAGTAGGTAGCTAACCTCTCAGGCATCAGCCGTCGTGGCTAGGCGGTGACAGTAGAACAGGAACTTCTACTACTAGGCGGGTATCCACACTACTTCACCTAGGCCTCCGTACGCCTCAAAGCTAAGAATACAACAGCGGAGCCCATGCATACTATGGCCCAGCGGGGTCTTGGGTAGATGTGCACCAAGAACACAGCCTGAACTGGCCTTGTGTGACCCGGAAGGGGCCTCGGAAGTGAGCACGAGGACACAGCCCAACCGTTCACTTGGCACGGAAGGGGCCCCGGGACGTGAACACTGAGGACACATACTAACCGCCCAAAGTCTTGCTGTCAACCCCCGTCGGTGTGACGATTGGCGAGCCCGTAGACCTGCCACACTATCCTTAACCCAGGATTACGACACCGTGTGTCGACTCACACCGCATGCAAAAGCATCCTCGCCATAACATGGAAGGGGCCTCGGAAATAAGCACGAGGACACAGCCCAACCATCCATCCATACCTTATCTCAACACAAACCAAACAATGGACGGTCAACACCGCACTCACATCCTCTCACAATACTACCCATAGGGAGACTACACTCTTAAGTGTTGGACTACTAACCTCATTCCATTAATCAAACACACTCATGGCCATAGTTATTCTTCTACGTGACTTTCCAAATGATATCAACTTATTGTAAACATGATGAGCATAAAATGATCTAACAATCCTTCCAAATGATAACAACTTATTATAAACATGATGCACATATAAAGATCCATCAATCTTTCCAAATGATAACATATTGTAAACATGATGCGCATAAATAATAATCTACCAAATTTCTAACAAGTCAATTTGTTCAAGTAAGCTTGCTTCACAATTTGATTATATGAAATCCGATTAATAAACTTCATCGATCACGCAACTAAAATGATTAATCATAAAAGAGTTCATTCAAGTCAAGTAACTTGAAATATTAATTCTACAGAATCCATTCCATATTATATAAACCCATAATTTAGGTGCAGAGTAAATCTGGACAGCAAATTCAACCGGAGATTCCCGTAGCTATAAGAATCCGGTGAAGATGTGTAAACCCTCGATGGAACGGTCTTTCCATGGGCTACAACTTTCGTATTCAGACCTCAACCTAGAACTGATATTATCCTATTTGAAATCAGACTTGAAGTCCGCTGCGTACATAACACAATTTCTGCATGCATGATTTATCGGATAACATATTCGTCCAGGATTTCCCGTGGCTACAGACTTTGCCTGAAGTCGTGCAACCATTCGTTGGAAAGGTATTTTCAAGGGCTTCAACTTTCATGTTTAGCCGAAAGCCCAGATCCGGACATATCTCACCTAAAAATGGCCACGACGTTCGCTGCGCAGAATACAGATTCTGCACGCATCTTAAGGCAGAACGAACGGCATCGGTTCATTTTCTTCCTCAAGGCGATCTTCCCAAATCATTCCAGAAAACCTCCTCCCTTATTCAACCTCAAGAGGCCAATACCCTTCACGAAACCATCCCCTATCATCACATATAAGAAGGGAGTGGTTGAAGAGATCTAAAACCTAGGACACAAGTCCTAGTATGGCCTTTCCTAGAAAACTCCTCCTCTCCATCAAGACTCTCTTGAGTCGATGTCTCGCCTAGGAAAATAACTATAGATCTTGCACCAAGGGAGAAGGTAGGAAACTCACATCATTTCCAGCGGTTCCATTTCCGGCCATAGACCTTGTGATTCTTCGCGGCGGCATCCTCTCCTTTACGGCGATGGCGGATCTCCTTCCCTAGATCTTCCTCCAGCAAACTCTCCTTCTCCACAGGACTTCTTTCAGAAAAATACGGCTGGGAAGATGGGTGAAATGGCTAGGGTTTTTCCACAGTCCATATATATACCAAGAGCGGAGCGTTACCGACAGTTACTGTTAAAATTCAACAAACCCGCAGAGGCCTCCTCGGATATCCTGTTGAAACTCAACAAACCGGCGGAGAACACCCCACTTATATTGTTGAAAGTTTTCTCGGATCGTGAAGTTAGCATGGGTTATCTCAACAAAGCAGTAACAACCAGCAACGCATGCAGCACAAGCTTCTTTATTGATCAAGAGCAAACTTCTTTACAAGGCGAGACATACATGACGAGACATGCTTCACCAAACCCAAAACAGGAGAGCAGAGACAGTTGCAAAGACAAGAAAGAAAAACAAGCCGCGCGGACTCAACCACCAAGCCACCGGTCTACTGCTATGGAGTCCGCTCAGTCCGCCAGGTCGCCAGACCGCAACCCAAGCCGCGCGGACTACCCCTTATTCCAATGCTTAGCTCTTCACCGCCTATCTTCAGGCCGCCTGACCGCGAGGTCGCCTAGCCGCCAGACCGCACAAGCTGCGTCACCGAATGGAACAGTCCGCCTGAAGCAGGCGACTTCCTGAACCCCGAACCAAGTTGCCAAAGAGGAGACCGCCTGGTCGCTATCCGCGACCTGCTGTTTACCGCCTGTTGCTTAACCGCAGAGTCCGCACTATCCCTGACCGCAATCAGAGCCAAGTCCTAGCTTTCCAGTGCTATCCGTGCAACCTGCACAGCACAACCAGGTCAACTCTCTACCCGCGCGGACACCGAAGTACAGACCGCAGCAACTTACGCGAGCTCAATTACTGTTCACTTCGGTTCAGGTTGCATACTCCTGATGTGACATGGGTCCTATTTATAGGCACGATGATGATTATGGTCACCGCCCTAGCCGATAGGAACACCGCCACATCCCGCAGCAAGAACAAGTGTGTCCGCCAGCCCGCGGACACACATTCCAGTTCGCCGCTCCTGTGCAGATAGCCAGTCCTCCCCAGCTTCTCCAAGGCCGGACTCCAATATCCAGCCCGCCTTGCCGCCAGAGGCCAAGCCAGGACCACCATAGCCGGACTCCACAACAGCTATGTCCGCCAATCCGCGGACACAGCAGCAGTCCGCATAACCCGAGCCCGCAGCCTCGCCAGCAAGGCACCTGCCGGACTCAGCGGACACTCGGCTTCCATCCGCACTTCCCGAGTCCATTGCCTCAATCTCCAAGGCACCGCCGGACTCAGCAGACACTCGGCTTCCGTCCGCACTTCCCGAGTCCATTGCCTCAATCTCCAAGGCACCGCCAGACTCAGCGGACACGCCGATTCAGTCTGCTTTCGCAGCAAACTCCAGTCCGCATTCCAGAGTTCATAACCTCATAAGGCTAAACCGAACTCAGCGGACTCCAGCTCCAGTCCGCACGCTCTTACCCAGGAAATCCTCCAGTCCGCACATCCCCAAGCTAGTAAACAAGGCAACAGCACTTCTACTAGGCTTGGCGGACTGAGAAAGCAGCCCGCGCTCCACTGCGCGATCTCCCCGGACTGAGCCATCCTGGACTTGGTTCAGATCACACCAAGTCCAGTCCACTGGCCACGAGGGCCAGTCGGCACTTACTGGCGGACACTGGATCTAGCCCGCCATACCGGGCGACCTCCAGCTTCTGTCCGCGCTGACCGGCGGTCTCCGCGACTTCCACTTGCCGCTTCACTAGAGCAAGACCAAGGCAACTGCCAAACCGGTCTGCCGAGCTCCAGTTCATCAGTCCACTTCATGCCGAACTCCGCGGATAGTATTTCTATCCGCCGGTTACTTCCTGGGAACAAACTGCCTGCTGAGTAATCCCCGGCCTGACAGACCGCCGCTGCTGTCCGCGTAGTCCGCGTGAACAGACCGCCCAGGCCGCCACAGAGCAAATCGCCTGCAACATCTCTGCCGACTTGGCAGTCTGTAAACCCTGTCCGCGTAGTCCGCACGGATAGGTTGCCCAAGCCTTCCATTCACCCACTTTCACTTCACAAGTTTCAACACTCCCCCTTGAAGTGAGAAGTGGTGAATAACTCCAGCAGCTCCCGTAACCTTGCACCTGGTCCCTCCGATAGCATCTACGAAGAGATGTCCAAGACATAGTCCTCGCCCCGCATATCATGGACCATGAGGGAGCCCTCCAGCATCTCCCATAAGGAGCCATGCTTCCCTCTGCCTTCTTCATCTTCAACCTCCACTCATGCATCACAGGAGTATCACCAACTACCTTGGGCACAAACGTCCAAGTCTCGTTACCTCTGAGAGAAGTCACCTCTTCAGCCTTGGTGTCAACCACCTCCTTGATTCTAGTGGGGTCATCACAGCCAGAAGAACCTTGCTCGTCCTGAGGGCTAGCAAAGAAACATGGGACCAAGTCCGCCGTGTTCCCTTCGCTATATAGAGCTGGTGGCTTACTGATCCTCTTCGATCTCCGAAGAACCGGATCACGACTAACCACCTCCGCTTCTTCTGAACCAGCTCCGTTCCCGGGCAGACCCGAAACAATGCTCCCCTTGCTCCTTGAACAAGACGCATCCTTACTGGAACCAGAAGCACCTAGAGCAACGCTCCCCATGCTATCTGAACCAGAAGACTCCCTTCTTGAACAAGAACTTCCCGGAACATCGCTCCCCCTGCTTCCTGAACAGGAAGCCTCCGCCTTCGAGCCAGAAGTACCTGGAGTATCGCTCCACCTACTTCCTGACTCTGATGCCTTTGCCCCGGAGCTAGAACAACCTGGAGCACCTGGTGACTCAGGCAACTCCACTTCCTTAGCAGCAGCCTCCTTCAGTCCACCATCTGACCTGCTTATCTCTAGCTCCACATAAGAGCTACCCCAATACGGCGTCAACTCATCGAAAACAATGTCCCTTGACACTATGAGTTTCTTCGTCGCAGGATCCATACACCTCCATCTTCTTCTCTGCTCATCATACCCAACAAAGACTAACTTTGTCTTGAGAGCACCCGGAGAGTGTATATAGCAGGTAGATCCAAACACCCGAAGGTTCTTCACTGAGGGCTTCACTCCAAACATCAGCTCATAAGGAGTCTTCACTATGATCGGACTAAGAGGCATCCGGTTGATGACATGAGCAGCACAGGCCATCCCTTCCGCCCAAAGGGCCTTTGGAGAGCCTTTACTCTGAAGCTAACACTTGCAGGTCTCCGTTAACCAACGGATCATCCGAGCTGCAATACTACCTTGTTGTGAAGTATGTCCACAAGAAAGCTACTTCCGGATCCCTTACTTCCTACAAAAGTGTGAGAACTCGGTTGAACCAAACTCACCACCGATACTTGTCCTCAACACCTTGATCCTCCGGCCAAGCTGGCCTTCCACAAGCTTCTTGAACTCCACAAACAAGCGTACCATGTTGGACTTCTTCTTCATGAAGTATACCCATGTATACCTAGAATAGTCATCAACCAATATCAGCATGAACCTGCTGTCTCCAAGACTGGCCGTGACGGTCGGTCCCACCAGAGCACAATGGACAACCGCCAATGGTGCTTTACATCTGGATTGTGCTTTATCAACCATGAAGCGATAGGCTCCACTTTCCTGACATCCCGCACACCCCCGACCATCGCCATAGGATGACAATCTACGCAAGCCTCTTACGAGTCTTCTTTCCGCCATTGCTTTCATCTTGTCCATCCCTACATGTCCCAGTCTTTCATGCCAGATAGCAGCAATATCACTGGCATTCCTCCGATCAGATCCAGAATTATTGATAACCCAACAAGGTTCTTCTCCTTCCTCCCTACCTGAGCAACGTTCGCCGAGAGCAAGGTAACCTTGCACTCCTTCCGAAGATGACCATGCTGCTTGTATTTATAGCACCGTGATCCTTCCTTCCTCTTCCTATCACGCCTAGGAGAACCACTCATTTCTTCCTGATATGAAGTAGAGGGACCATCTTCAGCAGCAACCTTCACCTTCTTCCCGAACAACCCATCAAGGGAATTCCAAACCTCCGCAGCTGACCGACATCCAATGATGTGGTCCAAGAGCTCCGATGAGATCACCTGCTTGAGAATATACTCCGCTTTCGCATTTGTCTCCTTCCAAGCTCTCATCGCCTCAGCATTGCCAGCAGTATCCTCTTGTCTTCCTGCTCCGCATACAACCTCCCAAAGGTCCTCGCCAAGAAGGAAGCTCTTCATACAGGACTTCCACCTTTCAAGGTACGTCTCTATAAGGAGATCAATGCCAAGACAACTTGCATTCTCCACTGTCATGGTTCTACCACTGGTTTCCTCTACAGAAGAGCAACTACGTTCGTTGAGCACTGCTTGACCACTCCAACAACCTGGCTCTGATACCATGTTAAAATTCAACAAACCCGCAGAGGCCTCCTCGGATACCCTGTTGAAACTTAACAAATCGGCGGAGAACACCCCACTTATATTGTTGAAAGTTTTCCCGGATCGTGAAGTTAACTAGGGTTATCTCAACAAAGCAGTAACAACCAACAATGCATGCAGCACAAGCTTCTTTATTAATCAAGAGCAAACTTCTTTACAAGGCGAGACATACATGGCGAGACATGCTTCACCAAACCCAAAACAGGAGAGCAGAGACAGTTGCAAAGACAAGAAAGAAAAACAAGCCGCGCAGACTCAACCACCAAGCCGTCGGTCTACTGCTAAGGAGTCCGATCAGTCCGCCAGGTCGCCAGACCGCAACCCAAGCCGCGCGGACTACCCCTTATTCCAATGCTTAGCTCTTCACCGCCGATCTTCAGGCCGCCTGACCGCGAGGTCGCCTAGCCGCCAGACCGCACAAGATGCGTCACCGAATGGAACAGTCCGCCTGTAGCAGGCGACTTCCTGAACCCCGAACCAAGTTGCCAAATAGGATACCGCCTGGTCGCTATCCGCGACCTGCTGTTTACCGTCTGTTGCTTAACCGTAGAGTCTGCATTGTCCCTGACCGCAATCAGAGCCAAGTCCTGGCTTTCCAGCGCTATCCACACAACCTGCACAGCACAACCGGGTCAACTCTCTACCCGCGCGGACACCGAAGTCCAGACCGCAGCAACTTACGCGAGCTCAATTACTGTTCACTTCGGTTCAGGTTGCATACTCCTGATGTGACATGGGTCCTATTTATAGGCACGATGATGAGTATGGTCACCACCCTAGCCGATAGGAACACCGCCACATCCCGCAGCAAGAACAAGTGTGTCCGCCAGCCCGCGGACACACATTCCAGTTCGCCGCTCCTGTGCAGATAGCCAGTCCGCCCCTGCTTCTCCAAGGCCGGACTCCAATATCCAGCCTGCCTTGCCGCCAGAGGCCAAGCCAGGACCATCATAGCCGGACTCCACAACAGCTATGTCCGCAAATCTGCGGACACAGCAGCAGTCCGCATAACCCGAGCCCGCAGCCTCGCCAGCAAGGCACCTGCCGGACTCAGCGGGCACTCGGCTTCCGTCCGCACTTCCCGAGTCCATTGCCTCAATCTCCAAGGCACCGCCGGACTCAGCGGACACTCGGCTTCCATTCGCACTTCCCGAGTCCATTGCCTCAATCTCCAAGGCACCGCCGGACTCAGCAGACACGCCGATTCAGTCTGCTTTCGTAGCAAACTCCAGTCCGCATTCCAGAGTTCATAACCTCATAAGGCTAAACCGAACTCAGCGGACTCCAGCTCCAGTCCGCACGCTCTTGCCCAGGAAATCCTCTAGTCCTCACATCCCCAAGCTAGTAAACAAGGCAACAGCACTTCTACTAGGCTTGGCGGACTGAGAAAGCAGCCCACGCTCCACTGCGCGATCTCCCCGGACTGAGCCATCCTGGAATTGGTTCAGATCACACCAAGTCCAGTCCACTGGCCACGAGGGCTAGTCTGCACTTACTGGCGGACACTGGATCTAGCCTGCCATACCGGGCGACCTCCAGCTTCTGTCCGCGCTGACCGGCGGTCTCCGCGACTTCCACTTGCCGCTTCACTAGAGCAAGACCAAGGCAACTGCCAAACCGGTCTGCCGAGCTCCAGTTCATCAGTCTGCTTCATGCCGGACTCCGCAGATAGGATTTCTATCTGCCCGGTTACTTTCTGGGAACAAACTGTCTGCTGAGTAATCCCCGGCCTGACAGACCGCCGCTGTTATCCGCGTAGTCCGCGCGAACAGACCGCCGAGGCCGCCACAGAGCAAACCACCTGCAACATCCCTGCCGACTTAGCAGTCCGCAAACCCTGTCCGCGTAGTCCGCCCGGATAGGTTGCCCAAGCCTTTCATTCACCCACTTTCACTTCACAAGTTTCAATAGTTACAATGTCAAATCAATTCACCGACGCGGCGAAGCGTTACAGACGGTTACAATGCTGATTCAATACTCGACACGACGGAACACGCCCTAGTCACACCCATGGTCACGCCCGTAACACCGGGCGTGATGCCTATCGTCGAACGACATTCGTCGAAGTCAACTAAAATCGTCGAATGGAGAACACGCTCAGGTCACGCCCATAGTCACGCCCGTGACATAGAGCATGTAACCCTCTCACTCGAGAACCAACCACCTACTCGAGTACCTTTGGCAACAACTCGAGTACTTAAGTCACGCCCCTGGGTCACTCCCGTGACCCAGGGCGTGTAGCCCACTTTACTCGAGTGCTTTGGAAACTACTCGAGTAACCACGGCAGCTACTCGAGTACCTTCATTCACGCCCCTGGGTCACGCCAGTGACCCAGGGCATGTAACCCACTTTACTCGAGTACTTTGAAAACTACTCGAGTAACCTCGGCAGGTACTCGAGTACCTTCAGTCACGCCCCGGGGTCACGCCCGTGACCCAAGGCATGTAACCTGCTATGGACTACCTTCTCCAGTCCACAAGTGCCGCCCTTTTTCCTCCACTTTCCTGAACTCAAGCTTGCCCTCCTGACTCGAACATGCAATCGAGGGGCCTAGTGCGAATCGGGACGTTACAAATCCTATAAACAAAATAAAAGATTTCGTCCCCGAAATCAGGCTTGGGCTAGGGGAGAAAAGCATAACAGGAAAATTAACATATGCTTTTAAATAAAATTACCTTGAGCAAACAACTCCGGTTAGCGTTGTTGCATCAAATCCATTTGCTCCCATGTGTACTCCTCCTTCCCATGATTAGACCATAGCACCTTCACCAAGGGAACACTTTTGAGGCGCAATATTCTCGTCTCGTTATCTACGATCCGCACCGGCTCTAGTCTCACAGACCTATCAGACGCTACAACACCATCAATAGTGGGGGTATATTGTTCGGGCAGCAACAATGCCTTTCGAAGCGACAACACATATAACACGTCGTGGAGGTTCTCCAGCTCTGGCGGTAAATCCAACCGATAGGCCAACGGGCCAATCCTTTCCAGTATAGTACAAGGCCCAACATACCTTGGGCTGAGCTTTTTCACTCCACGCACCCGCGACACTCCATGCATCGGCCGAATCTTGAGGAACACTATATCACCCACTTGGAACTCCACCATCCGGTGCTTTGCATTGTAATACTTTGCCTGCTGACTTTGAGCCTCCAACATGCAATCCCGTATCAATCTGACCACCGCATCAGTATCATCTATATATTCATTTCCCAATGTCTTCGGATCTTCATCCTGCACCCTAGACAAGGGAGTCCTGCACCTTCTTCCGTAAAGGGCTTCATGGGGCGTCATGTCGATGCTCGCCCGATGGCTATTATTATAGGAGAATTCCACTAGTGGCAAGAGCCTTTCCCATGGCTCTCCTCTGTCCAGCACACATAGCCTCAATAAATCCTCCAGTGTTCTGATGGCCCGCTCAGACTGCCCGTCCGTTTGAGGGTGAAACGATGTGCTAAAGGTAAGGCGTGAGCCCAAATACGCCTGTACGACCTTCCACTCCTTGGAAGTAAACCGACCATCCCGATCCGAAATAATTGTCTTAGGCACGCCATGATACCGTACGAACTGCTCCACAAAGAGGCGTACTAAAACGTCCACGTGTGCTTCCTTCTTCATTGGAATGAACTGGGCCACCTTTGTCAGTCGATCAATAATAACCCAAACTGAATCATTCCCGGAGCAGGAGCGAGGCAGCCCATGGATGAAGTCCATGGAGATATCCTCAAACTTCCACTCGGGGATGGGCAACGACTGCAACAAACCACCAGGACTCTTACATTCGGCCTTCACCCTTTGACAAGCTTTGCAATGTGTAACATAGTAACGAACATCCTTCTTCATTCCCGGCCAGCACATGGTCTTCTATAAGCCGACGTACATCTTGGCTATACCCGGGTGTTGAAACCGAAACTCGGCTTCCTGTGGAGCTCGCCCCTTGGGGAAGGGGGTGGTCGCGCGCCTACTTTGTTCATGCAAGAAAAACGACGAAAGCAAGGAGAAACCGACCCAAGGGCTCGGCAGGGAGGTCCCACCACAAACCCGAAAGATCTCAGAGCGCTTCCCCTCCTTAGACTGAAGCCGAGCTAAGGTACCCTCAGAAAGCACTTAGAGATTTTGGGGAGAGGAGCACAGGGAGAACCTGCTTTCTAGGGTACCCCTTGGGTCCTATTTATAGCTTTTGAAATCCGGACTGGCAATAACCAAAATAACTGACCTGAAATTACCAGAAAACTCTCGGCTGGGTCTGCCAACAGCCAAACTCCGCTGTTTTGAAGGGCTATGGGCAGACCAGCAGGGGTAAAACAGTAAAAAGTACCTCTGACCCCCAGGCGAGCTGGGACCCCTGGCCACCTCGGCATGCTCTGCTCGCCCGCTGCCGATGAGCTCCACTGCGAGGGCGCGAGCTGCAGCCCGCTTGGCTGCTGTTCCCGATCTCTGGCCGACGGATGCCGAGCTCAGCCTCGCCCCTGCCGCTACCGAGCTCGCCTGCTGTTGCCGAGCTCCCCTGCGACCTTGCTCGCCGGACACGGGATTGTACACAATCCCCGCTCTTTTCGAGCTTGTCAAAAAGCTCGGAAAGAAACATCCAACCCGAAGTGTGCGGCGAGCTCTGGCTGGCGAGTTGGAGGGAATCTTCTGGTGGGGGCCACCTGCGGCTATATATATGCACCTGCTATGCTGCCTGGCTCTTGCCATTCCCCCTGCTGCCTTGCCAAGATGCCCCTTCCTAAGGAGATTCAAGAGCGCATAGACCGGGCTCGCCAGGCTTCCGCGGCTCGCGTTGCCGCGCTGACGGCGGTCCCCGTGAAAGTTCCTCAAACTGACCCCGCCGAGCCGAGCTCCAAGAGGACAAAGCCGTTCCCCGAGGCGGCCGAGCCCATCTTCCACGACCTGAGGGCCACGCTGGCTCGCGAGACCGGATCTTCTACTCGAACTATTCTGGAAAATGACAGGGAGGTTGTTGTTGTCGGTGACGATCAGGGTGGCCTACCAGATGACGAGGGCACCGCGCCGCGGGTCCCTACGCCGCGAGGCGAGGTCACGCTCGCCACTTCGCGACTCTCGGCACCGGACAGCCATCCCCGGGATCCGCCGCTCCTCTTCGGGATCCTGCCTGTGAGCTCGCAGAGGCCAGCTTCACCACCTGGCTCCCCTCCTCGGCAAATTGATGCGGCCGCCGGGGGAGGGCTGGGGTCCATTCCTGTCCCGGGCTTCGAGCTCATCTCGTCGGGGGCTCGCGGCCCTGGTCGCGGGAAGGACCTGAGGTTTGTCCCTCCCCGCATCTCCTTTGAACCGCCGAGCTCTTCAGGTCAGCCTCGCTTACCCCTGTTCTTCGCAAGCTTTTGCTCTGCTGACATTTGCCTTCACAGCTCTTCCCAGTCAATCGGCCGCCGAGGAGTCTTCGCGGGCAGCCCACCACTCTACCCTCCCGTCTCCGAGCTCACTGGACTCTTACCTGGGTCCGGAGGTGGATCAAGGCGAGCTGATGAGGAGGGAGGTCAAGCTCCTCAAGAAGCTGGTGTGCGGACTGCGCGAGGTGCAGGGGGTCAACGAGACGCTGCAGTGCGACTACGCGCGCCTTGCTGAGGAGGTGCGCCTCGGCCGAGCTCGCGAGTTGATGTCTCCCTCCCGACTCCTTGATGAGATAGACGACGGTCTCTTGGTTGCGCAAAGGAATTCCGGGAGGATCCGCGAGTTACTCCGTGCGCGGCAGCTTGGGGGGCGGGGATCGCGAGGCCGGGTTAGGTAAGTTTGCGGGCTCCTCTGCCGAGCTGACCGTCGCTCGCGTCCCGATGCCCTCCCTATTCGCGCGCCTCCTTTTCTGTTTTGAACTTTCCCCTTCTGTGATGAACAACTCTTAGAACATTCTTAATTATGTTATTTAAATAAAAGCCATAATGTTTTGACTTAGCCTCAGTTGGGATGCGCCGGAAGTCGGCGAGCTGGGGTGGCGAGCTGGGGTGGCGAGCTGGGGCGGCGAGCTGCGCCGATGTGACAGCCTGCCTCAGATTCCTTTTCCTATAAATAGCCCCCCCCTCACCTACCCCCGTACTATCTTTATTGCTTTGCTTTCCCTTCCTTGCTTTTTTCCTTTTTCTTCTCGCGCAGCGCTTCGCTTCTTCTCTGCGATCATGGGCAAGACCAACCCGGACGCCGATGGCCGCTCCAAATGCGCGCAGCACTTCGCGGATTACTGCTTCTTCGACGGCCACACCAGCGAGGAGGAGCTCGCAGAATTCATAGCCCTGTATGTGCCGCCGGGCTTTGAGGCGCGCAGGCCGGGGCCGGGCGAGGCCATCAACACGTTCTATGAGAACGAGCTCGCATTCCCCATCTCGCACTTCGAGGTGGGGCTGTGACTTCCCTTATGGCCGGAGATCCGGCAGATCCTGAAATACTACGGGGCCGTCCCCGCGCAGCTGAACTCAAACGCCATCGCCATGATGGTGGCGTTTGTGAGCTACCTCCGGCGGGAGAGGATCGAGTTCAACCTGACGGTGTTCAGGAAGCTCTTCTCCTATAAGGCGACGACGGACGGGGTAGCCTACTTCGGCAGCTCCTTGATCAAAGTTCGCGAGATCACGAACAAGCACCATACCTGGATGACCAAGATCGCCTTCATCAAGGGCGATCTCGGCAACATCCCCTACTCGCCGCAACAGAAAGGCGAGGAGGTGTACCGCCCGCCGGCCGTGTCCGGCAACGACGCCGAGCTCCACAAATTCTTCCTCCACAAAGATTTCGAGGTCGCCTTCCTGCGGAGGGGCCTCGACGCGCTGCCCCCGGTTATGCCCGGCGAAGGTATGCTCTCCTCATCTTGCCGAGCGCGCCTACTTGCGAGCTCGACACGCCATCATATCTGAATTTTCTAACCTTTCCAAGTATTTTCCTGCAGGGGAGCGAATAATCCCCGCGAACCCGCCTTTTGCGGACCCGGGGCTTGATACTGACCCTCTTGCTCGCGAGAGGGCGGCGGCAGCGGCCTGCCGAGATGAGGCGGCCCTCTCGCAGCCCTCTTCCGGCAAGAGGCGATCTGAGGACGCGGGGTCGAACCCGCCATCCGGCCCCCGTTAGATGAAAAAGATGCGGAGAGCCCTGCTAGCTCCGCGGGGGCAACAACATCAACATCAGCCCAGCCCCAAGTACATCAGCTCGTCGGAGACTCCTCCCGACGCCTCACCGGGGAGCCCGCTGAAGGAGACGACCAGCAAGGGCCGAAAGGGTGGCAAGGGCCCTTCCACCTCGACGGCGATCTCCCCTCCTCCTTCGGCGAAGAGGACCGCCCGCGAGCGCGCGCCGCCGAAGCAGCACCCCCTCTTCAACTTCGGCGCGCGCTGGAAGGATTCCGCGGGCGAGCCCATGCTGCAGTGGGACGAGCTCGCTCATCGAGTCTCCGTCTCCACTCTGCACCCGTCCTGGCACGACCGCGAGCCCGCCACCGGTCCCGCCTACGCCCTCGGCTTCGGCCTTTATGGCCGGGAGGATGCCGAGGCCTACAAGAGGACGACCCTCCGGCAGCTCGGCCATGAGGGTCTGCAGTCCCACCTGCGGACTTTGGAGCTGCACCACATGTTGGCGCGACGCAGCTTTGCCATCAGCCACCAGCTCGAAAAGGCCGAGCAGGCTCGCGACCTCGCCAAGGAGCAGGTTGCCGATCAGGCGAGGCGGCTCGGCATCGCGGATAGTATTCTCGCCCAGACTGCTGGTGGGCTGGTAAGTGTTACGCACCGCTCTCTTTTACTCAGAAAACTTGGCTGCCGCTAAGTGGGCTTTTTTCCAGGATGCCAAGGCGGCCGACGAGCTCCAGGCTCGCAACACTGAGCTGGGGGAGGAGAACGGCCGCCTGCGCGCGCAACTGGCCGCAGATGCCGACGCTGCTGGTGAGCTCCAGGCTCGCAATGCCGAGCTCGGGGAGGAGAACAGCCGCCTGCGCGCGCTCCTTGGAGAGCTGGAGGGCGCGAACTCGAAGTTGAAGGGGGAGAACCAGCACCTTCTCGGCGAGGTTCGTCGCCACGCGGAGATCTTCATCCCGTCGCACGACATCGATCCCACACTCCCCTATAAGAGCCCGCGCATCTTCGGCGAGGCCGACCTCGTCGAGAGACTGCGGATCAACTCAATCCAGACCGCCGAGTGCACCCTCGCGATGATGAAGGACTCCGGGGAGCTGGTGGAAGGATGCGGGGAGATCTCTGCTCGGGACCTGATGCCGAGTCTTTTTCCGGCGACGCCGCCCAGCGAGAAGGAAGATAGCCTGGACGCGATGTTCGGGAAGAGCCTCCAGGACCGTTCGGGCGACGGCGAGGACCAGTCCGGCGGAGGGGGCGAGGCCATCTGACAGCCTTGTATTTTTCTTTTTTTCTTTCTTTCCTTTTTTGACTACTCGCCGTGGCGAGCTCCCTGTACATTTGTGAATAATCAATGAAAGTTTTTTGATCATACCGGTGCTCCTTTACTATGCTTGTTGTGTTATGAAGGTATGCGAGTGCTTCCTCTCGCGACCTCGCAGGGACAGGTTCCGCGAGTAGAGTGATTATGAGAGCGCGCACGCGAGCGATACGCATTTTGAGTGTTCGCCGACCCCCGAACGATTTCGGGGCGAGTTGCTCTCCGCCCATACCACGCCACTATTATTCGCATGCGAGCCACCTAGGTTGGGCCCGTGAGAGAGGAAACTTTTTGAAGTGTAATGGGCCCAGGGGGGCGAGGTGTCCCGGTCCGGCTTATCTTCCTTTGGCGAGGCCTGGGCTTGCGGCCTACTCGCCAATGCCGAGCCGGGGGTGACGAGCTCGAACTAGCCCGCGCAGAGCCCTCCAGCCCAGCTTGCCTTCTTGATTATGCCGAGCTGAGTTCGCCGAGCCCGAGCTCGCCCTGACAGAACCCTTCCCCTTTGCTTCCTGCCACAGACTTTGACCTGCACCTGACAACTTCAAGGCCGGCACCATCGAGTGACCTGCGGCCCTGCTAGCTAGGTGAGAGCCTGACAGCGGGATTCGCTCAAGGCCAAGGATGACACCGAGTGACTTCCAGCCCTACCAGCTAGGTGAGAGCCTGACAGCGGGATCTGCTCGAGGCCAAGGATGACACCGAGTGACTTCCAGCCCCTGACAGCTAGGTGAGAGCCTGACAGCGGGATCTGCTCGGGGTCCGCTACTACTACCATCGAGTGACTTCCAGCCCTGCCAGCTAGGTGAGAGCCTGACAGCGGGATCTGCTCGGGGTCCGCTACTACTACCATCGAGTGACTTCCAGCCCTGCCAGCTAGGTGAGAGCCTGACAGCGGGATCTGCTCGAGGCCAAGGATGACACCGAGTGACTTCCAGCCCTGACAGCTAGGTGAGAGCCTGACAGCGGGATCTGCTCGGGGTCCGCTACTACCACCATTGAGTGACTTCCAGCCCTGCCAGCTAGGTGAGAGCCTGGCAGCGGGATCTGCTCGAGGCCAAGGATGACGCCGAGTGACTTCCAGTCCTGCCAGCTAGGTGAGAGCCTGACAACGGGATCTGCTCGGGGTCCAAAATACATCACATTCCACCATGCAGGCCAATTACAACGATATCAGAGAGCTTGAAGGAATTTATTATAATCAAAGTGCTGCTTACATGTTTCAGGGGAAAAATCGTTTGAGGTCGTCACCACTCCAGGTGAGATTCAGGGTCTCGCCCTCTACATTTTGGAGTCGGTAGCCCCCTGACCCCAAGGCTACCTTTATAATGAATGGTCCCTCCCAGCCGGGATTGAGCTTCCCTACGGATGCTGACCTCCCTGCCGCATCTACTTTTTTCAGCACCAAGTCCCCTTCCACGAACTGCTTAACCCTGACGTGCTTGTCAAAGTACTTGGTCATTCTTCTTTTTACCTCCTCCTGCCGGATAGCGGAAAGGTCTCTTACCTCTTCCACCATGTCAAGGGAAAGCCTTAGTCCCTCCTCATTCTCTGCTTGCCAATCCTCACGGCCTTCTTTTGTTGCCACGACTCGCGGTGTTTGGACTTCGAATTTAATGGGGAGCACGGCCTCGCACCCGTGGGAGAGTTTGAAGGGGGTCTCTCCTGTAGCTGTGTTGGGGGTGGTCCTTAGGGCCCAAAGAACCGCAGGGAGCTGCTCCACCCAGCTCCCCTTCAGATTCTCCACCTTTTTCTTGAGGAGGTTGACGATGATCTTGTTTGCGGCCTCCACCTGCCCGTTACTCCTGGGGTGATGGACCGAGGCGAACCTGAGATCGACCCCAAGTTGTTCGCAGAAGCTGGTGAACTCGGCACTAGCGAACTGGGGCCCATTGTCTGTGACGATGGCCTGGGGCAGCCCATGGCGACAGATGATCTCCCCACACACAAAGTTCCTGATCACCTGGGAGGTCACCTTGGCCAACGCTTTCACCTCCATCCACTTTGAGAAGTAGTCAATCATCACTAGGAGGAACCTTCTCTGGCCGCTGGCTTGGGGAAACGGCCCAACCAAATCCATTCCCCAGATTGCGAAGGGCCATGGGGCCGTGATACTACGGAGCCGTTGGGCCGGCTGCAGCTGGAGAGGGGCAAACAGTTGGCACTTGTGACATCTCCTTGTGAATTCTGCAGCGTCCCGGCCTAGGGTGGGCCAGAAATAACCTTGCCTGACTATCCTTCCTTCCAGGGTCCGACTCCTGGAGTGACTCCCACATTCCCCGGAGTGGACCTCCTCCAAGATCCTTCGCGCTTCTCCCTCGGTTACGCAGCAGGCCAGCATCCCTGAGAGGGTCTTTCTGTATAGCTGCCCGTCCTGGAGGAGGTAGTATGCTGACTTGTGCCTCAGCTTCTTCTTGTCCACCCCCTCCGGATACTCTCCTGTGGAGAGAAAAACAATCACCGGATCCATCCATGAAGCTTGCTGATCGACTTCCATGAGCTTTCCTTCTTCGATGGAGGGGCGAAACAGGTCGGTGATGGTGCCCCCCACCCGGGGACCATGTTTAGCCAATTGATCGGCTTGTTCATTCTCTTCCCTGGGCACGTGTCGGATGGTGAAAGTTTGAAAAGTGCCAATGACCCCCTTCACCTTGGCCAGGTACGATCGCAGGGTGGGCTCCCTTGCCTCAAACTCCCCGTTAATCTGGGAAGCCACTACCATGGAGTCGGTGAGGACCTCCACATCTGATACCCCCAGCTCCCTGGCCAGGCGCAGCCCTGCTATCACGGCCTCGTACTCGGCCTGGTTGTTGGTAATGGGAAAGTGCACAACCACCGTCTACTCGATCCGGATCCCTTGAGGGCTTTCTAGGATCACCCCTACTCCTAAGGAATGCCTTCCCGAGGCTCCATCCACTCTCACCTTCCAAGGAGCCGGGTGAGTGAGTTCTTCCTCCGCCACTTCAACCACGTAGTCAGCTAGGAAGTCGGCCATCGCCTGAGCCTTGATTGAGAGCCGCGGAATGAAAGAGACGTCGAACTCGCTCAGCTCCACCGACCACTTAGCCAACCTGCCTGAATGCTCCACCCCCTCGAAGTTTTTGCGGAGGGGATGGTCGGTCACCACTCAGATTGAGTGTGCCTGGAAGTATGGTCGCAGTCTCCGAGCCGAGATGATTAGGGCGAACGCAAGCTTCTCCAAGATCGGATACTGGAGCTCGGCCTTTCTCAGGACCCGACTAACATAATAGATAGGGAGTTGTCTCTTTCCCTCTTCCCGAACCAAGACGGAGCTCAGTGCCTCTGCCCCGACCCCGAGATATAAGAACAAATCCTCCCCCTCCTTCGGCCCTTGGAGCAGCGGAGCCTGTGTCAACTGCATCTTGAGGGCCTGAAACGCCTCCTCGCATTCCTTGGTCCATTCGAACCTCTGACCCCCCTCAGTGTTTTGAAGAAGGGGGAGCATTTCTCCCCTGCCCGAGAAAGGAAGCGACTCAGCCCTGCTAGCTTCCCTGTCAACCGTTGGACCTCCTTTGTATTCCGCGGGGACCCCAGCTCAAGGATAGCCTTGACCTTGTCTGGATTCGGCTCAACCCCCGCGGGGGTGAGGAGATGCCCCAAGAACTTTCCTCGGCTGGCCCCGAAAACACACTTAAGGGGATTCAACCGCATTTTGTACCTGCGCAGGGTGGCGAAAGTTTCCTCCAGGTCCCGGAGGTGGGAGTCCACATCCCGGCTTTTGATCATGAGGTCGTTCACGTACACCTCCAAGTTCCTTCCCCTTTGCTCCTTGAAGACCATGTCCATCATTTTCTGGTAGGTAGCCCCAGCATTTTTCAGCCCAAAGGGCATCATCTTGTAGTAGTAGCATCCATCCCCGGTGATGAATGAGACATCCTTGACGTCTAGGGGGTGCATCCTGATCTGGTGGTAACCTGAAAAAGCATCCAAAAAACTCATTACAGAAAAACCGACGGCTGAGTCAACCAGCGCGTCGATCCGAGGCAAGGGGTAACAATCCTTGGGACAAGCTTTATTAAGTAAGGAAAAGTCGATACACATCCTCCATCGGTCATCCCCCATTTTAACCATAACCACGTTGGAGACCCAGCCGGGGTATTGAATCTCAGACACGAAGCCTGCCTTGAGGAGTTTCGCCACCTCCTCCCGGATGGGTTCCGCCAGCTTGTCTACCGTGGATCTTTTCTTCTGCTGAACGGGGCGTGTTCCCGGGTCCAGGTTGAGGCGGTGCCAAGCCACATCCGCGTCAACCCCCGGCATCTCCGCGGAGTTCCAGGTGAAGATGTCCACGTTCTTCTGGATGCACTCCAGCATCCTGCCTCGGTCCTCTGGGGTCAGCCCTCCGTTGACGCGAACCTTCTCCATCCTTCCTCCCCGGGTGAGCACCTCCAGCTCCACCACTTTTTCTGCCGCCTCCAACCTGGGCTGCTCCCCCCATCCTCCTGCGTCCCCTTCCTCCGGAACGGGGGCCTCTACCTCCATCTCTCCCCCCACGGCTCCTACCTCGGCCACCTCCTCCAGATCTCCTCCTGCCGCCTTCTCCGCGCGATCCTCCACTCCCAGCTCTTCCCCTCCTGCTTTCTGCTCGACCTCTTCCATCCTCCGTCCCATCTCCTCGGCTCCCTCCTGCCAAGAGATGGTGTTCACCGCAGAGACATAGCACTCCCATGCCACCTTTGGGTCCCCCCTAACCCTGACCTACACCCCCTCAGCGTTGAACTTCAAACACTGGTGGTAAGACGAGGGGACGCAGCGGAAGGCGCTGATGAGTGGCCTCCCGAAGATGGCGCTGTAGCTGCTGGGGGCGTCCACGATGACGAACTTGCAGTTTCGGGACTGCCCCCCCAAGGTGACATGGAGTCCAACTCCTCCCTCTACTTCCTTCCTGTCTCCTGAAAAACCGAATAAGGGGCCATCTGAGGCCAGCACACTCTTTGCCTCCACCTTCATCGCGTCGAACGCCGTTTTGAAGACGACGTTGACAGAGCTCCCGTTGTCCACGAGGATCTGAGAGACGGTGAAGTTCTCAATGGCCGCCTTGATGACCAGCGCATCACAGAACGAATCCTCGTGGTCTGGTAGATCACTCCTGGAGAAGGTGATCCTCTCCTCCGGTGGCGGGGTTTGGGATGTAGAGGCGACGCTCCGCCGGTACATGGTGTGGAGGCTTGCCTTACGGGAAGCCTTGATCCCTACTCCCCCGTGGATCACCCCGATCCCTCCTCGGGTCCCCACATCCACCCGGTCTTCACACCGATCCTCCTCCGCCCGAGGCAGGACCTCCTCAATCCTTACTTCCTGTCGCGCCTCCTGCTGCTGCTGCTGCCGCTCCCTATTCTCTCTCATCTTGAGGAACTCCGGACAGGTGGCCGTGGCGTGCCCCTCTTCCTGGTGGAAGTCGCAATAGGGCAGCTCCACCCTGACCTCTCTTCTTCTCCTTCTCCATGCTCCCCTCCTTGCTCCCAGGGCTATGGCCATGGCCTCCTCTTGATCGGGGAGCCGGGGTCTCTGGCCCTGCCTCCAGCCCGGGGGGTGGAACTGGTCTTGCCTCCCCTGGTAGTGGTCCCTTCCGAAGTTCCCCCTCTGCGGCCCCTGGCCCTGCAACTCGGGCCTCCATCCCAGCCGCCGGTCGGGCTCCTGGCGCCCCCATCTCGGTTGTTGCTGCCCTTGGAGCTGCCTCTGCTCCCTCTGCCTGGGCTCCCCTCTTCTCTCCTCCTGTGTCTTTCCTCCTCTCGATTCTTTCTCCTCCTCTATGGCCCACCTGGCCAGTTTTCTTGCAAATTCTGGGTTCGACGCCTCCCCGTCGACCTCTCTCGCCGCCCTCTCCATCAACTCCTTGTAGGAGAGGGGGGGAACTCTCTTCAGCTCCATCCGGAAGAAACCCTACTGCAGGCATAGGGTAAAGGCCATCATCAGACTATGGCCCGGCATCTCCTGGACTTGAGTAACTTCCTCCTGGAATCGGTCCACATAGCTTCCCAACGTCTCGTTCACCCCCTGCTTAATATGAAACAAAGACTCGGACTCCTTCTTCCTCTTCTTCGAAGTGGTGAATCTCAGCATGAATCCTCGGCGTAGGTCCTCGAAGCAGTAGATGGAGCTGGCCGGTAGCTGGTGGAACCACTCCCTTGCCTTCTCCCGGAGGGTGATGGCGAAGAGCCGGCACTTGAATCTGTCCTACATCTGACGGATGGAGACCACGTCCTCGAACCATTGGACATGCTGTATCGGGTCTCCCTTCCCAGTGTAGTAGGACATCTCGGGCTCCCTGAACCCATCGGGAACCGGAGCTGAAGAGACCAGCTCGCTAAAAGGGCTCCCTCCTCCCACTGGGCGAGCTGGCGAGTCTCGCGAGCCCAGCTCGCCGAAGCGACCTCGGCCTGCCGAGCCGGGGAAGAGCTCGCGCCCGGGGAGCTCGCACCCTCGGCCTTCCTCGGCCACTTCCTTCCCAGCTCTCCTGCTGGGAGAGTCCTCGCCCAATGAGGGGGCGGCCGCGATCTGGTTTGCCGGAGTCGAGCACTCGGCCCGCGTGCCGAGTGCGAACTTGACCAGATTCAGCACCTCATTTCTGAAGTCTTCGAACATTCCCACCGTTGCGAGAGGCGGGGGGGGGGGGGGGGGGGGGGGGGCGGGGAGCTCGGCCTGTCGGATCCTTGTCCCGTCATCGAGCTCGCGGAAACTTTTCTGCGCTGACCACTGTCCACGCTCACCGCACCAAAATGTTAAAACCGAAACTCGGCTTTCCTGTGGAGCTCGCCCCTTGTGGAAGGGGGTGGTCGCGCGCCTACTTTGTTCCTGCAAGAAAAACGACGAAAGCAAGGAGAAACCGACCCAAGGGCTCGGCAGGGAGGTCCCACCACAAACCCGGAAGATCTCAGAGCGCTTCCCCTCCTTAGCCTGAAGCCGAGCTAAGGTACCCTCAGAAAGCACTTAGAGATTTTGGGGAGAGGAGCACAGGGAGAACCTACTTTCTGGGGTACCCCTTGGGTCCTATTTATAGCTTTTGAAATCCGGACTGCCAATAACCAAAATAACTGACCTGAAATTACCAGAAAACCCTCGACTGGGTCTGCCAACAGCCAAACTCCGCTGTTTTGAAGGGCTATGGGCATACCAGCAGGGGTAAAACAGTAAAAAGTACCTCTGACCCCCAGGCGAGCTGGGACCCCTGGCCACCTCGGCATGCTCTGCTCGCCCACTGCCGCTGAGCTCCACTGCGAGGGCGCGAGCTGTAGCCCGCTTGGGTGCTGTTCCTGATCTCTGGCCGACGGATGCCGAGCTCCGCCTCGCCCCTGCCGCTGCCGAGCTCGCCTGCTGTTGCCGAGCTCCCCTGCGACCTTGCTCGCCGGACACGGGGTTATACACCGGGTGTACAAAATATTGAGAGCAATGTGCCTCTCTCAAGATATCCTCCCGGATTTTTCCGCCCTTGGGAATATAGAGCCGGCCACGAAAATAAACGAGGCCGTCTTTTAGTGTGTACTCATCGGTGGTTTCATCTTCAATTGCCTTGATTGCCGCGGCCAAGGCCGCATCCATTCCTTGCTCCACCCGAATCCAGTCCCGGATATCACAAACTATGCTCATGCTTGCCAAATACTCCGCATACTCTGCCGAAGGAGCCTTGAATACCAAAGAAATATCCATCTCCTCAATCATCCGAGCCAACTCCATACTCATCAACCGAGACTCTGGGCTAGAGCCTGGCACTTTTTTACTCAACGCATCGGCTACCGAGTTCGCTTTCCCGGGGTGGTAGTTCATGGTGAACTCGTAGTCGCATAGAAATTCCAACCACTGCCGTTGTCTCAGGTTCAACTCCTTCTGAGTGTGGACATACTTCAAGTTTTTGTGATCAGAAAAGATCTCGCAGTGGACGCCGTATAGATAGTGCCTCCAAACCTTCAAGGCGAACACCACTGCTCCCAACTCCAAATCGTGAACCGGGTAATTGATTTCATGCTTCTTCAGTTGCCTTGAAGCATAAGCAATCACATGCTCGTGCTGCATCAATACCGCTCCCATCCCTTGATATGACACGTCCGTGTAAACTTGAAATCCTTCCCTCCCATATGGAAGTGCAAGGATGGGGGTGGAGGTAAGTCTATCCTTCAACTCTTGAAATGCTGCTTCACATTGAGGTGTCCACTCAAATGGCACACCCTTCTTCGTCAAGGAGGTAAGAGGAAGGGAAATCTTGGATAATACTTTTACGAACTTGCGGTAGTACCCGGCAAGTCCAAGAAAACTCCGTACATCGGACGCCGATTTCAAGGGTGGCCATTCCTTCACGGCACAGACCTTGGCCGGATCCACCGCTAGTCCAGCTCCACTGATTACATGGCCTAAGAAGGCAACCTCTTTGAGCCAAAATTCGCGTTTGCTGAACTTGGCGAACAAAGCGTGCTCTTTTAATTTCTTCAAAACTATGGCCAGGTGCTCGCATGTCATGCCCAAAATGATGTCAAACTCCGGCATTCACAGGATCGTGACGGGTGTATCAAAGGCCTTCCCATCAATAAATAACTCCAACTCGCACTTGGCAGTTGCGGTCATCTTCGAGCCGTCCGGAAGGCGTACTCGTCGGGCTATGCCGGTAAAGTACTCTACACCCTCCATGTCTTTTATGAAATCCTCGGAAACAAAGGAGTGTGAGGCACCGTTATCGAACAACGCATAGGACGTCTTCCCACCAATAATCACGGTGCCTAAGTACCTGAAAGTCCACCTAGTGTCAGCTATGTGCACCTATGGGGGGGGGGGGGAAATATGTGACGAGTAGCGTTTTTGCGGAATTTACGACGGTACCTGCACAATAAAGATAAAAGGCGCAGCACACAGAATACACAGGAAATTTATAGTGGTTCCCCGACTTGGGTACATCCACTTTCCCCCTTCGACCTATCTCCCCAACAAGGGACGACTCGGTCACTTCTCCAACGGGATTGAAATCCAATCCCTGCACTAACGGAAGGAGCCCTTCCACACATGAGAGTCAACACTCCCACAAACCGGGTTGCACCCAACCCTTACAACACGGAACAAAAGTTCCTTTACAACAAAATTAAATATAGAATGTACACGTGATACAAACTTCTTTTGGAGACTACGGTGTTCCTCTTCGTTCGACGACGTGTTCTTGAAGTCGATGAAGAGACTACAACCTTGGTCTCTCTTGGATAGGATCTCCCCGGAACCGGCGGCGGCACACGAGCGGCGGCTAGCTTCGGGATCGGCGACTACGATGATGAGCGGCAGCTGAACTTGGAGATCCAAACTTCGTAGCGAAGCAAGCTCGGTCTACCAACGGTCACACGAGGATCGGTCGTCTCGATCGATTCGGATGGGAAGTTTTTCCCGGTCACCAAATCGAGATACAAAGGATCTCTGGATAGACGCGTGAGACTCAAGCCTTGCTAAGCTTCTGTCGCCGGAGATCACTAAGGAATCTCGATTGTTGACGGCGACCAACTTGCCCGAGCACGACGGCGGCGGCGGAGAGGAATCGCGATATTAGGGTTTCGTCGCGGCTCGGTTTCGTTCTCTTTTCTCCGTAATTTTACTGTTCAAAATACTGGAATATATATACTGTAGATAACTCCAATATGACCGTTTGTGGGACCCACACTAGAAATCCCTAAGTCCGGTTCAAACTAGTCTAGAGGCAGAATCCGGTCCAGCAGCAACCTGAGAAAACGCTAAGTGAAAATCGGCGAGAATCGCAGGCGATTCTCGACGAATCGGCGAGAATCACCAAGTGATTCTCGACGATTCGTCGAGAATCGTTAGTGATTCTCGCCGAATCACTTATTGATTCTCAACAAATTTCACTTTGTATACATGAGCTGCTTGGCCACTGGTTCGGCGAGAATCACTAGTGATTCTCGCCGAATCTTACTTGGTACCGTTTTGAGGTAGCCAGAAGGAGTCGGCGAGAATCACTAGTGATTCTCGTCGAATCGGCGAGAATCACTTGGTGATTCTCGTCGAATCGGCGAGAATCACTTGGTGATTCTCGTCGAATCGGCGAGAATCACTTGGTGATTCTCGTCGAATTTTCCTTGGACGAATTTTCGTCTTCCACCCTGGAGCTGCTCCTTGACCCATCCATGCTCCTTGTCTTCTCTTGCATATGAACGGCCCTGTACTTGAAAGTAAGTGCACTCCAATAGAGAGAGTACATGTAGGCCAACACACTGATCTGCTCAACGAGGGATTACGTCTTGCAGACCCGTGTATATTGACCTACTGCACCCTGACATTGGTGTGCACTTAGCGTGGAGGAGCTGCAAGTACAACTTAAGATGTTTCATCAAATACATTGTGAATTCATCTTAGCTTGACAGGTGGCTTCCTCAAATCTAGGTAATCGTGGATACAATACCCAACAATCTCCCCCTATTTGACGAAGCCAAAACCCTACTAGCTAAGATGAATAACACATATCAAATAATAAACATTGCATTCAGAAATTAAACATGCAGCACAAGAGAATATATGCAATCAGATCAGGACTTGAGTCATTCACAAATTCAAATATATATACCAATATAAATATATACACATATAATCCAGAATTGTTTTTATGACAACAATAATCATTAAATGTTCTTAAGACAAAGTGACAAGCTATAAGTTTTTGACTATTTTTCCTTAGCTAAGTCACTCTTAGGATTTTGAGCCAAGTACTTCTTGCTTTGCCTCTCCATGTATTCTTTGGGCTTCGGGTAATACCTAGGAGGAGCAACTTTATCTGGATCCTTGTTGTTTCTGAAAAAGATGTTGCGTTCGCTTCAAACGTTTTGTGCGTTTCCCACTCATACTGGCTATATACTTCGTTTCGATTGATCTCTCCTCTTTCTTGCAGCCAGAAGGTATCTAAGATGATGTTCCTTGAAACTGGACTCCACCTTTCGTTTCGTACATCCTCCTCATTCATTCGAGTTCTCTTTGCAGCCTGTGTCTCCTTGGAGGTCCCTTCTTGAACTTTTCTCTTTCCCATGGCTTTTGCTAAGGCCTCTTGGTCAAACATGCTCCTCAGTTTAGCTTTGGAGAGAGCCCTAGCATCAGCGTCATTTGTGGGAATATCTGCAGCACTTGCACTTACATCCTCAGCAACACTTACTTCCTCAGCGGCCTTAGATGTCTCAGGGACATGAATACCGGCAGGATTGTCAGGCAGAACGACGCCTAACGTACCTAGCGCCTGCTGGAGCATCCACCAGCAGCTCTCATAGACATATTTGCTTGATTGGGCGAAGTGTGTGCTCATGCTTTCTTGAAGCTCGGCCAACGTAGCTATATACTTTTTCTCCCCCTTTTTGGCTTCGACAGCTATGCAGTTGGCATATGAGTGCAGGGAGTCATCAATATGCTTCGTGGTCTTGGAGAATTCAGTGATCAGGGCCTGCTGATTGGCATTTAAAGTGACCATATTACCATCAAACTTCTGAATGTTGTTGGCTACAACGTGTGCGTTCTGATTTACGACAGCCAGAGTATCAGTATTCTTTTTCAAGCCGGCCATTAAGAGTGTGACAGCTTCGCCGGCCGCGGTATACTTCTCTTCAAATTTTTCTCCATCACGTCCAGCTTATGGTTGATTTCCACCATATTCTTGAGCATCAGATTTTCCGAAGTCTTAATCCTGTTCAGCAGTTTATTCTGGGCTTCATCAAATGAGGCTTTAAGTTCATTCACAATGCCCTGAATGATATTGACAGTGTGAGTGGCTAGCTCATCTCGTAACGGAATAGCCGGAGGCACTTGTGGGCCTTGCATTTCAGCAGACGCATCTGTAGAGCTGGATACAATCACAGTCTCTAATGGAGGAATGCTGGCTGCCTCTGTAGATTTATCTAACTCCCCCTCCACTGGTGCAGACTTGTCAGATGGAGGTTCAACAGGATCCGGAGTCTCAAATGCTTCATGTCCCTCATTCTCATCTTCCTCTCCGTCCTCATCCAAGAATTCATCTATATCAGCAGCCTCTTCCAATTCTCGGTCAGCAGTCTCCAGTGCTTCAGCTTCGGTTCCTTGAGTGTTTCTGTTCAGGACCTCCTCATCCTCCAGCTCAGGTTCACTTACTTCATGAATTTCAGCCACCGCATCCCTGGCCACCTGGGCAATTTCAGAAACTACATCTGTATGAGGGGGTAGAGTCTCCCCCTCGATTCCTGCAGTCACGGTATCAGGAATTTCACCGGGGGTGACTGCTGGAGATACCTCTTGTTGCTCTTCCACAGCAGGCTGCCCGATACGCCGCTCCCATCGATCAAACACACTTGCATCCATCTTCTTCAAGTAGTGGAGAGGGACGCCTTTGCTCATGTCAAACTTGTCTCCGTTCAGCTGGTTTAGATATAAGCTTATGATGCGGCCAAAACTTGGAGTGCCCAAGGTGTCCTTGATCTTTTGGAACAGCAACTCCCCCCAGTTGAACCTCTTGCGACAGACAATAGCTCTGAGGATCTTGAACATATCTCCTGAGATATGGTCATGCGAGCCCGGCTTGCAGATGAGCACTTTTCCAATAACGTCAGATAGGAGCTTCCCTTCTTCATTCATCTCCTTTCTCTTTATTGATCGAGTTCCTCGTGGAAGACCGCAGAACAAGAGAGTTCTGGTCTTGTCCTCGTCCTTCAGATAGTCCTCCTGCTCCGAACTAGAAAGCTGCAGGTAGCGAGTCAGCTTGTTGGCAGACATCTTTACTTTTGCCCCAGCCACCTTGCTCTTGATTATGGAGTCTCCATCTCGGAGTCTTGCGGTAGTGAAGAACTCCAGCACTTCTTTGTCCAGGATCTTGCAAGGGTGCTCCAAGACGAAGGTTAGCCTAGCCTCTTCCAGCATCAGAATGATGTTGCGGAATTCGTCTGAGGCGTGAGAAAACCCAGTTCGAACCAGTTCGCAGCCAGAGACCAACCCTGCAGTTGTCCTTGGAGCCATTGTAGACCTAGAGAGAGAAGCCCTACTCAAAGCGTTAATGAACTTTCAAAAGGAAAGCTCCACTAGTGGATGCTTCGGGTGAGGAAGAGGTTACCTAAGGACTTATGTGGAAGTGAGTTGAGGAGCTTCGGGAAGACCTTCGGTGGATGGAAAAGTGACCTGTGAGGTTCGGCCTTGCTAGAACGGTGCGAGAACCTTCTCGATTTGACGATGGACCTTGCGAGAACCTTGCGGTCACAGGGACACTTCGCGATTCGACGAGAGCTTACGGGAAGAAGATGGACACCCAGCAGTTGTCCTTAGAGCGGGATGTATAGCGATTCGGTGAGTCGGAGGGAGAGCTCCTGCGGGTTTCGGCGAATAGGCGGAAGAACTCTTTCGGGAAATCTGCTGCGACCAGAGGCTGGATTCGTGAAGAAGGCGAATAGGTGGAAGAATTCTTTCGGCGGGATTTGTCTAATTCGTCGGGATTCGGGGTGAATGCGAAGGGTCGGCGGGATTTGTATGTCAGGAGATTCGATTAATTCGGTTTCTTGACTAATTCGAAATTAGACTAATTCGATACCACTTGACTAATTCGAAATTAGCCTAATTCGATACCACTTGACTAATTCAAAATTGAGAGGTCTCTTGACTAGAAATTTTAACGTTGAGAGTTTTTGAAATTTTCTGATGTCAAGTCAATATAAAAATGATAAATACATGTATATTTTAAAGTCAATCTATTTGGATTTGAACGAGGCTTTTCCAAAGACTTCTTGATGTCAATTGTGAGTTGTTGAGATTCACGATGACATAACTTCGTTAACCCTTTATTGACGTGTAATGGTTTGCATGCATTGAGTTAACCTATCCGTAGAGGTGCACACATACATGATAAGCATAAGTATAGATATACACATGGATAGAAATATATATATATATATATATATATTGAATGAGGATGCAACATGACACAAGTCCTTGAACTGATCAAAATTACCTGGGATTTTGAGAGTCATCGTTTTAGTCCCACAGGTAAAACACATTAGAGGCTCAAAGTGAGTGTGCTCAAACAGGTATCACATCTGGTATTGCAGACGCTTGTTCCAATTTAGTCTTGAGCTACCGATTGTCTAGTTCCCATCACATTCACGGGGAGCTAGACTACCCTGCAAGAAAGAGTTACTTTACCTTAGGAACCCAAATCATATTGGGTCCTAGGTTCCTGTTAGCATAAGCACGCAACTGCCTTCCTTCAGAAAACCTGTCTGGAAGACTACCTCTGTCCCTAGAATGTGGATAAGCCCTTGCTGTGGGCACAGAGGGGTTGTGCTAACAGTCAATTGCAAAGTGCCCCACTTTGCCGCAGCACCAACAAGGGTGAATGTTGTATCGCCGTTTTCGACCTGATCTAGTGACTGATGTAGTCACGGTCCTAGGTCTAAACGGGATAGGGCATGTTCTTGTCACACAAATTCCTCTTCCATCGTGACACGTGGAAGGGTGGAACGAATGCATGTTGTGAGCGTTATGAGGCCGAGAAGGTGGTGCCATTCTTTCAGGCATCTCCCTTGCTGAGGCCCCATGAAGCCTGACATCATGACTTCTATCCTCCCTATCCCGTGTCCTCGAGTGGTGAGAAGTCTTCTGTGAGCTGGGACATGCAGATCCACACTGTGTTGTGGCAGTGGCCGTGAATACAAAGGGCTCAGAATGAGCCTTAGGTATTCTCTCGTGGGTGGCCATGCCGGCCCTTGCACTCCGGGTGTCTCCACATGGGGACAGATCACCCTTGCAGTGACCACGACTATTCCTGTGGTCATACCTGAAGGCATGATGAGTTGCCTTCCTGCTTGGAGTGGGGGGTCGGAATACCGTTTCCCCATTTCTCCATGCCTTGATAATCCGGGTGATCCACCCGGTTTCTTGCTTTCTCTTTATAGCATCAACTTGGGAAAAGTTTGATACTATACGTTTCTCATTCTCTAGACTACTCTCTAGAGCTGAGATCTTAGACTCCTTAACCTTGTTGGACGCCAATTGGAGAACCAACAAGATCTTTAGTCGAGCAATCTCTCGAGCTTGCTCCTCAGCAAGTAGATTGCTTTCCTGAAGGGCTCTCTTCAGGAAGTCAGAATTTTCTGAAAGAGGACAGTTCCTGTCTTCAATTATTTCAAGAGATACGGGGCAGGAGGAAGAAGTTACCTGCTCTTCTGTGTTATGGTCATTAGATCCAGTGACCATTGTTTCATCCACATCAGAGCTGCTTTCCTCACTGCCCTCTTCAGTCTCTGACAAGGATGCAGGAGCTCTGATGCAATCCGAGGGATCCTTGCCTTCATCTTCAGAAGTGAGGACCCCTACATACGCTTCATCCTCTGATTGGCAGCATATTCCAGCTTTCTCTGACCCCCCCCATCAGCTCTGAGATCATCATCCACAGAGATTTAGCCGTTCTGCATTTTTCCAATCTAGAGCGAGAGGCTCCAGACCAGATATCCAAGATAGTTTGACGAATCCTCTGGTCCAATTGAAAAAATGAAAGTTCCATCTCTGACATCTCAGCAATGCACATGGGCACTTGGATCCCAGAGTCGGAGGTCTTCATGGGAATAAACGGACCCTCTTCCAGGATGAAGGATGATCGAGGATCGATAGCATCAAGGTGACATGACACTCTCATTCGCCAGATGGGATAATAATCCTTTGTGCAGGCGGGGAGTTTGAGTGGAGATATCTCATAATCTAGCTCCATGCTTCTGACACTGGTGGCAGGATTCTACTCAAGGTGTTAACCTTTGAAGAGTAACCTCCCTCTGATACCACTTGAAAGTCCACCTAGTGTCAGCTATGTGCACCTATGGGGGGGGGGGAATAGGTGACGAGTAGCGCTTTTGCGGAATTTACGACGGTACCTGCACAATAAAGATAAAAGGCACAGCACACAGAATACACAGGAAATTTATAGTGGTTCCCCGACTTGGGTACATCCACTTTCCCCCTTCGACCTATCTCCCCAACAAGGGACGACTCGGTCACTTCTCCAACGGGATTGAAATCCAATCCCTGCACTAACGGAAGGAGCCCTTCCACACGTGAGAATCAACACTCCCACAAACCGGGTTGCACCCGACCCTTACAACACGGAACAAAAGTTCCTTTACAACAAAATTAAATATAGAATGTACACGTGATACAAACTTCTTTTGGAGACTACGGTGTTCCTCTTCGTTCGACGACGTGTTCTTGAAGTCGATGAAGAGACTACAACCTTGGTCTCTCTTGGAGAGGATCTCCCCGGAACCGGCGGCGGCACACGAGCGGCGGCTAGCTTCGGGATCGGCGGCTACGATGATGAGCGGCAGCTGAACATGGAGATCCAAACTTCGTAGCGAAGCAAGCTCGGTCTACCAACGGTCACACGAGGATCGGTCGTCTCGATCGATTCGGATGGGAAGTTTTTCCCGGTCACCAAATCGAGAGACAAAGGATCTCTGGATAGACGCGTGAGACTCAAGCCTTGCTAAGCTTCTGTCGCCGGAGATCACTAAGGAATCTCGATTGTTGACGGCGACCAACTTGCCCGAGCACGACGGCGGCGGCGGAGAGGAATCGCGATATTAGGGTTTCGTCGCGGCTCGGTTTCGTTCTCTTTTCTCCGTAATTTTACTGTTCAAAATACTGGAATATATATACTGTAGATAACTCCAATATGACCGTTTGTGGGACCCACACTAGAAATCCCTAAGTCCGGTTCAAACTAGTCTAGAGGCAGAATCCGGTCCAGCAGCAACCTGAGAAAACGCTAAGTGAAAATCGGCGAGAATCGCAGGCGATTCTCGACGAATCGGCGATAATCACCAAGTGATTCTCGACGATTCGTCGAGAATCGTTAGTGATTCTCGCCGAATCACTTATTGATTCTCAACGAATTTCACTTTGTATACATGAGCTGCTTGGCCACCGGTTCGGCGAGAATCACTAGTGATTCTCGCCGAATCTTACTTGGTACCGTTTTGAGGTAGCCAGAAGGAGTCGGCGAGAATCACTAATGATTCTCATCGATTCGGCGAGAATCACTAGTGATTCTCGTCGAATCGGCGAGAATCACTTGGTGATTCTCGTCGAATCGACGAGAATCACTTGGTGATTCTCGTCGAATTTTCCTTGGATGAATTTTCGTCTTCCACCCTGGAGCTGCTCCTTGACCCATCCATGCTCCTTGTCTTCTCTTGCATATGAACGGCCCTGTACTTGAAAGTAAGTGCACTCCAATAGAGAGAGTACACGTAGGCCAACACACTGATCTGCTCAACAAGGGATTACGTCTTGCAGACCCGTGTATATTGACCTACTGCACCCTGACATTGGTGTGCACTTAGCGTGGAGGAGCTGCAAGTACAACTTAAGATGTTTCATCAAATACATTGTGAATTCATCTTAGCTTGACAGGTGGCTTCCTCAAATCTAGGTAATCGTGAATACAATACCCAACAATACCAACAACCAAAACTTATTGCTAGGTGTCTAGTAAGTCATAATCAATCCAAGTTAGGCCATGAAAATATGTTAATTAATTAAATCATACCTGCAATCACATCTTGGGGGTTCCGTTCCTGCGCCATGTCAAGCGCGTACACCTGATCCCTAGCAGGGCCGGGGTTACCTCCTCGCGGTCCTCGTCCTCGACCACGTATGTGACCGCGCCCTCGAGGAGCTACCGGCGGGAGAGCGGGAGGGACGTTTCCAAATAGTTGCGGGCAGAAACGTCATATGTGGCCCGGCTAGTTGCATTCAAAGCACACCAGCCCACAAAGCCCTTCAGGTTGTTGAAATTGTTAAGGTTGTGGTGGTGGAGGCAGTGCAGGCGGCTGCGGAACCGGATGCTCCACCCTATAGTTCCGGTGGACACGCACTCCACCTCTTTGATATCCTCTTCCTCCTCTGAAGTCCCGTCTCCTTCTATTACTTGGGCCGGCTTCCATCACGTCCTTCGCAGGCCTCTTACTACATCCCTGCTGGTCCGCCTCAAATCTTTTTGCCATATCAATGATCTCTGCCAATCTACCATCCGCTATAAACAAAAGGGACTGCCTTAGGGGATCTCGCAGCCCTTTGTAGAAGCGCTTGGAATAACCTCTGCATCCAACTCGTAAGAATCTGCAAACCTTGCGAGATGCTATAATTCTTGCTGGTATTCTGTAACCGACTTTGATCCCTGCTTTAGTAGAAGAAACCTCTACTCAAGCTCATCTCGGGCCGATGTAGGGATAAAGTGCTCCAAGAAAACACCCGAGAATTCACTCCAACTTATCTCTGTGTAGACCCGGCCTTGGAAGGTAGAGCCCATGAGGGACTTCCACCACCTCTTAGCATGTAAGTCCAAGACGGACACTGCCAATGTTATTGCCATGTTGGCAGGGCAACGGATACCAACCAACAACTACTGTACCGTGTCTAGCCATTCCTCTATATGTACGGCTGACTCCGTCCCAAGGTAGGCGGGAGGGGAGAGAGCCCGGAAGGTGCTCAGCCAGTTGGAGCTCGGGGCCTGTTGCTGCACCGGGGGCTGCTGCGCCCTAAAAGCATCGAGGATGGCACTGAGCGTCTGCCCCATCACAGATTGTTGGAACTGAGTGGGATTGGGTATGGAGGGCGCAGGAGTGCCTCCCATCTACTCAACGAGCGCTGGAATCTACACATAAAATGCAAACATATGGTCAGGTTGGCTAATCGTAGGGTCAAACTTGGACATACTTTGCGTGAATTACATATGGGCACACCACTGCTTCCGCTAACTAAGCTTGTCCCCAAACTGACTAATCAAACGGGAGTGGCACCATTGTTGAATGAATTCTTTAGTTGAGGATCGTGGCAAACTGATACCATTTATAAGACCCTCCCCTCCCAGATCCCAAAACACGACACGAAGGGGGGATCTTATGCTCGAAACAGCCGCCTTGCGGTAGCATTAGCACACGGGCTAACTTGTACCACAAGACGCCTATTCCGCCGGCTCCAACAATATCAATATAACATGCCAACCCAACCAAAATATAAGCAAGAGAAGTCAAATCCACACTAAGTATATGATGTCCAAATCAGTACAACAAAAGAGAAGCTAAAACATACTTCTACATATCAGAGTACAGCTATAGAAATTGCCCAAAAAGGAGCTACATCAAAACCTCTCAACACTCACATCTGTGACCGACGGTATCGACGACACCGTCACCTCAGGCCCTGTCGTCTTGGCCTGGCTGTCCTGCTGCGTAGTCCGCGGCTGCTCTACCTGCGGCGTGACCTCCTAAAAGGAAGACGTAGCAACCGTTAGTCGAAATGACTAAGTGGCTTCACATCAGCTCCCTCGGCGACTCCTCGGCACCGGGCGAAGAGAAGGAACAGGGGGAATATATAAATGCAAGTAAAAGAAGTACAAGCAGGTGGCAATAGTGTAAGAGTAACAGTATCATAAACTAGCAGTTATATAAGAGCTATAGTAAACTAACAAGTATAAGTAACAGCAGAAAAGTGACTTAACGTATAAGAATGCCCATACAAACTTATAAGTTAAGGATTGGGTTACATAAAGGTAACTCATCGTATAAGAGTGCCCATACAAACTTATACGATGAGGATCTTGTTGTGCAATGTTATGAAATGCTATGTATGCTATGGAATGACTCACCCATGATCACACACATGCAATTGCTATATCGACACAGACTGTAGTTCCCACTTTTCGAGCAGGTAGCTAACCTCTCAGGCATCAGCCGCCGTGGCCAGACGGTGACAGTAGAACGGGCACTTCTACTACTAGGCGGGTATCCACACTACTTCACCGAGGCCTCCGTACGCCTCAACGCTAAGAACACAATAGCGGAGCCCATGCGTACTATGGCCCAGTGGGGTCTTGGATAGATGTGCACCAAGAACACAGCCCGAACTGGCCTTGTGTGACCTGGAAGGGGCCTCGGAAGTGAGCATGATGATACAGCCCAACCTTTCACTTGGCACGGAAGGGGCCCCGGGACGTGAACACCGAGGACACAGCCCAACTGCCCAAAGTCTAACTGTCAACTCCCGTCGGTGTGACGATCAGTGAGCCCGTAGACCTGCCACACTATCCTTAACCAAAGATTACGACATCGCGTGTCGACTCACACCGCATGCAAAAGCCTCCTCGCCATAACATGGAAGGGGCCTCGGAAATAAGCACGAGGACACAGCCCAACCATCCATCCATACCTTATCTCAACACAAACCAAACAAGTGACGGTCAACACCGCACTCACATCCTCTCACAATACTACCCGTAGGGAGACTACACTCTTAGTGTTGGACTACTAACCTCATTCCATTAATCAAACACACTCATGGCCATAGTTATTTTTCTACGTGACTTTCCAAATGATATCAACTTATTATAAACATGATGCGCATAAAACGATCTAACAATCCTTCTAAATGATAACAACTTATTATAAACATGATGCGCATATAAAGATCTATCAATCTTTCCAAATGATAACATATTGTAAACATGATGCACATAAATAATAATCTACCAAATTTCTAACAAGTCAATTTGTTCAAGTAAGCTTGCTTCACAATTTGATTATATGAAATCCGATTAATAAACTTCATCGATCACGCAACTAAAATGATTAATCATAAAAGAGTTCATTCAAGGCAAGTAACTTGAAATATTAGTTCTACCGAATCCATTCCATATTATATAAACCCAGAATTTAGGTGCAGAGTAAATCTGGACAGCAAATTCAACCGGAGATTCCCATAGCTATAGGACTCTGGTGAAGACGTGTAACTACTCGATGGAAAGGTCTTTCCATGGGCTACAACGTTTGTATTTAGACCTCAACCCAGAACTGAAATATCCTATTTGAAATAAGACTTGAAGTCCGTTGCGTACAAAACACAATTTCTGCATGCAGGATTTATCGAATGACATTTTCGTGCAGGATTTCCTGTGGCTACAAGCTTTGCCTGAAGTCGTGCAACCATTCAGTAGAAAGGTATTTTCAAGGGCTTCAACTTTCGTGTTTAGCCGAAAGTCCAGATCTGGCCATATCACACCTAAAAATGGCCACGAAGTTCGTTGCGCGCAGAATACAGATTCTGCACGCATCTTAAGGCGGAACGAACGACATCGGTTCATCTTCTTCCTCAAGGTGATCTTCCCAAATCATTCCAGAAAACCTCCTCCCATATTCAACCTCAAGAGGCCAATACCCTTCATGAAACCATCCCCTATCATCACATAGAAGAAGGGAGTGGTTGAAGAGATCTAAAACCTAGGACACAAGTCCTAGTATGGCCTTTCCTAGAAAACTCCTCCTCTCCATCAAGACTCTCTTGAGTCGATGTCTCGCCTAGGAAAATAACTATAGATCTAGCACCAAGGGAGAGGGTAGGAAACTCATATCATTTCCAGCGGTTCCATTTCCGGCCATAGACCTTGTGATTCTTCGCGGCGGCATCCTTTCCTTTACGGCGATGGCAGATCTCCTTCCCTAGATCTTCCTCCAGCAAACTCTCCTTCTCCACAGGACTTCTTTCAGAAAAATATGGCTGGGAAGAAGAGTGAAATGGCTAGGGTTTTTCCATAGTCCATATATATACCAAGAGCGGAGCGTTACCGGCGGTTACAATGTCAAATCAATTCACCGACACGGCGAAGCATTACAGACAGTTACAATGCCGATTCAATACTCGACACGACAGAACATGCCCTGGTCATGCCCATGGTCACGCCCGTGACACCGGGCGTGACGCCTATTGTCGAACGACATTCGTTGAAGTCCACTAAAATCGTTGAACGGAGAACACACCCAGGTCACGCCCATAGTCACGCCCGTGGCATAGGGCGTGTAATCCTATCACTCGAGAACCAACCACCTACTCGAGTACCTTTGGAAACTACTCTAGTACTTAAGTCACGCCCCTGGGTCACGCCCGTGACCCAGGGCGTGTAACCCACTTTACTCGAGTGCTTTGGAAACTACTCGAGTAACCTCAGCAGCTACTCGAGTACCTTCAGTCACGCCCCTGGGTCACGCCCGTGACCCAGGGCGTGTAACCCACTTTACTCGAGTACTTTGAAAACTACTCGAGTAACCTCGGCAGGTACTCGAGTACCTTCAATCACGCCCCTGGGTCAGGCCCGTGACCCAGGGCGTGTAACCTGCTCTGGACTACCTTCTCCAGTCCACTAGTGCCGCCCTTTTTCCTCCACTTTCCTGAACTCAAGCCTGCCCTCCTGACTCGAACATGCAATCGAGGGGCCTAGTGCGAATCGGGACATTACATCTCGTCTGTTTGGCAGGAAGTGTGCCACTTTCATCAGCCGATCGACAATGACCCAGATGGAATCATTTCCTCGCTGAGATCTCGGTAACCCGTGTACGAAATCCATGAAAATATCGTTAAACTTCCATTCTGGAATCGACAATGATTTCAAATAACCGCCCGACTTCTGGCATTCCGTCTTCACCATAGCACATGTTTGGCATTTGGCCACATAATGAGCAACATCTTTCTTTAGCCCTAGCCACCAAAATAGTTTTTTCATATCCCTGAACATCTTCGTGCTCCCTGGGTGGATTGAGTACTTCGTATAATGCGCTTCATACATCAGTTCTTCCCTCAATTTACCCAAATTCGGGACACACAAACGGCCCTCTTTTCGCAAAAGACCGTCATCCCAGGATATCTTGCCCTCTGGCCCCTCCTTAGCATAGCGTAGGAGATCTTCATCCAGCCCCGTTGCTCGTCGAATCCGGTCTGCAAGGTCACACTGTACCTTCGTCCAGTTCAGACATGCATCGGCTATAGCATTCTTGTCAACACACGGGATCTCCAATGCTTCCAACTCCTGGATGAGACGTTCATCATGCCTCTGCAACCAGCTCTCCCTTACCGGAGCTCTCCGACTCAAGGCATCTGCGACTACGTTCCCCTTCCCGGGAGTATAATGAATCTCAAAGGTGTAGTCCCCGAGGAACTCCAACCATCTTCGTTGTCGCATATTCAACTCCTTCTACTCCAACAGGTACTTTAGGCTCTTGTGGTCTGTATAGATCTCCACCTTCACTCCATAAAGATAGTGTCGCCACAGCTTTAGTGCAAAGATCACCGCCGCCAACTCTAAGTCATGGATGGATAGTTTCGCTCGTGCACCTTCAGCTGGCGTGAGCCATAAGCAATCAACTTCCCATTTTGCAGAAGAACGCAACCTAAGATGCTCCTCGAGGCGTCACTGTAGATTACAAACCCATTGGTACCACATAGCCTGGACAACACAGGTGTCGTGGTCAACCGAACCTTCAACTGTTCAAAAACTCGCGCGCACTCTGGCGTCCAAACAAACTTCTGATCTTTTCTCGTTAGTGTGGTTAGCGGCAAAGCGATCCGCGAGAAATTTGCAACAAATCTTCGATAGTAGCCCGCTAGTACAAGGAAGCTCCTGACTTCGGCCACTGAAAACAACACCGGCCACTCCTGTATGGCCTTTATCTTTGCTGGATCCACTTATATGCTCGCTCCACTCACCACATGGACCAGAAAAACCACTGACGATAGCCAAAACTCGCACTTCGAGAACTTGGCGTAGAGCTGATTCTGCCTCAAGGTATTCAATACCAACCACAAGTGCTTCTCATGATCGGCTTCCGATCTCGAGTACACCAGGATATCATCAATGAATACTATCATGAACAGATCCAGGTATTCTCAGAATATTCGGTGCATCAAGTCCATAAACACCGAGGGCGCATTGAACAGCCCAAATGGCATTACCGTGAACTCATAGTGCCCGTACTGTGTTCCAAATGCGGTTTTGGGAATGTCTTCTTCCCAGATCCTCAACTGGTAATACCCAGACTTCAAGTCCAACTTCGACTAGACGGACGATTCTACTAGCTGATCAAACAACTCATCAATCCGCGGAATCGGATATTTATTTTTCTCGGTCAGCTTATTCACTTCGCGGTAATCAATACATAACCGCAAGCCACCGTCTTTCTTTTTCACAAAAAGCACAGGTGCACTCCAAGAAGACATGCCCGGGCGTATATAACCCTGCTCCAGCAATTCTTGTAGTTGGACTTTCAACTCCGCGATTTCCTTTGGCGCGACACCATATGGCGAGCTAGCCACAGGTTTCGCACCTGGCACAAACTCGACCGTGAAGTCAATCTCTCGCTGGGGTGGTAGCCCAGGGAGATCCTTGGGAAACACATATGTAAACTCCGACACGATTGGAACATCGCACACACTGGCTTTAGGCTCCACAGCCTTAATCAAAGCGAAGTATAACTCCGCGCCTTTCCAAACAGCTTTGACAACTTGGAGTTCAGACATCAACGTCCTGCCAACTCCTCGCATACCCACAAACCTCATCTCCTGCTCGGTATTCTGGCCCAACGTGATCTCTTTGGACTAGCAATCAATCAAGGCATGCTACTCCGCGAGCCAATCCATAACAAATATCACGTCAAATTCCGATATTGGTAATATAAATGTGGTCAAGAAGAAATCCCGACTTCCTATTTGCACCTCCACATCGCAAGCTTGATCCACAAGAATCATACAACCATTCGGCAACATTACTCTGACGCTATCTGTCTTCACAAGACCAGGTATCCCAAGCCGCGCTATGAACTCTTTAGATAGAAAAGAATGCGACGCACCCGTATCGAATAGTGCTCGCGCCAGTGTGTTCCGAATCATCACAAATCCTGTGACCATCATGTCACACATGCAAACCGCATACACATATGCATTAAACCAAGCATACAAGCAATACAATGCGCAAAACTTAACTCGTACCTGTGACGACGTCACTCTGCTTGATGGCCTCCTGCAGGCCAAGATTGTTGACCCGAGGCTGCGCCTTCGATGCAGAGGATTCCACCACTGCCTTGCCCTTTTTCCGCATATGATGCTCCCGCCTTCTTTTCACTCTTGGGCGACACCCGACAATCCTGGGCTTTATGCCCCACACGACCACAATTAAAGCAGTACGAGTATACGGCTTTGAAGTGGCCCCCGACATTTCTCCCGATGCAACTGAAGAAGGAGCTTGTCCCGTCGTCTTGGGTCTCCTGCCCCATTTCTTCTTATAAAATTACTTCGTCGGTCGGGTCACTTTAAACTCCGGCTGTGTCACAGCCAAGGCCCTCTTCCCCTGCACGTTTTTCATATCTTTTTCCAGCATGCAAGCAGTGTCAACTAACGCCTGGAAGCCTTGGTTCACCGAACTCGAAAGCAGGAATCTCAACTCGTCTCGCAGTCCTTCATAGAACCTATTCGTCTTCTTCTTCTCATCAGTAAATATTGAACCCGCATACCGCCCCAAGCATGTAAACTCATGCAGGTAAGCTTCCACACAGCTTTCTCCTTGCGTCAGCCTTTAGAATTCGTTCTCCATGGCTATACGTTGTGTCGCCGGGAGGTGCTTCGCCAGGAAGAGCCGAGAGAATTCCTCCATGGACACTGGTGTCAACAGTCTACCTGACAAGTGGTGTAGATCCATTTCATCCCACCAGAAACGAGTCTCTCCTTCCAGCAAGAAGGAGGCTAAGGTGACTTTCTGATGCTCCTCTGTTCCAATCGCCATCATAATCCTCTTGACATGCGATAACCAGTCTTCAGCCTGTGCAGGAGATCCCACTCCCGAGAACGTAGGCGGGTGAAAACTCATGAACTGCTTTAACTATTTCTTAGCTACTCGAGGATTCACAGCCGGTCCAGGTTCTGGCCTTACTGCCACCTATTTTGGCCTCAATGTCGGTTGTGCCTGCCCTTGCGCCTGCCCAAGTGGATGTGCTTGCATCATGTCAAATACTGCCTCAGCAACTAATCATACATTTTCCGCAGAAGGCGGAGGTGTAGGCACCTCAGCTAGTGCCGTACTTTCATCAGACCGTTGGGGCTCCGATTGCCCCGCACCACTCCGCGTCACCTAAAGGTGGACAACACACACATTAGCGACCGTACACAAGCAATATCAACAGGTTAGGAACACACGGGTTCCTCAAACACATGTATTTGCATTCCTACCATGGACATTCAGGAGTTCAATCGTGTTAACGTGGTTCGCATAGAGACGTACTCGCCACCCCACAAAAGAAGTCGACCACAACTTCGAGAGGTAAAAAGCGAGACAGCTGATACCAAAAATGCAACAACCCCATCCGTTCACAGGTACCACCTAAGAACATCAGGCATCAAAAGGTATTTCCTGGACTTCCAATCCAGTACTTCCTGCTACTTCCTTTCACATGTATAACCCAAAAGCACAAGCAGCACAAGCATTATACGGGTACTTTCCTGGACACCAGTCTAGTACTTCCTGCTACTTCCTTTGACAGGTCCAACTCGTCGACTCCTAAACTACGCGTTTAGCACAGAGTCTTCTCCTATTCGTATGCAACATCACCAATCCACACCAACCTGTCCAGATGGGCTTCACACAACATGCCTATTCCGTACTACAATTCTGGATTTATATGCCAACGAATTGAGGATTCCCTGAATCAACCCAAAAACTCCCACAACAAACCACCCTCTGGTGGGGAATCATATGCATATGTCAAAAAGGAAGCCTTCAAATGGCTAGGAAGAAAGGTCGTTACCCTCAAAGACCGCTTTGGTGCCATGAGATCCTAATTTGCTAGGAAGAACCACAACAGCTTTTTCTCTGCAACGCCGGGCTCGGATCTCTCATCGGAAAACCGCAGCACCACCAGTGACCAGCCCCTTTCCTCCTCCGCCTTCTTCCCCTCCCTTTCTCTCTCTAGGATTTAGAAAGATGAAAGCTAAGTATGAAATGAGTTCTTTCATCTCAATCCAAGGCCTTAAGGAAGCAGGGAGGCAGCTCAGCCCTTGGATCCCAGCTGAAGGAACAGACGACCACGATTTTGCCACAAAAGCATAATTTTAGCCTGACACGGCCTGTGACACGCCCGTGATCGTGTCACGGGCCGTGTTACCAAAGCGGTGCTCAACCGACTTATCTATTCTAGTACACGCCCATGTGACACGCCCGTGTCACGGGCTGTTTCACCCGACACGCCTTCAGACATGACTGTGTCTGTGGCCGTGTACATCAGGCTGCAGAAAATCGAAATCAACCCGAGACTCACACGGCCTGTGACACGCCCATGTCTCAGGCCGTGTGCCCATAGACGGCACCAGACACGTCCCAGGTCAAGTTGGGTTCGTCGACCACGCTGACACGCCCTATGACACGCCCGTGTCACAGGCCGTGTCCTAAGTACTCGACGATCGTCGACCAACTTTTGTCGACCATTCGTCGACTGTTCACCCTAGAAGGACACGCCCATGTCCCAGGACATGTCACCCAATTTTTCCAATTCCTGGATTTTGGGGTGTTACACGCACCCACGGCACTCCTCGGTAACTTCCTTCCCAGATCGCTTGTCGGGGGCATCCTCGCCCAGAGTGGGGGCAGCTACGATCTGGATAGCTGGAGTCAAGCACTCGGCCTGCGCTGAGTGCAAACTTGACGAGGCCCAGCACCTCGTTCCTGAAATCTTCAAACATGCACACCGTGGCCAAAGGTGGGGGGGGGGCGAGTCCGTCCTGTCAAATCCTTACCCTCCTGTCATCGAGCTCGCTGAAGGTTTTCTGTGTTGACCACGCTCCATGCTCACCGCACCAAAATGTTGAAACCGAAAATCGGTCTCCTATGGAGTTCACTCTTGGGGAAGGGGTGATCGCGCACCTACTTCGCTCCTACAAGCAAAGCAATAAGGGAAACAAGGAAAAACTGACCCAAGGGCTCGGCGGGGAGGACCCACCACACACCCGGAAGATCTTAGAGAGCTTCCCCTCCTTAGACAAAGGCCGAGCTAAGGTATCCTCAGAAAGCGCTTGAGAGACGGAGCAAGAAAGCACAGGAAGCATGCTTTCTGAGGTACCCCTTGGGTACAATTTATAGATTTCTGAAAACGGCCTGCAAATAGCCAACTCCCTCTGTCCTGAACGGCTATGTGCAGTCCAGGTTGGCCTGCCAATAGCATAACTCCATTGTTTTGAAAGGCTATGGGCAGGCCAGCGAGGGTAAACAGTAAAAAGTACCTTATAGACCTGGGCGAGCTCGGCCACCCCTGAAGATCCCGCTATCCTACTATCTGCCGAGCTCCGTAGGGTGAGTGCGAGCTGGCTACTGTGCTCTCCCTTCGATTTGCCTTCATTAGTCGAGCTCAGCTCGACGAATCCTGGGCATGGCTCGGCGAATGCCGAGCTCGGGGTCGCGACGAATGCCGAGCTCGGGTTCGGCGTTTTTCTGCCGAGCTCGCTTACTGCCTTCAGATTCCTCTGCTGAGCTCGCCTGCTGCTTGGACAATCTGAACCGGCCGGTCTGGTTCCTGGTGACCTCACTCGCCGGATACGGGGTTGTACAACTGGAAAATTAAAATGATTACTTTTTTACCGGTATATTTTTTTAGAAATGCATAAAAAGCAGAAAGAAAAATTAAACAATCAAAAGTTTAAAACGAAAATCGAAGTGCTCGAAAAATTAAAATGACTACATATTCATTCTTATAACTCCGTAAAAGTGCTAAAAAAGTGGAAATAAAGTAAAAAAGAACGAAAAAGTTTTACAACATAAACGAGAAAATCTAAGTTGAATAAAAATGAAAAATATTTTAAATACACTTTTACAAATTTATAAGGATGACTAAATAGAACAAAAACAAAATAACGGTTATAAAAAGCTAATGGGCATGTGATGAAAAGCTAATATAACAACTACTTAACAATAAAAATGAAAGTATAACATAACATTTACTCTCATACACACACACCCCCATAAAAAGAGAAAAAAAAAGTTAAAACAGATAAAAATAAGATTGGTTAGGGAGGGGGCACATAGATGAAATCCAAAACCATGTAATGGGGAAAAAACTATATTTTTAATAAGCCTAGAAGATGATTACAAAGCTAAAACAAGAAAATAAAAGAGAGAGGGAGGGAGAAAATCCCATTACATAGCCTTGAAGAACTCCTAAGCAGCACCTCCCTTAGGCAAAATGGTCCAAAAAAGTGAACAGGAATTCATACAGAAATTTTCTATTTATAGGCAAAAACTTTTAAGTACACGCCCGAGGTCACGGGCGTGTAGGGGGGCATGTAAGCACTGTTCATGATGTGATCCAGGGATCTGATGGTTGGTTTGACTTTGCGGCTGTACACGTGGCGGTCAGGGGCGTGACTCTGTTTTTCACGGGTGTGTAGAAGGGCATGTAGGGAAGGTGGATCTGGGGAAGGCGTCGTGTCAATAAGTCGCCGACGGCGTCTTGTCTGGGCCAGGTGGAGAATTCACGGTCGTGTCGCATCTTGACACGGGCGTGTCGGGTCTGTTAACCGAACTTCGAGTGCGGATCGTCGAGGGCGTGGCTCGAAGCTTGGTCATCACCGTGTCATATTGGACACGAGCATGTACGGGGGGGGGGGGGGGGGGGGGGGGGGGGGGGGGGGCATATTCAGCAATTTCTTTGCGGGCGGCTGATTTCACTTGAAATTGAAGGTACACGCCCAGGTCACGGGTGTGACCTGAAGTACACGAGCGTGTACTATGCTATTTTGACAATTTTTCTGAAAAATTTCAAAAAACAAATAGAGGCTAAGTTACAATAATATTTACAAAATATGAGCATTTTATTGAACAAAATAAAGTAAAAATAACGAAAATAAATTAAAACGACTTAATTAACGTACGTAAAAATACGTATATTTACAACTCATCACTTTTTTTCATGCTTGTGCACTACTATTTCAGTAGTAATTGTCATATATTTCATTATGGCCTCACTTAGACATTATGCACTGTTTCAGCCCATTTTGGTTTGTGAATTGCACCGGAATGTCGGGGGTATGTACTGGGGTACTCCCCGTGCGGCTTTGTATATTTTTTGCTGTATATTTGGTGATGGGAGCTTTTGCTCCAGCTTTGGTTTTGCATTGCAGGTGGTCAATTTTCCACTAATTTGGGAATTCTGACTCGTGGAAAACGCACGGTTGTGCGATTCCTTAGCGCATGATTTTCAGCAAATCGTGTGATTTCTACAGGTTTTCTTTGGATGGACAGAACAACCCGTGCGATTTCATCACACGCGATTTCTTCAGAACCGTGCGAGAAGCAGACGCACGGTTTACCCATTGCATTTTGGTTTTATAACGCTCTGTGGTTAATCGTGTGATTTGTTCACGCACAGGCAGAAGTGCCTGTGCGTGAGTAAAACAAACTGTTCCACCTACTTGCCATGAATTTCAGCGCTCTGTGGTTACCCGTGTATTTTCCTTCACGCAGGGGCGGAAGCGCCCGTGCGAGAGTAAAATGCACGGGTCAATGCATCTTTCGCAATCTTGGCCTGGAAGTTAATATCACACAGTTGAGATGGAGGTTCTCACCTTTAGAGGCAGGGTGGAGAAGGTTCGCGTCTGCGGTGCGGGGGGGGGGGGGGGGGGGGGGGGGTGCTGACCCCAGAGGATCAGGGCAGGATGATGGCATGCATCCATAAGAAAATGGACATCTTCACGTGGAGCGCAACTGAGATGCCAGGGATTGACGCGGACGTGACCTGCCACCGCCTCAACTTGGACCCAGGAGATCGCCCCATCAAGCAGAAGAAAAGGTCCACTACAGACAAGTTGGCAGAGCCCATCAGGGAGGAGGTAGCCAAACACCTCAAGGCCGGCTTGGTATCTGAAATACAGTACCCCGGCTGGGTCTCCAATGTAGTTATTGTTAAAAAATGAGACGGTCGGTGGCGTATGTGTGTTGACTTTTCTTTGCTTGATAAATCATGCCCTTAGGACTGTTATCCTTTGCCTTGGATCGACGCGCTGGTTGACTCAGTCGTCGATTTTCCTATAATGAGCTTCTTAGATGCATTATCATGTTATCACCATATTAGAATGCACCCCACGGACATCAAAGATGTCTCTTTCATCACAGGGGATGGGTGCTACTGCTACAAAATGATTCCCTTCTGGCTGAAGAATGCAGGGGAAACATACCAGAAGATGATGGATATGGTCTTCTGAGAACAGAAGGGGAAGAACCTGGAGGTGTACATGGATGATCTCAAGATCAAGTGTCGGGACATGTACTCTGACCTCCAGGTCCTGTAGGAGACCTTCACCACCCTGCCCAAATATAAGATGAGGTTGAACCCCTTGAAGTGCATTTTTGGGGACATCAGGCGGAAGTTCTTGCGACATCCCCTCACCCTGCGGGGGTCAAACCAAATCCCGATATGGTCAAAGCCATCATGGAGCTGGGGTCGCCTCGAAATGCTAAAGAGGTGCAACAATTGAAAGGGAAGCTGGCAGGATTGAGCAGGTTCCTCTCCCGGGCCGGGGAGAAGTGCCCCCCTCCCCTCTTCAAGATATTGAGGGGGGCCAGAAGTTCGTGTGGACAAAGAAGTGTGAGGAGGCATTCCAGGCCCTGAAAAAGCAGTTGACCCAGGCTCCGGTGCTCCAAGGGCAGAAGGAAGGGGAGGACCTGTATTTGTATCTCAGGGTCGGAGCAGAGGCCTTGAGTTCTGTACTTGTTCGAGAAGAGGGGAAGAAGCAGCTCCCCATATATTATGTGAGTCGGGTCTTAAGGAAGGCCGAGCTTCGATGTCCAATCTTAGAAAAGCTGGACTTTGCTCTGGTCATCTCGGCCTGGAGGCTCCGGCCCTACTTCCAGGCACACTCCATCCGAGTGGTGACTGACCATCCCCTCCGCAACATCTTTGAGGGGGTTGCGCATTCGGGCAGGCTAGCTAAGTAGTCGATGGAGCTTAGTGAGTTTGACATCTCCTTCATCCCCCGCCTCTCAATCAAGGACCAAACAATGGCCGACATTTTGGCTGACTACGTGGTCGAGGTTGCGGAGGAAGAGATCACTTGTCCGACTTCGTGGGAGGTGAAGGTAGACGACGCTTTGGGGAAACATTCCTTGGGAGTGGGGGTAATCTTGGAAATCCCCAAAGGGACGAGAATTGAACAAATAGTGGTGGTGCACTTCCCCATCACTAATAACTAGGCCGAATACGAGGGCGTAATAGAAGAGCTACGCCTGACCAGGGAGATGAGGGTGCTTGACATTTAGGTCCTCATTAACTCCATGGTGGTAGCTTCCCAGATCAATGGGGAGTTCGAGGTGAGGGAGCCTAACCTCCTGCTATACTTACCAAAAGTAAAGGTGATCATCGTCAAGTTTCAGACCTTCTCCATCCGACACATGCCCAGGGAGGAGAACGAGCCGGTCGATCAGCTGGCAAAGCACGGTCCTCTAGTGGGGGTACCATCACTGATCTATTCTGACCTTCCATCGAAGAGGGATAGCTGATGGAGGTGGATCAACACCACTCGTGGATGGCCCCATTCACAACCTTCCTTTCCATAGGAGAGTATCCGGAGGGGATGGATAAAAGTAAGTTCAGATATAAGTCGGCATATTATCTCCTCTGAGATAGACAGTTTTATTGGAAGACTCTCTCGGGGATGCTGGCCGGTACATGCCCGAGATGGAAGTACATAAGATCTTGGAAGAAGTCCACTTCGGGGAGTGTGGGAGCCACTGTGGGAGCCGGACCCCGGAAGGGAGGATCGTCAAACAGGGATACTTCTGGCCAGCCTTGGGCCACGACGCTACAAAATTCACAAAGAGGTGCCACCAATGTCAGTTGTTTGCCCACTCTAACTACAACCGACTCAACGCCTCAAGAGCATCACAGCCCCCCGGGCCCTATGCAATTTGGGGGATGGATTTGGTTGGACCATTCTTTCAGGCCAGCGGGTAGAGGAGGTTCCTGTTGGTAATGATAGATTACTTTTCTAAGTTGCTGGAGGTGAAGGCCCTGGCCATGATGACCTCCCAGGTCATCAGAAATTTTGTTTGAGGAGAGAGCATCTGCCGCCATGGGTTGTCGCAGGCCAACTTCACGGACAATGGGCCTTAGTTCACCAGCGCGGAATTCATCAACTTCTGCTAGCAGCTCGGAATTGACCTCTGGTTTTCCTCTGTCCACCACCCCAGGAATAACAGGCAGGTGGAGGAGGTGAACAAGATCATTGTGAACATCATGAAAAAGAAGGTTAAGAACCTGAGGGGGAGCTGGGTGGAGCGGCTCCCCTCGGTCCTCTGGGCTCTGAGGACCACACCCAATACGGCCATAGGGGAGACCCCCTTCAAGCACTCTCATGGATGTGAGGCAGTACTCCCCATAGAATTTGAAGTCCAGACACCTCTGGTAGTCGCAATAGAGGAAGGCAGAGAAGAATGGCTGGCTAAAAATGAGGAGGAGCTGCAACTCTCCCTTGACATGATAGAGGAGCTGCGTGATCTCTCAGCCATCCGACAGGAAGAAGTGAAGAGGAGAATGGCTAAGTACTTTTACAAGCACGTCAAGGTCAAACAATACACGGAGGGGGCTTGGTTTTGAAGAAGGTGGATGCAGCGGGAAGATTAGCAGCTCTGGGAAAACTCAACCCTAACTGGGAGGGTCCATATATTATAAAAGAGGTCTTGAAATCAGGAGGGTATCACCTCCGGAATGTGGAGGGCGAGATCCTGAGTCTCACCTGGAGTGGTGATGACTTGAAGCACTTTTATCCGTAAGATATGTAAGTGATGCCATTTTTCTAATGAAGCTTCTTCATATGTCGAGTATCCCCAATGATTCATATGAGTAGGTATAGATTTCACTTAGCAGACCTCGAGCAGATCTTGCTGTCAGGCTTTCACCTGGCTGGCAGGGCTTGATGTCACTCGATGGTATCTACTCAGACCCCGAGCAGATCCCGCTGCCAGGTTCTCACCTAGTTGGCAGGGCTAGATGTCACTTGTGTGTGTCAACTCAGACCTTGAGCAGATCCCGCTGCTAGGCTCTCACATAGCTGGCAGGGCTGGATGTCACTCGATGGAATCTACTCAGACCCCAAGCAGTTCCCGCTGCCAGGCTCTCACCTAGCTGGCTGGGTTGGATGTCACTCGTGTGCGTCTACCCGGACCCCGACCAGATCCCTCTATCAGGCTCTCACCTAGCTGGCTAGCCTGGATGTTACTCGTGTGTGTCAACCTGGACCCCGAGCAGATTCCGCTGCCAAGCTCTCATTTAGCTGGCAGGGATGGATGTCACTAGTGTGTGTCAACCTGGACCCTGAGTAGATCCTGTTGCTTCCAGGATCTCATCTAGTTGGCAGGGCTGGGTGTCACTCGATGGCACCTACTCAGACCCCGAGCAGATCTTGATGTTAGGCTCTCACCTAGCTGGCAGTGCTGCATGTTACTCGATGGCATATACTCAGTCCCTGAGCAGATCCCACTGTCAGGCTCTCACCTAGCCGGCAGGCCTGAATGTCACTCGTGTGTGTCTACCCGGACCCCGAGCAGATATCGCTGCCAGGCACTCACCTAGCTAGCAGGGATGGATGTCACTCTTGTATGTCATCGGGGACCCCGAGTAGATCCCGCTGCCAAGCACTAATCTAGATGGAAGGACTGGATGTCACTCATGTGAGTCTACTCAGACCTTTAGTAGATCCCGCTGTCAGACTCTCAACTAGCTGGCAGAGCTGGATGTCACTTAATGTCATCTATTAAGACCCTGAGTAGATCCCGCACCCAGGCTCTCACCAAGCTGGCAGGGCTGGATGTCACTCGTGTACGTCTACACGGACCCCAAGCAAATCTCGCTTCAAGGCTCACACCTACCTGACAGGGCTGCATGTCACCCGTGTGCGTCTACCCGGACCCCGAGTAGATCCCGCTTCCAGGCTCTCACCAAGCTAGTAGGGTTGGATGTCACTCGTGTATGTACCCAGACCTCCAACCTGCTAGCGAGACATGTCTGGACAACGAAATTAAGTTAGAAGTCAGGGCCCAGACACACGAGCGTCAAAGAAAATAGCTGCAGGGTTAATAAAATGGTCTCGGCAAGTCTGTAAGCCGGAAGTGCCGAGTCGAGACTGTGGATTGGCGAGGCGAGCTTTCGGGACCCAACATAATCGGCCACCACCCAAGAAATGACCAAGGTGGCGAGTGTAACACCCCCTATCCGTCGCATAGCATATAACAGTAGGTCCGGCCGGGGCCCGATGCCATATGCCACAGACAGACCGGGTGGTTACTTATGGAAACCATCCATCCAATCTCAACGTCCTACACAGAGCATTCTAGCGGAAGCAGTTTATAAAAGTTGCAAAACAAGAACCCAGCAACAAGCATGAATGTCCACTAACATGATAATAGGAATGTTATTACAAAATACTCAAAAGTCGGCCTTAAGGCCTTACAAAATGTTTCACTTGTCTTTTACATGATTTACAAACCTCGGCTCGCAGGCCGGCCATATATGAATAAAACATAAAACATTTCCACTTGGGCCTTCGAGGGCCAGCTTCGCAAAAAGGGCTTTAGCCCGCTATTGACCGCTTGGTCCAGCTGCACCTGCAAGCAAACAAACCACCGCACGGTGGCAAACAAGGCAACGGTCAGCAATGCTGACCAAATTATAACGATCCCGCCCCCAACTCGGGGCGGCGATGCTCCTTTCCTGCATTTCATTAGCATAAGCGAGCAATTATAACCATAGCCATTTCATCACAGGCGTTGGCTCGCACGGCCACACGCCCCGTGCACTCAGGGCACATTCTCGGTGAACCGGTCGATGTCACGTCAATTAAAGCCATTAACATTCCGGACTCACCACCGCCACTTAGACGGCCATTCCTATGAGCAATTCGTCTTCATGGTATTGGTCACGTCAATTTAAGCCATCGACCACCGAAGACCCCCATTTATGCCAACGGCGAGTGCCATGTAACTTTAGGTCTCTCTAACCCGAACGACATAAAGCGGGTACGGCTCCATCTAACCCGTGCTCACATCGCAACGGCAATTTAAGCCATATGCGCGGGTCAAACTTTCACCGAGTCCCATTCTAACACAAGTCACATAACCCCGTTATGTTCAAGTTGGCTCTCAGGCCACCAAGTTGGCAAGACCTCGTGTCCGCCCAGTTTTCCGGGTGCACCTTTGGGTTAGTCCCCAAGGCTCCCTGCTGCAATCTAACGCGTAGAAAACCCGAAAAACACCCAATAGCACGGAGTCTTCTCCGGCCTTATGCAATGCAACATCACCGATCCGGACTAACATGTCCGGGTAGGCTTCAACCAAAATGCCTATGTCCGTTCTCGCATACGGACTCTAAACAACGGGGACTTCACATATCTACCCGAAGGAACGCCTCCAACTCTCCGCAAACTCGCGAGAGCGGGCTTCCTATGCAAAGAAAGAGAGCGACTCATGCTCAAGTTGAGGATCGTTACCCTTGCGGTCCTCTTTGGCGCCATCGAAAAGTAATCGGATGGAAATCACCGCACTTGCGTTGCCTCCGTGGATCCGGAGTCGGCTTGCGATTCGGAGCTCCGAAGCTCCTCCAATGGCGGATCTAGCTCCTCTTCTTCTTGCCTTAGCTCTTCTTTCTCCAAGGGTTTGGAGAGAGAACAAGTGGAAAAAGTGAGGGTTTTCTAAGTCAAAACCCGGGTATATCCCTTCAGGAACAACCCCCAGCCGTTGGATCTTCAGTCAAAGAAATGAACGGCTTCGATTCGGGACTGAAATGCCCAATCTGGACCGAACACGGCCTGGCACACGCCCGTGTCCAGGGCCGTGTGCCTCATTCGCCGTCAAAATCGAATCACCTGGAACCTCACACGGGTATCGAACACGCCCGTGTTCGAGCTGACACGCCCGTGTTCCATCTGACACGGCCGTGTAGCTGGCCGTGTACCCCATGATTTTCTCCCGTTTTCAACCCGAGCACTGCACGGGTTCTAGGACATGCCCGTGTCCTTGCCCGTGTCACCTTGACACGCCTGGGCTCCAGGCCGTGTACATGGTCTCGACACTTCGTGGCTAAGTGTCGACACGGGTCGACACGCCCTGCGACACGCCCGTGTCGCAGGCCGTGTGCCATGTCTCGACACACAGTCGACACCAAAGTGTCGACTTCGCGGGACGAGTGTCGACACGGGTTGACACGCCCTGCGACACGCCCGTGTCGCAGGCCGTGTGCCGTGTCTCGACACAACGTCGAAGCACTGTGTCGACTTCACGGCTAAGTGTCGACACGGGTCGACACGCCCTGCGACACGCCCGTGTCGCAGGCCATGTGCCCAGTCTCGACACAATGTCGAGACCAAAGTGTCGACTTCACGCCTTAGTGTCGACACAGGCTTGACACGCCCTGGGACACGCCCGTGTCCCAGGCCGTGTGCCTGCAGCCAGAACTCAAACTGGCCCAAATTATTCCCCTCTGCTCCTTTGAGTTTCGGGGCGTTACAACTCTACCCCTCTTAAAAGAATTTCGCCCACGAAATTACATAAAGGGAAAAACATGTACAAAACTTAAATTTGTACCTGAGCGGAACAACTCCGGATATTCGTCAAGCATCGTCTGCTCTCGCTCCCAAGAGAGCTCCTCACGACCGCAATTGTCCCACCGGACTTTGACCATCCTGATCTCTTTATTGCGTAGCCGCTTGACCTCCGAGTCCTCAATCCGCACGGGCTTGACTTTTGTCGTTAGCCCACTATCCACCGGCACTTGATCGACCGCGATCACTTGCGTAGGCTCTTGCACCGCCTTCCGAAGCACCGAAATATGGAATACATCGTGTAAACCACTTAGCTCCACTGAAAGCTTCAGCCGATAGGCCGCTTCTCCTACTCGCTCCAGAACCTCGAACGGTCCAAGGTACCTCGGGCTTAGCTTTTTCAATCGCCGCACCCGCGAGACACCCTTGAACGGCTTGATCTTCAAGTATACATAATCGCCCACAGCGAACTCCGCGTTCCTGTGCTTGGCATTATAGTACTTTGCTTGCCGGTCCTGAGCGATAAGCAACCTCTCCCGAATGGTTCTCACCAAAGAAGTAGCATCCTCCACTTCCGATCGCTTATACAACTTTGACTCGCCCGTTTCTAACCAAGACAACGGCGTGCGACATCGTCTACCATAAAGGGCCTCGAAAGGCGCCATCTGAATACTTGCTTGATAGCTGTTGTTGTATGCGAACTCCACCAAATAAAGGTGGTCCTCCCATTGCTTTCCAAAGTCCAAGACACACATGCGAAGCATGTCTTCCATGGTTCTATTGACCCTCTCGGTCTGCCCATCAGTTTGCGGATGGAAGGCTGTGCTAAACTTCAGCTTTGTTCCCAACATTTGCTGCACCAGCCTCCAATCATTGGACGTGAACCGCCCATCACGGTCACTCACGATGCTACGGGGCACACCATGAAGCCGCACTATGTTATCCACATAAAGCTTTGCCAGCTTCTCCACCGGATCATCCTTCCTATGCGGAATAAAATGCGACACCTTTGTTAATCGATCGACCACCACCCAAATGGCGTCGTTCCCCTTCTGCGACCTTGGCAAACCATGCACAAAGTCCATAGAGATGTCGTCGAATTTCCACTCCGGAATAGGCAAGGACTTAAGAAATTCTCCCGGCTTTTGGCACTCCGCCTTTACCAAGGCGCAAGTTTGGCACTTCGCTACATATAGCGCCACATCCTTTTTCAAGCCCGGCCACCAAAACAGTTTCTTTACATCACGGTACATCTTCATGCTCCCCGGGTGAATCGAGTACTTGGTATGGTGCGCCTCGTACAACAACTCCACCCATAAACTGCCCACACTTGGGACGCACAAACGACCGTCTTTCCACAGCAATCCGTCCTCCACGACGAATTGGGAATTTGACCCATCCAGAGCCTCTATCATGAACTGCTTCATATGAGCATCCATATCCAAAGCCTGCCGAATCCGATCAGCCAGGTCATATTGGACTTCAGTCCAATTCAGCACTGCTTCAGCACTAGATTGTCTATCCACACAAACAATCTCCAACGCCTCCAGCTCCTGCACCAACCGCTCATCATGCACTGATAGCCAATTCGCTTTAGCTGGGGCTCGGCGACTCAACGCGTCCGCAACCGCATTCCCTTTGCCAGGCACGTAGTGGATCTTGAAAGTATAGTCCCCCAGGAACTCCATCCACCTACGCTGCCGCATATTCAGATCTTTCTGATCAATCAGGTACTTTAGACTCTTGTGATCAGTGTAGATATCAATCTTCACACCGTACAAATAGTGTCTCCACAGCTTCAAGGCAAAAATCACGGCCGCCAACTCCAAGTCGTGGACCGGATAATTCCTCTCGTGCACTTTTAGCTGTCTCGAGCCATAAGCTATCACGCTGCCGTGCTGCAATAGCACACAACCCAAACCGCTGCCCGAAGCATCGATATATATCTCATAGCCTTCGATTCCAACTGGCGAACTCAGCACAGGCGCCGTGGTCAACCGACACTTTAACTCCTCAAAAGCTCGCGCGCACTCCGGCGTCCAAACGAACTTATGATCCTTCCTCGTCAAAGTAGTGAGAGGTAACGCTATCCGCGAGAAGTTCTCTACGAAGCGCCTATAATAGCCGGCAAGCCCCAAAAAGCTCCGGACTTCTGCTACCGTAGCAAGCTCATGCCACTCCCGTATCGCAACATTCTTCGCCGGATCCACAGCAATACCCTCTCCACTCACTATATGCCCGAGGAACGCCACTGAGGATAGCCAAAACTCGCACTTCGAGAACTTGGCATACAACTGGTTTCTCCTGAGTGTCTCCAACACCAAATGGAGATGCTTGAAGTGATCCTCCTCACTTTGCGAGTACACCAAAATATCGTCGATGAAGACGATCACGAAATGGTCTAGGTACTCCCTGAACGTCCTGTTCATCAAATCCATAAATACTGACGGCGCATTAGTCAGCCCAAACGGCATGACCGTAAACTCATAATGCCCGTATCTCGTACTAAACGCTGTCTTCGGGATATCACTCTCCCTTATCCGCAGCTGATAGTACCCAGACTTGAGATCTAACTTCGAGTACACCGTCGACCCGACTAACTGATCAAAGATATCGTCAATCCGGGGGATCGGGTACTTGTTCTTCTCAGTCAGCTTGTTTAGCTCCCGATAATCAATACACAACCTCAAGCTTCCGTCCTTCTTCTTAACAAAGAGGACCGGTGCGCTCCAAGGCGAAGAACTCGGGCGCACATACCCTTGCTCCAGCAACTCTTGTAGTTGAACTTTCAGCTCTGCCATTTCCTTAGGCGCTAGCCGATACGGAGATCGTGACACAGGCTTTGCACCTGGCACTAGCTCGATAGTAAAATCTATCTCCCGTTGTGGCGGGGCTCCAGGAAGATCTGCGGGGAACACATCAGGGTATTCCGATACCACTGAAATACAATCCATCGCGGGCTTCGGCTTTGCAACCTCCACTAGTGTAAAGAACAGTTCTGCTCCGGCACGAACCGCCTTCACCACCTGAAGAGCAGACATCAACGTCTTGCTCGACCCCTTTAAGCCCGTAAAAGTCGTCTCACGACTTGCTCCCAGCTTTACTTCCTTGCTACCGCAATCTATATGGGCCTGCTGCTCCGAGAGCCAGTCCATTCCAAATATGACGTCGAACTCCACCAACGGAAGTAATGACGCCCGCAGGTCAAACTCCTGCTCTCCAATACGAGTCTTAACCTCGCAGATTCTATCCGCTCGCATCGAACACCCATTTGGCAACAACACATCCAACTTATCCTTCGCCATCGAAGAAGGGACTCCGATGCGTAATATAAATCCTTCGGACAAGAAGGAGTGTGAAGCTCCCGTATCAAAGAGTGCTCGTGCCGGATTTTCACAAATCAACACAAATCCTAAACAAGTAGTGGTAAGGTAACATGTGCATAACAAGCATATAAAGGAATTGACTTGCTATAAATTAAACCGTACCTGTCACCACGTCAGCTTGTTTAATGGCCTCCTGTTGGCCAAGATTGTAAACCCTTGGTTGGGCCGGAGCATAATGGGATGTGGTCGATTCCACCGCCTTGCCCTTCTCTTCATAAGTAGCTCCAGGCCTCCTTTCGGACTTAGGACGTCCGCTCCAACAATCATGGGCGAAATGCCCCGTCTTTCCACACGTAAAGCACGCACCCGGGGTCCGACCCGTAGTCGCCCCAGAAGCGCCAGAAGGAGCTGGACCCGAAGTCCTATGCTTCTTGAAAGTCCTCCGATAGCCTGACTTTGAGGTAGTCGGCACTCTGAACTCAGATTTCTTATCAGCCAAGCCTTTCTTCGCTTGTACACTCTTCATGTCCTTCTCCAAGGACCGGGCAGTATTGACCAAGGTTAAGAAACCCTGTGTCATTGGCCCCGACAGTAACAATCTCAGCTCATCCCTCAAGCCTTCATAAAAACGATTAGTCTTGCGCTCCTCATCCATGATGGTGGAGCTAGCATAACGACTCAACCGCGTAAACTCGTGGAGATATTCATCCACGTTCCTCTCACCCTGCACCAACTTCAGGAATTCATTCTCCATTGAAATCCTCTGAGTCGAAGGGAGGTATCTTGCCAAGAACAATTCCGAGAACTCTTCCATCGGAACGTCTATCAGTTGTCTACCTCGCAGATGATGCAGCTCCAAACCTTCCCACCACATCCTTGCTTCACCGTCCAGCAGGAACGTAGCAATGGTGGTCATCTGCCACTCCTCCGTCTCCGTCGCTGTCATGACTCTCTTCACCCTAGAGAGCCAGTCTTCAGCTTGAGATGGGGTTCCCAACCCCGAGAATAACGGAGGGTTAAAGCTCATTACATGCTTCAACTGCCTCTCAGTCGCCCTCCTTGGCACTATTGGTTCTACAACCACTTGCTCCATCCTCCTCGGCTCAGCCTCTTGAAGAGGTACTTGCTCCATCACAGGAGCGGGCTGCTGCGCTTGCCTCCCAGGCTGCGCATTGATCACGGCCAACACCGCTTCAGCCACCAATCTTATATTTTCAGCCGACAAAGGTGTTGCGGGAGCAACTTCCGGTGCACTACTTGCCTCAGAAACTCGGCGTTCTGACGGCCCAATGCCACTTCGAGTCACCTATAGTGGTACAAAACACCGTTAAGCGACCAAATAAATTGCAAACAGCAATTATAGGAACACGCAGGTTCCTCAAACACGAGTATTTTCATTCCTAAGTGGACATTCATGGGTTCTTTTTACAGTTATAACGATGACGCACACAATGTGCTCACCACCCCTTAAAAAGAATTCGCCCACGAATTCAATTCAAGCCCAACCAAAACCAGGGCTCTGATACCAAATTGTAACACCCCCTATCCGTCGCATAGCATATAACAGTAGGTCCGGCCGGGGCCCGACGCCATATGCCACAGACAGATCGGGTGGTTACTTATGGAAACCATCCATCCAATCTCAACGTCCTACACAGAGCATTCTAGCGGAAGCAGTTTATAAAAGTTGCAAAACAAGAACCCAGCAACAAGCATGAATGTCCACTAACATGATAATAGGAATGTTATTACAAAATACTCAAAAGTCGGCCTTAAGGCCTTACAAAATGTTTCACTTGTCTTTTACATGATTTACAAACCTCGGCTCGCAGGCCGGCCATACATGAATAAAACATAAAACATTTCCACTTGGGCCTTCGAGGGCCAGCTTCGCAAAAAGGGCTTTAGCCCGCTATTGACCGCTTGGTCCAGCTGCACCTGCAAGCAAACAAACCACCGCACGGTGGCAAACAAGGCAACGGTCAGCAATGCTGACCAAATTATAACGATCCCGCCCCCAACTCGGGGCGGCGATGCTCCTTTCCTGCATTTCATTAGCATAAGCGAGCAATTATAACCATAGCCATTTCATCACAGGCGTTGGCTCGCACGGCCACACGCCCCGTGCACTCAGGGCACATTCTCGGTGAATCGGTCGATGTCACGTCAATTAAAGCCATTAACATTCCGGACTCACCACCGCCACTTAGACAGCCATTCCTATGAGCAATTCGTCTTCATGGTATTGGTCACGTCAATTTAAGCCATCGACCACCGAAGACCCCCATTTATGCCAACGGCGAGTGCCATGTAACTTTAGGTCTCTCTAACCCGAACGACATAAAGCGGGTACGGCTCCATCTAACCCGTGCTCACATCGCAACGGCAATTTAAGCCATATGCGCGGGTCAAACTTTCACCGAGTCCCATTCTAACACAAGTCACATAACCCCGTTATGTTCAAGTTGGCTCTCAGGCCACCAAGTTGGCAAGACCTCGTGTCCGCCCAGTTTTCCGGGTGCACCTTTGGGTTAGTCCCCAAGGCTCCCTGCTGCAATCTACCGCGTAGAAAACCCGAAAAAACACCCAATAGCACGGAGTCTTCTCCGGCCTTATGCAATGCAACATCACCGATCCGGACTAACATGTCCGGGTAGGCTTCAACCAAAATGCCTATGTCCGTTCTCGCATACGGACTCTAAACAACGGGGACTTCACATATCTACCCGAAGGAACGCCTCCAACTCTCCGCAAACTCGCGAGAGCGGGCTTCCTATGCAAAGAAAGAGAGCGACTCATGCTCAAGTTGAGGATCGTTACCCTTGCGGTCCTCTTTGGCGCCATCGAAAAGTAATCGGATGGAAATCACCGCACTTGCGTTGCCTCCATGGATCCGGAGTCGGCTTGCGATTCGGAGCTCCGAAGCTCCTCCAATGGCGGATCTAGCTCCTCTTCTTCTTGCCTTAGCTCTTCTTTCTCCAAGGGTTTGGAGAGAGAACAAGTGGAAAAAGTGAGGGTTTTCTAAGTCAAAACCCGGGTATATCCCTTCAGGAACAACCCCCAGCCGTTGGATCTTCAGTCAAAGAAATGAACGGCTTCGATTCGGGACTGAAATGCCCAATCTGGACCGAACACGGCCTGGCACACGCCCGTGTCCAGGGCCGTGTGCCTCATTCGCCGTCAAAATCGAATCACCTGGAACCTCACACGGGTATCGAACACGCCCGTGTTCGAGCTGACACGCCCGTGTTCCATCTGACACGGCCGTGTAGCTGGCCGTGTACCCCATGATTTTCTCCCGTTTTCAACCCGAGCACTGCACGGGTTCTAGGACACGCCCGTGTCCTTGCCCGTGTCACCTTGACACGCCTGGGCTCCAGGCCGTGTACATGGTCTCGACACTTCGTGGCTAAGTGTCGACACGGGTCGACACGCCCTGCGACACGCCCGTGTCGCAGGCCGTGTGCCATGTCTCGACACACTGTCGACACCAAAGTGTCGACTTCGCGGGACGAGTGTCGACACGGGTTGACATGCCCTGCGACACGCCCGTGTCGCAGGCCGTGTGCCGTGTCTCGACACAACGTCGAAGCACTGTGTCGACTTCACGGCTAAGTGTCGACACGGGTCGACACGCCCTGCGACACGCCCGTGTCGCAGGCCGTGTGCCCAGTCTCGACACAATATCGAGACCAAAGTGTCGACTTCACGCCTTAGTGTCGACACAGGCATGACACGCCCTGGGACACGCCCGTGTCCCAGGCCGTGTGCCTGCAGCCAGAACTCAAACTGGCCCAAATTATTCCCCTCTGCTCCTTTGAGTTTCGGGGCTTTACAGCGAGAACCCAGGCCGTGTCGCATGAGTGTCAGCTCGCACGGAACCTGGTGGCTCGGTTGCGAGCCGAGTCAGCTCGCCGCCTCTAGTGAGCAAGCAGCATAGAGGATCCAGACTAAGGAGGTGGCTCTCCACTCGCGGGTCGGCTAACTAATCCCCCTATGCTTCCTAGGCTAAGTCCTTATGGGGTGCGCGATCTCGCTGACAGGGCGCGGAATAAGGAACTTCGAGCGGGAGGATCAAAACTAGCCGCGAATATAAAAGAGAAAAGAAAGAATTTGCATTGCACAGAAGCAACAGTACTATGTATATATGAGAGCTCAGCAGCAGGGTAGAGATGATGGCCCTATTCGATTCCTTATCCCACAAGAGTAGGGGACGCCGAGCTCATCAAGGCACTTCTCGTCGTAGCCAAACTTATGGTGCCCCCTTGGCACCGGCTTCGAGGCGGGCTACTCTTCTTGCAGCCTAGAGGTACTAGCCGCCACGTTAGGGGCTCCACCAGTCGAGGCAATTGCGGGGGCAGGATCCTCGGTCGGCTGGACTGCTGGGGCCTTGCCCTTCCTTTGGACTGTGGCAGACGCATCGCCCGTGGACTTCACATTCTTGGGCGGCGGTGGTGGAGGTGCTAGGCAGCTTCTGGGCGGCAGATGTCGGGGTCTCGCGGTGTGCGGCGGCTGCGGACTTGGCGCGGGCGAGCTCACTGGAAGCGAGTTGCACAATGGTGGCGACGACGGCCCCCAAGTTGACGACGACCCCCAAGTTGACGACGGCCCCCAAGTTGTTGATGACGACACGCTAATGGAAGACCATCCTTCATCTCCAACAAAGGAATCGCGTCGCCATGGTGTTCGTATGGAGCAGCGCAACAATTTCCGCCCTCGGCACAAGACAAATAACTAGTTGAACTTATCTTATTATTAGCTTAAGAGCATTCGTATTTTAGTATGCTATTTTATTTGGAGTATGTTATTTTGGGCTGCATGTAGCCATTGAGTGTTTTATTTTTATTTGGGCTACATATAGCCAAGACTTGGTGTTAAGCCTATATATAGGCATTTATGGTTTTGTTTAAGTGTCGACACTAGGAGGGTGTTATTTTTATTTGGGCTACATATAGCCAAGACTTGGTGTTAAGCCAATATATAGGCATGTGTTGACTAAGTGTCGACACTAGCCTTTAAGGTGTCGACACAACTCCTTGTGTTGTAGAATTCACTTCTCGACACAGCTTCTTCAATATGTGTCGACACTGATATTGAGTGTCAACACAACACCTTGTTCTTCAGTACTTAGTTGATTTCTTGTAGGTGTCGACACATCTACTTGTGTTGACACATCTTCTTGTGTTGAACTTGTTCAGTGTCGACACATATTCTTGGTGTCGACACATGCCTTCTGTGTTGATACTTGCTGAGTGTCGACACAACTCCTTGTGTCGACACATTCTTCTTCTGTTGAGACTTTGGCTGAGTGTCGACACATCTCCTTTGTGTCGACACTTGTACTGAGAATTTTGTTGAACTTTGCTGAGTGTCGACACAGCATCCTAGTGTCGACACTTTCTTCATGTACTGAGTCTTTTGCTGTGTGTCGACACATTCTTTGTTATGTCGACACTTACTTTATGTGTTGAGTCTTCTGCTGTGTGTCGACACATTCTTCATTATGTCGATACTTATACTTAGACTCTGCTGAAATTTGTTGAGTGTCGACATAACCTCCAAGTGTCGACACTTTCTGATTGTAGACACAGTTCATCTGGGTATCGACACTGCTGCTAAGTGTCGACACAGCTTCACTGAACTTTTCTTCATTGAGTGTCGACACAGCCTTCATGTGTCGACACTTTCTGTCTGGTGTCGACTCTGCATCCCTGGTGTCGACAAAATTACTCCAAGTGTCGACACTGCTTGTCTGGGTGTCGACACAATTCTTCTTAAGTGTCGACACTTTCCTTCTAGGTGTCGACACATGGACTTAGAAACTTTTCATCTTTCCCTACAAATACTTAACCTGCACAAGGCAACTCAAAATACATCAAATACATTTTGATGTATATCATTGAGTGGGGTGAGGCTTCTTCAAATCAGGTACATTCATTCCAATGTACCCAACAATCTCCCCCTATTTGGAGAAGTCATAACCCTTAGTCAATGATATACACCATTCATAATAAAATTACAGTATGATGTAAAACAGGATTATGCAATCAGGGAAAGTACATAAACATGTATTAAACAAGACATGTACACACAAATATCTCAGAACAATTATGTAATAGATTTTTCACATAACACATTGTTCTAACAACTTTGTCATATTCATTATCCACAAGTTTACAAAAGTTTTAATACAAGTGATTACAACTATAAACTTAAAGAAATTCTATTCTATTTCTGCTCAGCCTCCTTGATCACTATGCCCTTTCCAGATTGTATCTTTGCTTGGACAGGGGCTTCAGCATCTTCAGCAGCAGCAGGCTTCTTTCCTTTAAGATCCTTTTTATTTAGCTCTTCAGCTTTAATCTTCTGCCTCTTAAAGTAATGATAAGGCTTGGGAAAGTACTTGCTAGGCTCCTGGGCATTAGGAGGTAGCTTTCCCATCTTAGCCTTTCTCCTGTATTGCACAATTGCTTCTTGTCTGTTCTCATGCTTCCTCTACTCCATATCAAAATACCATTTGCCTCTGTCCACAATATTGTCTTTGGCAGCCTTCCATGCAGTCAGAATGATATTCCTGGAGGTGGGGCTCCACTGTTCAAAATCAGGCCTTTGTTCAGCTTGCTCTCTGAACCTCTTCTTAGACAATAGAGTCTCTTGTTCCTTGAGCAGCAAAGCTTCTTGTTCTTTTAGTATAGCCTCTGGCACTGGCTGAACCACTTTCTCTATGATGACATTGTGCTTTCTCTCAGGTGGGCTATACATTGATTGTATGTCTGCATGTATCATATTAAAGTCTGGAGGAGGGTAGATTACTTGAGCCACTTCAGGTTGCTCCCCTCCTAGATATGCAGGATTTATCCCAGACTCTGCAACATTATCATCATCACACAATGGAGGATATCCAAGGGTGGCTCTGATGGAATTAGAAATCCATTTTGCATGATCAGAGCTGGCTTTGACTAACACCCTCTCCCCCTTTATGACTTCTCTTTCCATATGATCCCTTAAATCATCTTTCTGAAACCTTATTTGGGCATCCAAATAGTTTACTCCATCCTTAAAGTAAGGTTTCAACCTTTGGAGTTTTTCAGTGATCAGCTTCTGAGAATCTTGAATTGCAGAAGTGACAGTAGTTAGGCTCTCTTGTAGTGCTTTGTCAAATTCCTCTTTGGCAGTGGTCAGGGCTGCATTCTGGGCAGTTGCTATATTCTTAAGTTCAGTGACAATTGCATTGTGGGAAGCTGTCAAATTATCATTCATCCTTATTTGATTCCCTAGAACATATCCTTGCTTCAGTGCAATGTCATCCACTTGAGCTTTGATTTTCTCCTGATAAGTAGCTAGATAGACTACTACATTCCCTCCCTTGTGGAAGCAGTCAGTCATCTCCTTCTTATTTAGATTCATCTCAAATCTAATAGACTTAATGTCCTGTACCAGATCATACTGTAGAGATTTTTGCCCTTCATCTACATACTTTTCAATAGCTTGCCTTTGCTCATCAAGCTTTATCTGTAAGGCAACCATCAATGAACTGAAATCTGTTGATGGTGCTGGCTGTGGTGGAGGTTGTGGTGTAATGGTTTGCAGAGCTTTCTCATAATTTTGGCTCCTTCTTTTAAAGACTTGGAATTTCTTTTTCTTTGCTCTTGCAGCCTCCTCATCTTCAGAAGTTGATGTGCTTACTTTTTCTACCCTCTCCTTAGGGCTTGGAGGTAACTCCTTCTCCACTTCAGGTTTCTTCCTTGCAGTTTCCTCTAGAATCTCCACTTGCTCCCCCTCAACTGGGGCCTTCTCCCCCTCAACAGCAGCACTTTCTTTCTCAAAGTCTATTTGTAGAAGATCTGGGAATAGTTCTTCTAGGGTAAATTCATGTTGATGAAGGGGTGGAAAAGTCCTGATTTCATCAACTACTTGATTTGGTTCCACTTGATCTGCAACAGATGTGTCTTCCATGACAACATCTTGGGGTTGGCTATGTGTTTGTGTTTGCTGATTAACATTAGGTATTAAATCAGACAAAATAACATCCTCAATATGGAAATCTAATGCATTAATCTCAGTGATTACCTCAAGTATAGTGTTGGTAGCTTGTTCACTTTCTAGTGGAGTTGGCTCTTCCACTAGTAGAGGCTCCCCCTGGATGGAATCCTAGTGATGTGGGCTTGCTTGAGGTAGCTCCCCCTGCCTCTCTGCATCATCTTGTCTAGTTGGAGACTTTCCAGCATGTCCAGTTTCTTCTTCATCAGGAGTAAAGACAACTTGCTCCTCAGAGCTGCTAGAGGATTCTTGAGCCACTGGAGCTATCTTCATCTTCTTCTTCTTTTGGGGTGTTACCTTCTCAGGAGTAGGCAATTCCTTGGTCAAAACCCTATCCCATCTAGAGATGATCCTCATGTCCATTTTCCTCATGTGGTTGATTTTAGATCCAGCAGCTTGGCTCATTACTGCTGGTATACTACCAGCCAAGTAAAGACTTAGTATCCTACCCAAATTGGGTTTCTTCAGACTCTCTTTAATCTTCTCAAATACTACTACAGACCAATCAGTTTGCAGTGTGAAGATAATCCTTGTCATGAGACTGAACATATGGGCTGAAACTCTGTCATGCCCACCAGGCTTACTCAAGATCACCTTGCTAACAATTTTAGAGAGAAATTTGCCTTGGCTGTTCATCCCCATTCTGTTGAATACTGATCCAATTTTCATCTTGGAATCCAGTCCACACCATGTTAAAGCTTCTCTGGTCTTAGAAGCAGAAACTTCATCTTCTTCCTTAGTCCTTGGTAACTGAAGTACCTTTCTCAAACTCTTAGATGAGACCTTCACCTTTTCTCCATGAACCCTTGACTTTATTTTGAGTCCAGATTCATCTAGGGTTGCTCCATTCAGAAATTCTAGAACTTCTTTCTTCCATATCTTGGTTGGCTCTGAAACAAGAAAATCTAACCCTGAGTTTGCAACTAGGGTTACCACATCCTTGATCTCTGGTTCTGCATCATCAAACGCATGCCGCACTAGTTCATATCCTTCGTTCACGTTCTCTTCGAGCTTGGGTGCCATTAGGGTTTGAAGAATTTGAATTGAGAGAAGAGAGGTGTCGACACACAAGTTTGGTCTCGAAACTTTAGTGAGCGTGTCGACAGACAATGTCGAAATCCTATTTATACCTTTCTAGGATTGAAAATGAAAGGGCGCGTCAAGAAACTTAAATTGTGTCGACACTGTTGAAAAGTGTCGACACAGACTTAAAATGTCTCGACAACTATATGTCGACACAAGTTTAGTCGACAGAATGTATGTGTCGACACTTGTTTATGTGTCGACACCGCTTAGCTCGACACTTGGTCGAGACTTTACTTCACTAATTCTGCATAAAGACTAAGTGTAGACACCTCATTGGATGTGTCGACACCTACCCTGTATGTGACGACACCAATTTTCTGAAGTGTCGACACCAACTTACTAGATGTGTCGACACCTTTTCCCAGAAGTGTCGACACCAATTCTCTGTCTCGACACAGACAACTCTGTGTGTCGACACTATTTTACTTAACCATTTCTATAAACTTATTCTAAGTTTATCATACCTAATTCAATTTTAAACCTATTGAATTTGGTTTCTTCTAAAGACTTAGTATACATGTTAGCTAGTTGATTATCAGTATTAACATACTCAAGTGAAATATCTTCTTTTTCCACATGTTCCCTTACAAAATGATATTTTATTTCAATGTGTTTAGTTCTACTATGGGAAACAGGATTGTTTGCAATAGATATAGCACTAGTAGAATCACAAAATAGTGGAGTTCTACTCACTTGAATACCATAATCCTCAAGCTGATGTTTTATCCATAGAAGTTGAGCACAGCAACTTCCTGCAGCCACATACTCTGATTCTGCTGTGGAGATAGCCACACTTGTTTGTTTCTTGCTACTCCATGATATCAGTATTCCACCTAGGAATTGATAGGTACCAGTAGTACTTTTCCTATCTTCCTTGCAGCCTGCAAAATCTACATCTGAATAACCTGTCAGTTCAAAGTCTTCATTCCTAGGGTACCAAAGGCCTAGATAAGGAGTGCCCTTAAGATATCTCAGAATTCTTTTGAATGCTGTCAAATGAGACTCTTTAGGGCAAGCTTGGTACCTAGCACAAACACATGTAGCATACATGATATCTGGTCTACTTGCAGTCAAATATAGAAGGGAGCCAACTATCCCTCTATACAAAGTCTCATCTACAGGTTTCCCTGCATCATCTTTGCTAAGAGACATACTTGACCCCATAGGAGTTTTCATGGTACTGGATGAATCCATACCATACTTCCTTATCAGTTCTAGGGTGAACTTAGACTGGCATATGGATAAACCATTCTCAGTCTGTCTAACTTGGAGACCCAAGAAGAACTTAAGTTCCCCCATACTGCTCATCTCAAATTATCCTTGCATTAGTTTTGCAAACTTTTTGCAAAGTCTACTTTCAGTCGACCCAAATATGATGTCATCTACATATATTTGGACTAGTATGATCTTGCCTCTGGATTCCCTAAGGAATAGAGTCTTGTCTATTTTCCCCCTTGTGAACTTATTCTCAATGAGAAAACTAGACAGGGTTTCATACCAAGCCCTAGGGGCTTGTTTTAACCCATACAAAGCCTTCTTAAGTCTATAGACATAATTAGGTTGAGTTGAATCAACAAAACCTGATGGCTGTTCCACATAGACCTCTTCTTTCAGATTACCATTCAGAAAGGCTGACTTAACATCCATTTGGTATACTTTAAATCCTTGAAAGGTTGCATAGGCCAAGAACATCCTTATGGCTTCCAGTCTGGCTACTGGAGCAAAGGTTTGATCAAAGTCAATACCTTCTTCTTACCTATATCCCTTAGCAACCAGTCTAGCTTTGTTCTTAATAATCACTCCATGTTCATCCATCTTGTTCCTAAAGATCCACTTGGTTCCAATTATGTTGTGGTCTTTTGGTTTAGGAACAAGCTCCCAGACTTTGTATCTCTTGAACTGATTCAGCTCCTCTTGCATTGCTTCAATCTAATGAGGGTCTAGGATGGCTTCTTCAAACTTCTTTGGCTCTACTTAGGATAGAAAATTTGAGTAGAGTACTACACTCAGATTTCTACTCCTTGTTTGTACCCCTTGTCTTAGATCACCAATGATTTGATCTGCTGGATGATCTCTTAGATGTCTATTAGCTGGAGGCAGCCTTGCTTCAGGTTGAACTCCTTCAGCTTCTTCAAATTGCTGCACTCCTTGGTCTTCTTCTGCATCAGGTGCATGTAGTACTCCCCCTGGACAACAACCACTATCATCTATATGCTGACTTGCAGTAGATCCTTTTCAATAGTGAGCTTGTCCATCTTCTTAGTCACACCTATGGAGCTGCAAATACTTCTAGACAACTCATTGTTAATAAGTCTAGCTTCATCAAATACTACATGTACTGACTCTTCTACAACTTGTGTAGACAAGTTGTAGACCCTATAAGCCTTACTATTGTTGCTGTACCCAACAAAGATCCCCTCTTGGGATTTGGCAGCAAACTTGGTCAAGTAAGACTTACCATTGTTAAGTATAAAGCATTTACAACCAAAGATCCTGAAATAGGATAGATTTGGTTTTCTGCCTTTCACAATCTCATAGGGGGTCTTATTGTGGCTTTTAGTAATGGTAGCCCTATTAATTACATGGCATGCAGTATTAAATGCCTCAGCCCAGAAATATTCTGGTAGAGATGTGTCACTTAATAGGGTTCTACCAGCCTCAATCAAGATTCTATTTTTCCTCTCAGCAATGCCATTTTGCTGAGGTGTTCTTGGTGAAGAAAATTCCTGAAATATTCCAAATTCTTCACATAGTTTTGTCATACTATCAGACTGGAATTCAGTACCATGGTCACTTCTTATCTTGACCACTGTACTGTCTAGTTCATTCTGAATTTGTTTGACAGAACTATAGAAGATACTATGTGTTTCAGATTTCTGTCTAAGGAAGAACACCCAGGAAAACCTTGAGTAGTCATCTACAACCACAAAGGTATAGACCTTCCTACCTAGGCTGTGAACTGGCATAGGACCAAAGAGATCCATATGCAAGAGGTATAAACACCTCACAGCATCTTTGTTTTCAATGCTATTAAAGGTGGATCTAGTCTGCTTGCCCTTTTGACAAGCTGAGCATATTCCATCTTTAATACACTTAACCTGAGGACCATTCCTCACTAACTCTTTGCTATAGAGTTGGCCAATTGTCTTGTAGTTAAGATGGGCTAGCCTCTTGTGCCATTTAACACAATGAGAGACTTTCTCATCAGCTACAAGACACACTGGAGAACCATTGGTCTCACACATAATGTCTAGCAATAGACATTCCTCTTTCTATAACCTGTCAAAATGATCTCTTGATCAATTGACCTCCTGATATGACAACCATCTTTGACAAATGAGATGTCATATCCTAGATCACTCAGCTGACTTATACTAATGAGGTTGTGTTTCAAACCTTTAACATAAGCCACTTGAGTAATAGTTATAAGGTTACAAGAAATGTTACCAAAACCTTTGATGATTCCTTTTTCAGAACCACCAAAGGTGACTTTAGGACCATCCTTGATTGGTGTGTAGTCCTTTAGCAATCCCCTAGTTCCAGTCATGTGTCTAGAACATCCACTGTCCAAGTACCATATTGGGGCATGGCCACTTGGACTTACCTGCAAAATAGATTAGTTGACCTTAGAACCCAAAGAATTCTTGGGTCCTTGCTGCTGGTTAGTTTTCCTCTTAACAAAGCTACCTGTAGATCTACCAACAGGCAATTTTCTACTCAATTTGGCATTAGAATTATGCCAACAGTCTATGGAAAAGTGGCCTATCTTGCCATAACACCAGCACTCAAATCTATTATACCTTTGCTTAGGTACAACCCTAGCTGTTCTATCTACAGCAGGCTTGTTGAGTACTGGGGCTTTGCCCTTAGACTTGGACTGAACAGTCCTAGCAGGTTTAGTAAACCCTAATCCAGTTTTACCTTTTTTATGAACAAATTCATCTATCAAAGGTAGAACAGACTTTGGTTTAGAAAACCTTGCAACAATGTCTCTCTCCTTCTGAAGACTAATCTCCAGATTTCTGATTTGATCATTCTTGAATATTATAGTCCCCATCTGAATAACAGTTATGTTTTTCAGTCTGACTATTTCATTTAACTTTTGATCAATCAGCTTATCAAAATCAGTTGCAGTCACTTTGAGACTTGCAATCTCCTTAGCCTGACTCTTGGCCAAGGATTTGCTTTTCTTAAATGCTTGCAACAGAACTCTATATTCATCAATCAACTGATGAACATCCCCTTCAGATTCAGATCCACTGGCATCACTTGATGCTGATGTAACTGACTCTGAACTAGCACTAGAAATTGAACTTAAAGAACAATTTTGTACCTGACTAGGTCCAGGCTGATCCTGGATTTTGTCACCTTCTGTTAAGGCCATCAGTCCTTGGCACTGATTGTCCTCTTGCTCATATATAGAGTTCATTATCTGGATGAACTCTTCTTCCTCTTCTTCAGCAAACAGTCCTATGTATGCTTCAGCTTCTAACTCAGTTTCTGAAGAAGATATGTCTGACAGGCTTTTTTCCTTCTTGGCAACAAAGGACCTTTCCTTCTTTCCCTTGAATTGAGTCTTTTTCTTATCATTAGACTCTTTCCTTTTCTCTGGACAGTCAGCAATAACATGTCCTTGTCTGTTACAGCAATAGCATACAATTTTTGATAAAGTTGCTTTGCTTGACTTGGACTTCCTCCTGTCTTTCTTTGATGACTTCTTGTTCTGATAATAGTCATCTTTTCCCTATGAAGTGGATGGCTTTGAACTCCACTGTTTCTTCTTTAGGAACTTCTGAAAATGTCTTGTGAAGGCTGCAAAGTCCTCATCACTCTCACTGCTTTCAGAATTCCTGCCTTCTGATTCATCTGACTCAGTATCAGCCACTTTAGGAGGTGGAGATGGAGACTTACTTTTGTATTTCTTGGTGGCTTCTGTTTTGAATGTCACTGCTCTTTCTTTATGCTCACTTCTTGTAGTCTTCTCCTCCTCCTTCCTTACCATCAACTGCATCTCATAGGATAACAACTTTCCAAATAATGTTGGAGGAGGAATATCTGCTAACTTGGCCATTTCCCTTATGACACAAATCTTGGTGTCCCAATCCTTTGTTAGAGACCTTAAGAACTTATCATTCAGCTCATAATTGCTGAATTCTCTTCCATAGGACATTAGCTCATTGACAATCCTATAGAATTTCTTATAGCATTCTGTTATGCTATCAGACCTACCTTGCCTGAAAATTTCATATTCTTGGTTTAACAAAGACTTTCTGTCCTGTCTCACTTCTTCTGAACCCTCCATATACACTATAAGAGTATCCCATATCTCCTTTGATGTCTTACAGTGTATCAAGTTCTGAAATGTAGCATCATCTATGGCACTCACAATGATATTCTGAGCCCTCTTGTCCATGGTGGCCAGAATAATCTCATCTTTTGTCATTTCAGAATAGTCTTTTGGTGTTCTCTGATTTGCATCTAAGACTGAAACCTTCATAGGCACATATGGCCCTTCTTTAACTGTGATATAAATTCTAGGGTCTGAGGCTTCCATAAACAGTCTCACCCTTTCTTTCCAGATCCCAAAGATCTCTTTTCTGCAAATGGGTAACTTCATGGATCCAAGTTCCTTATGATTCTCTGTTGAACCCATTTTCTTGATTTTCTTGATTATGCTGAATCTGTCCTTGATTTCACTGAATCTGCCAATAGGATCTACTCAGACAGTTAAGTACTTTTTGAGGAACCTCCCTCTGATACCACTTGAAAGAAATTGTACCTAATCACCTAGAGGGGGGGGGGGTGAATAGGTGACTTTATCTTTTTAAACTTTTAGGCAGATTATATCACAGATTTATAACTAATTCTTCACAGCAATCAATCAGCAATCACAGAACAAACAAGCACACAGTGAACACACAGATTTATAGTGGTTCCCCAAGGTTTGGGTACATCCACTTTCCCCCTTCGCCTATCTAGTAGTGTACTAGATTCGGCCAAACTCCTCAACTATCTCAGATCCTCAGATCTTACACTCAGAACCCCAAACAGGTTCCTACAGCTCAGGCCCAAGGCCCTACAACTCAGTCTTCTCCAAAGACCTACACTCAGCCACAAGGCCTACACTCAGCCACAAGGCCTACACTCAGCCACAAGGCCTACACTCAGCCACAACAGACCTACACTCAGAGAAATAGATCTCCTACACTCAGGCACACATGCCCTACCACTCAGCCTTTATAATTGCAGGCTTACAAATCAGATCCCTAAGGATCCTACAAGAAATTTAGAATACAAAGTATATACCTATAACTCTGGATAAGAGAGAAGAGTTGATAGGTTCTTGATGAGTTCTTGAATGAACTCTGCTGAGATCAACCTCACTTGGCTTTCTTCAAAGCTTCTTGAATATAGAACACAATAGGATTGATTCTCTGCAGCTGATCTTCAATCACTGCAACTTAAGTTTCAGATCTTAATCTGAAACCTTCTTCATAGTCTGGTTCCAATGGTTGTCTTCTTGGAAGGAGCTCTCTCTCTCCAACATCTTAGATCTACACTTGATTCTTCAATGAATAGCTAGATCTTCTTCTTTGATTGTTGATCTTTTGTTGTTAATCTCATGGACAATCTCTTTCTGTTGACAGAATAAGCCTTTATATAGGCCTTCTTCAAGGTGACCGGCTGATCCAGTTCCTAACAGCTTTTTGACAACTCTGACAGTTGAAGTAGACCGGCTGGAATGGCAGCTGTCAAGTCATCCAGTCAGTTCTTGAAATATCTGTAACTGTCTGAAAGTGTCGAGACAGTCTGTCTTTAAGTGTCGACACTTATAGACCAAGTGTCGACACAAGTTGACTAAGTGTCGACACTAGCCTTCAAGGTGTCGACACAACTCCTTGTGTTGTAGAATTCACTTCTCGACACAGCTTCTTCAATATGTGTCGACACTGATATTGAGTGTCGACACAACACCTTATTCTTCAGTACTTAGTTGATTTCTTATAGGTGTCGACACATCTCCTTGTGTTGACACATCTTCTTGTGTTGAACTTGTTTAGTGTCGACACATCTTCTTGGTGTCGACACATGCCTTCTGTGTTGATTCTTGCTGAGTGTCGACACAGCTCCTTGTGTCGACACATTCTTCTTCTGTTGAGACTTTGGCTGAGTGTCGACACATCTCCTTTGTGTCGACACTTGTACTTAGAATTTTGTTGAACTTTGCTGAGTGTCGACACAACATCCTAGTGTCGACACTTTCTTCATGTACTGAGTCTTCTGCTGTGTGTCGACACATTCTTTGTTATGTCGACACTTACTTCATGTGTTGAGTCTTCTGCTGTGTGTCGACACATTCTTCATTATGTCGATACTTATACTTAGACTCTGCTGAAATTTGTTGAGTGTCGACACAGCCTCCAAGTGTCGACACTTTCTGATTGTAGACACAATTCATCTAGGTGTCGACACTGCTGTTAAGTGTCGACACAGCTTCACTGGATTTTTCTTCATTGAGTGTCGACACAGCCTTCATGTGTCGACACTTTCTGTCTGGTGTCGACTCTGCATCCCTGGTGTCGACACAATTACTACAAGTGTCGACACTGCTTGTCTGGGTGTCGACATAATTCTTCTTAAGTGTCGAAACTTTCCTTCTAGGTGTCGACACATGGACTTAGAAACTTTTCATCTTTCCCTGCAAATACTTAACCTGCACAAGGCAACTCAAAATATATCAAATACATTTTGATGTATATCATTGAGTGGGGTGAGGCTTCTTCAAATCAGGTACATTCATTCCAATGTACCCAACAATCTCCCTCTTCCAAGCCGCCACCTCCTCTCACCATCTTCAACCCGACCACCACCATCACTAGCCGGCCGACCACCTATCTCCTCCACCCGAGCACCCCCCCCCCCCTTTGAAGAGAACCCGGCCGCCCCTCTTCACGTGAAGTTTTATCCGAGAAGGGCCTCCTTCTACGGCGAGGAATCTGGACTTTGGTGTGAAGCGGCCAAGGAGGATGATCTATCTCTCCATCCGGCGCGACTCCGGCGGAACCATGGAAGAGCGATCCTTCAAAGGTAGTCGGAATCATCTATTCCGACGTGGGTAACGATCCTCTCCACTCACGTGTGATTCCCTCTTGATATTCTAGTGGTCGGAAAGATTTTTGCGTTGGATTTGAATCGTTAGATTCTTCGTGGTTTTCCTTTTGATTTGCATCAATCTTAATCGCGTTATTTCCGAAAGGGTTTGGCGAGCCCCGTAGTTTTGTTGGGAGAGATCTACCATTTTTCGATCGCATTTTGGGTAGATCTCTTTTGGTACAACCATCGCTCGGTCGGACCCAATATTGGTCCTCTTAGCTTGGGAGAACGTCGGCCTATAGCCGTTCGTTTGACCTTCCCGCGGAGTAGCTACCGTACGTTGGTGAACTGTGATAAATCGTTTGCGAGTGCGCCGCGGTTAAACCTAGTGCGAGTGTGATTGTTGAATTAGAGTGGCGTCCGCTTTATTCCCGTAACCCATATTGTGTCCGCGGTAGAGGCCTACATCAATTTTGGTATCAAAGCGAGGTTCTTGTCAATTTTTTAATTGACACCCTCCACTCTTATTTAGCACGTTAACCTGCACTTGTGTTTGCACGTTAGTTGTCACAAAAAAAAAATATCAAAAAAAAAACTTTACTTTTGTTCTGCCAATAGCGGCTTAGATTTCTTATTTTTCAGCCAAAAAAAATCAAAATAAATTTTTTAATAATCCTCTTTTTATTTCCTGTAAGAAAATCAAAAAAAAATTATTTTCCTATAGTCATTAAACGGGATTAATTCCTTCGTTGGTCTGTCTAAGTCTGTTGTCCTCATTCTTGCATGCACACTAGGCTCGGTACGGAATATCCTCCATCATCTTCTAATATGGATGATGACCGGGGTGAGGGTCGTGGCCTCACTGAGATTGAGGAACTCCGTCAGGATTTCACGGAGCAGTTGACGGCTATTAGGGAGGCACTTCACGGACTGGGGTTACCACAAGGGGCACCCCGTAATCAACCCGCTCACCAATGGGTGGGAGAAAATCACAATCCTTACCCCCACCCTCCTAATGAGCACGCTCCTCGAGCACCGTACGAGTTTGACCTTACTCGGGCCATCCGAGTCAAGCCACCATCCTTTGATGGATTAGGAGATCCCCAAGTCTTCCAGGACTGGATCATGGAGATCGAATGTTATTTCGAGTGGTATACTCTGAACGACGCGGATAAAGTGCAAGTAGCGAGGATGAAGTTGCTAGGGTGTGCTAAGATATTTTGGTTGAATGAGGAGCAGCGCTTGAGAGTCAAGTACGGAGCGTTGCCCATAGGCTGGGATGCAATGAAGGCTAGGCTGACGGAACAGTACGTCCCTACTTACCATCGAACACAGATGTTCGATGATTTAGCTACCCTTAAGCAAGGGACTAGGTCGATGATCGAGTATATGAGTCTGCTGAAGGACATGATGGTTAGGTGTGATGTGAAAAAGATGCCCGAGCTCACCCTCTCCAGGTTCCGCAAGGGACTAAACCCCAACGTCCAAGGAAAGCTTCTGCGCTATGGTCACACTGACTTGCACACCACTTTCAACGCTGCCTTAGATATTGAGCAGCACAATGCGCTTAAAGGCAAGTCTCGCTCGTTCCAAAAGGGCAAGTCCATTTTAGGACCGCCTCCCACCGCCACCTATAAAGCAAAAGGAAAGTATCAGCCCCCGACTCGACCTCCATAGTCATAACGGCTAGGAATGATAGAAACCCCTCTGGTGAGAGAGTCCCGGTGGGTAGGGTCAACAGAACGAATGTCACCTGTTACGCTTGCGGGATCCAAGGACACTATGCTAGTGATTGTCCTACTACACCCAAACCATTAGCCCTGTTAGATTCCACCGGTGGGACGGACGACATTACTTACGAGGCGGGAGAAGAGAGCGAGTCGGACGGAGTGCCTAGTGATATGGAGGATGACTCCCATATGATGGTTATGTAGTGTATTCTGGCGACCCCTCGAGCATTAGACGATTGGAATAGGACGAACATTTTCACGTTGAATTTTAAGAGTGGTGAAAAATGGTGTAGGTTGATCATTGATAGCGGTAGTTGCATGAACGTAATTTCTGAAACTGCGGTGAGACGAATGTCTCTTGTTGCCGAGCCGCACCCTCACCCTTATAAGGTGGCATGGGTAGACAAGTCGTTCCTCCCTGTATCGAAGCGATGCTTGGTACCCCTTACCATCAAAGCTTACTCTGAGCAGATTTGGTGTGACGTCATCCCTATGGATGCTTGTCACGTTTTGTTGGGTCGCCCTTGGTTGTATGATCATAACGTCACCCACTTTGGTCGGGCCAATACTTACGAGTTTAAATTTAATGGCAAAACAATTTTCTTAAAACCCGCCCCGCCAAAGGATCCTTCGGCCCCCTCCAAGGATACAGTCATCCCGGTCGAGAAGAAAACGTTGAGCCTGATAGGGAAGAAAGAATTGAAGTGTACTACCTTTTTAGACGGCGTCCTATATGCATTAGTGTGTCTACAAGTTAAGGAAGATGCGGCCACTTTGAGAATTTGTCGCCGGCGCTGAGAACACTATTAGAGGAGTTTATGGACGTGTACCCGGACGAGCTTCTGTCTGAGTTACCCCCATTGTGGGATATCCAGCACGCCATTGATTTCATTCCGGGTTCCTCATTGCCCAACCTCCCACATTATCGGCTAAACCCTTCCGCACACTTAGAGTTACAAACCCAGATTTCAGATTTATTACAAAAGGTTTTATCCGCCACAGCAAGAGCCCGTGCGCCGTACCCGCCTTATTGGCCCCCAAGAAGGACGGCTCTTGGAGGATGTGTGTGGATAGTAGAGCCATTAATAAAATCTCAATTAAGTATCGCTTTCGCATCCCTCGCTTGGATGATTTATTGGACATGTTAGCCGGTGCCACGATTTTCTCGAAATTGGATCTTAGGAGTGGCTACCATCAGATCCAAATTAGGGAAGGTGACGAGTGGAAAACCGCCTTTAAATCTAAGGAAGGGCTCTACGAGTGGTTAGTTATGCCGTTTGGGCTTTCCAATGCACCGAGCACGTTTTCGAGGATGATGACCCACGTCTTCCAACCCTATATGGGAAAATTCATTGTGGTATATTTTGACGACATTTTGGTTTTTAGCACCTCCACGATTGATCACGAGTCACATTTAAAAGTCATCCTTACCACGCTGAGATCGGAAAAATTATTCGTGAATATTAAGAAGTGTACCTTCCATGTGACATCGATTGAGTTCCTCGGTTATATTGTGAGTTCGAAGGGGATCCACGTAGACCCCAATAAGGTACAAGCCATTAGAGATTGGACCGAGCCCGCCAATCATCGGGATGTTAGGAGTTTTCACGGGCTCGTTACATTTTATCGGCGATTTATTAAGGATTTAAGTAGTATTATGGCCCCCATTACCGAGTGCATGAAAAAAGGTGAATTTACATGGACGAACTCGGCCGCTACGACATTCCAATTAATTAAATCGCGCATGTCGGAAGCCCCCCTTTTGCGACTACCGGATTTTACCAAAGTTTTTGAGTTGTCATGTGATGCTTCTGGAGTGGGAATTGGTGGAGTGTTGAGTCAGGAAGGCCACCCTGAGGGGTATTTCAGTGAGAAACTAGCAGATCTGAAATTAAATTATTCCAATTATGATCGAGATTTTTACGCGGTCATTCGATGCCTCCAACATTGGCGGCATTATTTACTTCCTAAGGAGTTTGTCATCCTACCCGATCATGAAGCGCTAAGGTTTATTAACTCTCAAACTAAGGTTAGTCCTAGACACGACAAATGGGTCTCCTATCTTCAGGAGTATACTTTCGTTATCAAACACCTTAAGGGGACTCTCAACCGCGTAGCCGACGCCCTTAGTCGTGTTTCGTTATTGCTCTCCATGCTAGAAGTTAAGGTGATTGGCTTCGATAGGATTAAGGATGAGTACATCCACTGCCCAGATTTTAAGGATATCTATTTCGCCACTCAAGACGACTCGCCTACAACCATTACTTCTTCTTACATTCGGGATAGCTATTTATTTAACCATTTGAAGCTATGCATCCCCCGTTCCTCCATGCGACACTTCATAGTGTGGGAATTGCATGGCGGAGGGTTAGGTGGACACTTTGGCCGTGACAAGACGATCACGTTAGTTGAAGTCAAGTTCTATTGGCCCGGTCTTAAGGCCATGGTTAGTAAGGTCGTGGGAAGTTGCCGAGCATGCCATTTGGCTAAGGGGAACAAAACTAATGTGGGGATTTATACCCCTCTTCTAATTTCTTTTATTCCCTGGGAAGACGTTAGCATGGACTTCATTCTCGGCCTCCCAATCACATTTCGACGTCACGACTCTATCTTAGTTGTTGTAGATCGTTTCTCTAAAATGGCCTATTTTATCGCGTGCAATAAAACCAACGATGCGTCACACGTTGCACAATTATATTTTAAAGAGGTAGTTGGCCATCGAGGAGTTCCAAAGTGTTGGGTATTGTATCCACAACGTACATGATTTGAAGAAGCCCGTGAACAAGCTAAGGTAAATAGACAATGTATTTGATAAAATATTTCAAGTTGTGCTTGCAGTTATTCCACGCTAAGTGCACACCAATGTCAGGGTACAGTAGGTCAATATATAAGGGTCTGCACGACGTAATCCCTCGTTGAGCAGATCAGTGTGTTGGCCTACGTGTACTCTCTCTATTGGACTTTACTTACTTTCAAGTACAGGGCTGTGATTATGCAAGAGCAGACAAGGAGCAAGGATGGGTCAAAGAGCAGCTCATGGGCGGAAAGACGAAAAATCGTCTAAGTGTTAATCGACGAGAATCACCAAGTGATTCTCGCCGATTCGGTGAGAATCATTGGCTGATTCTTGCCGTCTCTATCCGGCTAAAACAGTGCGTGCAAACAAGTCAACTTCGACGAGAATCACCTTTGATTCTCGCCGAATCGTCTAGAATCACCTTTGATTCTCGACGATTCGACGAGAATCACCTTCGATTCTCGCCGATTTTTCCTTGGGCGAATTCTGGAACCCGCTGGACCGGCTTCAGCCGCTGGCGTTGTTTTGAACCGGGCTTAGGGTTTCTTCAGGTGGGACCCATAACGGTCATAATGGAGTATTCTACCGTATAAATACACGCGTATTTTGAACAGTAAGAAGACACAGAAAAAGATGAAGCCGAGCCACCGACCTTGACCTAAATCGCGATACCAGCTCCGCCGTCGTTGCCGCTCATGCTAGTCGATCGCCGGCCGTTTGATCGTGATTCTTCTAGATCTTCCGGCGACAGAAGCTTAGCCAAGCGTAGCGTCTCACGAGTCTAACCAGAGATCCTTTGTTTCTTGATTCGTTGATCGGGAAAACCTTCCCCTTCTAAATCGATCGAGACGATCGATCCTAGTGTGACCGTTGGTAGACCTTGCTAGCTTTGCTATGAAGATTGAATCTCCAAAGTATAGCAGCTACACACCGATGTCGCCACCGATCCCGAGAACCAAGCCGCTGCCCTTCTTGCCGCCGCCGGTTTTGGGGAGATTCTCTCCAAGAGAGATCTAGGGTTGTGGACTCTTTGTTGACTTCAAGAACACGTCATCGAACGAAGAGGGACACCTTAGTCTCCAAAAGTTGTTTGTATTTCTTATACATTCTAGTTTCATTTTTGTTGTAAAGGAACGTTGGTTCCTAGTTGTAAGGGTTGGGTGCAACCCGTGTTGTGGGAGTGTTGTCTCCTACGTATGGAAGGGTTCCTTCCAATAGTGCAAGGATTGGATTTCAATCCTGTTGGTGAAGTGACCGAGTCGTCCCTTGTTGGGAGATAGGTCGAAGGGGGAAAGTGGATGTACCCAAATCGGGGAACCACTATAAATTGCTTGTGTATTTTCTTTGCTGTGCTGTTTTGTTTTCGTGTGCAGGTACAATTTTAATTCCGCAAAAACGCTGCACGTCACCTATTCCCCCCCCCCCTAGGTGAAGGTAGTTGACACTAGGTGGACTTTCAAGTGGTATCAAAGCCAGGTTCCTCATCAAAAAGGTTCATACCTCTAGTATAATCCTGCCGCTAGTGTCAAGAAGAAGGCAAACATCTACTATGGACGGGCTCAAGTACACAGGCAAGATCCCAGTGTGCACCAGGCTCAACTTTCCTATCTGGAAGGAAAGGATCAGGTTCTACATGGAAGCAGTTGATCCTCGACTCTTCATGATCGTGGAGGAGGGACCTTATGTCCCCACTAAGGTCTCCACCATTGATCCTACCAAGAAAGTGCCAAAGAAAATTTCTGAAATGGACAAGGACGAGATGGTGCTAGTGGGACTTGACAAGAAGGCGCAGAACATTCTGGTCAGTGTGGTCGATGACTCAATGATGCAGAACTTCTGCAACTGCAGGACAACAAAGGAGATCTGGCACTGCCTGATTATCCTAATGGAGGGCACTGATGAAGTGAGGGATGATCGGAGATCTCTTCTGAACCAGAAATATGAGGCCTTCAGACAGGGGCCTAAGAAAAAGATCGGAGTCACCTTCGAGAACTTCCTCAAGATTGTCAATGCCCTCAAAGGATATGGAAGAGTGTTCATTGATGGTGAACTTAATGATAAATTCCTTAGGTCCCTTACTAAGGAATGGGACACAAAGATCTGCGCCATCCGAGAGTTTGGCAGACTTGCTGAAACAGACCCGCAAATTCTGTTTGGGAAGCTGATGTCCTATGAGCTTCAACTGAACACCAGGAAAGCAGAAGAAGAAGCAGAGAAGGCTGCAGCCAAGGAAAAGACTGTGGCTCTGAAAGCCATTCACTCCAGAAAGGGCAAGGGTGCGGTTTCATACCGTGCCAGGAAAAAGGATGAGGAGGAGGACTCCGAGCCATGCTCCTCCAGTTCAGAGCTGTCTGAGGAGGATTTCTTACTCATCACCCGAGAATTCAAGAAGTTCCTCAAGATGAGGAATGAAAGAAAGAGAGACAGCTCCTCCTCCATGCATCAGAAGAAAAATTATTCTTCTGACAGGTATGCTTCTAAACCGAATAAACATCGCTCATCTGACATTATTTGTTTTGGATGCAATAAGCCAGGAGACGTCGTGGCCGACTGCCACCAAGGCAAGAGAGAAAAGGGGAAGGGAGAGGAGCACAAGTCTTCTAGAGATAAGAAGAAAGAGAGGAGCTACATCGCCAAAAAGCCAAAGACACTGAGTGAATCTGATTACTCAGACTCCAGTGATGATGAGGAAGCCTACTTCGGGCTAGTGGGTCGCTCCGACTCAGAAGGAGAATGCCCCCTATTTACTGGGAAGGTAAAAGCTCACACCCCTCTCTCCGACTCTGACTCTGATCCTGAGTCTCAGGATGATGACCCTAAGGATAGCCTTTCGGCCCGTGAAGCGGAGCTCCTCGAGAAGTATGAGCTTCTGCTCAACACTTTCGAGGAGTGCCATAAGAGATTGAAGGCTGAGAAAAAGGAAGTGAAATACCTTAATGGTGAGAGTGTCTCCCTAAGGGAAGAGATCACCAGTTTGATCTCTCTCTGACAGGAGCACCTAGACCTGACTTCAAAGCATTTAGAGTCTCTTAAGCTCCTTGATCTTAAGCAGGAGGAAGTTGACAAGTTGGAAGAACAACTTGCGGCAGGAAGGAAGATCGTCAAGAGCTTCTCTATGCCAAAAACAGTTCTTCTAGTGGTTGATACCTTCTCTGCTCAGGCCAAAGGAGCTGGCTTGGGGCATGTAGGGGTATCTGGTTCCTCATCCAGGAGAAACAGGAACCAGAGGAAGAATAAGGCCGCCAAGAAGGCCTCTGCTGCTGAAAAGGGAAAGGCTCTGCTCAGTCCTGTTGCGTTCAGAAAGCCTAGCTTTCCTTGCAACCAACATGACTTTGAATCAACCTTTGGTCATCATTTTCGGCCCTCGGTTGCAAAGCCAAAGAGCCAATATGATGGTTGGACTTTTCCCCGGAACTTCGGTGAGAGTGCCTTCAAGGCACCTTATGAGGAAATCCACATGGGAAATTATGGTCAATTCTCTAGCGGCCATAATGGAAAGCAGGCACCAAGAGCCAAGCCTGTTATACTGAAGAAACAGAAGGTGAAGAAGTCATGTGACTTCAATCACTATGAGGCCTCCACCTCCAGATCCAAGGCCTCGGTTGTACCCACCATTCCCAGGGTAAAGCAGGAGTCTAGGAAGAGGTACAACAGATTTGACTGTTGGTGTTGTGGCAAAGTCGGTCACTTTGTCGTGGATTGTTGGTTTAATCTGAGGTATAACGAGACTCCCTATGTTAGCAATGCGAGGCCGACCACTCGTAGGGTTAACCACCCGAGGGGGAGTATGCTAACCAAGAATCTAGGACCCAAGTTCGATTGGGTTCCTAAGGGAAATTAATTTTGTTTTGCAGGAATGTCCAAAGGCCACCAAAACGTCAATATGGTACTTGGACAGTGGATGCTCCCGGCATATAACTGGGACAAGAAGCCTGCTGCGTGATTACACTCCAGTCGCGAATGGACCCAAAGTCATCTTTGGGGGGTCAGATCGAGGAGTCACCAGAGGTTACGGTATGATTTCTAACGGTATAATCTCTATCACCGACGTGGCTTATGTTGAAGGGTTAAACCATAACCTGATCAGTGTAAGTCAGTTATGTGAAAAAGGTTATGACGTTATGTTCTGCAAGGATAAATGCCTGATAATATCATGTGCCTCTTTTGAGACGGTATTAACAGGCATTAGGAGCCGAAATATCTTCTGCTTAAATTTTCTTAGTTTAGATTCATCTACCCCCGTATGTCTAGTGGCAACATGCAGTGCATCTCTTTGTGAACAATGGCACAAGAGATTGGCACATGTTAATTTCAAAACAATTAGTATGTTGTTTTCTAAAAACTTAGTAAGGGATGCTCCCATTATCAAGTGCATCAAAGATAGCGCCTGTCCTGCATGCCAGATGGGCAAACAGACTCGGGCTACCTTTAAGAGCATTGCAGACAAAGACTCTTCCCGATGTCTTTACCTTCTACTTATGGACTTGTTTGGTCCAATGCAAGTTCATAGCTTGGGAGGCAAGTCCTATACGCTAGTGATAGTTGATGATCATTCTCGGTTTACATGGGTGTTCTTCTTAAAACGAAAGTCGGATACGTTTGACATCTTCACTAGTTTTGTCAAGCAGGTTCAGAACGAATTTAACTGCTCAGTGGTCAAAATCAGAAGTGACCATGGAACATAATTCGAATCTGGTGCCATGACAGAGTTTTGTGAAGAATAAGGTATATTTCATGAGTTCTCCTCCCCGCACACTCCTCAGCAAAATGGAGTTGTGGAGAGCAGAAATAGAACTCTCATTGAAGCCTGCACGACAATGTTGAAAGACGCTTCTCTCCCAGAATACTTCTGGGCAGAGGCGGTCAATACAGCTTGTCATGTACAAAACCGAGCATTGATCAACAAGCATCATCGTAAGACGCCTTATGAGCTACTGAGAGGCAGGAAACCAACCATGTCCTACTTGAGGATCTTTGGTTGCAGATGCTATGTACTGAATAATGGGAAGTACCCGCATACTAAATTTGGTGAAAAATGCTTCAAAGGCATATTCTTGGGCTATAGTTCCCACAGTCGGGCATATAGGGTCTTCAATAAGAAAACCCTAGTGGTAGAAGTATCAATTAATGTTGTATTTGATGAAGGAAGTTTGCTTAACAGTAATTCTTCCAGCGGTATTCTTGAAGATGCAGGTACAAGACTTGAACAGCTGAGTCTCGATGAGACCGCTAAAGATGAAACTCCTAAGTACGTCAAAGTTTCCACCTCAACGTCAACTGGGACTATTGAAGATCAAAATGGCACAAATCTCTTAGAAGAAGGAGAAGCCCAAGAACTAGTCGAAGCTCCAGACGCCAGACTTCTAGAGCTCCGGCATGTGAGGGATCATCCTAGAGATCAGATCATCGGAGATCCTCGTGACGGTGTCAGAACTCGAAGAGGTACTATTAACGAGATTTTGCATCTTAGCTTCCTGTCACAGGTTGAGCCAAAGAAGTTCGACGAGGCGAACAAAGATGCGGCATGGATTTTGGCCATGCAAGATGAACTACATCAATTCGAATGATGCAACATTTGGACGCTGGTTCTCAGACCACACAAGCAGAATGTGATTGGCACCAAGTGGATCTTCAAAAACAAACTGGATGAACATGGTGTCATCATAAAGAACAAGGCCAGGCTGGTGGCTCAAGGTTACAGACAGGAGGAGGGGATTGACTTCGACCAGACCTTTGCACCAGTGGCAAGGCTCGAGGCAATCAGATTGTTCCTGGCGTATGCTTCGCACAAAGGATTCACAGTCTATCAAATGGATGTGAAATCAGCATTCTTGAACGGAGACCTGAAAGAGGAAGTATAAGTCGCTCAACCCCCAGGTTTTGTCAATCCTACTTATCCCAATCATGTATATTTTCTTAATAAAGCTCTATATGGTTTAAAACAAGCTCCACGAGCTTGGTATGAGACTTTATCTAGTTTTCTTCTTGAGAACAAGTTCTCTAGAGGTAAAATAGATAAGACATTGTTTCTCAGGGAAGTCAAAGGCAAGATTTTGCTGGTGCAAATCTATGTCGATGACATTATATTCGGCTCAACGGACAATAATCTTTGCAAAACGTTTTCTAAACTTACGCAAGGAAAGTTTGAAATGAGCAGTATGGGAGAGCTAAAGTATTTCTTGGGACTTCAAGTGAAACAGTCTGAGGATGGAATCTTCATCTCTCAGACGAAGTTCACAAATGAACTCCTCAAGAAATTCGGTATGGAGAATGCAACCTCTATGAGGACTCCAATGGGATCCACTATGTCTCTGGATAAGGATAAGAAAGGTAAACCTTTCAATGAAACCAAATACAGAAGCATCATTGGATCCCTACTCTACCTTACTGCCAGTAGACCGGATATCATGTTCTCCACATGTGTCTGTGCCAGATATCAGGTGAACACTAAGGAATCTCATTATGTCGCTGCAAAGCGAATTCTAAGATACCTTAAAGGTACTCCCAATCTTGGCTTGTGGTACCCGAGAAACAATGATGTCGAGCTCATAGGTTTTTCAGATGCTGATTTTGCAGGGAGTAGGGATGACAGGAAAAGCACTTCCGGGATGTGTCAATTCCTCGGAAGAAGGCTTATCTCATGGAACAGCAAGAAGCAGAATTGTGTAGCTACCTCCACAGCAGAGTCTGAGTACATCTCGGCAGGCAGCTGTTGCGCACAACTCCTATGGATCAGAAACCAGTTAGCCGACTACGACCTTCAGTTCAAGGAAGTACCAATGTACTGCGACTCCTCCAGTGCAATTGCAATTGCCAACAATCCGGTATCGCACAGCAGAACGAAGCATATTGAAGTGCGCTACCACTTCATTCGGGAGCACGTTGAGAACAAGGACATCTCTCTCTGTTATGTCCCCACGGACAAGCAGATTGCAGATATTTTCACAAAGCCCTTAGACGAAGCCAAGTTCAGTCTTTTCAAAACTGAATTGGGGATGCTAAACTATGAGGAATGAAGACTACAGAAACTCCAGGCTCATGCATCTAGGGGAGCCTCTGCCAGGAACTCAAGTGTGAGCACAGGTGCAAGAACTGAGGGGGAGAAAGGGGTCAAATGCAACAGACCCAGATTTACAGAAGCCGAAAAGGGGGAGATTACCCTCTCGGCTAAGGCTAAGGTGGCTCCAAGTTTGCTCTCAAGAAATTGGTATTGGTAATGAATATCTCTCTCAACTCAATTTCAAGTTTATGATTTTCATTCTCATACGCTCTATTCACCTTAGCTTGTAGGGTTTAGGCTTCTTCAAATAGGGGGAGTTTGTTGGGTATTGTATCCACAACGTACCTGATTTGAAGAAGCCCCTGAACAAGCTAAGGTAAATAGACAATGTATTTGAGAAAATATTTCAAGTTGTGCTTGCAGTTATTCCACGCTAAGTGCACACCAATGTCAGGGTGTAGTAGGTCAATATACACGGGTTAGCACGATGTAATCCCTCATTGAGTAGATCAGTGTGTTGGCCTACGTGTACTTTCTCTATTGGAGTGTACTTACTTTCAAGTACAGGGCTGTGATTATGCAAGAGCAGACAAGGAGCAAGGATGGGTCAAAGAGCAGCTCATGGGCGGAAAGACAAAAAATCGTCTAAGTGTTAATCGACGAGAATCACCAAGTGATTCTCGCCGATTCGGGGAGAATCACTAGTGATTCTCGCCGATTCATCGAGAATCATTGGTTGATTCTCGCCATCTCTATCCGGCTAAAACAGTACGTGCAAACAAGTTAACTTCGACGAGAATCACCTTTGAGTCTCGCCGAGTCGTCGAGAATCACCTTTGATTCTCGACGATTCGACGAGAATCACCTTCGATTCTCGCCGATTTTGTCTTGGGCGAATTTTGGAACCCGCTGGACCGGACTCAGCCGCTGGCGCTGTTTTGAACTGGGCTTAGGGTTTCTTCAGGTGGGACCCATAACGGTCATAATGGAGTATTCTACCGTATAAATACACGCGTATTTTGAACAGTAAGAAGACACAGAAAAAGACAAAGCCGAGCCGCCGACCTTGACCTAAATCGCGATACCAGCTCCGCCGTCGTCGTCGCTCGTGCTAGTCGATCGCCGGACGTTTGATCGTGATTCTTCTAGATCTTCCGGCGATAGAAGCTTAGCCAAGCGTAGCGTCTCACGAGTCTAACCAGAGATCCTTTGTCTCTTGATTCGTTGATCGGGAAAACCTTCCCCTTCCGAATCGATCGAGACGATCGATCCTAGTGTGATCGTTGGTAGACCTTGCTAGCTTTGCTACGAAGATTGAATCTCCAAAGTACAGCAGCCACACACCGTTGTCGCCACCGATCCCGAGAACCAAGCCGCTGCCCTTCTTGCCGCCGCCGGTTTCGGGGAGATTCTCTCCAAGAGAGATCTAGGGTTGTGGACTCTTTGTTGACTTCAAGAACACGTCATCGAATGAAGAGGGACACCTTAGTCTCCAAAAGTTGTTTGTATTTCTTATACATTCTAGTTTCATTTTTGTTGTAAAGGAACGTTAGTTCCTAGTTGTAAGGGTTGGGTGCAACCCGTGTTGTGGGAGTGTTGTCTCCTACGTGTGTAAGGGTTCCTTCCGATAGTGCAAGGATTGGATTTCAATCCTGTTGGTGAAGTGACCGAGTCATCTCTTGTTGGGAGATAGGTCGAAGGGGGAAAGTGGATGTACCCAAATCGGGGAACCACTATAAATTGCTTGTGTATTTTCTTTGCTGTGCTGTTTTGTTTTCGTGTGCAGGTACAATTTTAATTCCGCAAAAACGCTGCACGTCACCTATTCCCCCCCCCCCCTAGGTGAAGGTAGTTGACACTAGGTGGACTTTCACAAAGTCTATAGTTACTGATAGGGATGTGAAGTTTACTAGTTATTTTTGGAAGACCCTGTGGACGATTATGGGCACCAAACTTCTATTCTCTTCCGCGTACCATCCGCAGACGGATGGGCAAATAGAAGTTGTGAACAGTAGTTTAGGTAGTTTGCTTCGATGACTTGTGGGAGACCACAAGGGTACATGGGACCTTATCCTCCCTCATGCTCAGTTAGCGTATAATAATTCCAAAAATAGGTCCACGGGTTTGTCCCCGAATAAGATCGTGCACGGTTATAAAGCACCCGTGCCACTTGACTTGATTTCGTTACCGCCATCTTTTAAGTCAAGTCAATTTGCACAGGACTTTGCCTCTCACATCCATAATCTTCACAAACGCATAAATGAAACGCTTACAACTCAATACGCGTCTTATCAAGCTCATGCCAACGCACATAAGAGAGTGTCTCACTTGAAAGTGGGCGATTTAGTCATGGTACGTCTCATCCCTGAACGGTTGCCTACGGGCACCTTAAAAAAGTTAGCGGATCGGCGAGCGGGACCTTTTCGGATTTTAAAACGGTTAGGAGACAATGCATTTCTTTTAGAATTGCCAACTGATTGGGGTATTTCCCCTGTTTTTAATGTTTTGGATTTAACGCCATATATTGCTCTGCCACTAGAATTATCTTCCTGTCCGTTTAGTTCCACTATAGATTCTCATGGGTATGGGGTTGAGGGGGGTAAGGGCTCACTCTCTCCGTCGGTCTCCAACTGAGGTACGCTACATGTTGATAATATTGATTTTCCCCCTTTGCTGCCTAATGCTTTTCCCAGGTTTGTCAGGACAACATTTTTTCCATACAGGATTCTCCAGGATGATGTGTTTCCCACTGCAGATGGCGATGTGCGCCGCTACTTGATTTGATGGCGTGATCGCCCCGCCTCTGATGACTCTTGGCTCCCGAAAGCGGAGGTGGCTCTCTTGGATGGTGTTCTTCTCCGGCGGTATCTTCAAGACCACTCATCGGTGATGAGTCCTTTCAAGCGGGGGAGGATTGGTGGCGACGCCGGCCCCCAAGTTGACGACGGCCCCCAAGTTAACGACGGCCCCCAAGTTGACGACGACCCCCCAAGTTGTTGATGATGGCACGCTAACAGAAGACCCTCCATTATCTCCAACAAAGGACTCGCGTCGCCATGGTGTTCGTATGGAGTGACGCTACAATTTCCGCCCTCGACGCAGGACAAATAACTAGTTGAACTTATATTATTATTAGCTTAAGAGCATTCATATTTTATTATGCTATTTTATTTGGAGTATGTTATTTTGGGCTGCATGTAGCCATTGAGTGTTTTATTTTTATTTGAGCTACATATAGCCAAGACTTGGTGTTAAGCCTATATATAGGCATGTAAGGTTTTGTTTAACTTAAGTTGAATGAGAAGAAACCCTAAATTTCATTTTCTTGCTAATCTTCCTCTCTCTCTACCTCTCCTAGCTGCCACCCTCCACTCCCTCTCTCTCTCTCTAAAGCATTCGGCCAGCCCTCTCCTTCATCTCCCTCTTCCAAGCCGCCACCTCCTCTCACCATCTTCAACCCGACCACCAACATCCCTAGCCGGCCGGCCACCTATCTCCTCCACCCGAGAACCCCCCCTTTGAAGAGAACCCGACCGCCCCTCTTCACGTGAAGTTTTATCCGAGAAGGGCCTCCTTCTACGGCGAGGAATATGGACTTTGGTGTGAATCAGATAGGCGGACGATCTATCTCTCTATCCGGCGCGACTCTGGTGGAACCGTGGAAGAGCGATCCTTCAAAGGTAGTCGGAATCATCTATTCCGACGTGGGTAATGATCCTCTCCACTCACGTGTGATTCTCTCTTGATATTCTAGTTGTCGGAAAGATTTTTGCATTGGATTTGAATCGTTAGATTCTTCGTGGTTTTCCTTTTGATTTGCATCAATCTTAATCGCGTTATTTTCGAAAGGGTTTGGCGAGCCCCGTATTTTTGTTGGGAGAGATCTACCATTTTTCGATCGCATTTTGGGTAGATCTCTTTTGGTACAACCATCGCTCGGTCGGACCCAATATTGGTCCTCTTAGCTTGGGAGAACGTCGGCCTATAGCCGTTTGTTTGACCTTCCCGCGGAGTAGCTACCATACGTTGGTGAACTATGATAAATCATTTGCGAGTGCGCCGCGGTTAAAGCTAGTGCGAGTGTGATTTTGGAATTAGAGTGGCATCCGCTTTATTCCCATAACCCATATTGTGTCCGTGATAGAGGCCTACATCACACAATCTCATAAGGAGGGTGCAGGGGGATGTCCCGCTCGTCTTCAAGAGAGGAAAGCTAAAGAAAGAAGTATTATCAAGTAGAAAGGAGAAGCGCGATTAGCTTACCTCCCACGAGCGGGACGGGGGCGAGGTTGTCCAAATTCCAGCGCAGGAAGGTGACTTCAAATTTCTTCCTGGCAAACAACCCGCATAGCTCTGCTTCATGGCCCCCCAGGCTAAGGGGCAGGAGCTCGCCTCGCTGAGCTGGACCGCGAGAAGGGGACGTTGTCGAAGTTCCCCTTGACAAACACGAATTTCTTTAGCCAATTATGGCTCTTATTGACGGTCTCCCTCACCTTGACGTAGCCGCTGGAGAAGTAGGTGGTCCCGTCCTTGTTCGCTCGGAAGGAGAACAGCTTGTGGAAGACCGCAAGGCTGACCTCAACCCGCTCTTCCCGCAGGAAGCAGGCGAATCCGACCATAACGGCTATGGAATTAGGGGTCATCTAGCCCGGGACGACTCCGAAATATTTCAATATCTGGCGAACCTCAGGCCATAGGGCAAGCCAGAGGCCCACCTCGAAGTGTGCCACGGGGATGGCAAGCTCCTCACCTGGGAGGTCGTTTATCTTTTCCCCATTCCCTAAGTCGCCTCGCCATGAAGCCTGGCGGTATGTAGTCGCTTATGATGTCGAAGAACTCGCCTTCTGAAATATATAATAAACTAAGCTGCAAGTACCTTGATGAGGCTTGCAGGTGTCTGCTAATCTCTGCAATAAAAAGAGTTAGCAGCAGATATGATGAAAAGACTAAGCTGCAAGTACCTGGACGGAACTTGCGAGTGCTAACTGTTGATGAGATAAGGTCGATATGACCAAATAGCAGAGGAAATATCTGATGAACTCTGTTAATAATTGAATGAAGATCAGACCAAAAAGCAGTGATCTTCTTGCTATATTAGAGATGTCTTCAACATGAAGTCCAGATCAATAAGTCGAGCGTTGACGTTTGATAAGAGTAGTGAAGAGCTTATAAGTGATCATCTGATAGAGCTTTGAGCAAGCAATGCATATAAGATGAGCATAAGCAAAGTGAATGTTGCGAATTCTTTTGGTATGTTGGATTAACCTGTTCACCTGTGAAAAAGGCAGTTGAGAAAGAAGGAGGTCTATACTCGGAGATGACCAAGAAAGACTGGATGCTGCCACAGGAGATCACTCGTGGGCCTTATGCATCGCTTGCCTAAGAAAGGTCATCAAGAGTATACTCCTACCAAGAGAGGGCTAGCTGCGCATCCTCTAGGAGGGCACAGAAGAGAAAAGCAAGGGAAATCCTGAGAAGGATCGCTAGATGCACTGATCACATGCTTCGGGTTACTACGTCACTGATCAATGAGACTGGTTGCGCCAAGAGCCCTATAGCTTGTCTGTGGATTGATCAGAGGAGTTGAGGACCCCGCGAAAGCATGGATTGAGTGCACTAGTGAGCGTTCGGCCACTACAGTTATGAGATGATCGAAGAGACAAGGCTATGCTTGGTCGCCATTGCTTGTCAAGAAAAGATCCCCGTAACTGTAATGTATCCTAATAGAGCACAACAGAGCTAACACATGGGGCCTTCCTAGCACGCACTCTGTGTCAGATGCCGGCTAGGATGTGAAATCCCGTATTCCTCTACAAGAGAGTTGGATAGCCCCCACTACACACATATGCAAAATCTCCCCGTGATATGTGGTCATTGTGGTCTTACGCCGGAATCCAATCCCGAGGGGGCCTATAGCAAGACTCGGCGATTTCTCAGTGGCTCAGTGATCTTTTGCGAAAAGAAAGAGTAGAGGAAGAAGCATTACAAGAAGGGAATTGTGTCAGTATGATATCCCTGATAAAAGTTTTATTGAAAAGCAGGAATGAACACTTAGAAGTGTTTTGAAATGAGAATGTTTGAAAGGGTAAGAGTAAGAGTAACCGATTATGGTTGCGAGAAAATTTGGTGGACTATGAAGTCCTTTGCTGGCTTAGAATAGCCTTCCATGCTCTCCCTCATCATCAGCATCGAAGGTTTCAATGGCTTTGCGAACAATGAGGAGAGGAGGCTCTTCGACTAGGCTCACTCCTCTTGAGCTGCAAGGAATATCTGCCACTTCTTTGCCCTTTGAGGTTGCTGGATCAGGGCAATCATCTTTAGGAAGCAGATCATGCATCTTATCCTGCTGGAGCATCCTTTGCACTAGTCGGCAGAGTGCTTGGCAGTTCTCAGTCAAGTGGCCTGACTCTTTGTGTAACTCACAGTAAGATTCTGAGACCCTAGACATTTGATCATCTGGTCGGTAAGGCTTCTTGTAGTTAGCACTGTCTTTCATGATTAGGCTTACTTATAACATGGCTTCATCTAGTTCAGACTCATGCAAGTCATCGTCTTGTTGTTGATAAACTGCAGCTATTTGTGAAGATGGAGTTGGTGGTAGCAATGAATCTCGAGCACGATCACGGCTCGGGAAAGGGCATCGATGACGCTGAAACCTTCTTCCCTTCCTCGAATGAGTTGGGAAATCATTGTGAGGAGACCTCGGAGGCTGCTTGTGAGAAGGATCTTTCTATGATACGAGCTTGGAGACGAAGCCTGGGTTGCTCTTTTCGCATCGGATGTATGAGTTGGATAAGGCAATCAACTCTTGGTAAGTTCTTGGTGCTCAGACATTGGCTTCAAACTTGAGAGGCCCTTCACGAAGACCGTGGATAAGAGCCACTCGGTACATTTCTTGGATAACAATCTCGATGTCCAAGATTTCTCTTTGGAATCAATCAACGAATTGAGACCAAGTTTCATTGCCACGTTGCTTAATCTCAAAGAGGGCTTCTAGACCGCCCTTTCTCTTGGTTGAGGTAGATAATCTGAGCAAGAACTCCCTTCGCAGATCTGCAAAGGAAGTGATGAAGTGAGGGCGAAGACCATAGAACCAGTCCCTCACTTTCCATCAAAGGTTGCGACAAGGATCTTGCACTTAGTTGCATCTGAAAGGGTTTTGAGAGAAACGGCTGATTCGAAGTCTTGCAGATTCTTCACTGGATCAATTTCTCTAGTGTAGATCGGTAGTCGGGTCACTCTGAAGTTAGTTGGAGTTAGTTCATGATGAACGTTCTCTACAAATGGTGATGGCTCTTCTTGTTATCCTACAACATTAGGATGAAAAGGACCATAATCTGCAGCTGAAAAAGAAGCAGGAGGATAAAAAGGGAAAGTTGCTGTAGGAGGAGCAGAGGCAGGAGCTGTAGGGTAAGGATGACTTCCCTGAAAATTGAGAAATCTAGCAGGACTTCCCCGGGCTGCTTCCCGGAAGAAGTTTTGGCGAGCAGCAAACTCTTCGTCTTGAGGTCGCAAAGGGGCTGCAGGACCTTGTGGGACGGTTGATGTATAAGGAGGATAGATTGGAGGGCAAGATGGAGGGTAAACTTGCTGATGCTCTAATGTGGCGCTGGATTGATTGGAGCAGCAGGAGCAGTTGGAGCTGCTGCAGGTTGAGAGTCTAGTCGCTGCGTGATCATAGCGAGCATTTGGTTGATCGCTTGGAATTGCTGAGCATTCTCACGGCGCAATTGCTCAAAGGCCTCCTAGAGAGGATCATCTCTAGGACTTGATTGAGCAGGGTTCTCGGCTTGCTGATGGTCTGACATGGTTAACTGTCACTGTTCACTGTCTGTAAGGATTTGAAGGCCGTGTGTTAACTGTTGATGCGCGAAAACGGCACCGCCTAGTTAACATGGAGGGTGTGTTCGATCTCACAAGTTAGGAGAGGAAGAGGATGAAGGCTGCGGGGAAAGAGGAAGCTTCTGAGTGCTCGAAAGTGGAGCAAGCGCTTATCGAAGGGGTTGCGGGGATAGAAAAGAGGTTTGCTGAGAGCAGCAGAGGAGGTTGATCAGGAGCTGTCGAGCAGACGGTTACTTGGACGGTTATGCTTGCAGGTTGATGTCGAGAGGGAGCTGGGCCGAGCTAAGAAGAAGAAGAGAGAGGGGGCCGCTAGCAGCGGCAACAGCAGACTTCGCCCGCCACGGCTTAAATGCCACTCTTGTGACAGGCTTTCCTTAGATTAATAGCTTGAGTTATAGCTTGGCAATACACCTTTACAAAAAAGCTATAATGGGGTACAAGGAGGAAGCTGGCGGCTAAGGAAGAGGTGCCAGAAGAGACAGCGTGGACTAAAGAGTCAGGTCGGCAGGTCGCGCGACTAAGTGAAGAGGTGAGGTCGTGCGGTCTGGCAACTGAAGCCGGCAGGCTGCACGTGGTTACAAAAAGAAGGAAGGCGGACTGGGAAACGGAATCCGCAGGAGGTGATCTCGTGAGCTTGCTGTGGGATGTCTTCGAGCGTGAGCACCTTGGGGTGTCTGAACGTTTTTTCTCCTGAGAGGTATGGGGTCTATTTATAAGCCCGAGGAGGTAACAGCTTGCGGTGACATTACCCCTTGTGAGACGGTAACTTGAGCGAGAAGGAGATGGAGTCCGCCGATTCTGCAACAGGCCGGGTGGACTGGGCTTGCTTCTGGAGCTGGGGCTGCTGATTGCGAACTGGGAGACTAAGTGGCGGACTGTGAGGCGAGTCCACAGAGTCCGCCGCTGCTGAGTTGATTAAGCCCGCAAAAAGAATGTGCGGTCTGAGGAGACCGAGGCAAGGTTGCGCGGGCTAAGGGATTACCTACCCGCTGCTGGGAAGCGGGAGCTGGAAGACATGCGGCAGACTGCGAGGGGAAACCGCGGAGTCCGCCGCTGCTGAACTGAGTGCGCTAAGGGTGCGAGCTTGCGAGTGCCCGCTGAGTCCACAAAGTCCGTACGAGGCTATGCGGTCTGGGAATGCCTTGAGGTGATTCTGCTGCCTGGCGGCCTGGAAGGAGTCTGCCACTACTGACTGAGGAGAGATGGAGGCAAAGGAGTGGCAGGCTGCATGCAAGCCCGCTGAGTCCGCCACAACTAAATGAGCCCACACCTAGACTACGGGCTAAGGGAGGTTGACCTTACTGCTGTAGAAGAGCGGGTGGAGGCTAAGGAAAGGAGGACTGCATGGCGAGTCCGCTGACTCCGCGGAGTCCGCCTCTACTGGCGAGCTGAGTCTGCCGAAGATGAGGACTGCTGCTGAGAAGCTGGAGCTTTTCATCAACGAATGCGGACTGGAAGTCTTGACTATACTTCGAGTCCACCCAGCTCGCGAGGATCTGGAATATGACCGCCGATCTTTGCGGGTAGCTGGGGAATTGGAGTGTCCGTACTCTGCAGGAGGGCTGAAGGAGTTGGCTGCCCATGCTGCTGTTGGCCAAGAGCTGAGCGACCTGCCGGACTGTCGAGGAAGGCCGAGCGAGTTGGCAAGGTGGAAGCTGAGGTAGCTGGCTGGTGGCCTGCGGGCACGTCACCACTGTTGTTTTGGCGGTTTAAGCGGTCAAGTTTTCTTGAAGGGCGACCTGCAGGAGTGGGCTGAGGGAGTCCAATCCTGCAAAGAACGCAGCTTGTTGCCGATCTGGGCGGATAGGCAACCGAGTCCGGCAAAGGGAGACCTGCAAAGATATGCTTGTGGTTAAGCAGAAAAAGGGCTCGGCCTGCAGAGGCGGACTGTGGAAGCAGTCCGCGGCCCCTGCGAACCAAGGGAAGGAGCTCGGCCTGGGCGGTCAGACCGCGGAGACCGCCCAAGCCATGCGGCTTGAGCAGACAGAGAATTCTGTCCGCCCACACTAGGGCGTCGCGACTTCCAGGAGGAACCCGGGGCAGGCCGTGACTAGCGAGCTTGCTGCCTTGGGAAGGATCGCCGATATCGGGGTTAACACTCTGGCTTCCTAGTTCATTGCCTCGTGCTCCGTAACAGCCACATCCATTTCCTCCCAAAACTTCTCTGCCTCTTCCTCACTCGTGCTTCCTTCTTCTAGTAGCAAACTTCCTCTCTTCTTCAGCTAGGTTTCCCCCTCGGACGATTCTCCCGCTTCCTCCATCTTTATTTTTTCCTTCCTCCTTCCTACCCTTTCTTCCGACTCCACCTCTCCTCGTTTCTCCCACGCCGTTGCTGGCTCCGCCTCAATTCCTCTCCTTATCTTCCCCTCTCCTGCTTCGTCTACCCGTTCTCCTTTCTCCTCCTCTACTCCCATCTCTCCTTCTTTCTCTCCTGCCATTTCTGGCTCCAACGAAATGCCTCCGTCTGTCTCTACTTCTCCTTCTACCTCCCTTTCTTCTCTCTCCTCCATCTCTCCATCATTCTCTCCTATCATTTTCGGCTCCACCGTAATGCCTCCCTCCGTCTCTACTTCTCCTTCTCCTTCAACCTCCCTTTCTTCATTCTCTTCCTCTACTTTGCCTCCAAACTCCTGCTGCCACTATTCCATCCTCTTCTCCATCTCCTCGGCTTCTCCTTGCCAAGAGATGGTGTTTACCGCCGTCACATAGTATTCCATGGCTGCCTTTGGGTCTCCTCGTACTCTGATCTAGGTCCCTCCAGCGTTGAGCTTCAGGAACTGGTGGAAAGAGGATAGGACATATATGAAAGCACTGATCAAGGGGCGCCCAAAAATGGCGTTATAACTGCTGGGGCATCCACTATGACAAAACGACAATTCCTGGATAACCCCCCCCCCCCCCCCCCCCCAGAGGAGTCCCACTCCCCCTCAACTTCCTTCCTCTCTCCCAAGAACCTGAACAATGATCTATCCGCCACAAGCACCCTTTGGGTCTCACCCTCATCTCATTGAATGCCTTTTTGAAGATAACATTCACTGAGCTTCCATTGTTGACCAGGATATGCGACAACGTGAAGTTTTCGATGGCAGTCCGGATCACCAATGCATCATAAAAGGGATCTTCATGGCCCGGCATGTCTTTTCGAGAGAAGGTGATCTTCTCCTCCCGGGGAGGGGCTTGTGACGTCGAATCTATGCTCCGACGTTACATGGTATGAAGGCTCGTCTTACGGGCAGCCACAATCCCTACTCCCCCATATATCACTCTGATCCCACCTCGATCCCCTACATTCGCTTGGTCCACACAGTAGTCCTCCTCTTCGGTCCATGTCACCTCCATGATCCACACTGGCATCTACTGCTCCCCTGCTCCTCTAGCTCTTGCCATCTCCAAGAATTCCGGGCAGGTAGCCGTTGCGTGACCCTCCTCCTCGTGGAGGTCACAATATAGAAACGCTACCTCCTCCCCTCATCTTCCCTCCTGAGGATTCCTCCTTATTCCAACTCCCACACCTACTCTTCCCTTTTCTCAACCTCTACCCCTTCCCTGGCCGATGGCTATAGCTTGTTGCGGTGGGGGTAGGGGTGGTCTAGGACCATACCCCCACCCCTGCTAGTTAAACCTTCCATGTCCTCCTTGTTTGTTCCTTCCCCCCTGGGAAAACCTCTTCCTTGCCCTTGGGCATGGCCTCCTTGCTGCCTCCATCCCAACTCTTGGTATGCCGGCGCCCTTGAATCCTCCCTTCTTATCCCTTCTTGCTGTCTTCATCCTCCTCATTCTCTTAATTCGACCTCTGTCAACCTTGCCAACTTCCTAGCAAATGCCCGGTTTGCCGCCTCCATGGCTATCTCTTTCGCATCCTTCTCCATCAATCCTTTAAATGTGGCGCCTTCCGAGTCAGGCTCATCTTAAAGAAACCCTCCCGTAGTCTGACGGTGAAGGCCATCGGGAGGGTAAATCTAGGCACCTCCTGAATATCCAAGATCTCTTCCTGGAACCTGTCTATAGACTGGGTCAGGGACTCGTCCGCCCTCTGCTTAATTAGAAAAATTGACTCCGGATTCTTCTTCCTTTTCTTCGAAGTTGAGAAGTGCAACTGAAAGCTTCTACTTAGTTCTTCAAAGTTATATGTCGAGCCTGTCAAGAGTTGATGAAACCAGTCCCTAGCCTTATCCTTCAAAGTGATGGCAAAAAGACGGCACTTGAACACGTCTGTCATCGGTATGATGGAAACCACGTGTTCGAACCATTGCAAGTGTTGGAGATGATCGTCCTTTACCACATAGTAGTTCATCTCTGGCTCCCTGAACCCTTCTGGTACTGGAGCTGATAGGATCAACTCGCAGAACAGGGACCCTCTCGCCACTGGTCTCGCTGCCCCCACTCGCGTGACGACGTCTCCTGGCAAGACGACACTCGCAGGGCTTGGGAAAGCCTCCCTTCCCTCCAGGTCTCGCCCGCCTCCTTCCACCATCACTTCCTTCCCGGGCTGCCTCCCGGGGGAATCCTCTCCTACTCTTGCCGAGACGAGCTCATCTTATAGCGCGAGAGTAGGCGCCTGAGGTAATGGGGTCGAGCAATCGCCATGGCGCGAGATCCCCTGTAACATGTCCATAATACCTTTGATGGACGCCATGAATTCTTCCCTTCCTACAAATCCTCCCGGGTTATCTAACCCGTCTCCGTCTTCTTCTCCGTGACCTCCCGCAATGAGGTAGCCTGAGATTCTTCTGCGTGGGATGCGGTCCACACTCACCGCACCAAAAATGTTGAAGCCAGTAACCCGAGTTCACCTAGAGTTCGGACATGAAGTTGCAACTCACACGTACTCTTCTTTAACCACCCTTTCGACATGAGTCACAGAACCAGAAATAGACTTAGGGTCTCAGCTAGGAGGTCACACCTCTTACGTGGAAGAATCAGAAGTTCTCCCCCTCCGTAGCCAGTGCTGAGCTAGGTGTCTTTGAGGAAGAAGATGGAATGGTTCAACAACCTCTCCAAGGCACCTTATCTGTCTATCTATAAGCCTCTGAATTTGACCTGCCAATAACAAAACTGAACCGACCTGAAATTACCAAGATACCCTATGCTGGGACTGCCAACAACCAAACTTCGCTGTTCTGAAGGGCTATACGTAGACCACCAAGTGTAAAAGGGTAAAATTAACTAGAGTAAATGAGTAAAATCCACCTAGGGGTAAGCAGGTAAAAACACCTTTTTTCCTCATACGACGTGTTAGAAATTGGCCATTGGGCGAGACGAGCTTACCTGCTCGTCTCGCCAATCTCCTGCCTTGCGAGAGTCATCTCGCCATCAAAGGCCAGCCCGCACTGTGAGGGACGTCTCGCCTATTCAGTTGCACCTCGTATTGCCTCAAGCGATTGGACCCCATAGTCCCACTCGCGCCTACAGTCCTTCTCTCCCCTAGCTCAGCGCTTCCACTTGCGTTGCCTCCCGCAAAACTGAGGTTTTACATCTAGAGCCATGATGCGTGTAAATCGGCAAGCGCACCGGTCGCACAAGTAATAAAGTTTTGGGAATAAATCCCCGAGTGTCGGTCTCTTGAGGAATGCAATTAGCGTAGAACGGCAACAGTACAGAGAATATCGTTATGAGAGTTATAACTAGAAAAAAGAGGAAATAGAGGACTTGGGAGATTGTGGATGTTTGATCTACTGAACTAGTAAAAGCTATGCGGGTTGAAGGCACCGCTTCGCAAGGTGGAGTGGGTTTGTCGGCCGCGATGCCGAACTTCAGTTGGGTGAGTGGAAGGGAAGCTAATGGATTGAAGTGTTCTTGTATGGAGTGCAATCGGATAAGACACGAGAATGAAGTGGATGTGGGGTGAGCGAGGCACATTCATAGACAATACTCACAAGCATAAGAAGATACTAACATTCCATTAGTTATAAAATAAACTTGATGTTCATGGATGGAAGTATTCATTACACTGCTCAAAACATTCCATACTACAGAGGAAGGGGAAGAGGAGTAAACCAAAAGAGAGTGAAGATCCACCACGGGTCGTGGCCGGAGTAGCGAGTTGTCAATCCGCTTCCAGGCTCAGTCCAAGGAGGCTTCCAGTACCAACGCGCTGTCACCTCGAAGGCCTTTAAGTCCGTTCTCTAGGTTATCTACTTCACCAACTCCGTAGGAAAGCTTGGAGTTGAAGTCATCAATGGCCGAGGTCTTCGTCGGAGAGTTGAAAAGCTTCGGAGTAGTTGGCAATGGCCTCCAGACGAAGGTGGAGGTGATGGAGCAGCTGGAGAAGTGAAATGGAGATTCCCGCGCACTCTCCGATCGCAGCAAATGACAGGCGTTGACCTAAATCGCGGAGTAGGGCCTTAAATACAGAGGCAACAGAAGCAGTGCGCACGATCAGTGGCGCACGACCAGTGGTCGTGCGCACTGTAGGTCGATGATCGTGCGACTTTTCCAAATAGACATGCAACCTGGACAAGAAGCATCAACATATATGCGCACGAGCAGTGGCTCACGACCAGTGGTCGTGCGCACTACGGTCAGTGCTCGTGCGATTACCGAGACAGGATTAGGAAAAAGGGAATGTAATGCGCACGATCAGTGGCGCACGACCAGTGGTCGTGCGCAATAAGTCTAGTGGTCGTGCGCAGTATTCCTGCAACGTCGGTGTCTCCCGAGCGGTTTCGGAGCACGCACACGACCCCTGTACAAGCAGAAGGGGCAGATAGGCCACCAGAACGTGCACACCACATTCCCGAGATAGGGCTAAAGAATAACAAAAATATAGAAACACAGAAAGCACACAGAAACGGGCCTACAGTGCACTTAATCGTGAAATAGGTACATAAACACATATAAGCAATAAAGGCTCTCAAGTGTAGTGCTAAGACGATAAAACTAGCCCAGATGAGTCCAAAAATTAGTGTAAAATGTGGACTCATCACACCCCCAGACATAACCATTTGCACGTCCCGAGCAAATCATTACTCCGTGGACTAGAAGATAGCTAACTGGCTTAGAAATTTCAAAAAGAAGTAAGACGAGAAATCAAATATATCATGGGTATAGAAGATATAATAGAAAAACGTTTTAATTATACGACGTAGTTTAAACTATTCGACAGACATAAATAAATATTGTAATTGCTCAAAATTAGAATTCTGGAGAATCTTGCGATCATGTGTAGGAAGAAAGTAGGCAGGCCACTAAGGTGAGCATTGCCAAAGATCGGGACTCGGGATCACCTCCAAAGGAATCCACCAATGTCGGGGACCATACGCTTGCACGTTCAGACTCTCTCCACGGCGCGGGTTAGACTCAAGCGTGAATCAGTAGGACTTGTAGGAGAAAATGGGGCTTAGGCGACGGCTTGGTAGTCAAAGATAAACATGAAGGCTCTATGCAACCAAAGCGAGCGAATAAAACGCAAACCAAAACAGCCACTTAGAAATGAATGGGGCACACGCCCCCAGACTTAGCCTGAAATCCGGGTGTGAACACGGCTGAACCCGACCAAAATCAATAAAGAGGATGGGGATCGAAATCTCAAAGCAATTCTTTCATATTTTTCTCTCTTTTGCGCGAATCGGCTTTTTATTTTCGTAAATTTTGTTTTCTTTTCTGCTCTAGAAATCCCCAAACGGAGCAATCAAAACGTGAATGAATTCAGCACCCCCCAAAATAATGTCCACTTATCACAATCTCGGCAAAACAATAAATACAAATCAACTCAAGCATTTGATTGCGATGGTGGGTTTAGCTTCAGGCCTTGGTGAAAGTGAGTGGAGCTGGATCACAGGAAGGGTAGGCACAAATTTGGCATGCAATGGTTAACATGTAGGAAAGGCTAAACAAGGTTCAAACTAGCCAAAATGAAGGCCTACGTCACGCTCACGCTTGACTAACCGTGCACCAATGCTTCGAGAGTAGCTTAGGGCAAGTTCTTAGCCACCGAGAAAGATGATCCTTCCTCCTGACTCGAGCAATACGAGTCTAGTGGCGGCTACACACATTCCTACATTATCGTTCGATTACCCCAGATTCAGATTTTGAGCAGTACAAACAATAGTTACGGTTGCAGAAAAAGATAAATCTACGAGCATAAAGAAAAATTAATTCTATCCTAAATCTACACAAACCATGAGTATTCGATTAGGAGCACAGTTTCGAACTACTCAATTCAGAAATCCTAAGCCAATACCACTATTTTAAAGTTGACACAAAAACAATAAATTTGATTCTGGTTGTGCGCGTGGGTAAGAGCGCACTCGTGTGGGTGATTCAGTGTGTGCAACATAAAGAAAGAAATAAGTAAACAAGAAACTAGTAGGCAACAGAAAGTGTGGTGTAGTGACCACAGGCATGCTCTCCCCCCCCAGACTTAAAGTCAACAACTAGTAAAAATCAGCAAGTCATATTTGATAAAAAGCTAAGGTATGAAGTACCTATGCTCAAAATTGAGCATACCAGTCATGCAATGAGATGTCCAAGTGCGGCCAAGTTGTCGCGCCTCAAATATTCCTGCACCTGCGATTGAAGGATGCCAGCCAAATAAAATATGGAAAACAGGAATATATGAAAAGAAATCAAAACACAGCAGATGACCAAACGGTCCAACTTGGGTTGTCTCCCGGAAGCCCTTTTGTTTACTGTCCTTAAGGTGGACCAAATACCTGTATTAGCAGTTCAAATAGAGAGTTCTTGGCAGTAGCAAAAGGAAACAAAATTAA